>OY821762.1:24866945-25466945 GCA_963682095.1 Potentilla sterilis | reverse complement strand
TACATCGAATGTTAATCGCTTCTTCTTCGGACTTGTTGGAGGCAATAACTCTCTTCCACTTCGAGTTTGAATCACCTTGGCATGCTCGTTCCTCGGATTGGGAATCGTATTGCTTGGCAACTTCCCTTGCTCATTAAATCTTCCCATAAAATCCACTACTTGGCCCATTTGAGTCTTGAGCTCACCAATATCCTTTTGTTGATTTTGTTGCCCCGCAAGCAACACTTGAGTTGCACTTGAAAGAGATTGGAGCAAAGCATCGTAGTTCGGATTGCTCGCTCCACCTTGACCTTGGCTCGGCATTGGTTGGCTCGGCTGCATGGCATTGAATTGCCCTTGGTTCGGCTTGTAGGGCTGCCGTGGCACACATGGTGCTCTCAGTGCATAAGGTGCGGCAGCCCCTTGATTCGGTTGCATAGGTGCCTTCAACACATTATCATTATTTGCCCACCGGAAGTTAGGATGATCATTGAACCTTGGATTGAAGTTCCCAAACTGTTGACCTCCTTGAAAGCCAATAGCATTGCACTCTTCTACCCCCTCATTCGATCCAAATTGAGGGCATTGTTCCGTTTCATGGCCCTCGGTGCATATTCCACATACCATGGCACGCTTCTTCATCAAATTACTCACCAAGTCGGTAAGCTTGTCCACTTTCTCCTCTAACTTTGAGCTCGAAGATGTCTCATGCACTTTCTCATTCCTTTGCACATTGCCTCGTGCCATACCAAATTGTTGGTTGTTCAATGCACGAACTTCCAATAAGCTTCTTGCCGCTCCGGCATTCAACTCCAAAAAGCTACCTCCCGCTGCCGAGTCAAGAAACTCTCTCTCCATGACGTGCAATCCCTCATAGAAATATTGCAACAAGAGTCCATCACTAATGCCATGCGATGGACACAAAGAAACTAGGGACTTGAACCTCTTATAGTAGTCGAAGAAAGTCTCATCTCCGGCTTGCTTCACGCTAGTAATTTGCTTCCTCAGATCAGTGATACGTGAAGCGGGAAAGTACTTGAGCAAGAACTCATCCATCATAGAATTCCACGAAATGATACGACCATTAGGCACCTCAAACAACCACTCCTTCGCTTGATCTTCTACTGAAAACGGAAAAGCCTTCATCTTGAAGTGTTGCAAATCGGTCCCTTGCGGACACATAGACTCCGTGGTGAAGTTAAACCACTGTAGATGCTTGTTAGGATCTTCACTTGGCATCCCATAAAACGATTTCAGCTTATGGAGGAATCCACTCCTCAATTCAATCTCTCCCGTCTTATCAGCTTCCAAGGGAGGATAAGTGATATTAGAGGGAGCAACACCAGCTCCAGCAACATGTCCATTCTGTGATCGAATCGAAGTCATTCTCTCTTCTTCAACTTGCTCGGCAAAGGCCTCAAATTCGGGTTCCTCGAGATCACACATCGATGAAATAATGGGGGGGGGGGGGGAGCTCGGCAAGGATGTTGCCAAACCAGATGGAGATGAAGGCTCGGATGGACTGCTCAGTGAAGATGGTGGTAACGGCACAAATAGAGTAATGGCGAGTTCTTGGTGGTTCAAACGTTGCAATCGGCCTTGATGATCTCGTGTCCAAATATTAGATTCGGACATGCACTTTTCTGAAATTTGCAACATTTAAACAAGTTAGAACATCGTAAAGAAATAGAAATGCAAGAATATACATCATTACAAGCCACGGCATTGGCAATTACACAACAACTTTCAAACAGTGGCACACACATTCACAATTAAGCAAGCATCGGCAATAGAGTTTAAAAATTAAAAAGCTTATGATTATGTAATCGCTAAGTCTAATTTCTTTTAAAAATTTGTTCTAACTCTCGAAGTACGTGGACCAGAGGAGATAACGGTGCAATGGACTGATACAGCCCCCGGTAGTATCATGCTTTACCCGATATACCTCAAGAGTTCGAACCACACAATTATGTTTTATCTTTTGAAGAAAATAGATCACATATGTCAAGTTATTTTCTAGCGTCTAAAGTGAGGTGATGCTTCGGCCCAAGCTATTGACTAGTTCGAGCGTGTTTTACTTTTCAAAGGCGCTGTTGTTAAGATTCACGGAGGGCGAACCCCCTACAGGAACCAAGCAGGACTCGTTGTTGGTCACCACGGGGAGCGAACTCCATATCGACTCACTCACCGAGAATGAACATCAGTCTGTGGGCCTTGAGATCCAGTTAAACAAACCTGAGAACCATATCAATGAAACTAACTTGCCTCATACTTTGTAAGACAAACTCGGGTCACTAGCGGTCTATAAGTGTTGATCAAAGCCGCCCTCAACCTCATAAAAATAGGTCTGCCAAGTTATCGCTCGTATGCGTGGGGGGGACGTATCCCACGTTTCCCAGTCTACATAAAAGACGGATCTAACTTGCCATCATTCGTATGAAGGGTTAAGGCTAAGACCAACAAAAGCGGCTTCTCCCTACATGTTACACTTTAGAAACTACAATAAACTCAAACATACACAATACTATCAACTTCCTAGAAATTAAACTAAGTTATTACAAACATACATTCTTTATACATCATGCAACTTCCAAAATTTAAACTCTACATGCCGAAGTATATTTCTACTTTACAAAATCCCAAACTAAAATCGAAAATTACAACTTTACAACTTTACATCAAAAATTTCCAGCAATATTATATACACAACAATAACATAAATCAAGCTTTTATAATCCCTGGCAACGGCGCCAAAAATTGACGAGAACCGAGGCTCACGTGTAATAATAAACCCTGCAATCGTTAGTAGTATAGACATAAGTAGGGATCGTTCTAAGCCGGGAATTAAGGGTACCTGAAATATGAAATTGTTAGACTCTTTATTCACAATAATATACATCGAAAATCATCAAAGCATGGGGGTAATGGCGTCGGCAGCTAGGCTGCCCTAGAGCTAGGTACGGCACAAAAACAAACACACGAAACAAGAAACATTTAGTTCCTAGGCTCGGCAGCAATAGGCTGCCTCTAATCCACTTACATGCATAAAAACAGAAATTTAAAGTCCTAAATTACTATTTACAAGTTTGGTCGACATTCTTCCACAAAGCACTAACACGAAAGCAATCAAAACACATAATGAACAAGTAAGCAAGACTCACAGCAAGATGTTAACATGTTCTAGACTCAACTTAACTCCAACCCAATTAGCTCCTAATCGGCACTACTAATTGATTAAGACTCCTCATGTATTTTAAGTGACTAATCGCCTAACCTTAAAATTATACTAGTCATCTTTGAATTTTCTAATCGACGTAAACAAACATGACAAGTAATTAAGCACAAAGTCTTTTTCTTTAGTTGGAAACAAGTTAAATAAGCAAGGCGTCACCACTTCTTATTAACAAGCATGTTCATTTAAATTACTCTAGCCCTCGTGAAAACAACACAAATTAAAATAACCCTAAAGATTACTTAACCCATATTATTTTCGGCTAATGAGATTAACAATCTACATATTGCAATTACATAGACTACCAATCTTTAAGCACACGAATTTAAAGAACAAGTCAAGAAAACTCTAAAACCAAGTTAACATGCATTCTTGCCGATTATCCTATTAACTAATTTGTTACATATTTCCCTTACTTTTTAACATGCAATTTGTATTCTTACATCCAAAAACCAGATAAAAATTAAGAAAACAAATTGATCATGCAAATTGTAAAACCAAATCTCAATCCAATTCATACATAGACATACAACTTGAAACCAAGAATTCATGCTAACTTCATAGACAAAGTTTAACATAGCTACAACAAAAATTACAAAACCAAGAGAAGGGAGTGGATCACCCAAAATAGCTCAAATCGGCACGAAGTAGTTCAACGAGGTGCGTGTGGCACCATGCGCTTGTCTCGGCATCAAAGTGGGGTGTGCGGGCATGTGTTTGCGTGGAGGGCAGCGGATCGGAGGCGGTTTGCTTCTCGGCAGCAGGAGACGTATCCACGAGTTGCTGCGTGTCTGGCGTAATGTGCGTATCCGTATCGGCAACCGGCTCGTTTATTGTATAGGCGTTGGCTGCACTCGGTGGCTCAGCTGCATATGTCATCGCGGCAGCACTGCCGGCAATGGCAGGTCCGGCTTCATGTGAAGTGGCTGCAACAACTATGGGGTGCCTCTCGGCAGCAGCAAGGTTGGCCGGCTGTACTTGTAGAGGGACATCGTCGACATACACTTCATCAATATTATGCTCGGTGAATGCTTCGAAGTATGGCTTGAGTCGATGGCCGTTAACTTTGAAAGTGTTTCCCGTAGCCTTGTTACGAATCTCGATGGCCCCATGAGTAAAAACTTGAGTGACAATGAATGGTCCTAACCATCGAGAGCGTAACTTTCTCCGAAAAAGTTTGAGTCGTGAATGATACAAGAGAACTTTTTGACCAACTTCAAACTTCTTCCGTCGAAGCATCTTATCATGATAAGCTTGAGTCTTCTCCTTATAAATCCATGCGGCATCATAGGCTTCATTGCGTATTTCTTCAAGTTCATTGAGTTGAAGCTGCCTATGAAGGCCGGCATCATCGATGTCCATGTTGAATGCTTTAACCGCCCACCATGCTTTGTGCTCTAACTCAACCGGTAAGTGACATGCTTTGCCATAAACTAACCGAAAAGGTGACATACCTATCGGTGTCTTGTATGCAGTCCTATAAGCCCACAAAGCATCATCGAGACGATCACTCCAATCCTTCCTTGAAGGTCCAACCGATTTCTCTGATACTTGCTTGATCTCTCGATTGCTCACTTCCGCCATTCCACTTATTTGGGGATGATAAGGTGTAGATACCTTGTGTGTGACCCCATATTTCTTCAATAAGGCCTCAATGGTGCGGTTACAAAAATGGGATCCTCCATCGCTATCAAGATTCTTAGAACTCCAAAACGTGAAAAGATGTTAGTCTTGAGAAACTTGGCCACCACCTTTGAATCATTGGTGCATGTGGCCTTGGCTTCGATCCACTTTGACACATAATCAACGGCTAGCAATATGTAAAGAAAGCCCTTGCTAGAAGGAAACGGCCTCATGAAATCAATTCCCCATAAGTCGAAAATTTCTACCTCAATGATTGGTTGTAGAGGCATTTGATCTCGGGCTCCTATGTTGCCGGTTCGTTGGCACCGGTCACAAGTCACACACGTGATAGGAGCACAATGTGCGACGATATTAATGTGTTTACGCCCTCATTTATGTTTCTTTTAACCCTTATTTATCTAAGATAGAGTCGTAATTTAGTTTAGTGTTGTTTTGGTGGAGTTTTGGAAATATGAGCTTAATGATCCGAAAAATGACTAAGTTCAAGAAATCTGGAAAATAATGCAAAGTGTGTCTTTTCATGATTCTGAGATAAGTGGAAAACTGATCTAGCCTTGTCCGATTACGACGAAATTTGGTGTGTATTTTTATAGGACACTAATGAATGTTGTGTCCAAATTTCAGGTCAATCGGAGTTCGGGAAGTCATCCAAAAGATGGCTGCAAATCAGCAGTCCGAGCAAACCAATCCAAGGACTTCCAGGATTTTTCCTGGGACTATGTCCCAACTTCAAAAATACATTCCGGACGTCTCACAAGGAATTTGATCAAACTGTTTTATATGGAGATAGCTCTATGTGTCTAGGTTCTCTGAGACTTAGAATTGCATCAATCGGAGCTCCGAGGAGGGAGTCTTGCCAGATTTACTGAAGCAAGGTCATTCCAGCCGATTCCAAGAAGTCTCTGCCTCTTTTCCTTGATTTCTGTTTCGATGGACATTTTGGTGTACAATTGCATATTTGAAGATTGTCCAAGCTTATTGAAGGTTAGAGGAAGACATTGAGCCAAGACATAGAAGAAAAATACGAAGAAAGAAGTTCTCCTAGTCAAATTAGGAGAAGCTGCCGGAAAAGGCAGATTTGTGCCGGTTGTATGCTAGGCCGGCTGGGGCATTTTTCCATGGATCAAGTTCACCAAATGAAGATGTCAAGACCACATATGAAGTCCATGAAGATGTGCAGCCCATGCCTTGAAGAAAAATTAGAAAAAAAAAAAAAAAAAAAAACCTAATTGAACCATGAAAGGAAGATTACAAAACCTTATTCTACAAGGTTTTGTGTTGCCTATTGTATCTAGGTTTCCCTAGGGTTTGCCGGCCTCTTCTCTATATATAGGGACTGATCTCACACAGAAATATATATCTCATCTTTTGCAAAGCACTAGCCCTAAACTCTGCCGAAAGTTTTCCAAAGTTCTAACCCGAAAATAAACACTCAAGCCTACCCGATACCACCACTTTCCATCAAAAATCCATACCCATTTGAATTCGTGCATTAGTATGTGATGAATTTTACAAGCAACTACACATTTGAATTCGTGCATTAGTATGAGGGCAGTAGCATGTATGTTTAGTTTTTAGGTTTTATTCGATTAGTTTCATGAATTCGTGCACAAAAATCAATGGTTACGTGATGCCATAGGCCATGACATTCATGTAGGTTGCGATTTCATTCACCTTAAGCATCTTAGGATTGAGTTAGGCGATTGTAAACTTTATTCTAGGTTGTTTATGACAGGACCCGCCCCGGATAACACACTGTTACCCAGAGTAAATCCTGCGGGGACCATTTCAAGGGAGGTTCTACCGAAAAAGAGAAAATTTCGGCATAACCCCTCTTAAAATGGACGACCCAAACCTGTGAGAAAAATAACCAAACACTTCTACAATCTCCAACTTGACTCAAGGAGCCACCTGCTCCCCCAACAATCAAACAACTCCCAAATCCAACAATAGAATTCAACTTCTCAAAAGAAAATAAAAGAAATGAAATAGCATAACAACAGGATGTCAAGTTACACTCAAAGGTGAACATTTGAGGTTTACAACAACAACACTGTATCAGAGCGACTAGACAAGAAAATATAATTTACAAGTAGGCTACTATAATAACCTACTGTTTCTGACAGGGGAAAGAACTCTAGATCTTGCCTCCTACTAGCGCCGAACAGCTCTGCACATTGGGCAGTTTAAAACGAAGGGCCCAGGGAAAGTAATTTAAAACGTTAGCGTGAGTGGATAAAAATCAATACACATATATATATAATTATAAACAAAGGGCATTTATTACTTTCCTCATTTTACAAAAATAAAATCATGATGCATGTTTTAAAACAATCTTTCACTTTAATATCCTTAATACAAAACTTCCCAGCCCCGCTGGTTCGGGAGTTATAAAATCATAGAAAATATAAAAAATATCTCGAATACCAAATATAGAGTATAATTAAATGAATAGGTCAATCCCATTGACCAATGAGTAAAAATCAAATAAAAATAGGGGAATGTTAACCACCATATAATAGTAGCCTCCAAGACTAAGGGTCAGAGCCTCCAAGACTCTCTATAGCGTCCCACGCTAAACCTCTACACCACACTCCGTTGACCACCGAGCGTGAATTTGACCTATATGGTCAAGTCGTCACCTCGCGTGGGATGAGGTTACTAAGCTAGCTAGCAATAATCATATACAGACCCTTGTATGGTGAAAAATCCGAAATCAAATCAAAGCACACTTCCCCTATAAAATCATGAAATAGTACGGTCCCCGACCGCACCTCTGAGGCCTATAAATATAATCAAATCGAAGCCTGGCCTCAAAAAAAATAAATGAAACCAACACATATGATAAATCATAATATCCAAACAGTTTCATTCACATAATCCACGGAAAACCCCATTTCTGGCTAAATATCAAATCACATAAATCTCAGAATACCAAAGTAATTTATTTACTTTATAAATCATTTAAAACAATCGATAGAAATAAAAATATCCGTTCAAACAACCTCGTTGCTCTTTGATAATTAAAACATTCTCAAAATATGTCCCAAAATATATAACTCCCAAGTAATCAAAATATTCATGCATGCATCAAATTTAAAAACAAAGTCCACTCACTGTACTAAGCCGGTCTCTGACTCGAGTCCTCCTCTCGTTGAGTCTCTCCTCGGCCTGTAAATAAATTTATTTAGAAAACCCGGACTCAATATTAAATTATAAAAACTTAATTCACTGCCGTCCTCCCAACGAAGCCTCCCAAACACGGACTACTAAATTCCAATTGGAATATAACTGAACTTAGTTATTATATCCCAATTGAGGCCCTTGACTTCCCTTGTTATTTCTTTTTCGCCGAGAATCCCCTTTTCTCGCATTTACTCCTCTTAATTGAATGTCCAAAAGTGAAAAGAAAAATCGTCAAAAGTAATTCTGTAATTCTGACAGTAAATGGTAATTTCAATTTACTTTTACTGTTTAACTTTTACCATTTACTAATTACTGAATTACTGTTTACTGTTACTGTTTTACTATTCACCATTTACTGTTTAACCTTTTTACTTTTACTATTACTGTTTCACCTTTACTGTTTTACTATTACCGAATTACTGTTTACCACTTACCAATTTACTTTTACTTTTATTGTTACGGTTCCGCCGCCGCCGCCACAGCAGCAGCAGCACCACCGCCGCCGCTGCAGCTCCGCCATAGCCAAAACACTCCAAAATTTACCTAAACTTCTGCTACACCACCCCAGGCGTACCTCCTCCTCCCTCCGCCGCCCAACACCGCTGCAGCCACCGCACATGGCGGCTGTCACGGTGGCCAGACTTCCCCCAAATTCCAATTTCACCAAACTCAACCAATTGAACCTCAAATTACACCAATTCAACTCCCAACAACACCACAAACCCAATTCCAATCTCTAAAAACACAAAATCCATCAATTTCAGCCATCCCCCTCCGAATCCTCAAAACCCTAAAAATTTCAAATTTTGAAATTTCCTTACCTGGGTCGATTTGGTCCAATTCCTTGGGTGGAGTTGCTACCCACGTCAAGCTCTTCCTTTCCCCTCTCAATTCGGGCCAAGAAGTGGCCGGTTAAGGGAGTTTCAACTCCCACTGTGGTTGAGCCTTTTGGCTGCAAACCGGCCAAACGGCGGCGAGGGCGCCAAGCCGCTGCTGCTGGGAGGCCAAGGGGCTGGTGCGCGTCGTCCGGCGCCGGTGGGGGCTCGGCTTGGTGGCCGGACAGAAAAAACTAGTGGTGGTGTCGGTGGAGGGGGAGTCGGGCCAGAAGAGAGGAAGAAAAGAGGAAAGAAAGAAAAGAAAGAAAAAGGGAGAAAAGAAAAAGTTTTCCCCAAAAGGAAACATTCTCCACTATTTATATCAAACCCAAAATCGGAAATAACGTATTTTTCCAACACACCCTTTTTAAATTTTGCTCCGACGAAAACAAAACTCAACCCAAAAATTCGTTTTAACGTGTTCTACCTCACGTAACAAACGATTTCCACTCAACCTCCAAAAATAAAACAATCCTCATGAGCGAAAAGAAATTTAAATAAATTTACCCAGAAATTGAACAAGGTTCGGGGCGTATCAATTTAATAAAGGGTTACCATAATTCATAGAAACTTGCATGTTAATAGGATGAGTGACGCCATGCCTAGAGATTTGTCTCCAATTTAAGACTTTCGTGCATAATTACTTTTCATATTTGTCTTCGACGATTGTGTTTTCAAATATGATTAGTATAATTTTTAGGATTCGACGATTGTGTTTTCTAAATACATATGAAGTCTAACAAGCGATTAGATAACCGATTGGCCCTAATTGAAAATTGGAATTTAGTAGAGTCTAGGAACCCATGCATTGTTGCCGATTGCTTCTACATGTTGTTCTTGTGTGTTTCTGTGCTATGTGTTGCGTGAAAGATGATGATCAACTTGTACATAGTAGTTTAGAGTTTTATTTCCTGTATTTTATTTTCGTACTTAGTTGTTAGGGGCAGCCATTGGGCTGCCGAACCATCTTTTTCCCCAAAAGTGACATTTTTGTGAATATGTAAATATGTGTTAATTGTTCTAACAATCTCATGTTTCAGGTACCCTTAATCCCCGGCTAAAACGATCCCTACTTGCTTATACTACTAACGATCTTTTGTAGGGTTATTATTTGTCCAAGCTTCGGTTCACATCAAATTTTTAGCGCAGTTGCCGGGGATTATAAAAGCTTGATTTATGTTATTGCTGGAAAATTTTTTTTTTTTTTTTATGTAAATTTGTAAAGTTGTAATTTTCGATTTTAGTTTGGGATTTTGTAAAGTAGAAATATGCTACGGCATGTAGAGTTTAAATTTTGGAAGTTGCATGATGTATAAAGAATGTATGTTTGTAATAACTTAGTTTAATTTTTAGGAAGTTGATAGTATTGTGTATGTTTGAGTTTATTGTAGTTTCTAAAGTGTAACATGTAGGGAGAAGCCGCTTTTGTTGGTCATAGTCTTAACCCTTCATACGAATGATGCCATGTTAGATCCGTCTTTTATGTAGACTGGGAAACGTGGGATACGTCCCCCCCCACGCATACGAGCGATAACTTGGCAGACCCAATTTTATGAGGTTGAGGGCGGCTTTGATCAACACTTGTAGACCGCTAGTGACCCGAGTTTGTTTTACAAAGTATGGGGCATGTTAGTTTCATTGATATGGTTCTCAGGTTTGTTTAACTGGATCTCAAGGCCCACAGACTGATGTTCATTCTCGGTGAGTGAGTCGATAGGGAGTTCGCTCCCCGTGGTGACCAACAACGAGTCCTGCCTGGTTCCTGTAAGGGGTTCGCCCTCCGTGAATCTTAACAACACCGCCTTTGAAAAGTAAGACACGCTCAAACTAGTCAATAGCTTGGGCCGAAGCATCACCTCACTTTAGACGCTAGAGAATAACTTGACATATGTGATCTATTTTCTTCAAAAGATAAAACATATTTGTGTGGTTCGAACTCTTGAGGTATATCGGGTAAAACATGAAACTACCGGGGGCTGTATCAGTCCATTGCACCGTTATCTCCTCTGCTCCACGTACTTCAAGAGTTAGAACAAAATTTTAAAAGAAATTAGACTTAGAGATTACATGATCATGAACGTTTTTATTCTCTACCATTGCCGATTGTATAGTTCTTGTTGCCGATCTTGTTTGTGTACCAATGTTTGAAACGTGTTTTGTAATCGCCAATGCCGTGGCTTGTAATAATGTATATTCTTGCATTCTATTTCTTTACGATGTTCTAACTTGTTTAAACGTTGCAAATTTCAGAAAAGCGCATGTCCGAATCCAATATTTGGACACGAGATCATTAAGGCCGTTTGCAACGTTCGAACCAAGAGCTCGCCATCGCTTTGTTTGTACCGCTGCCTCCATCCGAACCAAGCAAACCCGAGCTCATCACCACTTAGTTCGGCTGCCCCTTTGCCGAGCTCTCCATCTGTTGTTTCGTCGTCGTGTGATCATCAAGGACCCGAATTTGAGGCCTTTGCCTAGCCAGTTGTTGAGCAAGTAGTAATGACTTCGATAAGAGCACAGAATGGTCATGTTGCCGGAGGAGGAGGAGCCGTACCCTCCAACATCACATACCCTCCTTTGGAAACCGATAAGACCGGTGAGATTGAATTGAGGAGTGGATTCCTCCACAAGTTGAAGTCTTTTTATGGAATGCCAAGTGAGGATCCCAACAAGCATCTACAATGGTTTAACTTCACCACGAAATCTATGTGTCCGAGAGGGACCGATTTGCAACACTTCAAGATTAAGGCTTTTCCATTCTCATTGGAAGATCAAGCGAAGGAGTGGTTGTTTGAGGTGCCTAGTGGTCGCATTGTGTCGTGGAATTCTATGATGGATGAGTTTTTGCTCAAGTACTTTCCCGCTTCACGTATCACGGACTTGAGGAAGCAAATTACTAGTGTGAAGCAAGCCAGAGATGAAACTTTCTTCGACTACTACAAGAGGTTCAAGTCTCTCGTCGCTTTGTGCCCATCTCATGGCATAAGTGATGGACTTTTGTTACAATATTTTTACGAGGGATTGCGCGTAATGGAGAGGGAGTTTCTTGATTCGGCCGCGGGAGGTAGTTTCTTGGAGTTGAATGCCGGACCGGCAAGGACTTTGTTGGAGGTTCGTGCTTTGAACAATCAACAATTTGGCATGGCACGCAACAATATGCCACGGAATGAGAAAGTGCATGAGACGTCTTCGAGCTCAAAGTTGGAGGAAAAAGTTGATAAGCTTGCCGACTTGGTGAGTAATTTGATGAAAAAGCGTGCTATAGTTTGTGGTATTTGCACCGAGGGTCATGAAACCGAGCAATGCCCTCAATTTGGAACAAGTGAGGGAGTCGAAGAGTGCAATGCTATTGGTTTTCAAGGAGGCCAAAGATATGGGAACTTTAATCCAAGGTTCAATGATCATCCAAACTTCCGATGGGCAAATAATGATAATGTGTTGAAGGCACCTATGCAACCGAATCAAGGGGCTGCCGCACCCTATGCACCGAGAGCACCATTTGTGCCATGGCAGCCCTACCAGCCCTACCAGCCGAACCAAGGGCAATTCAATGCCATGCAGCCGAGCCAACCAATGCCGAGCCAAGGTCAAGGTGGAGCGAGCAATCCGAACTACGATGTTTTGCTCTCTTCAATCTCACTTGAAGTACCGATGACATTCATGTCATCAACATAGACAGCTACAATAGCAAATCCAGAGTCGGTCTTTCTAATGAACATGCATGGGCATAACTCATCGTTCTTGTAACCCCTACGAATCAAGTATTCACGTAGGCGATTGTACCACATCCTTCCGGATTGTTTAAGTCCATACAGTGGACGTTGCAGCTTAACTGCATAAGCACTCCGTGGTTTAGAGTCTTTTGATTCGGGCACATGAATTCCTTCAGGAACTCTCATGTTGATATCGGTATCTAGATCCCCATATAGATACGCTGTAACTACATCCATCAGTTGCATACTCAGTTTTTCGGACACTACTAAACTGATCAAGTAGCGGAAAGTAATGATGTCCATTACGGGAGAATACGTCTCCTCTTAGTCAATACCAGGACGCTGCGAGAAGCCTTGCACCACGAGTCTTGCCTTATATCGCAAGATCTCATGCTTCTCATTGCGCTTACGAACAAAGACCCACTTATGTCCGACAGGTTTAACGCCTTTAGGGATCAATTCAACAGATCCAAAGACTTGCCTTTTATCTAATGAGTCAAGTTCTGCTTGTATTGCTTCTTTCCACTTCGGCCAATCTGTTCTTTGTTGACATTCAGTCACTGAGCGTGGTTCAACTTCGTCGTCATGGATGATCTCTTGTGCGACAGAATAAGCATATATATCATCGACGTGTGTGGATGCTCTATCCACTAAAAGACACGCGTTATTCAAACTGAGCGAGATTTCTTTGTTCTCTGGAGTCAACATTGGTTCTGTGTCATCCCACAGAAAAGATTCAGTTGACTCATGGACATAACTATAGTCAGAGACGATCTCATGCGATGGATTCGCATCGTCGATGATGAGCGGATTTTGTGCCTTCGCTCGCTTCTTTCGAGGGTTTTTATCTCGAGAATTCTTCGGTCTCCCCCTCTTTCTGGTGGGAGTCGAGGCCGAAGCTGCTGCCCCTTCAAAGTCCATCAGGGCACCGTTCCGATCCGATTCAACAACAGCGACGCCACGGCGTACGATGGCGCCGTCGCCGGCGTCACCCTCTCCTGAGGATATGCCGACGGCACTAGGTCTTAGGGTAGCCGAACCGGTCCCGTAATTTGGGTCCTCCAACCTTGCCGGTATATTTGCAATAGGTACGTGTGATCTTGTCACTTTCGTAATATCAGTGAAAGTGTCGGGCATCGATTCCGCGACTTTCTGAAGATCGATAATGCATTGCACTTCAAGCTCACTTTAAGCAGTGCGAGGATCATGAAGAGACAAATCGTTGGGGGCACACCATGTCAATTCCTAACGTTCATTCGGAATGAGTGCATTCCTATCTCCCCCTAACGACGGGAAGTGTGTCTCTTCAAAGTGACAATCTGCGAATCGCGCAGTAAATAGATCACCGGTGGTTGGTTCTAAGTAGCGGATTATCGTTGGCGAATCATAGCCAACATAGATGCCTAAACGTCGTTGTGGACCCATTTTGATACGCAAAGGAGGCGTAATTGGCACATAAACTGCACAACCGAAAGTACGTAAGTGCGATAGATTGGGTTCAAAACCAGTTACCATTTGGTAAGCACTAAACGCATTGTTGGCAATGGGTCGAAAACGAATAAGCATCGCTGCATGCAGTATTGCATATCCCCAAGTAGAAACTGGCAAATTGGTTCCCATAACCAATGCCCTAGCCACTAGCTGGAGTCGCTGAATGGTGGCTTCTGCAAGGCCGTTTTGAGAATGAACATAAGGAACATGGTGTTCTACTTCAATCCCAATGGACATACAATAATCATCAAATGCTTTGGAGGTAAACTCGCCAGCATTATCCATCCTAATAGATTTGATAGGATGGTCAGGGTGGTTAGCCCTTAACTTGATGATTTGAGCTAAAAGCTTGGCGAATGCAGCATTTCTTGCGGACAACAACGCGACGTGTGAGCAACGCGTCGACGCATCAACCAGCACCATAAAATACTTAAATGGGCCTCATTCTGGTTTGATTGGTCCACAAATATCACCTTGGATTCGATGTAAGAATGATATATTATCAGTTGAAGCTCTGGCGAATGAAGGACGAGTATGCAATTTAACAAGCGAGCAAACCTTACAGAATGAGCGATGGGCATTGGAAATTGCCGTTGTGGCATAAGAGGACACATATGGTGACACCCCATGTCCCTATGAAGGGTGGGACGGCACGACGTGCGGCGTAAAGGCCGCTTCCTCATCCGCCAGGTGCGCGGCCCCGAAACCCTGTGAAGGGGGGGGGGGGGGGGGGCGGTGGCGAGTGTGGCATTAAGGCCACGACCTTGCGGGGAGCTTGGCTCCTGCGTACATCACGATGTTTTTCGAATTGAAAAATGGATGTCCATGGGAGTTCTTTAAAATCCGGATCATCATATCACAGCCAGGGTGGCTAGTCGAGTATGCCAAAGCTTATAATCATTAGTGTCACAAAAATTATAAGTGACAGCATATGATTCGAAGACATGGGTTGTAGTGAGATATAAGCCATTGTCTTCAATGCACGGCATCTTCTCTAAGATACGGCGGCAGGCGCGTTCTTGAGAAGTAATGCATAAGTATTCTTCACCATTCTCAGCATAGGTATCCAAGTGATAACCGTTGGCACGGATATGCTTAAAACTCAGCAGGGTTCGATTTGTTCTCGGCGCATAGAGAGCATCAATGACATTGATAACGGTACCATTTGGTAACATAAATTCAGCGGTTCCTCGCCCTTTGACAACCGGCGAGGTACGTATCAATGTTGTCATAGATGAACGATACGGCATTAAATCCGTAAACAACTGCCTATTCCTTAGAATAGTGTGGGTAGTTCCACTATCAGTTAGACACTCAACGTCTCCACGAGACATCTACAAAGAGAAGAAAACTTGGGTTAGTTTCTCGGGAGAACAATCTAATCACTACGCCGTAGGATAGAGAAAGAAAGGGGAATAAATCCCATCGAGTGTATCACATGGCATTTGGACATTATAACGTCGACTAAAGTCGGAAGATGCAAGGTTGAATGTTACATAACCAAGCAATCATCATCAGAAACCAAAACGAAACCGAGGTTGCGCACATTGTGGTGTTGAACACCTTTGGTAACTGGAATAAAACGAGGACAAGCCTCTTAGGGTTAGTGTTAAAACACCTCTCGGGCTGCACACCAGTCGAAGCTGTGGATGTCAAAGACACATGGTGTCGTGGCACCAGAGTGTGGCGGATGCCAAGCCTACTTCACCTTAATGGGCCGATGGCGGCCCGTTCGCCTCTTTTTTTTTTATTATTTATTTAGGGATTGAGCGTAGGTGGGATTATAAGTCCAAAATATAGAGTCTATGTGACCCAAAGGTGGCGTCACAAGAACCACGTGAGTTGTTAATACACGAACCTGATTGCATAAAAATATAAAATTTCTCACAATATGGGAAAACAGAGAAATTTTATTAAGTGTCAACTTGAATACATCAACTTCTAATTCCAAATAAACAGACTAACAAGAGTCATAAAAACATGGCGAATGCCATTACAGTACTTGATAAACTAGAAAAGTCAAATACATAGACTAATCAAAATCTGGGACATCAAGAGTTTGTGGTTGCGCCTTTGGAAAATCCACATGATGAGTATAATTTGCGTCAATCATCTCGTCCTCAGCATAATTTCTTTCTTCAGACAGAAACCTTTTGTACTTCTTGTAGGCATTTAACATCTCCTAACTAGCTCGACAATCGCGATGGTAGTGTTTGGACGAACCACACTTATAGCACGGAGCAAATTGGACATTCCGGTCATTGCTATGAGGTCTAGGAGGGTTTGGTACCGGGCCTAGACGCGGTCCGTGGCCGGTCCGGCCTCCCCCTGAAGGTGGTGCGGCTGCGCCACCTTCTCGCCTCCAAGTGTTACAGCGTCATGTCACTTTGTTTCCAGCATTCTGATGTCTTCCACGTATCGAATTGTACGGGGCATTGCGGCCTTTATTTTTCTGCTTTGAAGCCTTCCCATAATGAGCCTGTGGTGTTGGAATTGGTTTTGTACCAACAGGTCTCTGGCTACTATTGAGCCTAATCTCAGAATGACGCTCTTTTTTAGCCAATATTGCCATAAGGTCAGCGAATGTCCTGATTCTTCCTTCATCAACTGAGATTTTATATTGATGTCCAAGGACATCGTAAGCCATGGGGAATGTATTAAATGTCTTCTCCAGAAGATCTTTATCGGTTTTGATGACGCCAACCGTGCCAAGATCCGCCTGTAGACTAATCATATCCTGATTGTATTTGTCTACTTTGTCATAATCCGAGGAACGGATTTGTTCCCATTTAAGGGTGAACTCTGAAAGAAGCATGTCATAGACATTGTTAAATCGCTGTTAGAGCGTGTCCCATAAAATTTTGGGATCTTTTACCGAAAAATATTGTCGCTTCAGAGTCGAGTGGATATGGCGCCTCAAATACATGAGGGCCTGAGCCTTGGCATGGTCCCCAAAAGGGGTGGTGGCGGCTGTATCAGTCAGAAGGACTGGAAAGCCTTTGCTTTGGAAAGCAATTTCAACATCGGAAACCCATCGATGGTAGTCTTTGCCTTGAAGATCCAAGATCTCAAAATCAGGGTGTGACGGTGACGACGACGTCATCTACAAGAGAATAGTACGTCGGATTAGTATAACTTGAAACAGATACTATCAAGTATAGATTGGAATTAGAAGGGATATATTCGGTCACATGAAAACTAGTTTCGATGCGAAAAATTGTTTTCTTTTGATGCATAAACCGGCGGTTTCATACCGCACCTTCAAACAGTGGCGTACTCAGACATCCACATAAGCATCTCTTTTTCTTTTAATTCCCTTTCAACGTGATTCCCCCAGGACCATCACTTAAAATTACGACCGTATGGGTGATGAAATCCTCATTCTAGGTCTCATCGGCGATATAAGAATGGCCGGAATCGGAGTAGAAGAAAGGCTAATAGCGCCCTATATAATATATCTATAGTTCAAAAGCAGGAACTTTTATAAAAATTTTACCTTTTGATCAAAGGAACGAGAGTGTAAAACTTGTTCTTCGACTCTTGTCTGGTTCTCGAGCCATTTTTTACGCGAGTAATCTGGCGGAGCTATCTTGAAAAGTTGATGGCGAGCGAACAGGCTGGCGAGCGAATAGGCTGGAGAACGAATTGGCTGGCGAGCGAGCAGGCTTGGCAAGCGAGCAGGCTGGCGAACGAGCAGGGTGGCGAGCGAGCAGGCTGGCGAGCGAGCAGGCTGGCGAGCGAGCGAATTTGCAGGTGGCTGGGGCCTAGGAGAGACCGAGAAAGAGGGGGGGGGGGGGGGGGGGGGGGGGGCGCACGAGTCCCGAGGAGGGAGGTGCGGCCGACGGAAGGGATGGAGGAGGAGAAAAAAGTTATTAGGGTTTTTCTAGGGCTCAGGGAGGTCACGTGCTGATACCGTGTTCAAGGAGAAAAGATAATAGGGAGTACTGTGTGTTTATTGATTGATAGAGAGGCCTTTATATAAGCATTATTACATCAAGTTTCCCGATAAATCAGAGATTCTTTATCTATTACAGAATCAACTATATTGGTCTAATTAGGTCAAGACACATCACGGAAGTTACAGAAATAACCTTTCTACAACAGTTTTATAATTTTAGTCGTGGTTGGAGCTTAATAGTTAGCTATACATCCAAACACATTTTCCAATCAGATTGGAAATAATTAATCAAATCCACCCTCTATATCCTGGTCAACAAACACAGCCTTCAGGTATTATCAATATGGTCTTTGCTATCCATACACATCATTCAGTGGATATCTTGGAGGTTTCAACCACATAGATTCATAGGCAAGCTCTAAGAGATATTCTCAGTTTCTTGCTTCTCAGCAACTCGTATTCTTCAAAACTAGAAAGTCTAGAGTAATTAATTTACGAAATGAAAGGAGAATTAATTTTTTTCTCCTATTTTTGCTTTGATTCCTCCAGCCCCTTTGTTATGGTGGAGTTTTATTTTATGTTGGTTTTATTTTTATCGTAAACTTTATGCCTATCATTTATGCTTTGGTTATAGAGTTAAGTTTTATTTTTTTCTTTCATCAAGCGGTAGTTTTTAATATAGGTGGTGTAGCCTATATATCACATTGATATTTGTTTATATCACGAAACTTTGTCCTATTCTTGAGGTGAGAACTGAGTTGCGGTGGATATTTAACTGTCATTCTTTAAAAAATAAAATTGTGGTTTTAAAATAAAATTAATAATGCCTATAATCGATTCCTAAGAAGTTAAGTTTAGTAATCGCAAGTGAGTGACAAAGGGAGTTGTCGCCCTAACAAGAGCGCTGGTCGTTGTTTTGGTTCCCGCTGGAAACTAGAAACACGGGCAAAAGCAGGACCATGGACATAACCACTCTACACTCCCTCCTCGACTCACTGCGCGAAAGAGTTCAGGTACTCTGTCTCTCTCTCTCTCTCTCTCTTCAATCAAACCATTCATTGTCAAATTGCTAAGCTGTTGATTAGTTCTGTTGATGTTCAGTTCCATTTTGGAATAGCAAACTGGTGGAAAATGAAGTCATGAATAGTTGTAGTCAAACTGAACAAAATTGGGGCAAATGGGATCTTATTTATTAACATCTCAGAGCTGACATCTTTTACTAGAGAGATGTTAATGGAGTTTTAAGTTAATTAGTATGTTGGGGTAGAATTGCTAGATTGTGCCTCCCCAAATGGGTTTCCTAAGACCTGTTAAAGGGGTGTTGTACAATGTGGTTTAGAGAATTATAGGATGCCCCATTATGGTGATGAGGAGTTCTGGTTTTTGTTTGAAAAGGAAAAAACGTTTAGTCTTAAGTAAGTCATGTCATATGATGCCATTGGTTAACATAGGCCTCATAAGATCGGGTCCCCATTATTCATATGCTGGAAGATAGGGTGTTGCTGCCCCATTGATGTAGGCGACTTTGAAACCACATTATATATGTTGTTCATATGGGTTCCTAATATCTGTGTTTGATTCTCTTGGTTTTCTGGGCATTGTTTGGTTTTGATGTGCCATTCTAAGCAATCACCGCAGTGTCTCATTCTCAGTGTTTGTTTATTATAGTAATTACAGATGTCTTTTGCATTTACCCTATACTATAGTCCCTACTTGCTTAAAGTGTAATATTATTTACTGTATTATTCTGATTACTATTTTGAAATGGCATCCAGTACTTAGAGGCATTAAATGCCAAATTGTCATCTCAACTCGCAGATTGTCACTGCCATCAGGTGTGCTATTCTGATGTTACATTTTGTACTGTTTTAGATATATACAAGAAATAAATTTATGACCGATATTTTCTAAAGTAAACATGTAATGTTGTATGATATATCAGAGTTGAATGTACAGTTTGGAGATATATATAAAGAGATAAGTTAATCTAGTTCTGGTCTTTGATAAATCCAAATCTTAATCATGCAGAGTATGGAATAGTCCACTTCTCATGTCATGTCCCTGTGGAGTATGGAATTGTCAATAAAAAAGGAATGAAACTAGAATTCACTAGATAACCAGTTAGGCATAAAAATGAATCATTGAGGGAGTGAAATGGATAAACTATGCTACATGTAACTAGAATTCACTATAACGAAACCTATTAGGCATACAATTAAATAAGGGAGGGATTGAAGTGTACAAACTGTTAGACGAGAATAGTAACTCAAACGGAATAAAACCCCTTCTACTTGTAGTCCAAAAAAAAAAAAGGATTTTTTATTTTTTTTTTAATTCCTCAAGACATAAAAGAAAATAGAACCTGCCTTCTGTTTGGTTGCTTTTGTTTATGATCGGAATCCATATGTTTTTTTCGTAGTTGTGCTGAGTATTGTCCAACAAATCGTTAATTACTGGATGAAGATTATAAACGTTCAACTTATGATCGTCACTAATTATATTGTAATCAACTTGCTTTTGGTCATTTACCAATGTCTGTAATTGACAATTATAAAATTTGAACAACTTTTTGTTTTGTTTTTGTTTTTGTTTTACAAAGATAAGTACGTTGTAATGCTGAAACAGGGAAACACTAAAGACCCTTCTGTAAGTTCTGGTAATTCAGTTGAGAAAAGAGGGGAATCCAGCGTTCATAGTAAGAACACCATCAAGGAGAAAGTTAAAGAGAAGTTGCCAGGTTTTATTTTGATTCTTTTATTTTGCGGAAAAGAAATAAAAAACAAGTGATTATAAAGATGTCATATAATTTGCCAGAACAGGGTGCTGGTTGATAATTCATAATTGCAAACATCTCCGCTTAATTACTTTGATCTCTCTCTCTCTCTCTAATGGTTTATAGTTGTCTTTTGTTCAGTATGTTGCTTATTCTAAGTTTAGACTCCAAATTATTTTAATTCAAATGTACTTGTCTATTTATTTATTTTTTATATTGTTCTTTCTAATAGATTCATTGCGCAATAACTATGTTGCTTATTCTAATTTTGAACTCCAGACTATTACAATTTAAATTCAACAGTCTACATCCTTGAGGAAAATTCACCTTTTGAAGAGTGATACGAGTGATTGCGATTAAGGTGTTTATTCATAATTTAAATATATGTGCTGGTATCAGGTTACGACACAAGGATCATGAATCACCATAGCAAGAGATATGTTGCTTTGAAAGTCATGTATTTTGGCCAAAGGTTAGAGTCCTTTTTTTTTTGGGATTTTTTATTTTTTTTTGTTTTACTCCTCACTCCTTTATCCTTTCCATGACCACCTTTCATCTACAATACAAAACCTCTCCCCTGAAAACCCAAATTGCCGTGATGATTTTTTCTGCCAAATTGTTGCTGTAATCCTTCCAAGTCCCACAACTCCACTCACCACCGACCTGCTGCTAAGGCGGAGCCAAACATTTGAATTAGTGAGCTATTTTGACCTAGTCATCAATCAATCTCCAAATAACCGGGGCATGCCATAGATTCTCTCCACTGCTCCTCAAGCCACGCCAGTTGACACCATCTATTCCCCTCTAATGTTTAAACCCCTCCAAAAAAAAAAATCTAATCCCCCAATAAACACTCCCTTAGCTTTGTTTTAATCAACCTCACTGGACCAATTAGCATTATGGACACCATATTGTCCTTTTCATAACAGTCGAGGAACAAGGATATGTGCTAAACTCAATCAATAAAAAAGATAAGAAAATTATATAAACAAAAGCATGTGTCATCTATAATTAGGGCAGTGCAAGTTTCACTCTGGTGAGGCCTTTTTTTTACAACTTGTGCCTTCTTACAGGTTCTATGGTTTCGCTGCTGAGGCACAGATGGATCCGACTATTGAGGTATTGTTTTTCATATCAAATTTCAAATTTGTGTCGATGTAAGCAACTATTCACTAGTCATGCTGACTCGAAGAGCAATATAATGAACACAAGCATGTTTTTTGAATATGCATTAGGACGCTTAATTAGCTAAAGTTAATTCTGCATATGAGCTTCAATTGTACATTGAATAATGTGCAGTCTGAAATATTTAAAGCTCTTGAGAAGACAAGACTTTTAATCGGTGATAAGAAGGAATCACATTACTCAAGATGTGGTAGGACAGACAAGGGAGTTTCTGCTGTTGGGCAAGTAAGTTGATAGAAAAGTATCTATGTGTTATTGATTGTTGTTGACATGGGAAATGTCTGTAAAATTTATACATACATACATTTTTAGTTTGTTATGTTCTTAGGTTGCTTATCTGTTTAGTTTCTCAATTCCAGGTCAACATGCTGGAATTTTATTTCCAATATTGTCTTTGTTTCTTTATTAGTTTACTTCTCTGACTTATGTTCTTCATATATTATTCACAATCAGTTTAACTGCATCCTTCCTTCTGCTCAAGATCCTTGAGCTTATGGAATGACATGAAAATTAAACTATTAAACTTACAATCTGGTTGGAGCAGTTTTTGTGTGTGTGTGTGTGTATATATCCTCCTTCCCAAGTGTCGTATGGATCTTTGCATAAACTATGTGTATCTAATTTGTGTTCTCTTAATTAGTTTTCATTGAGGGTTAAGATGCATTAGGATCCCTCTAAGCATAAAAGAAGGCTCTAGTCTGCCCATTGATGTTTGTTTTTAGATGTTTTGCACATAGTATTCAGTTTTCAATGATCTGTGTATCCGCAGCAAACATTGTGTTTATAAGTTCAATGGCGCTTCATCAAAGCACAATTTTCAATGCCCTTATATGTCTCATTTAAACATTTATTACTGTCATGCTCTTTGGGAATCTTTATTGGGTGATTGTTTTACAAGTTTAAAAAGTGTAATTTTTTTTTCAATGTTGCAAAGCAAATTTCTACTGATATGTCTTAAATCCAGACTAATGAGTATATTAATAAGAAAAACGGTGCCTATATCCGAAGTATAAATCATTGTTGACTGAGTCTAGCTTTTATTTGCCTATCTCTCTCTCTCTCTCTCCATTAAATTTTCCATATTCAATTTATTGAGAGTATAACAATCATGTTTTACAGGTGATTGCTCTCTATTTAAGATCGAATCTCAAAGAAGCATGTGAAATCAGTGATGATCGTAGCAAAATGATTTTCCAAGACCAATATGGTTAGCCAGTTCTCTTTTTGTCTTTGTTCTCATTTTTCCTTTTTATTAATTTAACTTTTGGTGTTTTTTTTTCTTTTCATTTTTTTGGGTGGGGGTTACAGTAACCACACAGCCAGAATGTAAGGCCTTGCATTACAACATACTAGCCTTTTACCCGTGCATCTGCACGGGACTCACAAAATATCAATTAATCGTTGATTTCCTCTTGGTTTTACCATGAGAATTGGTTGTGAATGCAGTTATCAAATTTAATTTCCCACTACCCACATTTTTCTACACAATTATCTATTTATTTATTTTATTTTTTGTTTATTTATTTTGCCTTTTACCTTGATAACCCTTCTTTCTAATAGTCTGAATTAACTCAGTAGGGGTAATATTGGCAAAACATAATTTGGTGGTACTTTTTGGCTTACAACATATAATGCACATAATGTCATGGGTCCACATATTGGCAATTGCTTTTGGGTTGTATCCTACAATTTGTTATTAATCTTGTCAAGCCCCTCATGTTCGACAGCACCCAGTATTAGTTGGCATGCTTTTTGCTCAAGTGATTCCCCACTTGTGGTGGCATATGGAACACATAATTTATAATATTTTCGGCATCTGTACGTCTTGCCAACATGAAATAGGATACAAGAAGTACAATGAAAAGCAAAATGAAATTAGCTTTCTTCTTAAGATTGCAACCAAAGCAGCAAATCTATTACCAACACAAGCGATCGATGCTACTTTAGCCCAATTAAGAAGAACAACCCTTAAATCGCTTCACAAGTTCTTAATGGATTTCCAAGGACAGCTTAAATCTAGTTCTATCTAAAGTAGAAGAGATCTTGTAGTCTTGCCATAGTGTCTAACAGTCTTTTGTTCCTCTCCAACTTCAAAGTCAATGCTGTAGAGTGCCAAAATCTTGTTTCTCCCCATTTTTCCAAAGCCTCAGCATAGTACCAGTTTCCTGTGATCAAAGTTATATGGTTTGAAATAGGTGTACAAGACTCAGACCTGATATTGCATCTCAAATTTCCTAGTCAGTCTAATTTTAGAAATTTATCCTCCTATAGATAGTAATCGGTTTCTAGTAGTTTATTAAGATTTCTTATTTCTTTAGGATTATGATGTGAGGAGTTGGGGTCCTTGCCATGTTAATTTAAGGTAGATTTGGTTGTTTGATGCTTTTATGTAAGGGTAGCACAATTGCTTGGCTAAGTTTCATAGAATACAGAATAAAAGAAGTTGATAAGCATCATGTAGACCTAGCTTTGTTGGCTCAGGCTATTCAAATTCTAATGGAGTAACAAATTTGAGGTAACTCTGAGTATGTAGTAAATAATCTTGTTTTGTTTTGAAGAGCAAACCTAGGACATGTCTCTATTATGCTACATTCATTAACCTGCACAAGGGTCAAGAAATGGTTGAACAATACTGTTATATGGAAAACTGTGGATTATGTGGTTGATCCTCATTTAAGTAACAAATACATGCTTACTATTACATTAAAGATAAGAAACTTCGTGCCTATGCATCTAATGCCTGAAGAATTGGTGTATGGGCTGTTGTAAGCCTCTTGAACCATGGATGTTTTCTTTCAGAGGCTTCAGAGGACACATGAGGAATGGGAAGATGATTTTGTCTTGGTATGTGGCTGCACAATTAATTGGCTCTGTCGAGCGATTGGCTGTCTTGAGTTGTGATGGTACACCTACCTAATAGTGCGAGAAGATTTTACTGTGGTGAATCTGGATATTTGGACCTTATTCGTGCGTATATTCATTTTACATAGATCTTAAGCTTTAGTCCAGTTTTTGAATACTTGTTTTCAAACGCAAGTGGCAGAAGGCTGGCCTTCATTTGGAGAAGGTTTGGTCAATTGGTGTCTAACCCAAACGTTCAGACATAGAGATGGATGAATATATAGCACTATATTTGAGATTATAAATCTCACTAGTTATCTGACTAAGATCTTATGAGAATTTGAGCTGTATGAAGTTGGCTAGAGTTTCATTTAAGATTTGTAGTACATTTGAGTTTGATCTCATATATAAGCTCACCACACTTTTATTGAATAACACATGCTCCTTTGTTTCCCTCAGAAGGTGAAATCGATTACGTGAGGGTGCTGAATCGGGCCCTTCCGGATGATATTCGAGTTTTCGCTTGGTGTCCTGTACCATTGGGTTTCAGTGCGAGGTTTGTCCACCTTGTATGAAGGTTTCCACTATTTTGAGTTAAAACTACCTTTTACAATGTTATACTTTTATCATATTAAGTGCATCTATTTTCTCTTTAAATTTGAAATAACATTAAGTGAACTTTAAAGGACAGGTGTTCTGAGGATTATTCCTTCCTATGACACTATCTTACTTGAAACCAGTTCATTTTCAAGCTTTGAGACATAGAATGAGTGAACCCCTGCATAATCAGCTGCCATTCCACTTGATGTCATCGCACATTTTGCATGGTCCTCTCAACTTGACTTAATTGCCATAAAATGGAAGTAGATGTCTTAATGTTATATTGATGGTTCTTAGTATAACTTGACTCCAGAAATAACTAATATCATGATTCTTAAGCATAATATTGCCAATTAAGGAATATGCTTAGAAGGGATTGTAGCTTTAAAGCTGTCTTTAGTAAGCTGAAGGATTATGTATTTTAGGATTTGAATGTGTAGTGTATTACATTGACATGGGGGTAAGTGAATTCGTCCGGGTCATCACCACCTGTCTTTGATGGAGAAAAATTTGGTTGATGAAGAAGTCTTGATTTTTTTTATTAAAAAGTTGTCTTGCTTTTTTAATAAATCTAAATGAACACAATCACTTGAATATGGCTAAGTTCTGATATTATATTTCTCCAACTGTAGAACAACAAAGATTTTGTATTCTTTTGATTTTATTTTGATTATATGTAGTTGAGTCAAACCAGGACCTTTGACTTAAAGGGGAGACTCGAGACTTTGTCACTAGACCAAATGGTTAAGGGCACTTAAGAACCCTACTGATTTCTCTACTTTTTCTTTTTTGTTTTAGGTCAAAGTTTGGACCTTGCAGTAGCATAACTTGTATCTTGCCTTTATGAATACAGGTTTAGCTGTCTAAGCAGGGAATATTATTATTTATTTTGGGGAGACAATCTAAATTTCTTGGTACGTGGTTATTCTTCTCTTTTCAAATTGGGCCTATTCTTCAATTCATGTTTGTGGTCCTATTATTACAATTAAGACAATGAGGGCTTTTTGTGGCTCAAACTTTACCAGGCTATGGAGACTGCTGGTAGGAAATTTGTTGGTGAACATGACTTCAGAAACTTCTGTAAGATGGATGCACTTAACGTACACAACTACAGGCGGAAAGTCACTTCATTTGCAATATCTCCTTGTGATGTGAGGTTAATATGGGTAGATATATCTTCAGACTCTTTCCCTTTTCTAGAATCAGTTAATTAAGATTAGCATATTTACTTGATTAGAAATGAAGGGTCATGTAAAATCATGTTTATCAAGTTTAACTTTCTAGTTCATCAAGTTTAACTTTCCAGTTTATCAAGATGACAACAAGAAGAAACAAGAACTTTGTCTATTAAGATTGGGGCAGTCAAGAAGAAACAAGAACCTTGTCTATTAAGAGTGGCGCTGTTTTGTGTATAAGTTGATAGGTATTTCATGGCTCTCAGGTTTGAGGGGAACCAGCTTTGGGCATTTAAAATCAAAGGGAGTGCTTTCCTCTGGCATCAGGTCCGATGCATGGTTGCTATACTACTCTTGATTGGCCAAGGTCATGAATCTCCTGATGTGAGTGAGTACTAAATGTCTTCTTGGTTGACTGGTTCTTAAGTTGTAATTTTTGCTTGATAAAGCTGTTGGGTGCTGTCTCAAATTATCAGTTTTTTGCATAGTCAAAACTAATGCATTCTCATGCGCATTACAACCAGAAGAACATGAGTGTAACAATCTACTTGGGTCCATTTGAAACACTGCATATTGTTTTATCTACTAATAGTACGTAGGTTTTTTTTTTTTTTTTTTTTGGTGAACTTAGGCACATGCTGTTTTGATACTGTTTGATAATCAAAATGATTGTGTGCTGCAGTAAGTTGGTTCAAATTAAGCACTGCGCATGACCAACCATTGGGAATTTGCAGAAAGTCTTTGATATGTGCTTTCCACTGAAATGCTCAAACAATTGCTTATCACTGGCAGCTTTTCATATAGCAGTAGAGACTCAAAGTATTTCTCTTTGCTATAGAGACACTTGGATTCAAAATGTGGTTTATACCTTTAAGCTTTCACTTCCATTACATAAAAGTATCTCAATCTAAATGTGTTAAATGGTAGGTGATAGATGCATTACTGGATACTGACAAAATCCCGAGAAAACCTCAATATGGCATGGCACCAGAGATTCCGTTGGTTCTTCAATCCTGTGAATTTGAGGGTCTCAGGTTCAGTTGCTCTTCAGGTACTTGGATGGCGAGAGATGCATCCCTTGCTTCTTGACATCAGACATATTTGTTATTTGCAGTGATGATGTCTCATGTTCATTGTTTACTGTTTACTTTCTTCACAATGCTGGCTGAATCAATACTGTCACCCGCTATGTCTCTCCAAATTCTGAATATTTATTTTGGTTGTGTTCTTAGATGCCAGACAAGCTTTGCAAATACACTTGGCTTCTGAGTGTCGAAACTATCATCTCCAAGCTGCAATTTTTAATGAGGCTCTAAGATGCTGTTTACCAGTAGAAAAAGGTGCTACAAGTGACATATTCCCTCTTATTACTCAGTAAAACAACTAAATATTTTGTTACGACTAATATATTGCTATTACTGAGATCACCTTGTTTCTCCTCAGATCAGAGCTCCTTAAATAATAAAACAGTGAAGAAGAAATCTTCCCACGTTCCTCTCATGTCGCGCCCAACTGAGCGTAAGTACCATATCTTTGAATTACATATGAAACAGTCGTGACAGTAACCTAGACTGCTTATGCATCATATATAATTATCCTACATGATTATAAAAAGCCTTCCAAGCATTAGTTAACCTCCTCGCAAGTGAATTTTCATGGAAACATATTACTATATTTTTGTGATTAATTCTTTTCATTGCAATTAACATATGTTTGTTGAAAACTCGATTTATAAGTTAAAACCAAAAGGGTTGTATTTTCTTGGTTCTTCATATGAAGATGAGGTCATACGGCCGATGTTATTTATATTCTTTCTAGCACTGATTTGCTGACGTTTGTGTTTAATGAATTGATCCCAGCATCATATGAAGAGAGACGTGCAAAATTAAACACAAGAGCATGCAGACTGAAGAGTTGACATTATCAAGGAGATTAAGAGTATGTTGTATTAATAACTGTGATGGTTTAAAAGGAGAAGAATAGTGACTAGAACAGTTTCCGTCCGGTTCTTTTATTTGTCAGAAATATAATCTTCTAAGCAGTGAGATTTTCTTTCTTTTGTGGTCTAAAAACAATGACTAATTGTGGTCAAAAGAACTGGAAAGTTTTAGTAATACAAATACAGATAGTAGATGAGAAAAAAATGGCAAGTGCGATAGTAGATGTGAAATATATATGTACTTGTTTTTTTGGTGTATATATATGCCCTTAGGATCGTAGCTCTGTCTTCATGTCTTGTCTTTCTCGGACCATTCGTCCATAGGTTTTCCTTATCAAGTATGTTGTAGCACTTTGTTTACCGAGCTACATCCAAAAGAAACTAGCAGCTGCGTTTCTTTCAGGTTGTTAATTTTGAGTAGTATAACCTTCGTTTGGTTGATTCTATTGAAAATGAATGAAAATACACCCCAAAGGCCAATAGTCAGATTATGTTCGTAAGGTACAACACATTTATATCTATGTTTATGTTTCCTGACTTCTCAGGTTGTGATTGAGCCAAAATCGTTTCAAGATTTACCAAACTTGTAATTAGGGTGGGTGGTTTGAAACTTTGAATGAGTAGATCTGCTAGAACTTATAATTAGGTGACAGGCACAGCTAGAAGTTTGTGGAACAAAACCTAAGTTTTGAGTGGCAGAACATAGCATATTCTAAAGAACATGAACAATGTAGGACTCACAAAGCTCAATCATTTTACCAACTTGTTGGGACTGTTTTTGGGGTCACTTCAAAAGAAGTGTTTACCTTCTGTCTCCTTGAATTGGTTGTGATGCTCTTCAATTTGATCAACACTAGCTTTTCTTTTTTCAGTAAAAGAACAAAGAAAGGAGAGTTATACGCAATTGTCTCTACGGCAGCTTGATAATCAATAGGAGCACTATCATCATTCATCCCCTGATTTTCCATAGCAGATCGCAGGGAAATCTTTTTCTCTCAAAACATGCTTCAAAGATATGATATGGAATCAAACTATTCGATATGCTGATATCTAGAAGGACTCTTTCAATCTCCAGGGAACTTTATAATGTCATTAACATAATTGACAATGATTTGGGAGTCACTTTCAACCATAATATATCTACTGTCTCTTTCTTTCGCTCTTGAAGTGTAAGAAACTCCATATGGTAAGTGATCTATTGTGAAAGCTATGCTTTGGTACCTGGAAGAGTGCTCTAGGGCTAACTAGTGAGTTTCATAATACGAACCTCAATAACCTTTAAACTAAGTTTTAGGTCATATATCGACATCTTTACCGTTCAGTTTCTAGTTTCCAATAACTAGATCATCTCTGAAAAATTTCAGCCAGATTGAATACTGTTTGGGCATCGTACTAAAGCAAAGTAATGGACAAACCGAATAACTTCAACATGAACCATTTGTGCTCATAATTAGTAAATCACAATTATGAATACCCAAACATTTATCGATTTGGCTGAAATTTTCCAGAGATGATCTACTCATTGGAAACTAGAAACTAAATGGTGAAGATGTCGATATATGACTTAAAACTTAGTGTAAAAGCTATTGAGATTTGTATTATGAAGCTCACTGGTTAGCTCTAGAGCACTCCTCTTGGTACCTGTATGTATATATATTCCAAATGGTATTTCAATTAATGCACTGTCACCAAATATAGTATTTATGGTAGTGATCTAGTTAAAGTCACCCAAGTTATGTATATTTGAATTTCCTATAAAAACTCCACATTGCACATCAACTATTGCAACATGTATCTTTTGATACCTGCAAATTTTCTTTTTCCCCATATGGTATCTCAACTAGTGCCCTAGGCGTTCATGACAGAGATGTGGTGAGTTAGAGCGTCTCTAGCAATAACATCTATCAAATTGCTATATTTAGCTAAAATTTTAAGTTTTAGCAATTGATTTAACACTATTACTCTAGCAATAATTGCTATATATTAAGTTTTAACAAATCGTAGATTGACACGTTAGGAGCATATATTTAGTAATTTATGTAGCAAAACTTGAATCAATTCACAAATCTAGTCATATATTTTTTTAACAAGATCTAGCAATTATGTTAAGCAATTACCAAATTTAGTAACCCTTTAGCAATTCTGTTAGAGCTCAAATTTACCTAACAAATTGACAGAATTGTTAGAAGATTTTAAATTAGTAATTCTGTTGGAGATGATCTTAGTGTTATATTTTTCTTTTATTTTTTTTGGATAGAAAGAGTTGGTACTATGTTGAAAAAATAAATTTCATTTTTGAATTTTAGATTAATTTTTTAGTTTTGAAATGTCTACTTTTAGGAGTTCGGTTTTACTCTTTCTTATAGTCTGTAGGATTTAATTAACATTTTGAAGTGTCTGTTATGGATTGATAAGCACCCACTCACTACCAGAAAAAAGGGTTTTCCCGACGAAAAAAAAAAACGGCCGACGACTAAAAATTTTTGTCGGTAATTCTATAGAATGGCCGACGATTTTATTTTTCGTCAGTGGAAAAACAAAATCGTCTGCCATAGTGTTACCATAGCTGACGATACTGTTTTTTCGTTGGTATAAACAAAAATCGTCGGCTATATTCATATTTCAGTCGACGATTTTAGATTTTCGTCGGCCTTTCTCTGAAACATTAGCCGACGAAAACTTTTGAAATTTTGGCCGACGAAATTAACATTTTCGTCGGCTATAAGTCTATATATTTTCAGATCTAGACAGCAGCTGCTCATTTAAAAAAAAAACGAAAAAAAACGGGAGAAAGAGTGAAAAATCTGTGGGTATTGTTGAAATCCGTCCTCTCTTACATTGTGGAGCAATATATAGGTACGTATATATGTTGATTTTGAGTTTTAGTTGAGTTGATTTTGAGTTTTAGTGATTTTGAGTTAGTAAGTGATTTTTTGTTTTGTTGTTGTTTTAGTGTTAGAATGTATGTATATATGTTGATTTTGAGTTGTAGTTGAGTTGATTTTAAGTTAGAGTTTAATTATGTGTTTTAATTTGATGTTATTTTAATTAGTGTTAATATATATATATATGTGTGTGTGTGTGTGTGTGTGTGGAGTTTAATTATATATATATATATATATATATATAGAGAGAGAGAGAGTTTTTCAGGTGCGGACGTCCGCACCGTGCGGATGCGGCGTTTCCGGCCACCTCCGGCGCGTTCCTCCTCCCGCGACCCACTGGGCTTTGGTCGCCCCCTCCCAGCGCTTCTTTCAGTGCCGGCCGGCGATGGAGGTCCGGCCGGTACAGAAAAGAGCGCCGGGAGGGGGCGACCAAAGCCCAGTGGGTTGTGGGAGGAGGAACGCGCCGGAGGTGGCCGGAAACGCCGAATCCGCACGGTGCGGACGTCCGTAGCATAGACGGACTGTATATATATATATATATATATATATATATATATTAATGGTTGTTGATAGTGTAATTAACTTAAATAATGGTTGATATATAGTATAACTTAAATAATGGTTGTTAATGGTATATATATATATATGAGTTGATGTTGATAATAATATATATTGTAATGTAATTAATTATTAAGGATTTATATATATATATATATATATATATATATGTATGTGTTAATTAATTTCTTATTAATTAAAGTTATATATATATATATATATATTATTTTCAGGCTATATATATATGGATCCGGATAAGAGTTGGATTTCGCTTCCTAGGCATGACCGACGATACACTACAGGAGTTGCGAATTTTTTACAGTTCGGCGAGGAAAATGCAAACGGGAATGAATACCATTATTGCCCGTGCAATAAATGTAGATGTCGCAGTGATATGTGTCGATTCCCGATTAGGACAGTATGGGAGCACCTAAAGAGTAAAGGGTTTTGGCCAAAGTACACGCGTTGGATATATCACGGTGAGCCATCATTAGATGGATCGCATGATCATGGGCAGTTTTTTTAGGCGGGCAGTAGTAGTACATCCAACGATCCAACAATGGCATTCGTCAACGACGTGTTTCCTTTTGAAAGCGGTGTACGTGGGGAACAATATATGCATAACCCGGTGCAGCCCTTCCCACAAGTTGTCAACACTATTGCCTTTGACAAGTACAACAAACTGATTGCATTGTAGCAGACCCCTGTGTCTTCAAGTTCTGAGAAGACAGTTCTTCAAAGTGTGATTGAGGTAATGAGGATTAAAGTCGAGACAAAATTGACTATTAGGCAAGTAGATGAATATCTACAGTACACTTCTTCGTTGTTGGAGGAGGGTCATCGTAATCCTACCAATCACCGTAAGGTCCGAAATATCCTCAAAGATCTAGGGCTTTCCTACATTAAGATCCATGCATGCGCATTTGACTGCGTTCTCTTCTGGGGTAAAGATGCAGAAGGGAATGACCTTGCTAGCATCTACGCATGTCCGATATGTCATTCTGACCGATATAAGTTGACGGGAGCAGGCAATAGGAAACCTGTGAAAGTGCTTCGGTATTTTCCGTTGAGAGATAGGCTTGAGCGGTTGTACATATAAAAAAACACCGCAAAAGCTATGAGATGGCACAATGAGCGGGACGCGGGAGACGCAGATATTATGACACACATCTCTGACGGAGCGGCTTGGAAGCATATAAACAATGAGTTTCCTCATTTTGCGTCAGATGTCAGAAACGTCAGGCTCGGGCTCTCAACCGACGGGTTCAACCCTTTCGGCACCATGAGTCTTTCATACAGTATATGGCCGGTGGTTTTTGTACCTTACAACCTTCCTCCGTGGATGTGCATGAAGAAGGAATATAATATGTTGACGTTGTTGATTCCGGGGCCTGGTTACCCAGGGAAATGTCTCGATGTGTATATGAGACCATTGATTGAAGAGCTTAAGGTATTGTGGGACGTTGGTCATCCCACTTTTGACAAGTACAAGGAGGAGACGATCCAGATGCATGCCATAGTTATTGGTACCATCAGTGATTCCTGCTTATGGGATGTTGTCGGGCAGCGTTGTTAGGGGATACAAGGCTTGTCCAGAGTGCCTCAGCGATTATGGGAGCACCCCTCATTGCAACAAGATATGCAGAATGGGTCATCCTGGGTTCCTTCCGGCGGATCACCACTGGCGTTACGAGTCCGCCGCATTTGATGGAACCGAAGAACACGGTGGTCCTCCCAGAAGATGGACGGGAAGAGAAATTTAGCAGTGGTTAATGAGTACGATTTTGGGCCCCTCAGCAATCATCCCGATATTGTAGCGGAAATACCTGAAAGACCTGAGGAGTACAAATTCTGGACACATAAGAGCATATTGTGGGAACTCCCGTACTGGTGTGAGTTGCTGATCCGTCACTTCCTAGACGTTATGCACATAGAAAAAAATGTTTCTGAAAGTGTGGTGGGCACAACGCTGAACTTGGAGGGGAAGACGAAAGACGGTCCTAAGGCTCGCACTGATCTGCAAAACATGAATATCAGAAAACAACTATGGTTGAAACAAGGGAAGAGAAAAATGCCTCAAGCTTCTTACACCGTCAAGCCAGAGCATAAATCAGAAATTTTCCATTGGATAAGTCGGGCCAAGTATCCTTCAGGCTTTGCTGGAAATATAGCCAAGTGTGTGAACAGACAATTTAACAATCTTTACGGGTTGAAAAGTCATGACAATCATATCCTACTACAACGTCTCTTCCTTGTTTTCATTCGACCGTTCCTTCCCCGTCACGTTGTGGAGCCGTTAGTAGCGTTTGCAAGATTTTTCCAGAAGGTATGCACACGAGAAGTGAGAAAATCTGACCTCCGGGAAATGCAACAAGACATCGTTCATATCATGTGTAAATTTGAGATGATATTTCCTCCAAATATTTTCGACATCATGCCTCACCTCATGATCCATCTTCCTCGGCAGTTGTTGCTTACCGGTCCTGTGCACTTCACTTAGATGTATCGGATGGAAATGTACGTATTTTACACCTTATGTTAATTTCCTCATCAATATATGTGATTTAGTATTAATGTATTATCATAACACTTTAAAAACTTGATTTATAGGCAACTTGGACAATACGGTGATTTTGTCCAAAACAGATCCGCACTTGAAGGATGTATAACTGAAGCATATATTGCGAACGAGTGCGTCACCTACATGAAGCTGTATTTAGGAGCGTTACAGGAAAGCATACCGGAAGATGTACCTTCACAGTTCAATCTTTCCATACTCTCCGACGATGTTGTACTCGGTGGAAACATGCCAGTTTCCTATAAGTTGAAAGATTATGAGGTAGCCATTGCACATTGGTGGGTACTAATTAACTGTTTAGAAGTTCAGTTTTGGAAGAACATGCATCTAAACTGTGAACAAGTAGGAGGTGATCTCGATTACCACAACCGGACATTCGCAGAGTATTTCGGCCGCTGGGCACGTAACTTTAACATTATTCTATACGTATTTATATATTATTGTGTATAATTATTCATATTTATAATTGATTCTGATGGTTGCAGATGGACCTTATTAAAAATGATAATCACCCAAATTGGTCGCACGAACTCCGACTTCTGGCGATGAAGCCGGTCTATTCAAAAGTTTATGCGACGTGCAAGGTGAATGGTGTGTTATTTCAATGTGAAGAGAGAGATGTCAGACTGAAAACACAAAATTCAGGGGTTATGGCACATGGTGGGGATGATGGAGTTGACTATTACGGTGTTCTCCATTCAGTTGTGGAACTGCATTATGGGGAAGGCATGAAAGTGCACCTTTTCAAGTGTAGATGGTTTGACACACGGCCGCAGAGCATGAAAACCGATCAATACGGCATAACTTCTGTGAACACTAGTACATCATGGTATGAGGATGACCGGTTCGTTTTAGCCACATGGGTGAAACAAGTGTTTTATCTTGATGATCTCGCCAAGGGTGACCCGTGGAAAGTAGTCAACACTATCCACCATCGCAACATTTACCGGACGTCTACACTTGGAGTGGCTGAAGAGAACGAGGAAGGTGGCACCGCGTATCAAGAGCCCAATTCAAACGGTATTCCTGACTCCTCTTTTATTCGCCTGGACACGCCGGTGCGAATTCGACGTGAAGAGCCACTGTTTGTTGATGTTGATCCAAATGAAGAAACTAACGAGGACTCTAGTGGTGAGGAAAGACATAGATTACCCCTATCGAGCAATTCAGAAACCAAAGAAGACTCATCCGATGATTCCGATTACAATCCGCCGGATTAAGTAATTTAGATGATGCAATCCTTTCATTTATAATCCACTAATTTCTAATGAACGGGCGTGGGGATGAGCCTCCCAGCTAGGCTGGGTTCCAAACCCCTTAAAAAAAAAATTGAAATATGTTGACTGCTGGGTTTCTGTTTTCTTGATGTTCAATTTTGGTTATATATGAACAGGAAATAGGAATACGAGAGGTGTAAACCTACTGATTTTTTTTTACCTTTTTCATATAATGGCCGACGAAAAACACGTTATTTCGTCGGCTATACTAATAATAGCCGACGAAAAATTTATTATTTCGTCGGCTATAACTATATTGGAAAATACATATTTTATTTTAGACAGAAAAGGACAAAAGAATAGCCGACGACTACGAGTCTCTCGTCGGCTATGATTTAAAAAAAAACAAAACAAAAAATGACCATATTCCATTTTCTATCACTAACGATAAACCATTGCTTCATCCTTCAAATGCAAAAATCTTGTGAAATAAGATATGCCCGAAATAATCAAATACGTCTACGGTTGAAAAATGACAAGATTCTGATAAAATCTGAGTGGCGAAAGATGCGGTCAAAGGTTTTATTCTTTCGTTTCCCTAATGGTAGCGTTACCTTCGGTAAATATTTTGAGGAAAATTTTTATGCGATTAGTTGCATCTCATCGATTTGAAACTATTATCTGTTGAAGGTCAGGCAAAAAAACGTCATTTAGACAGGCCAATTACCATTTCTAAGCGTTTAGAGGTTTGACTCACCCGGTTGACCGTTCCGATCGAGCCTTTAACGTTGTCAGATGTAGTTGGATTTTTTTTCATACATGTATTTAATCTTAACGGTGATATCTGACGGTTGGAATAGATTTTCTAAACTTTTAGATTCAAAATCAGAACATATGCACTAATGTTCCTTAACTTGTTTACCAAGTGTTTAAGTGAATGTATAGTTTCAAATAGTTACTATACGTAGACTCTTAAAATGCAAAAATGTTGTGAAATAAGATATGACCGAAATAATGAAATACGTCTACGGTTGAAAAATGACAAGATTCCGATAAACTCTGTGTGCCAAATGTTGGGGTTAACTGTTTTTTACTTTCGTTTTCCTATGGGTAGCCTGACGTTCGTTAAATCAATTTTGGAAAATTTTTATAGGATTAGTTGCGTCTCATCGATTTGAAACTATTATCTGTTGAAGGTCAAGCAAAAAAACGTCATTTAGATAGGCCAATTACCATTTCTAAGCGTTTAGAGGTTTGACTCACCCGGTTGACCGTCGCGATCGAGCCTTTAACGTTGTCAAATGTAGTTGGATTTTTTTTCATACATGTATTTAATCTTAACGGTGATATCTGACGGTTGAAATAGATTTTCTAAACTTTTAGATTTAAAATCAGAACATATACACTAATGTTCCTTAACTTATTTACTAAGTGTTTAAGTGAATGTATAGTTTCAAATAGTTACTATACGTAGACTCTTCAAATGCAAAAATGTTGTGAAAAAATATATGAACGAAATAATGAAATACGTCTACGGTTGAAAAATGTCAAGATTCCGATAAACTCTGTATGCCGAATGTTGCGGTTAACTGTTTTTTACTTTCGTTTTCCTATGGGTAGCCTGACGTTCGTTAAATCAATTTTGTAAAATTTTTATACGATTAGTTGCGTCTCATTGATTTGAAACTATTATCTGTTGAAAGTGAGGCCATAAACCGTCGTTTAACTAGACTAATTTCCGTTTTTAAGCGTTTAGAAGTTTGACTTAGTGGTTTGACCAATAGTTTAGCCGACGAAAATTATATTTCGTCGGCTAAACTCTTGCGATCCGCGCCTTTTCATTCTCCGCTGTTGGATGGCTCAGATCCAACAGCTGTTGATTTTCCAAAGTATAGCCGACGAAATATTTTAAATCAGATCAGACGGCTGCTGATCTTCCAAAGTATAGCCGACGATGTTCATTGAATAGCCGACGACATTCAAAGAATAGCCGACGAAATCTTTTAATTCGTCGGCTATTCTCTCTGCTATAAAAGCAGAAAGCCGCAGCAGCCCGACTTTTTCAACCCTAAATCCGCAAAAACTCCTCATCCGCTCCTCAAATCGGCCGTGCGTCTCCTCCATTCCGATAACGTCGTCGTCCTCCTCCTCCTAGACACGCCGAAATCCGGCCTCCTCCTCCTCCTAGACATCCCGAAATCCGGCCTCCTCCTCCGACCGGCCTCCTCCTCCTCCTTCCCCTCCTCCTCCTCCGCCAAAACAGATCCGAAGGTTTTTTGTTTTTTTTTCTTCAATTTATTTTAATTTTATAATTTAGGTATATAATTTAGATATTTAAGTGTGTGTTAAATTGTTATATATATTGGTTATATGTATAAATTGTTAGATTAGTTATATATATAAATTTGTAGATTAATTATATAAATTGTTATATATTTGTTAATATTGGTTATATGTTAATGTATATTTTAATTGTTATATATATTGGTTATATGTATAAATTGTTAGATTAATTATATATATAAATTTGTAGATTAATTATATAAATTATTATATATTTGTTAATATTGGTTATATGTTAATGTATATTTTAATTGTTATCTATAAATTGTTAAATTAATTATATATATAAATTGGTAGCCTAATTATATAAATGGTTATATTTTTGTTAATATATAAATGGTTATTTGTATGTATATATATATATATATATATATATATATATATGTTAATAATGAAATATAGTTATATTTGTATATAAATGGTTATATTTAGGTTAATGGTTAGGATTCTTTAAAATTAGTTAAAATTTAAATATTGTTGTAGGAGAAACAATATAGATGCAAAGCGTTACTTTATTGATAGATAAGGAGGCCTTTATATAGGCATTACATCAAGTATCCCAAGTAATCAGGGATTCCCTATCTACTAAGGTAACTACTATTCTAGTCTAATTAGGTCAAGACACACAACGGAAGTTACGGAATTAACCTTCCTTGAACACTCTCCCTTGTGTCGCGTACCTAATGTGACACGGTGCATAGCATGTTGCCTCGCTAAAACCTTGCCAAGCAAAACAAAACCTCTTGGGTAAAAATAAAAAGCTTGGTCGAAGGGAAAAGAGCACAACGCACCAACTACAATTGAAGATTACATGTGAGGTAGACTCCCCCTGATGTCTACAAGACAACTCCCCCTGATTGGTAACTCAATCTTGGAGTTCAGATTAATGGCGTATACAAACGCTCCTCACAAGCTTCAAAAGTAGGTGTGGCCAATGATCGAGTCATTGAATACGGCCACATTATCCTTGTATTAGACCAGCTATACTTAGCTTTACTTGGTCTTAAGGAAGAAGGTTGCTTAACAACTCAAAACTAGAGTTCGCGTTGAAAATCAGATTCACACGCAGCATGACCTTCGTGTACTTAAACAGTCATAACTCTTTCGATACCTTAGGTATGAACGAACCGTAAAAAGTTATGGAAACTAGACACCCATATCTTTCTAGTGATATAAAGTACACAACGTGGTTCGTTCTGAGATGATCACAAAGCTCTGTCGAATGTGACTGATCTACAAATTACCGGACAGATTCGTCCTACTTTGCTAAAACAGTCATAACTCACTCAATATGATAGCTATGATCAAATGGTTAGTGTTCCTGAAAAGTAGACACATAGAGCTTTCCAACGGTACTAAGTTTACCATTTTCCGATGAGTGAGCTGTCATGTAGGTCACGGGGAAGTTGACGTACAGAACTAGGCAGAATCTGGAATTGCCTATTGATGTGTCTTTCATGATGGGATCAAATTAGCCTAAACCTTTCTCTCTTGAAAGGAAGTACCGCCATATACCATGGCATTGCGTGGGCGCATCTAGCCATTATCTTGGCTTTATAAGTTTATAGCGAATGAGATGTCGAGTCTATCATATTATAACAAGTACATGATTGCGCACATGGTACTTAGATGGAGAGTTTCATCTCCCAAGACTTCTCGTCATATAGACGAAACGAGACTTCTCAAGACATCGACTAATCATGGGATACATATAGACTTTGGTTTAACGTCCATTAGTTTGCCATAAGCCGATAGATGAACAAGTTCATCACTAAAGGTTCTCACATTTGAGACCAAGTATTCCCAAGATCCATTCATTCTTAACGTCGGATTAGTGATATCTCAATCACAATTCATCCGTAGTTTACATGCAAATAGGCATGATTCATTACATTTCATCTCCAATCAAGTAGTCGCTCAACCGCGTTATACAATATCCAACCAGAAGATTTGAACCCATATAGAGAACATCCTAATCTGATAGCATACGCACTTCGAGGTTTTGCTTACTTGACTTGGGTGAAAACTGATCCGTTCATGATATTTATGTACATCTCTTCACTTAGTCCCAATAGAGATGATACAAGCTGCATGATCAGTTTTTCGGAACTACCTAACTGACAAGGTAGTGGAGTGTGATATGACTCCATTACGAGAGCATATGTCATCGTAGTCGATTCCAGGGCGTTTGTGAGAGACCTTGCGCCACAAGGTGAGTCTAGGCTCTTTTTCTCACTACGCTTTCCATCAAAGATTATCGATAGGGTTTACACTTGCGGTGTCGGCATCACCTGACCAAGGACCTATCTCTTTGTGTAAACTGGATCGCATATCTTTCCGTGTAGGCCAATTCACAACGTTGGTATTTGCTTCAACGAAGTGAGTGTATTCGATATCTAACTCATAGACCACGTACTCATGTACACTAGTGTAATTCGCATTTGTAGAGATCTCTATATGGATTGGCTTCTCATTGAGGCGTCCCCCAATGATGACCTTAATCCAGAAAATCCATGAGACGAATGAGTTGTCATTGATCCAAGGATCAAGTTGTGCCATACTCGCATTCGGCGAGTGTATATCGAACAAAGTGCCCTCTCTACACTTCTTGTGAGAGTCATGGCCTACTGACACCATCTACCACTTTTGTGGAGTCACTATGTCACCATTTATGAATGACAATATGTCCATTGATTTGGACATCAATCCTTACAAGCATGTTTGATACAAGAGGACTATTCCGATCTTTTCCTTGAAAGACCAATAGTTTACTCTTTGTAGCATGTATATCAAATCTCGTCACTTTGATTTATGGGACTTTGGGAATATGATGAGGCACAGTGGGGACAAACCACGACAATGCCAAGTCGTTCTACTTGAACAAACTTGTTCTTCTCTCCCCCTAACGACGGGGAGACTGGCTCATCAAAAAGTGACATAAACGAGATCGCCTGTTAAGGTTTATATATAGCGGACTATAGGTGGAAGCTGACGTCTTATGCAAAGACGTTATTCATAATCAAATAACCCATCATTGAGCGCTTGTGGTAGCACAATATGGCACATAAAGTATGTGGACGGTAAAGGGTATTGATCGTTAACATTTATACGTTAACAAGATGCATACCGTTACAAAATGTAACATGCATGTATGCTTCCTGAAACGTTTCACTATGTTCCGGAACACCAAATGCCACCAAATTTTAATAGTAAGTAGACACGTGTGTTAGGATTCCAACGCCACCGGCTTCATTGCCGGAACCGGTCGGAAACATACCGAACCGGTCGGAATAGTCGCCGGAGGTCAGTGAACGTTTGTGTCAAGTGGTTCAGCACTTTCCAGGTGTCCAATGGCACTGAAATTTTATGAGCATGTAGCCATGGATGTTAGGAATAGGTGGACCAAATTTCACCTCAAGAACCGGCCTAAAAGTAGGTAAACCGGTCCTCACAATGACGAGTCCGCGAGCTGAAAAACCAGAAATTTTAGGTTTTTGCTACTTTTCAATCATTGTGAAGGTGCTTCATAACATCTAAGTGTTATGGCTTTAGTTTAACCATGAGGTATATCACCATAGTATCATTGTGTCTAAAGTAACGCTTTGCATCTATATTGTTTCTCCTACAACACGTTATCAGCACGTAGTTTCTAACCCTGTGCTTGATAGCAAAAACCCTAGCTTTTTGCCGAAAAAAAAATAAATAAATAAAATTCAGCAACCCTAGCTTTTCTGCCGACAACTGCTTGTCGGCAAAGAAGGCCCTCCCCAGAAATCACCTTCTGCCGGCAACCCCTTCGTCGGGAGAAAGAAAAAAAATTCTCAGGGCACCAAGCTCTGCCGACACCTCTTTTGTCGGCAAAGAAAAGTAATTCTCACAATGCACTTCAGCCGACGACATCCTTGTCGGCAAAGGATGAAAAATCTCAAGGCACCCAGAAATCTTCTCTGGGCACCCCGGCTTCTTCTCCACCCTGAAGCGGCTCCCCTCCACTTGCCGACGTCCCTCCTCGACGCAGTCCAGCGCCGCCTCTGCGGCCTTGAGTCCAATGCTGCTGCCTTGCACGCCAGCCCAGCAGCACCCGAGCGACGCCCGTAGCGTGGTCAACAGTTTTACACCGTCGGCGCCCCAGCGTCGGTGCAACGTTTTGGCGGCTCTCCTCGAAAGAAACCCTAGCGTGCCCCAACCCCCTCGACGAAACCCGGCGTTGTCTCGATGTACGAACCTTAGCGTCAACCCTGCCTCGATTTGCACGCCTGCACGCAGCTTAGCGCCGCCGACCCAGTCCTGCTGCCCCGATTCGTCACCGTTTTCAGTCAGATCCAGATTTCCAGATCTCGACCCGGACCCTTGGGCCTGACCCGACCCGTGTCCAACCCGACCCGATTCGTGCTGATAACGTGTTGTAGGAGAAACAATATAGATGCAAAGCGTTACTTTATTGATAGATAAGGAGGCCTTTATATATGCATTACATCAAGTATCCCAAGTAATTAGGGATTCCCTATCTACTAAGGTAACTACTATTCTAGTCTAATTAGGTCAAGACACACAACGGAAGTTACGGAATTAACCTTCCTTGAACAAATATTAATTTGTTAGTATGTTTTAAAATATGTTAGTATTATTGGTTATTATATTAATTAGAATTTTTTATTTAATGTAATATAATTTAATATTAATTAATGTATTAATGCCTCAAGCTCCAGATGGCCGATGCACTCAGACAGTTATTCGGAGGCCGTCGTTCTTCCAGATCTAGGGGTTCTGGAAGTTCTGCCGGTTTTGGAGACTCCGAGAGGACCCTTAGCCAGCCTGAGAGGACCATCAGCCAGCCGCGGAGGAGTGTGAATTCATCCCAGCCGCGGAGGACTGTGGATTCATCCCAGCCGCGGAGGAGTGTGAGTTCTCGGTACCAGACCCTTCTCCAGGCGGGGCGGCCGTCGAGCAGTTCACGTCCCCCTCTCGGGCCAGATGCTCCGAGGTCCAGTAGGCAGCTATTTTAGGACAAGATAGCTCTAGACGTTCCTCAGGTCCTTATGCCTGAGGTTTATCGGGAGCCGATGACGAGTCCGGCGACGTCTGCTGCAGACTCGACTGAGGGGCCTACTCTCCCAAATCAGCTCTACCTCCCGTACAACATTCCTGCGATACCCGAGGTCGACTTTCATGGTGTGCCCATTTGGCCTGATATGCCTCAGTACGTGAGTGTTGCAAAGGCATACCATCAGCAGCCATTTGAGAGACTTGAGCTCCTGATTTCGCGAGGAGAAAAGGAAAGTCGACAGACGGGTCATCGAGTTCAGATAACATTTGATTTTATTAATTAAATGTTTTATTAAAATTAACGCACTAATATTTAATTTTATTAACCAATCGTCGTTTATGTGATAGGGACAGCCGCTAGCAGTTCAAGCAGGAACACGAGAGGTGTCATATGTTTTGACACGCTCAGGAGAACTGTTGAGAGCAGGGGGAGGATCTAGATCAACGAACTCCGTAATCAGGAGGTTCAGGGGAAAAAACGCCGCGATTACGCGGGTTGCGTGGGGGCACTGATTAGGGATAGAGTCCCTATGTTGTGGACACGGTGGGCTGATGTGCCAGAAGAGATCAAGAGGGAGGTCAACAACGCGGCGTCGGTGAGTAATTTAAAAAATTTAATTTCTTTATCGTAATATTTAATAATTTTCGGTATTGTTATAATTGTAAAACTAATAAAATATTATCTTTCAAGCATACTTCGAGATTGCCGAACACAAGCAGGCTTGGGCGGACGCGATGCAGAACTCGAGGTACGTTGGGAATTCCTCATCTTATAATTTGAAATATTTTATGATATTAATAATATTTCTAATGCACTTTTGTTTTTTCCGTAGGTTCAAAGAGTGGAAGAACGAGCTCCGTACCCACTTTACCGAATACGACAACCGTTGTCGTATAGGTACTCCAAGAGAGTTCATGTTCAGGGAGTACGAGTTACGTTGGTTGAAGACAGTAGACTTCAACAACCCACTTATGCAGGTAAATACTAAACTTAACTATAAATGTTTATTTTGTTAAAATTTTAATTATTAGTTTAATTATTTTATAATTTTTACACTAATATTTTTTTATGTATTTTTCTAATATTTTATTATTTGTTTGAAGGAACGGTCTCGGATAAACTCTGCGAACCGCCCCCGTAACACAACCCCCCATCATGGTGGTTCTAGGCCATTTGCACAATATCAGGAGGAGACGCTTAGAGATCATCCTGATAGCAACCCGTACGTGGAGACGTTCAAGAAGGCTTATCCACAAGCGACAGAACATCTCGTAAGTCGTTGATTACGATTTAAAAATTTTAATTATTAATTTTACTTAATTATATATTTGTTAGAATATTAATTTTTTTTTTTTTCCCGTTCAGTTAGGAGAGGGTGAACCGGGCCGAAGAAGAAGTGTTGCAGGAAGTAGTTCGGGAGACACAACCGAACATTTCGGAGGCAGATCTGCAAGAAGCCCTGCGCCAGGTCGACCGGTCGAATGTCCAAAGGGCAGCGAGGATGTTCGACGCAGCCTTCCCAGACCGGTCAAACCAATACTACTGCCGGGGTTTGGGAAGTTCTGGAATAGGGCTCCTGAAGACCACTAAGGGAGGTCAAAAGAAGAGAGGCGGGGACATCCAACAGATGAGGGGGGAAATGCAGAGATTGGCAGAAGAAAATGCAAGATTGGCGGCCGAGTCCCAGAGATCACATGAGCAACACCGCAGAACACAACAATATCATTTGGATATGTCCAGTTGGCATGCTGAATGCGAGAGAATTCGGCGACACAACTACGCCGGCCAACAAAACTGGTGGTATGATATGTTCGCGGCACAACAACAAGGCCTTGAACCCCCGCCCCCGTTTCAGCCGTTAGTTGAACCACCAATGCCTCAACCTCCCGAGTTCGTTCAGCAGGATGACGAGCATGATGGAGAGCAGGATGCTGGGGATGATGTGGTGGACTTTAGTGCTTTAGGTGATGATTAGGGTTATATTTTATGTATATTAGAACAAATTAAATAATAAGTCATTTAGACGTGTTTCTTGTTGGTGTAAATGCATGGATTGTCATTGTGAATTGCAGGTTGCTTGGAATGGTAATTTAGAAATTAATTTAATTTTTTTCCCCAAAATGTAAGAATAGCCGACGATATTGGCATTATTTCGTCGGCTATAAGTGCTATAGCCGATGATTTTTACCAAATTTCGTCGGCTATAACTAATTAATGCCTATTAAAATATTAATATATTCCGACGAAATAACCGACGAAATAGATGAAATCGTCGGCTATATTTCAGAACAAATAGCCGACGAATTTCGTCGGCAATAGTTTACGATATCGTCGACCATACTCGAAAATATCCGACGAATTTCGTCAGACATTTTGCCCAGGTTTGGTCGACAAAATGAATTTTCGTCGGTAATATTGTCGGCCATACACGAAAATAGCCGACGATTTCGTTATTTTCGTCGGTCATTCGTTTTACCGACGCCCTTTTACCGACGAATTATAGCCGACGAAAGTTTCGTCGGCAGAAGGAATAGCCGACGAAAATTTGGCATAGTAGACGAAATTTTTTTCGTCGGCTATTCTGTCCAATCTGGTAGTGACTTGTAATATGAGGGGTCTTTGGATCTCTTAAACTTGAGAAGTTGTATGATTTAATATGAAAAAAAAAAGGATTAGTACTTCATTACTCTTTGGGTACAAATGGTTGGACTACCTCCAAAGCTGCTTACCTCGGATGCAGTTGTTATGAATCGTTGGGCTTTTCAGCCCGAAGGCCCGAAAATTCGACCCGAAAAAAAAAATGAAATTGAATGGGCCTGGATTTCCTAAGGACCGAACCAATCAGAGCCCGGCCCGATTATGCGAAAAACGGGTCGGGCTCGGGCCTCTTTTTTTCTTGGACCGAAAGCCCGAATATGCCCGATTTTTATATGTAGTGCCATGTGTCAGCACTTGATTGGTCTTTAATTAACTTTTTTTTATAAAAAAAACTAAACCCTAAAGCCTCAGAGCCTCTCTGATACGACTCGAATCTCAAGTTGCTTTTTGACAGCCTATCTTTTATTTTTACGTTCCGATAATTATTTTTACGTTCCGAAAATTCTAATGGTTGACTTTTTATAAGTTGACTAAACCGAGAATTTTATTTCTCGATGAGTTAGAGGACGTTGAAACGAGTTCGTGGACATGTGGCAAGTTTAATTTGGAGTTCGTGTGAAAAAGTTACGACGTAAAAATCGGAAATTTACCGTTTTTGGACAAGTATAAATAGCCGGGTTTAAATTTCCCAAAAAGGCAAGTTTTTCTTTTTCCCTTTTTCTTTCTTTTTTCTCTTTCTCTCTCCCCGACTCGACCCGAGCCCACTGACCCAACGCCGCCTTCCGCCGAACTCCGCCGTCCGGCCACCGTTCGACTCGCCACCTGTCCCATTGGGACCGCCTCCTCCTCCTCTTCACATCAGTGGCAGCAGCACGGCGTGGTTCGCCGCCTTTTGGCCGTGCGATGCCCGAAACCAAAAGCCCCCGATTGCACACAGCTCCCTCCTCCAGCCGCCGTTCGTCTTGATTTCGGTCGGGAATCGAAGGTCTCGGCCTGTGTAGCAAGTGTGTGTGAGGAATCGATCCAGTTTGAACCACGTATAGAGAATTTTGAATTCAAAATTCTAGGGTTTCGGGTTATTCTTGGTGGGCTGCAGAGATGATGTTTTTGATGCAATTAGAGGTTGAATTCGTGTTTAGGATGTTGTAAGGAGTCAATTAAGTGTTGTTGGATGTTTGCTTGCTTGAAATTTTATGAATTTTGAATTTGGGGAAATTCTGCCGCCGTATCGAAGTTTTTGGCGGTGGGGGACGACGGGGATGAAGTCTTAAGGCTATGGGGATGAAATTGAGTTAAGTTGGGACTGATAGGGGTGTTTCTGGCCACTGTGGCTGAGCTGCTGGCGGCGATGGTGGCGGCGCTGCTGCTGCCCGCGGCGAGGTAGAAGAAGGTAAAAAGTGAAAAGTAAAACAGTAAAAAGTAAAACGGTAAAAAGTAAATCAGTAAGTGGTAAATAGTAAAAGATAAAAAGTAAAGATAAATGGTAAATAATAATTCAGACTTTGACCATTTACTGTTGACTTTCAAAACTTACTGTTTGACCAGTAACTGCTACTGTTGACTTACCGTAATAAGGGTAAAAGCTGATTAAAAGGGTGTACGACGAAATAATCAGTAAAATAAGGGATCAGACTCGGGATGGGTGTCCTGAGTAATTTTAGACGTAAATTGTTTCGATATTTGAGACGTAATTCCAATACCGATAACAAGAATTTGAAATTGGGTTATTCGGGTGAGTAAGGACGTCTGTGGATTTAATTTTTTTATAATCCAATTCCGAGTTTTGAAATAGGTTACTCGACGGGACGAGAGCGCGGAATAGTGGCACGCTCGGCCTTACAGTGAGTGGATTTTTATTTTACATAAATACATGCATAAATATTTTATTAAAATGCAGTTTATTTAGTTAAATGAATTTCTAAGCATGATATGAATTATCGAAAGTCGATAATTCACATATTTTTGTGATAATTGTTCATTTATTGTTTGAAAAAGAAAAAGAAATATGGTTTGGGTTATACTTTTACTACTATTTTAGTAGTACGTAATTTTACCCGGAAATGAGATTTCCGGAAATAGTATGATTTGATAAATTATACTTGATCATTTTAAATGTATTTATAGTTAAAAGATCGGAAATGAGATTCCGAGGATTTTATGATTTCGTTATTTGTGATTTCACGACATGTGAGACATGTAGATATTATGTATATCGTTTTCGATATTATTTTACGGCATGTTGGATATGTCGAATATATATATATATATATATATATATATATATATATATATCTTGAGGCTATTATATTACTTATGATTATTATAAGCCTCAGATGTGCGGTCGGAGACCGTACTGTTTATTATATATAAGGGGAAGCGTGTTTTCGGTTTTATTTTTGGATTTTCACCATATCAGTGTCCATATATATATTGATGCTAGCTAGCTTGTTAACCTCATTCCATGCGAGGTGACGACTTGACCATATAGGTCAGATTCACGCTCGGTGATCGACGTAGAGGTTTAGCGTGGGATGCTATAGAGAGTTTGGGAGGCTCGACCCTTAGCCTGAGAAACTTACTATTAAATGGTGCTAACCTTCCGCTATTATTCATTGGTCATGATTTTATATTATTTGGTTTTCGGAAATATTTTCTCTATGAGACTTTCTGTTATTTAATAAATTCCCGAACTAGCGGGCCTGAGTTTTTATATGACCAATGGGATTGGTCGTCAAATATTATTAATTGATTTTCAAAGATATCTCTTTTTGAATATATATATATATATATATATATATATATATATATATATTATTTGTTTATTTGTGATATCAGCGAGGCTGATTTTTAAATATGATTTTCTTAAAACGTGAGACGTTTTATTAAAATGCATGCATTGTGGTTTTTATTTCTAAAACATTGAGAATGTAATATAAGACTTTTATTTAAAGTATTATAGTAAAATTAATTTTCTTTTATCCACTCACTCTAACGTTTTAAATTTACTTTTCCTCTGGGCCCTTCGTTTTAAATCGCCAAGTTTGTAGACTAGTTTATATGAGGTCAAGAGTACTCGGAGTCGAGACATAGTCATCGTCGTCTTTGCTTCTGCTTGGTAGGATCTATTGATCTTTTTTCTTTTTGATTTTGTATCCCAGTTCATTATTAGATTGCTCTGATGACCTGTGAATCAATTGTAACTGGTTTTGTGTTTATTTGTGGAAGTTGTTTGATTTTGGGGGAGCAGATGGCTCCTGGAGTCAGGATGTATATTGTTGAAGTGTTCTGTGTTTTGTTGCAGGTTTAGGGTTGTCTACCTTAAGATTGACTTATCGATTTATCGATAGAGTCAATCTTAAGGTGGTCCCCCCAAAGCCTTATTAGGATTTCAGAGTGAAATCCGATTCGGGTCCTCTCTCTCGACAAAAACCTAAAGCTGAGGCAGCGCCTCACAGCCCTCAACTCGCCCAGCCGACTCAGCCTTCGCCTCGCCCTCGCCTAGCCTCTCCTCGCCCTAGCCCTCACCCTCGCCCCGCCCCCGCCCCGCCCTCGCCTCACCACGTTTTTGGGCCCGATAAAAGCCCGAACAGCCCCGAACGGGTTTGGGTTGGTCCCCAAATCTCAGAAAGCCCAAACCGGCCCGAGCTCGAAATTTCGGGCTTTGAGTGGGGTTCAGGAAAATTTTGGCCCGGCCCCTGCCCAGCCCTAGTTATGATCAGATCTACCCTCGGTAAAGTTGTTAACAAGCCGAATCTGAATTGGAGGGGGTCCAAGTGAGTGTCTTTCACCATCTCTCGCAACGGGTACAGTAGGTGTACCCCCCACAGGCATTTGATTTTGTTGGTATTGAAGCCATGGTGAGTTTGAAGCCATGGTGAGTTTCCAAGTATCTCAAGCTGGTAGGGTTTTGAAGGACATGTGGTTTCTTTTCTCATGTTGACGGAGTCCGCTTTGGGCGCCGCCGGCGGTGAATGAGGCTTCGTCGTCAAACCCTAATGCGACGGTTTCGTCACCTATTTTCGCGGCTACGCATACAATTAAGGTAGGAGGGTCAATGGCAGTGGCTACTCGATCAGACACCAGCTGCCCCTTCTTTCTTTACAGTTCCTAGTATAACGTCGGCGGCTCTGGAACCGCAGGCTGCTTGCTTCCGATCTCCTCTGGCAGCGGTTCCTGAGCTACCTTTGTCTAAAGTTGGTACTCTGCCAGTAACGACTTCGATCGCTGGGTCCAAAAGGAATAAGCGGCAGACACAACCTTGCTTACTTATAGCAAGCGTGGAAAAGCCATAAAGTCTGCAGTGGGTCGACATTCATCTTTGAAGGTGATCTTACTCTCAAGAATGTGAATGGCTAGCTTGTTGTTTCTCCCAAAAAATGATCGAGCAAGGGCAGCGGTCGGCCTGCTGGGAGGAAAAATCAGCCTAAGAGTATGAAGAATCTAGAGGCAGCTTTAGAAGGAAGAAGAATCAGTCGAAGAAAGCGTTCCAAAAAATCGGGAGCTGCCTCATCTGTTTTTATGACCGGGAATGATGTTGCTGATAATATCCTGGTTGATGATGTTCTGGTTCCAGCTAGTCCAAAGAGAACTCAAGATATTGAAGAGTTTCGGTTTCACCTCAAGTGTAGTAGGTCCCCCAATTTTTTAATTTTCAAAAGTAAATCGAGATAAGTGTTTAAGGTAACTTCGGGATGTATCTTGGTAGCGTTGTTCGTTACTTGGTTCTTGTTTTTTAGACTTATTTTTATGGTTGTATTATCTTAGGTGATTCTAAGTCATTTTAATTATACTTTTTATGATTTGCTTTTGACGTAGTTGGAAATTCCAGATAAGTCATGCTTGTAATTTAACATATATTTCTTATATTAATGGATATGACGTCCTCATTGTTTAAATAAATAAATAAAAATAAAAAAAATGGAATAAAATCAAGAAAGGGAAAAGGAAAAGGGGGGTTCTATTTGCACCTCCAAAATTGTTATGTATACCTCCACCATTTTTTTCAATTTTATTTTGACTTTGTCAACTTATATGAAAAGACATATGAGTACAAATAGATAAATATCTTATCTCATGAGAGTAATTTTTTTCTCACTCTTTCTACCTTACAACAACAACTGATCAAATTTTTTTTTTCTGATCAGCTTCAAATTAGATCTCTTTCATTCTCTCGCGGTTGATTGTGAGATTGGACTATGTAGAAACTTTCGAATTAATGGGAAGCAAAAGTCGCTCAATATAATGGAGTTCTCTGGTTTCATATAGGTTTTGGTAGTGGCTGCCTTATTGCTCTGTATGTTTTTATTTTTTGGACTATATATTGATCCCTTTTACATAGTGATGACTGTAATTGGTAGAGGATTGGGGTGGGGGTTGTTGTGTAATCACTCTTATATAATCTCATGGATCGGAAGCTGAATTTGCCTATCATAGTTTTGGGGTTTCGGTCTTACTATAGTCTCCAGATCTCAATCACATCATGATTACAAATCTACAATTCCCCTTATCAAGTAATGGTGGCACACGAGAGGATGCTCATGTTTGCCAGATTCAGTAAAGAGTGGGAACAATTAATAGAGAACTCATAGTTGCATGATCATGTTGTATACATTCATGACGAATAACAATGATAAGATTGAGTTGTGTCTGGAAATTGGGTAGTCTATAAACTTAGGAGATATACTTTGATCCAATCCTCTTCTGAATCATCAAATCCTCTCTAAATAAATTGTGATCTTATTTCGTAAACAACACAGATTACTGATCGACATGTAGTGTAAATAGCTGATGGGTATTTTAGGTAATCATGAGGAAGTACATTTAGATTTTCTAAATAGTTAAAAAGTGAAAGAGAGGTGCAATAGTAATTGAGGTATACATAGCAATTTTAGAGGTGCAAGTAGAACCCCCTAAAGGAAAAAAGCAAAAAAAAAAAAGAAGCAAAAAGGTGTGACTGGAGTTCGGATCAAACAAAAACAAGGCGCCTCTTTCTTTTGTGACAATGAATTAATAGAATAGAGAATAATTATCCGACAGGAGTTATATAAAAGCCCGCGACTGCTGACACGCATCTTCTTCCCATAACTGACTCATCAGAGAGTCTGAGACTGATATAGACAAAGAAAAGAAGAAAGAGAAAAATGGAAGCAGCGATGGGACTGATGCGGAGAATGCCACCGAAGCACATCGACACCGCTCTCTCCGCCCTCCTCTCTCTTCTCCCCCAGCACTCCTCCGATCTCCTCTCTCAAGTCGATCAGCCCCTCCAGGTCTCTAAATTGAATTCAATTGAACTTCTAGTTAGAGTTTATATTTTGCAATTGAAAATGAAAGTTGCGATTCAACAGGTTTTGTGCGATTCCGAGTATGGCAAGGACTTCATTTTGTGCGAGTATAATAGAGATGCAGACTTACAGGTATCCCAATTGCATTTTCGTCTTTATATACTGCAGATCTGGCCTTCAAGTATATTGTGATTTTGTGTTTCATTTTGTTATACTTGAGAAATGGAGTGTGTGAAATTAAACTATTATGCATTTCTTTTTAAATATTATATTTACACTCCAACGTTTTCTCTGAGTTGGATTTCTTCAAAGCCACTAGTTTTCGCTCTTTTGCGTAATGCATTCGATATTCATTAACAAGCTCGGTTCAATTATCTTTTTTGTTCTACGAGTATTGATAGGAGCACAATATGCGATGATATTATATGTTTATGCCCTCATTTATGCTTTGTTTAACCCTTATTTGTCTAAAATAGAGTCATAATATAGTTAGTGTCATTTTGGTAGAGTTTTGGTAAAATGTGCTTAATAATCCGAAAAAATGACTAAGTGTGAGAAATCTGGAAAATAATGCAAAATATGTCTTTTTCGCGATTTTGAGATGAGTAAAAATATGATCTATCTTTGTCCGAATTCAATGAAATTTAGTGTGCTTAATATTCATATACTGAGGAATGTTGTGTTAAAATTTCAGATCAATCGGAGTTCAGGAAGTCACCCAAAAGATGGCTGCAAAACAGCAGTTTGAGCAAACCAATCCAGGGACTTCCGAGATTTTCCTTAGACTTTGTCCCAACTTCGAAAAATCATTCCCAACGACTCACAAGGAATTTGATCGAACCCTTTTATAGGGAGATGGCTATATGTGTCTAGTTTATCTGAGACTTGGAATCGCATCAATTGGAGCTCCGAGAAGGGAGATATGTCGGATTTACTGAAGAAAGGTCATTCCAGCCGAGTTGCTGCCGGTCTTGTGTTCTTGCGGGTTTGGGGCATTTTTCCATGGATCAAGCTCAACAAATGGAGTTGTCAAGCCTACACAAGAAGTCCATGAAGATATGTAGCCCAATCCAAAGAAGAAAATCAGAAAAAGAAGTTTCCTATAGAACCAAGAAAGGAAGGAACCAAAACCTTGTTGCACAAGGATTACCTTTGCTGATTCGGACTAGGTTTGCTACCTAGGGTTTCTGCCGAATTTGCCTCTATATATAGCCATGTTTTCCTACAGAAAAACTTGTCACATTCCAAAGCAAAATTCTAGCCAAAGTTCTACCTAAATTTCTCCAAAAATCCTACACAAAAACCATAGCCAAAACCACATCCACCACACCTAAAGTTTCTGCCGAAACCTTGGTACCTTGCTGCCGACACCACCACTGCCGAGCAGCAGCTCCATCCGACGCCATCAACCACCGGATCCATACAAGACGAAGTCTCCAAAGTTTCTAATGTGTGATCCACTCCCTTCTCTTGACTTTGTAAATTTTTGTGTAGTTATGTTAAACTTTGTCTATGAAGTTAGCATGAATTCTTGGTTTCAATTTTTATGTCTATGTATGAATTGGATTGAAATTTGGTTTTATGATTTGCATGTCAATTTATTTTCTTTATCTTTAAGTGATGTTTTGGATGTAAGAATATGGATTGCATGCTAAAAAGTAAGGAAAATATATGATGAATTAGTAATTAGGATTTTCGACAAAAATATGTGTTAAATTGATTTTAGGGTTTTCTTGACTTGTTCTTTAAATTCGTGTGCTTAAAAATTGGTAGCCTACGTAACTGCAGTACTTAGATTATTAATCTCACTAGCCGAAATTTAATATAGATTAAGTAATCAACGAGTTACTTAGTTTGTGTTGTTTTTCACGAGGGTTAGAGTAATTTAAATGAACATGCTTGTTGAAGAGATGATTGACAACCTTACTCTATTGACTTGTTTTCAACTAAAGAAAAAGACTTTGTGCTTAATTACTTGTCATGTTTGTTTACGTCGATTAGAATATTTAAAGATGACTAGTATAATTTTAAGGTTAGGCGATTAGTCACTTAAAATACATGAGGAGTCTTAATCAATTAGTAGTGCCGATTAGGAGCTAATTGAGTTGGAGTTAAGTTGAGTCTAGAACGCTTTAATACTTTGCCGTGAGTCCTATTTGCTTGTTTGTTATGTGTTTTGATTGCTTGTGTGTTAGTGCTTTGTGGAAGAATGTCGACCAAACTTGTAAATAGTAATTTAGGATTTAATTTTCAGCTTTTCTTTTACATTCTCGTACCCTACATGTTAGAAGGCAGCCTAGTGCTGTCGATCCTATCTCAATTCCCCATAGTTTCGTGTGTGAATATGTATATATGTATATAAGTGTGACAATTATGTGCATATATGTTTGTGAATATTTGTGTTAACATTCTCATATTTCAGGTACCCTTAATCCCCGGCTAGAACGATCCATACTTATTCTATACTACTAACGATTGTAGGGTTATTATTGCTTGATGCTCGCTTCGGCGACTCGTCAATTTTTAGCGCCGTTACCGGGGATTAAGCATATAATAGGCTATCATACTACTAATAATATCAAGTATTGTCTTCTCTGACCTTGTCTCTTTTCTTTTTAACATTACTGTATTTCTATGTAGATCACCGTGGTCGAATGTATATCATCCACCATTGGAAGATGGCAGCCTCCCGTCCTCGGAGTTGAGGCAACTTGAAATTGAAGCAAACGACATCTTTGCCGTTTATCGTGACCAGTGAGGTCCTTTACTTACTTCGTGCTTGTTTTTATTAATTGAATTGTATCAATAAACCACTTCCTGATTGGTTCCTGTTTTTCTTTTTTTAAGACGAACCAGAGTCTCTAGCTTGTATAGATCATATATTTGCTTTGTTCGGAACTCTGAAGAGCTTGATTGACCCTTCTTTTGGCAGGTACTATGAGGGTGGCATTTCATCAGTTTATATGTGGGAGGATGATAATGCAGGCTTTGTAGGCTGCTTTTTAATAAAAAAAAGGTATGTTGCCTGAACAATCTCCAATCAGTTGCAATGTTTCTTTAATTTTTTTTGTTTATTTCTTTCTTTCTCATTGCTAGCTGATTTTTATCAATTATTTTTGTGATTGAAGATGGCTCCAAGACAGGGCAAGGTCGGAGAGGCTATCTGCAGGAAGGGGCATGGGATGCTATACATGTTATTGAGGTAAAGTCCATTTTCAATGGTGGAAAATATCTCTTTGGTGAGGTTTATTTATGTAGTCACACTCCTTTTACACTAATTACTAAGTTTTTTATGTGAGAAGATTTCTTGACCGACTTATTCAGTGGATTTTCTGGTTTTATATAGGTGGGTCCAGAGGAGGAAGGAACAACCAATTACCGTTTAACCAGCACTGTAATGCTATCTTTGACTACTGATAATGTGTCATCTGGCACATTCAGTTTGTCTGGTTCACTTAGAAGACAGGTACATATTTGATTCTATTTTCTACTAATAATTGCATGCCTCGCTCACTCCAGTGCCAGAACTTTCCATTTGTTTTACTTTATATTTATTTGGACATGTATTGAAGATCTCTTGATGATTAGGTCCGAGTTTTTATTGTTATGCAATGTTAATCCTTCCATCTGAATTTCTATTGGGCTTGAGCTTGTAAGTAGTCCTCAGAGAAGGCATTGTTTATACGGGAAACTGCTGCTCTGTTTGTGGTCGCAAATGGAATTTAGTTTAATGCTATACTGAGCATTTTTGGTACTTTTGAGAGATTAGAACTTATTCTGCACCCAGCACAGTGCTGTAAAATCTTTGCGGAAAAGAGTTTTGAAGTGCATGACATAGAGATAAAAAAAAAATAAAAAAAATAAAAAAAAGGAGTTTTGAAAACAAGAAGTGCATGAGAGAATGTAGTTATTGGAGATAAACTTTTGACTTTAAAGAATTTACTCTTATCCAGTACCCAAAGCAGTAGAAGAAAGGACTTTTATGACATGTACTACAGAACTAGTACTATTCATGTTGTATGACCCAAAGCCGTTTTATGATTTGGTGACATGTTCTCCAGAACTAGTACTATTTATGTTGTATGGCCCAAAGCCGTTTTATGATTTAGTGAAATGTACTCCAGAACTAGTACTATTCATGTTTTATCATTACTTCTACTTTCTGTCTTGGTTGTTCGGAACAAAGTGCATTCAAAATGCCAATACATGTTCAAAAATGCTGTGAAAGAAAACTAACATTAAATGTTCTTTCTTCTGCCTTCATTTATGCTAAATACTTGAATAGTCTCTCAATATTATTAGTGCTTACTCTCACAGTGGTATGGTAAATAAGGTCCAAGTACGGCACCATTGGTTTCCCTAACACACTCTTGGTTTTCCATATGTTTGATGCATCAGATCGTTTAACTAGCTACTTGATTAGCTAATTTCTGAGGTCTTTGCTTTTGCATCATTTTATAGGTTTTGTAGCTTGTTTGTCACACATCAACTTAATACGGACAGTTTTTGACGAGCTTGAAGCAATGAAGTTAACATCTTCTCTAGAGAAAAATTAGTAAATAAATAAAAAATGCTTTGTATGCATGTGCCTATTTAGAATATATTCTGGCTGGATATCAAGAGTACTTTCTCTGTTTGGATTTGTAGATGAATATGAGACTCTCAGTTGAAGAAGCCCATCTGTGTAACATGGGAAGAATGATAGAAGAAATGGAGGGTAAACTGCGAAACTCACTGGATCAGGTACTGTGGTTTCTTTTATATATTCCCCTTAATACAGACTATTTCAAAAATATTGAGCTGTTGTGCTAGGTTTCTTCACCACTTAAACTTAAAATGTTGTGCATTGGTTGGAAACTTGATATTCTATAATTGAGACTTGCACAATTCATATCGCAGGTTTACTTTGGGAAGACGAAAGAAATGGTTTGCACTCTAAGACCACCAGCTGAAGTAGTGATGAGACTGCCTAGCAGCTGAGATGGCTATCACAACTGAAAAAAGGAGACTTCCATATATGCTACTTATATTGCTTGACAGCGTGATTAGCCATATATATGTTGGTGTACTTGGTTGGTATGTTATACTTTGTGCAATGCTCCATTTGGATTTGGTAACTTAGAGTCAATCTGCTACTTCACAATTGAGAAGATGTCTGGTTTGTCAATTGAAAGCAGCTCATGAACTTAGTTCCTTGTTTATTTTGGACAGCACATTAGCTTTCTATCCACTTTTTGCAACTGCACCCAAGTCTTAACTAGCTTTTCAATTCAGAAGTCTAAATTTGGAGGGCGATGAGATGATTTTTCCAGTTAATAGCTATCGGCTTTAGAGATCAATGGAACTCTACTTGAGTCTCAAATATCCGGGAACTCTATATCCACGTGTAGTAGGTAACCCATTGCAAATTGCCGCAGCGTGACTACTTCTCTCGGTTATTCATATTGTCAAATCACTTGGTACTCCGTTCTTAGTTGAATGCCAAAATCACGTTCAGCCTGACCATCACGAGTTACACAACTAAATGAAGAGGAAAGCTTCACAGGATATTGCACGACTAGAAGATTCCTGCAAGCTTGATGGTGAAAGATTAGATACGTATATATGATGTTGCCACACAAAGTTGGACAAAGTAACCCAGATAGGAAATGACTTCGGCATAATGCAGTACAAAGAATAGAAACCATCACCATCATATTAAGAACCGCACATCATGTAAAGGAGAATCTCTACTGAAAAACAAAACCAAAGACAAATAGAACCCCACCCTTCTACTTTGATATGTGCTTATACATCTGGCACTAAAACATGTCAAAACATTCGAGCATCTGAAGGCACACCTCAGCACTTGAAACCTTTGTCATCAGATTGAAGATTTTGCTTCATCCTCCACATTTGCAGGAGGCTTGGTATCGGATTCTGCAGTGGCAGGTGGTGATTCTTCAACGTTCTCATCTTCGGTGTCGCAGCTATCGTCGAATTCTAGAAGCACAAGATAAAGTCAGATTATACACATTGAACACTATAGCTCACTTCTAGGTTGAGTTCCAACAGAATGTGATATTAACTGATGTGGATGTGTTACAGGAGCTCACCATCGTCAAGAGCATCGCCCCCACCACCCATATTCAGCTTCTTTAACAAGAAGACATAGCAATGTTTAAGTCATCGAATAATTCATAATTACAAGTTATAAATTTTGATAAACCATGGTTGAGATACTTACAGAGAAATCTAAGTCACCAAAGTCCATGTCATTTCCAGCTGAAATCCAAAATTAAAGATAACGCAAAGCAGGGTAAGAATATTATACACATTGAACACTATAACAAATGTGAATTGATCTTAGAAACACTCACGTCCTTGGGCTTCAGACTCCTCATCCTCATCTACCCATTTATCCCAATCAACTTTCAAGAACACAGGAGCTTTTCCTTCTTGTTTTATTAATCTGCTCCACCATTTATTTTCAGCCTTTTTCACTAGGTAACAGATATTTCTCAAGCCAACACTAGCCTTACTCTCCTGCAGGTAAGAACCGAGTCAATAACAGAACTTAAGAGCACAACTTACTAAAACACAGGATGGTTAGAGATTCAAAAGTGTCGTCGACCTACATTTACATCAATCTTGTCATAAAGATCAAGATCTACTTCATAAGGTGTCTTGTCTTTTCTGGTAGTAGCAGAGAATAGGAACTTTCCTTCAGGCTCCAGTTTGAGCTTTACATCCTGAGCATCAGGCAAGTCAATAGTGATGAAAAGCGTATCAGGCCTCTGCGCCCACTTCACAATAGGATGTCGGCTGAAAAATTACGTGTTAAATTGGTTAACAGTCGAACCACTTTATAATAGTTCTCTTAGGACACCAACGTTCACTTTTGGATGTCATAAACACAATGAAAAATTGTTTAAATTATGGTCTTATAAATGCAAGGATATTATTACGCAAAGAATTATAAGATTAAAGAACATAACAATGCAGGTAACGGATCAGTATAAGAAGTGTTATTTTAAGTAAAAGAAACAACCAAACTTGGACTCCTGCAATAACTTGGATTCTACCGTCAATAATTCACACAATAGTTCAAAACAGTAAAGCTTATACAATAATCAAGGCTTATACCCTAAAACAGTAAAGCTTATACAATAATCAAGGCTTCTTTAGAGTAACAGAACACAGGCACATCATTTCCTATTCTTTTCAATTTAAGTAAGTACCAAATTTGCAAGAATGAGATAAATGAAATGTCCTATAACACAGTTTCAAACATATTTCTACACATAAATCAAGCGAGAAAAGGAACAACAATCTGAAATTAGATTCAATTTTTTATATTGAACTAAAATTCTATCGTTAATTTGTTTGCGAAATCCAAAACCCTACACTGGTTTTCGGGGATTAACCAATTGAAAATCGAAAAGAAGAAACCACCACAGGACCTACTATATAGCTCAGCCTTTATGCTTACACATACGCAAAACAAAAATCAGAGATTAAATCCAAGGGAAGAGAGAGAGAGAGAAGGCATACACACCTCATGATTGTTGCAGAGTTCACTTGGGAGAGAGAAATTCAGAGAGAGAATTGAGAGCGAGAACGAAGCGAAACGTAGAACAGGGGGTTTAAGAGTGCATTTTATAAGATTTAGAAGCAGTAAAACGGTAAAACCCAAGGGGTCTAGATGGTTCCTTTTTCTATGACTCACCCGGTCTAGATGGTTCTCTATGGTTCCATTCTTTCATTTTCAGTTTTTTTTTTTTTTTTTTTTTTTGTCTAGAGCCTTTGGAGATAATTTACTTGTTCAGTCCATTTTCCATCTGTATTGTTTTTGGTGAATTACGGCATGCATATAATTATCGTTGAGTAGCAAAATGAAACATAAAAGATGTAATTTTTTTTTTAAACAAACATAAAAATAGTATTATTTTTTTTAAAGGGTGGATAGGGTAAAAAACCCTAACAAATATCATTAAAATTTATATAAATAATATTAAGTCGCGAAAGAGACATAAAACTTGAACTCTGTGCTACATTAGAAGCATAACAATTATCCTTGTAGAGAACAACCTCAATAATAGCAAGACTCTTCCCTAACCAAAACCCATACAAATTTGAAAAATTAGCAAACTGAGCTAACTTGTTAGCTACGTAGTTTGCTTCATGATAGATATGTTGCACATGAATTGATGGGAAAGCTTCCATTTAATTCTTGCAATCCTCAAAAATGCGCCCCACGTCGAGAAAGTCATCATATGTAAGTGCAATTGCCGGTGCAAGCACCACGCAATCGCACTCTATCTCAACGTCTTCCCATCCCTCATGAAAGCCAAAGAGGAGACCAGTGCGTAAAGCTTCAGCCTCCATGTGTAGGGTAGAACTGCCTACCAGATCGGTCTTGCAATTGCTACCACACAAACTCCCTGATCATCACGAGCCACTATCCCAATACCCCCTTTCTTCAAAAGTTATTCAGTGCTTGAGTCAAGCACATGCTTGACTCCAAAAACAAAAATCTACACCACAATCGCTCAACACGTGTACAAGGCATTATAATATTACGATTTCCGTCGATAACCACCGTCTTGTGCTATTTGTTAGTTTTGCTAGGTAAAAACTGATGGGAGGTTAATTGTGTGGGATTGTATGGGTTTAACTCGAAGACTGGGTTTGTAAAAGGGTTTGTTTATTTCACAACCGAGACCCAATCCCCTATTGGAACCCATAAAGACAACCCTTTGTGAGGTAAAGGTCGGTCGGTGTATGAAGGATTTGAAGTTATTTTATGATTGGGCGGCGAAAATTGGATAATCGTAGTTGGAGGAATACAGGTCGTCCGGTATTTGAACAATCTGTAGTAAAATTCTGATTCGGCAACAACAATTAGAGCATCGTAATTTCTCAAGTAAGTGTGATATAACCCCTAAAGAACATTTATAGAGAATTTATGTATCATGTTATCGAGCTCCAGATCGTGATTTACAGGCGATTTGATTTGATGTCGTATTTATTTGTTAAAATGGTAATTTGAAATGCTAAAATGTGAATTGAATAAGCAAAATTTATTTTTAATTTTGAAATTGAACGAAATGAGATCTAGGTCTATATCTATATGATTATTTTGATGGTATGTTTGGTTGCAGGGAGGCTGTGTTATTGTTTGATTTTATAATTGATCGGGAAGATAAATTCTTGGTGACATATTTGTAATAGCCTGAGGTTTGTTTATTGATATGCTTTGTTGTGGATTGATGTGAAAACGAATTGTGCGATTGAGTTAATAATTGTGTGATTGACTGAATCATGGATAAGGAGTAAAAACTAGAATGTTAATTAGTTTTTGTGTGCACCTGGTTTATGATGGAGTCAACTTTACTGTATTCGACAGAAGACGACAACTCTAGTGGGAGGGAGGGTAGAAATCGTGGGGACAGTAGTGTGAATGGAGAGTCTGATGTTGATTCAAAAGAAGAGATGAAAGAAAGCAGCACAAATGATTGTGATGAATTGGAATGCACAATGTTCAACGGGCAACTGTATAGAGGCCTGACTATTGATGATTTGAAAAACGTAAGATTTGATAGTCTGAAGGAAGCAGAAAAATTCTATTTATACTATTTAGTGGCAAAAGGCTTTAGCTTTAGGAAGCACCGGCAGGTATGGGACAGTTCTCACATAGTGATTATTAGAAGAGAAATGGTGTGCTCGAGACAAGGGATGCGCAAATAACGTTTGAATGATAGTGATAGTGGTTTTTGTGCCATGATGAAAATAAAAATGCCATCTACAAAGACATGTTGGGTGTCAAGATGCTTGTGCTCGGCAAAAGTCATTTTTAATAGAGAGAGGAATGGGTTGTCATTTTATGTCTCGTCATTTATGACCAAACACAACCATTGATTAACTTTACGCAAATACAAGCAGTTCATGAGATCAAATCGGGGTGTAAAGGATCACGACATTGCTCAGGTTAAGTCTTTGAGGAGTGTATATGTTAGGACAAACCGTGCTTTTGAGTTTCTTTTTCACCAAGCTAGAGGTCATCAGTTTGTTGGATTTACTGAAAGGGACTTGTACAACAGAGTTCAACGGGAGCATGGGGAAATTATGATGGATGGCGATGCATAGGTGTCGGTTACTTGGATGAATTTGAAAGCTGTAAGGGACCTTAAATTCTACTGTGTGTTTAGCGTAACCGAGAATGGCAGGTTGGCTAATCTGTTCTAGCGCGATGGAAAATCATACAATGATTATATGAAATAAGGGGGTGTTATCATATTTGATAGTATGTACAAAAACAACATATAAGGGGGCCTCTGGAAGTTTTTGTTGGAACCAACAACCATAGAGCGACGGTTATATTTGGTTGTGCATTGTTGGTAGATGAAACAGTGGAAAATATAATTGGGTTTTAACAGCCTTTCTAACTTCTATGAAAAATAAGAAACATGTTTCTGTTGTGACGGACAGTGAAAAATCAATGAAAAAATCGTTGTTAAATGTAATGCCTGAGGCCAAACACCGTCTTTGCATATGGCACGTTGGGAGTAATGTTATGTCACACTTGAGGGAGCCAGAGACGTAGAGAGATTTCTTCTATTTAATATTTACAGGGCTGACCGTTGAAGAATGGGAAGCTTTTTGGGAATACTTTATTTCGATGAACAAGTTTGAAAACAATTCATGGGTGAATGGGATGCAACAGAAGAAAGAAATGTGGGTGGAGGCTTTTTTTAGAGATCAGTTTTTTGCTGGAATATGTTGCACCCAAAGGTGTGAGAGCATGCATAGAAATTTGAAGGTGGGGCTTGGTAGCTGCATGAGGTTGTACGAGTTGTTTTCCCAACTAGAAAAAACTATAGCTTGAATAAGGAACAAGGTTCTATTTGATGATTATAGATCCGAGCAGTTTTCTCCTGTTTATAAATCCAATATGCGTATGGTGAAGGAGGATATTGGGGAATTGTTTACGCATGACGTGTTTTTGTTAATAAGGGACCAAATTTTGCACGAGCCAAAGTTCAATAAATCCCCACATATTGAGGATTCGGAGACCGGTGAAAGTGTTATGACAATCACACAATACGAGAAACCCGACAGTACTTGGCAAGTTAGGTACTTGGTTGACGGAGACAACACTATTTTATCTTGTTCTTGCAAACTGTTTGAGTCTGACGAAATCCCGTGCTGTAATATGTTTTCGCTGATTAAAGGATTGAATTTGACAAAATTACCTCCTTGTTTAGTTAATAAAAAGTGGACAAAAGTAGGTCAAGCGCAAGTGAATGGCAGTACTAACGGTCAAGGGAACTGCCTGCAGATAGCGAGGTATGGTGAACCGATGTTGTGATGTTCTAAGATCTACCACATTGCTGCACATAGTGAGTTGGAGTATGACGGGATGAAAGAAGTGCTGAGGCGGCTTACAATTGAGGTGGGTGACCTACCGCAACCAAAGGACATAGAATCTACCGACCCTGAGTCTTGTATTGATATTTGTAACGATCTCCATCCTAACGTAATTAAGGACCACATTTCTTCCAGGAGTAAAGGGACGAAAAGTAAAGTTGTGGGTGAGAATAAATCAACGAAAAAGAAAAGGAAGTGTAAAGAATGTGGAGGTTCATGGCACGATCGTCGTACTTGTGTGCGAGCAGGTCTGAATGGGAAATCTAAAGTAAATCATAAATCGGGCACTAATAATGCTTTAGATGGTTATAATAACAGTGACGGTGGGACGAGCAGGGTTCCCACTAGTGCCACCTCTGACACCTCTGAAGACGATGCGGGGGATGGGGAAACATCAAACAGTGATAGTGTTAACTTATTTCACCACGAGGAGGAAGTCAGGTCGGTTGAATATATTTCTGGGAATACATCTTCCTCATCAATCAGTAGTGGATGAGCAGTTGATTACTTTCGTCACTTCATACCTTTTACGGATATTTTGTAATGTGGTTGTTCGTTGATCGAGTGCCAAAGGCACGCAAGCAATGATAAACCCTACAATCGTTAGTAATATAGAATAAGTATGGATCGTTCTAGCCGGAGATTAAGGGTACCTGAAACATGAGAATGTTAACACAAAACACATATATACACAAATATTGTCACGTTATTTACATATATCCAAAACACGAAATCATGGGAATATTAGAGATGAGGTTCGGCAGCCATAGGGCTGCCCCTAAACTAGGCACGAAATTAAAAGACTTGAAATAAAATCATAAGTTACTATTTACAAATTGGTCGACATTCTTTCACAAAACAATAGCACATAAGCAATCAAAACACACAACAATTTAGCAAACAAGACTCATGGCAACATATTAAAATGATGTAGACTCCACTTAGCTCCAACCTAATTAGCTCCTTATCGGTTTACTAATCGATTAAGACTCACAAATACTTCAAGATTAACTTATCGTCTAACTCTAAAGTTATACTAAACATATTTGAGAACACTTATCGTCGAAAACAAACATGCAAAGTAATTTGGCATAAGGTCATTTTAGTTGGAAACATATTAGCAAGTAAGGCGTCACTCTTCTCACATCGACATGCTGAGTTCTTTTAAACCACTCGATCCCTAGTGAAACAACACAAATCAAAACAACTTATCGTATGAATTAACCTATGTTTATTTCGGCTAATGAGATTGATACCCTAAATGTCATGACTCAATTAGACCACCAATCTTTAAGACACACGGATTTAAAGAACAAACCAAGACTGAAACTATAACTAAGTTAACATGCTTGCCGGTTATCCTCTTTACTATTCTATTACATATTTTCCTTATAATTTATCATGAAATCCGTATTTTATCTTTGATTTAAATACAAAATTAACATGCATATTATAAAACCAAACTCAAATCCGTTTTTCACATAGACATGAAAACACAAAAATCAAACATACACATGAGTTTCATAGACAAAATTACACATAGCTACATAAAATCTATTACAAACCAAAAGTGGAGAGTGGATCACACTTTTACAGACACCTTTGATGGCTTTAAGACGTGTTGATCCGATGGAAGATGGCTCGGTGGTGGTTGGATAATAGGTGATGGTATCGGCAGGAACTTTGAGGTGATGGTAGGGGTTTTGGTTTGCTATTTTATGTAGGATTTTTGGCTGAATATTGGTAGAGCTTTGGCTAGAGTTTTTACTTTAGAATGTGACCGTTTTTCTGTGTATTGTCGGCCCCTATATATAGAGAAAAGCTAAGTACAAAATCGGCAACACAAAGGAAAACCAAACCTAAACCGAGTAGGTTTAGGATACTTGCCTGCCAAGCTTTGAATCTTCAAGAATCTTCCATGCGTTTTCTTCTTGGACCAGCTGCGTTGCTTCATGGGCTCCTCTAATGGATCGGCAGCCACTTGCTTAATGAATTTAAAGTCCAAAGTCCGATTGCAGCCCTTCCTTAGCTCAACCGGATACACTTTTCCTTGTACCGATAGGTTTCCTTGTTGGTCTTGGCTTTCTTGGCGCTCGCGACTTTCTCTTGTCTTCTCATGACTGCAACTCTTCCTAGTATCCTTAGGAATCATTGCAAGTAGCTTGCAGACACAAGGAAAGGAAGAAAATTTCTTGAAAACTTCATAGAGGCAGTATCGGCAGAAAACAGCTGCTCTCGGGTGGCCTGCGGGCATCTTCTCGGCAACATCCGCAAAGGTGGTGCGCGGCTGGCATGCACATGTGCAAGGCTGGCGAGGCTAAAGATGGCATGGTGGCATGCACATGCGCAAAGGTAGGAAGGCATGGGCAGCAGTAGGCAGTTGGTGTGCGCAGGGCTTGCACAGACTGAGTGTCGGTATCGATTACGTGATGCCAGTATCCGATACGGCATGTCAAGGGCAAGAACTTTTTTGGATACGTGTCGGATACGCCCTCTAATATGCCTGGTTCAGTCTGGGATACGAACCGGACACGCCATGCCCGTGTCCGATACGTCTCGGCGGCATGGATGTCAGGCTGCGCGCGCTGTGCTGCGGCAGAGGCTGCAAGTTGGCATCCGGAGATTTGCAGCCTATCAGCAGGGACTAAGTTGAAATATCTATTCTTCTCGGCAGATTTGACTTTCGTGTCTTCAATCAAGCATAACTTTCTCCAAAAAATAGCTATTCATGCGATTCCAATTTCTATGGAAACTAGACTCAAAGATATTTCCAGGCATGCATGGCACGTCTTCTAGTTCCAAATGAGCTGTTCTGTGAAAAATCGGGAAGTTGAGTTATGTACCTAGGAAATTCCTGGAACCTATTGAATCTGAATTTGCAAGGCAATTTCCGGCTTCTTCTTTAGCTCCAATCACTCAAACTCTTTCCATTACTCGACCATATATGTGTGTACTGCTCATAAGAGAAGAAAAACCTATCAAAAGCAACATGGAAACTTTACAGAATCAACGAAACATATAATGACTTCGATTTTCAGCACTTTGTTAATTTTCTGTAAATTTCCAACTTTTAAGCACATTTTAGCCAAACTCTACCAAATATTCACTAATCTATATTATGACTCGATCTTAGATAAATAAGGGCTAAACAAAACATAAACGATGACATAAACATATTAATATCGTAGCACTTTGTGCTCCTATCATTCGTCATTAAGCACATTTTGAAGACAGGTCAACAATTTGATTTATTGGTATTTTGATTTGTTTTATTATATTTGTTTAATTTCAATATGTTGTTTGTGAAATTAGTTTCTTATTATTTGTTAAGTTTGTTAAAGTATTGTGGTAGAAATTGGTATAATATATTGGTTATAATGTGTTGCGCGCAACGGTATGTAAGGCAATGTAAAAGTTTATGCATGTAGAAAACTGTATAAATAGTGAATATGGGTCTGTATAATAATTATTTTGTGATTTGGTTTATACAGATTAAGCATGTACTTGGATATAAGCAATGAGGACGCTGACATTTGAAAAGTTTCGTGCACAATTTAGTATGCCGAGTCTAGCATTATTGCTTCTAGTGTTCGTTAATGATATGGACGACATATAATGATATTAGAACCTACTTTGTAGTTGGTTGTGATGTTATTTGTAATTGTGTACTAATTATTTTGAGATGTTATGTTTAAAAGTTGCCTAAAGGTTATTGTAACTTCTGCGTTGATATATATTGCCTGTTTAAATTGACATATGTGTAAGATTATGTAGTTAATAATCATATATCCACATTGTTGGTTTGAAAATAATTCAGCGCATGGCTGAAACATGTACTTGAGTCTTAAAGTTTATTGGAATGAGGACCCAAATTTATTGGTATCATTGAAACTATGCATCATAGTGAAGTGGATTGTGGCATTCTATATAGTTACATATAAAGTCCTATAGACTGCCTTACTGGATGTAGGGCTAGATTGGTAGGTATAGCAACTCTATTTTCCCAATATCATGTACCAACCAATATATAATTGGTATGAAAAATTCACCATTTATACCAACCAATAACGTTGGTATACCAATTAATTGGTACGGTTGGTACTCGGTTGGTACTCGGTTGGTACAGTTGGTATTGGCTTCTACTAACATATTTATGGCCCAAAAATTTAAAGGTCCAATCCAAATAAGTAACAACAAATAATAACACAAACATAGTCTTATACAACTTCAACCAAATTACCAAATAAAAAGTCACAAACTGAATGTCAAAATCCAAATAGCCAAACTTCTAAAGTACTAAAAAGTAACAAATTCTCAAAACGATTGAAAAAAAATATATAAAAAATGATTGGTCTAAAAGCAGGTAATGTTGACATATTGTAGATGGTGATGGTGATGGTGTTGCTGTTAGGCCATAAACCTCTAATACTTGATGCCTAAACATTTGTCTGACTAGATATATTGCTACTTGGGCCGCTCCTTCTTGCCTCAAAGCTTTTGCAACAAAGCATTCTCTACAACAATTGCATAAATATATAATTAAATCTAATAACAAGTCACAAAAACAATATAGCACAAACTAAACACCATTATGTAAACACGAACAAATTTATCCTCCTTATGCAGTAGCATTCAATTCAAAACGATTGAAAAAAAATATATAAAAAATGATTGGTCTAAAAGCAGGTAATGTTGACATGTTGTAGATGGTGATGGTGATGGTGTTGCTGTTAGGCCATAAACCTCTAACGCTTGATGCCTAAACATTTGTCTGACCAGATATATTGCTACTTGGGCCGCTCCTTCTTGCCTCAAAGCTTTTGCAACAAAGCATTCTCTACAACAATTGCATAAATATATAATTAAATCTAATAACAAGTCACAAAAACAATATAGCACAAACTAAACACCATTATGTAAACACGAACAAATTTATCCTCCTTATGCAGTAGCATTTAATCCATTCATTGATCACACATAATTGATAATTATACAAACTGATTTCACAAATTGATTTCAACAACAAACTGATTTCACAAAACATGTACCTTATGCAATTTCAGTAACAAACTAATTAGGGCAAGCTTAATATCACCTAGTTGAGGGTGGAGAGCTAAAGTCGATGGAAGGCATTGGTCACATATAATTTTAATAAATTATCATCAACTAAAGTACATAATAATAATAATAATAATAATAATAATAATAATAATAATAATAATAATAATAATAATAATAATAATAACTACTTAATTTAACAGAACATGTACCTCTCTCAAGATCCTCTAGCTCGTGGTAAATTACCATGTCATCTTCTGTTGAAGTAGAGGTTGAAATTTGCAGGTGCACATCTTAACCAATCAGAAGTGCAAACAAGGGCCTCAACTATCTTTGGTGTCAAAGAAGTTCTGAAAGGATCAACAACTGTAGAACCTAAGCTAAAAGCATTCTCTGAAACCACAATGGAGCATGGAACAACAAGTATGTCCTTTGCTAGCTTGGATAAAATCGGATAAGTTGTTTATGCTCCCTTCCACCACTTGCCAATATCAAAAGTCTTGCACGTAAGGCTGACATGCCTATCCGCTAAGTACTGATCAACCTCATTCCGAATGCATTGTGATTGTTCCGACATCCTCTCTCTAGCTATCTCCTTACTAACTTCCTCAAGTTCCTCATAGGCAACTCCATCCAACACTAAATCATCTTTGACAGGCTGCTCAGCTTGCTCCACGCCCTCACAGCCTTTATACTCTTCATACATCTTCATCAATATTTTCTTTAAATCCTCTTCTATCGACTGGATTTGAATTGGGCTTGCATTAATCTTTTTCATAGCCATTTTAGCCCATTGAAGCTTGTACCTCGGGTCCAACACATTCGCTACCAAGACGATCTTGTTGATAGACTCAAAGCTGCCCCAATACTTGTCAAATTTTGTCTTCATTGAAGCTGCGACTTTCTTCATAACAAGATCTTCTGAAATGCAAGCCTTGTTGATCTCACATTGCAAGGTGATCATCTCCACAAACAATATATTTGAAGTGATTGATTTCCAAGCACTAAGTCTTAAGGTTGCAGCATAAAACTTCTTCAAAAACACACAAAATGCTGCTACATACCTTCAATTTTCAGACGTTGGAGGTCCAACTTTGTCCGCAAAATAACTCTTGAAATCCTCATCCTCTTCGGCCATTCGGTTAAATGTCAACTCATACTTCAATGCAGCTTCAAGCATAAGATATGTGTTGTTCCATCTTGTAACAACATCTAACGGGACATTGGCATTTGCCTTGCACTGCTCCAAAATTGCAAACTCCCTAAACTTATCAAGTCTTTGTGATGAACTCCTCACATATTTGACAATTCCAAATGGCAGCAATCCCAACCTCTAACTCCTTCAAACCGTCATTCACAATCAAGTTGATAATGTGACAAGCACATCTTAAATGTAGATACTCTCTATTAAACATTAAGGTCTGGTAACTAGTAAGCCTCCTCTTCATATATCGGACAGCCACATCATTTACACTAGCATTGTGTACTGTAATAGTAAACACTTTGTTGATCTCTCATTGTCTCAAACACTGCTCAAGTGTTCTCCCAATGTCCTCACCTTTGTGACTAGTAATATTGCAAAAGCTGATGCTTCTTTTGTGTAGTACCCAATCGTGGTCCAAAAAATCCGCAGTCACTACCATATAATTAATATTTTGAATCGATGCCCAAGGGTCAGTGGTGATAGATACTCTTGTGTCACTCCCCTTAAACTGACTCAACAACAAAGCCTTCTCCATGTTGAACCTTTCTAGCACGCCCTTATCAACTTGCTTCCTGTCTAGGACTGTCCATTATGGTTCCAACTCATTGCATAACAGCCTGAATCTCTCCTTCTCCACAAACCAAAATGGAAGCTCATCCTTGATGATCATCTCAATACACCTATCGTCACACCTTTTCTTGTTCCCCCTCCGGTATCCAGTGCCTCCACTCACATTATCTCGACTCAGCCTCGTCTGAGTGGGATCACTTTCCTTTGCTTTTTGATAACAGGGGTGCCTCTCACATCTCGTACTATGATATATCATGGAGCTAGTCCCGTTCTTCTCTGTGAGACGCAATACCTTTTTGGGACAATAGTTGCAGGTGCAATATTTAGGATCAATTTAACCATCTGGACGTCTGCACCTTGTAAAGTACTATCACATCTTGCTTTTGTTTGAGGGCTCTTTTATCTTCTGAGAATGTCTGCCTTCAGGTGGCAGAGCTGCAGTACGTAAACTGGCAGTGGTGGTGGTCTCTGCATTTGCACTGGATGGAACTGATGGTGTTGAGCTTGAATAGTCCTTAGTATTATCTTGTGACATAAAAGAATCCATAGCCTACAATGGAACAAGAATAAAACAGCAATTATAAATTTCACAAAACAGATAACTGATTTCACAATGTATCTGATGAGCATCATGACGTGCAAGGAATTAAAATAGGGCTCAGAAACTCAAAATCAGCAAATCCTCTAGCTCAACATAGAGATGAGCAGCACAATTAAAGCATCATTAACTCTTCAAGTTGTAAGGATTTTCTATTCTATTATATTCACAACTAACAATCAACTATAGAAATAATAGAAACAATATATAATTCTACTTGATAAACCAAAGAGAAAGGGACATGTAGAGTAAAAGGAAAATCAAATTTATAATAAGAATTTTGTTTACGTGCTACCTGAGCTAAAGCAGCTGAAACAAAGTCATTGACTAGCTCTTGGACATTGTAGTCAAACTGTCAAATAGGAGCATGTCATCCTTCAACCAAATTTCCCATGTGAAAACGGTGTTCAAGGGTATCAAATTGAAACCATTCAATAAAGGGGAATTCCACTAGCGAGACTTACGAGACAAATCATTTATTTCAAATATGAAACCATCAGGAGGATCATAATGCCTGGGGAATATGCCAGTGAAAATCTGCAAGCAAAATAGTTAAATGTTTGATAAATATAAAACACAGATGTGAAGAAGAATGGAAAAGAGTTAAAATGTAGAGCCAGTGGTGACCTGTGAAGATGAAGTAAGGGACTTGGAACCCTGCCATATAACCTCAAGAGTCTTATCCCTGAGTCGGACAACTCTATCTTGGTAATCAATTCGAGCAAAAAAGAGGGAATCGAAACCTAACTGCAGCGAATAGAATAGAATAGAGAATTAGAGATGAGCAGCACAATTAAAGCATCACTAACACAAATGGGTTTAATGTAAGGATTTTCAAAAGCTGATAAGGATGCACACTGATATCAAACTGTCTGAGCGTTCCAGAAGAGATAGAGAGAGCAGAAAAGGAGACTTGGGAGAAAGACTGAGAGAGGAGACTTGGGAGAGACAGAGAGAGCAGAGAAGGAGAAGAGGCGGAGCGTACTGGAGGAGAGGAAGTGGAGGGTGCCGAAGGAAAGGAAGTGGAAGGCGCCGGAGTAGGAGACGGCGGCGGTGAAGGAAGGGGTTGAAATGGATGGGTTGGTGGGGAAGAAGCCGAAGTTGGGGAGGACGGGAGGTGGGTGAGTCTGGGTGGGGTGGGAGGTTTGGCTGAGAGCCTGAAAAGAAGCAGATCGAGAAAAAAGACTCAAAAGACTGAAAGAGTAGAGTTAGAAAAATTGAAAAAAATCAAAAAATAGATGTATTTTAGAAATTTTCAATATAAGTCGGTAGGTACAGTATATCATGGTATAGAGAAAACATGTACCACCTACTGTACTGTATTTTAAAGTTGGTATAGTATACTGTACCATGTACCGATTTGGTGGTATACCAACGTATTTGGTACGGTCGGTACATGAATTGGTTGGAATGGAACCCCCCACCCCCCCTCTCTCTCTCTCTACATTGAACTAGTTGAACTAAATCATGCAACCAGTCAAATAATCGAACACCTCCCCAACAGGGGAGTATGTTTGTGAATGCAACTAATCTTCATAATCAAATACCCCTCCCCAAGAGGTGAATATGTTTTTGAATACTAAAAAAAAGAGTGTTGCCAGGTAAAAAGTATTGCATAAACATTTTTCCACTACAACACGATAGTCATATTGGGTTTCATAACATCTGCATGTGAACAAAAAAATCCACCTTATCTTAAGCGAAGACCCATCACAATAAACCTTTTGTCAACAATTCTGGCAACTTACCCCGGTCCATAAATTGGACATTATCAGTCTAAGGTGCAACAAATGCAGCCATTGGTCTTACTTCTCAAAAAAATTGCCACATAACAGATGATGGTTCGCGGCAGGAATGCCCATGAAGGGGCAGGTATTTGTTCATTCATTTTCCCCTTGCGTGTGTTCCAACGGCACAGTGAGATGTTAACTTTATCTTGGAGGTGACCGGCATCGATCATTGTTGGGATGTGTCATCAACTCAACCAGCAACTTTGCTCACTCAGTATCAGAATCGTACTATTGCCAATACACATACAACATATCAGGATCCACATTAACATATTTTCTAATTGATGTAAATTTCTATGAAATATTATATTTGTGGTTACCTGTTTGCCCTTTTTTGAATTAGGGTTCTTCATATTCTTGATAAAAAAAAATAGGCAGCATTAGGCTGCTGTGGTCCAAAGTCCTCAACTAACTAAGGGAGCCTTCCCAACATGACGATATAATTAAGTTGGTGAATAATGTCCTCCATGAAAGTGTCATCCAGTAGAGCCACCTTCATATAGAAAAAGTTTGAGTCATTTAGAAACTAGAGATGAAGGAATGAATTTAATTTTTACTAAAATCAATAGTGTTTTTGTAATAACTCTGATGCTTGAAGACTAAGGTATAGCACTATTGAATAAAAAGTACAGATGAGTAGTATGATATACTGACTGTTTTTTCCACATCACGTCTTTTTGAAAGCAATGTCTGATCAGACGCAGCACTGTCCGTTCTCACCTGGGGTTTTGGCCTCATTGATTGGAACAAATATCTGTTAACGCAAGAGAAGCATAAATGGTATTTTACATTAGTTATTACAAACAATACAAATAATTGTATTTTATAACTCATTATTACTTATAAAACATAGTATTCTTCACCCTGTTACAGCTACCATTTTTTCTTTTTGAAAACCTAAACAAATCACAGACAGTTGAAACATGGTAGAAAGATCAGTCAATTGACTGATATCTTTGTCATCCGTCACAGCTTCTCGAACATATGTTTGAAGCAGTAGAAGAGAAATTGATTATGGTGGTGTCTAATTGTAGTTATTGACATAATCTTTAGATTTGTATACTTACTGATAAATATGTTGGTAGGTATCAGTCATCCCCCCATTGTTGAGATAGTTTGCAAACATATTGATCACCTGTGTTAAATACAATACACATTAGTGGTGAGGAGATGCTAACATACATAGATAACGTTTAATAATGATTATCCTCGTTCATTACTATGGTTCATATGAATCATGTGGTTGTCAGTTATGTATTCTATCTATATGAGAAGCATGTTAACAATCTGACCCCGGAACACATTAGTCTCCTTAGTCCTAGCTAGGGTCTGGAGTTCAATTCTAGTAAGATGTTTTCCTTCACAGGAACATACAACCTCGCTATCGTCACATTAAAGTTGAAATGAAGGTTATGATTCAATTTAAATAACAACGTCTAAACATGATACAGTAATGAAATTGACTAACTTGGCATTGTTTTCAGTTGGAGGCCTGTCAACAAACACATATTGTATAAGTCGAGCTTTCTCCTTATCAAGGCCGCACTTCACTCCAAACGGTCCGGCTCTCTTAAGCAGTCTTAATCCTTTGTTTTTTTTTTTGTTAGATTTATCAACGGCTGACTGATCGATCGTCTACTTGAATATAAGTACCGGGTTTATGCTACAACCATAAACTTGAAAATATGCTAGGATATGATATAAGTGGATTGATGGAATGTCACAAAATGGTAAATGTATAGTAGCGTAATGATGGAGGAATACTATAAGAATCAATAGTTTACAGTTAGGAAAAGAAATTGGTATGGAAATTTAGTACATATACATAATCACGACTGTTAATAACTGACAGAGGACTTGTATTAATTTCTCAGCTTACAGGAAAATGGCTATTTGATCTTCAACGAGAGACGAAGACACATTTCCTTACTCAGATATGAAAGGTTTTGTCATGTGGACAGTGAGGAGGAGACCACACAATGGGGAAACAAGGCAAGGTTTGGAATGCAACATGTATGACGAATTTCTGAGGGGAATAAATTTGGCACAGTGGACAGATTTAACATAGATACCTGATTCATTTCCACTTACAGATGACAATGAGATTATCTTTAATGTTTGGCAGTATACAACTTGCCTAGATGATTATATTATTGGTGAATGAAAATGGTATAAGGTAGTGGATTCCGCTGTACAAAGGATTAAAATTCATAAGTTCATTACGGTGCGCCCTCTGACTTACCGAGAGTATTGTAAATGGCCTGAGCGAAAGAAAGTGTTATACGTACCATTTAAAGTACCAAATCCGGAGCACAAATTGACCAACAAGACACCAAAGCTGATACGTCCCGAACCTTGTTCAATTTCTGGGTAATTTTATTTAAATTTTTACGCTCATGAGGATTGTTTTATTTTTGGAGGTTGAGTGGAAATCATTTGTTACATGAGGTAGAACACGTTAAAACGAATATTTGGGTTGAGTTTGTTGTCGTCGGAGCAAAATTTAAAAAGGGTGTGTTGGAAAATAAGTTATTTCTGATTTTAGGCTTGGTATAAATAGAGGAGAATGTTTCCATTTTGGAAAACATTTCCTTTTTCTCCTTTTTCTTCTTTTCTTTCTTTTCTTCTTCTTTCCTCTTCCGGCTCGACCCTCCTCTCCACCGACACCACCACTTGGTTTTCTTGTCCGGCCACCAAACAGGGTGCCACCGGCGCCGGACGACGCGTGCCGTCTCCCTTATCCTTCCAGCAGCAGCGGCTTGGCGCTCCTGGCCGCCATGCAGCCGTGTGCAGCCCAGAACCACCATCTCAGTGGAGTGGGAAACCCCCTTAGCCGTCCACTCCTTGGCCCGATTTGAGGGGGGAAAGATAGAACTTGACGTGGGTAGCAACTCCACCAAAGGAATCAGACCAAATCGACCCAGGTAAGGAAATTTCAAGATTTGAAATTTTTAGGGTTTTGAGGATTCGGTGGGGGATGGCTGAAATTGATGGATTTTGTGTTTTTTGGAGATTGGAATCGGGTTTGTGGTGTTGTTGGGAGTTGAATTGGTGTAATTTGAGGTTCAATTGGTTGAGTTTGGTGAATTTGAGATTTGGGGGAAGTCTGGCCGCCGTGAAAGCCGCCATGTGCGGCGGCTGCAGCGGTGTTGGGCGGCGGAGGGAGGAGGAGGTACGCCTTAGGTGGTGTAGCAGAAGTTTAGGTAAATTTTGGAGTGGTTTGGCTATGGCGGAGCTGCAGCGGCGGCGGTGGTGCTGCTGCTGCTGTGGCGGTGGCGAAAGTAAAAGTAAAATAGTAATTGGTAAACATCAACTCAGTAACACTAAAACAGAAAAAAAAAAAAAAAAAGGGTAAATAGAAATTCTGAAGTTATTGTTTGACTGATTTTAACCACTAGTGGTCAAAGCTTATTTTAGGTGATTAAATGGAATTGTCGACGGTTAGACCATTAAAGGATTAAATAGTCGAGAATGAGATATATTGAATAAGTTCAGGCAATACTTATTCGGGAAGTATTGCGTTTGGTTATTTTGGGAGTTTCGTTTGAGTGAGGACGCCTTCGAATTCAATTTGTAATTGAATTTCCGAGCTCGGGTTTTTCTAAATATTTCCTTTTAGCAGGCCGAGGAGAGACTCGACTTGAGGAGGACTCCGATCGGCGACAAACTTAAGTATAGTGAGTGGACTTTTGTTTTAAATTTGATGCATGCATGAATATTTGATTTTATAGGGAGTTTATATATGTGGTAATTATTTTGGAAACGTTTTGGATTATCTAAGAGCAATAAATTTATTTGAAAGGATGATTTCTTATTATCGATTTTCAAATGGTTTATAAATTAAATAAATTAACTCGGCACCATGGAGATTATATGCATATTGATTTTTAACCGGAAATGAAATTTCTGTGGATTATATGAATTGAACAATTCTGGATATTATAATATATTGGATATGTTGGTTTATTTATTTTCCTATGAGGCCCTGATTCGATTTAATATTATATTTATAAGCCTCAGAAGTGCGGTCGGGGACCGTACTATTTCATGATTTAATAGGGGAAATGTACTTTGATTTGTTTTCGGATTTTTCACCATACAAGGGTCTATATATGTTTATTGCTAGCTAGCTTATTAACCTCATCCCACGCGAGGTGACGACTTGACCACATATGTCAGATTCACGCTCGGTGGTCGACGTAGGGTGGTGTAGAGGTTTAGCGTGAGACGCTATAGAGAGTCTGGGAGACTCTGACCCTTAGCCTTAGAGGCTCGTTATTATATGGTGGTTAACATTCCCCTATTTTTATTCGATTTTATTCATTGGTTAATGGGGTTGGCCTAGTTGTTTTTTTTTTTATTTATATTTTATTCTTGGTATTCGGGAATCCTTGAGATTTGCTATTATTTTATAAATTCCCGAACCAGCGGGGCTGGGTGTTTTTCATAATAAGAATATTATAATTAAATGTTTTATTTAAAGCATGCATCATGATTTTGTCTATAAAAGTGAGGAAAGTAATAAATTACCTTTCACTAAAGTGCTATGTAGTTATATTGATTTTGTCCACTCACGCTAACGTTTTAAATTACTTTCCCTGGGCCCTTCGTTTTAAACTGCCCAGTGTGCAGAGCTGTTCGGCACTAGTAGGAGGCAAGATCTAAAGTTCTCTTCCGCTGTCAGAAACCGTAGGTTGCTAGATTAACTTACTTGTAAAATATGTTTCCCTTGTATAGTCGCTCTGATACTTAGAGTGTAGTAGCAAACTTCAAATGTTCATTTTTGAATTGTAGCTTGAAGTCGTTATTAATATACCAGTTTATCTTTTTTGTATTATTCTTTTTGAAGTTCAGTTCTATTGTTGGTATTGGAAGTTGTTTGATTGTTGGGAGAGCAGGTGGCTCCTTGAGTCAGGTTGGATATTTTTGGAAGTGTTTGATTGTTTCTTCCAGGTTTGGGTCGTCCATTTTAAGAGAGGTCATGTCGGATTTTCGGGGGAACCTCCCTTGAAATGGTCCCCGCAGGATTTACTCTGGGTAACAGTGTGTTATCCGGGGCGGGTCCTGTCAAAAGCCATATTGGCCCCTTGTGATAGAAGTCCCCCCACCTGCTTGTGTATGTGAGGGTGAAATGGTCTTCATCAAAAATGGGAGAAAGACCTCCAAATCGAAGGATATACTGGACTTGCAAAGCTTCTCTAGCAGTAAAAGCATTTCAGTGCATTCTGCAATATCACATTCATCTTGGGTATAACCACAATTTAGTTTGTAATAACAAATGAATCACTTTATTGTAATGTGTAGTTGGTGAAGAAGCGAAAGTATCGCGAGGTGACCAGCAGACACAGGTTGTCAATAGAAGTGGTTAACCTTGGTGATGTGAAGAAAATGTGAAGAAAGAAGTTATTTACGGGGAAGAGGTAAATAGAAACTATACCAAAATAACTAGTTGTTGTATGCCTTTGTGACTAAATAATTCAAATTTATTAGTTTGTGGTTCCTAATACAACACATTATGCAGGGAGAACGACTTCGACGGACGCACAAATATGTGGATTCTTTTGTGCCGAGACCGCTCTATAACATTTGTCGACTGCAAATGCGATCCTACATATCATTTGGACTGAGAGAACACCATGGGAGGCTATATTGGTTCTGTGGGGGAACTGAGGTAACCTAATATTGTATATTAAATATTTTAAGACCAAAATGAAACACTAAGTAACAATTAAGTTGAATCACATAGGACAAATAAGTGATTGATGTGATGCCTAAACGTTTCGGGAGTCTGTTGTTATTTGCAGGATTGTTGCCATGGGGGGATTCAAGTGGGTAGATGAATGTGATTCTACAAAGTGATGGAGGACTATCATTTAAGGGACTAGGACAGATGCACCTTGTTATTTCAAGGGCGAGGAGAGATCTTGTTGTCCAAGATTGGTGTTGAAGATTAAATGGGCCGTGACTTCAATGGTGATGGCGAAGCAGTCATGTTTATGGCAATGTAATATTTTGCGGCCATATGGTTTGTGAGAATGTAATATTTTGCCAATCCAGATGAATCACAAAATATTACATTTTGTTTATGGAAATGTAATATTTTGCGACCGTCTGGTTTGTATGAATTAATATGACTTAATTATTTCATAACTTCTTTGATACATATTCACCTCAGACAGGTTCAGTTTTCCTATAAACTGATCAAACTCTTTGTTACCATGTAATTGCTATTTTGGTTACAGTCATCAATTATTCTATTCATATATATGTAATTTGATGTCCAAACATGATTTCTCTTATTGGAAACTAATTTGTGCTTATATATATGATAACACTACAGTTGTCATCGTTAATCGTTAAACATGTTATGAGGTATCCATACTTAAATTTTACAAATCTCAACATAGTAGGTTTCTACCATAAAACACACTTTCAACAAGATGAATAAGCGTTGATAAATTCAAGGGTAACCGACAACATGGTTTCATAGACTAAAATAAGTACAGAATTGATGCTTCTGAGTTATTAATACTACAACATCTATTATAACTATTGTTCAATTATACCAAAATGACAATGAAATTAGAGGCATGACCATATGTATTAAAATTAACAATAGCTGGATAACTGGTCCGCAGTCGAAATCTTCATATCAGACACGATGCTTTGGCTTATGGTGAGACTGAATCTTCCTTCCAGTAAGAATATTCTCACAAACAATATGATTGTTGTGTCCACCATAGTCATTTTTAGCTTCTGGATTGATATTACAGGAATGTGAAAACTTCTCTGTACTAACTACATTACTCATAAGGCCCCTGACAAACACACCAGCGGCTGGTGCAACTGACTTCAATTCTTCACTCTTCTGATTTTTGACAATGCCTAATGCTATTTCACTCCTCTCTTTATTGGACTAAAACTGAGTTAACAAATACAACGGAGTCAAAACAATACCCAACAACAAACATTCAAAATAGTAAAAATACATAACCACAAAAATATACCTCTTCCAACCAAGGTTTGCTGTAACTGTCCATGTGCCTTATCAAACAGATACCAGTGTCATAATGGCTGACGATGGATGGTTGAACGGCTACTTTATTAACAACGAATATTGGGATGTGATAATATATGTCACAAGTTTTTTCATATCGCTGGCGAATACTTTTTGTAACAACGACATCTGCATTGACAACAACAAATGTCATCCATCTCATATGTCATCTCAACACATAAATAACTACCTGCACATAGCTCGACTACGTAATATACCACGGATTTTGCTTTTGCCTGCCTCCGGCTTGAGGACACAAGGTTACCGCTGTCCCAAATCTCTACAACTTTCTTCCACAGTTTTATTACAACCAAGAACCGATGATCCATTATTTCATCTTGTACAGGTACCAATATTTGTCTCACACATGTGCAAAACCATTAACATATGCTAGCTAATAAAAGATTACTATATCTCAAATATTTATAATACCTTACAACACCGTTTTAGGCGCCTATTAAACTTGTTTAGCCCACATTCAGATATGATGGCAGCCAATGAACACACCCCTCCCGGTTTGTTGTCATAACTCCAAGCAATGTCCTAAAATGATAAATAATACCCCCTTAATTTCTTACTTAACCCGCTTACCAAATTAATGAATTTTAACAGATGACATAATAATCATACACTGAAATTTGTTGGGAGAAAAACCACGTGTTCGACTCGCTTTCATTCAAATATGTAGCACATATGTTGATCACCTGACAATAGTCAATAGTTCAGGAAAATAACATTACCTTGCTTGTTATTATGTTGCCCGGTCGCAGATATTCAAATTCTCCTTTCATCACCACAATTTCTCCAAAACGGATAATTACGTCTCGGCACAGGTGTTAATACACTTAAGCAAATCATTCAATACAACAAGTCACATTTTACAGCTTACAACACTATAGACAGTTTACCAAATAAATGTTACTGTATACATATGTACTTCAATATTATAACGGATTGTAAATTCACCTCAAACTATCTCTTTCTATTCCGTGTTTCTCAAACAAGAACTTCATTAATTGCAAATTTGGGGGAGACATTTCTCCAACATAAGGAAAAATAAGGTTGCAATTTAATGGTTCAGGATCACGCGGTTCAGGGTTGTTACTACCCTCCTCGACCGAACTTTGGCCCCACTTTCTGAAAAATATTTAGGTGAATTTAGAACATTGGACATCCTCCCTACAATTCTCATGCATTTATCATATACACCTAACCACACGTTTAAGTTTACATTACTAAATACACATGTCCAACTAGGAGCTCAGCCCCAACGTTATAATCTCTTTCTTCCAATATTGCCGACAACGATACTCCTTTGAACCCTTCAGTTTGCATACCCATGTCTGATCTGATACGACCAGAATCTTGAGTTACCTTTTGACAGTTTTATCTTTTATTTTTACGTTCCAGGTTTTGCTTTTACGATTCGAAAGTGCTAAACGTTGACTTTTTATTAAGTTGACCCGACCGAGAATTTTATTATTCGATGGGATAGTGGACGTTGAAACGAGTTCGTAGACATATGGCACGTTTAATTTGGAGTTCGTATGAAAAAGTTATGAAGTAAAAACCCGAAATTTTCCGTTTTTGGACGAATATAAATAGCCGGGTTGAATTTCCCAAAACGACAAGTTTTTCTTTTTCCTTTTTCTTTCATTCCTTTTCTTTTCTTTTTTTTCTTTCTCTCTCTCCCTCCTCGCGACTCAGTCAAGCCCGACCCAGGACGCCTCCACCCATCTCCACCGTCCGGCCACCTTTCGGCTCGCCATCGGTCCCGTTGGGACCGCCTCCTCCTCCTCTTCGCATCTGTGGCAGCGGCACGGCGTGGCTCGCCGCCGTTTAACCATGCGACCCCCGAGACCGGAAGCCACAGTTTGAATGGAGATCTCTCCTCCGGCGGCCGTTCGACTCGATTCCGGTTGAGAATCAAAGGTCTCCGTCTGTGTATTCATTCCATGGAAGGAATTGAACTAATTTGCACCAGGTAGGGAGAATTTGGGTTTTGAAGTTATAGGGTTTTTTTGTGATTTTAGTTGAGGTTGGGTATTTGATGTTTTTGGTGGATTTGGAGGTTGAATTCGTGTTTAGGATGTTGTAAGGAGTTGTTTAGGTGTTCGATTGGTTGATTTTTGTGATTTTTGAATTTGGGGGAGAATCGGCCGCCGTGTCGGACGCCGTTGGCTGCGGCCGCAACAGCTTTTGGCGGCAGAGGCGACAAGGGTGCAGTCCTGAGATGGTGGCGATCATGTTTGGATAATTTGGAGGCCTATGGAGGTGTTTTTGACCTCCATGGTGGAGCTGCAGGCGGCGGAAGATTGAAGACGGGTGAATAATAAATAGTAAAAAAGTGAAAAGTAAAAAGGTAAAACAGTAAATAGTAAAAATAAATGGTAAACAGTAAAACTAAAAGGTAAACAGTAAAGATAAATGGTAAATAGTAATTTGGAATTTGACCATTTACTGTTGACTTTCAAAATTTACTGTTTGACAAGTAAATGTTAAAACAGAAATTGCGAAAAGGAGGCAGTAGCATCCTGGAATCGGCTGGAAAAGACCTTGCTGTAGTAACTCCAGCTTGTCTCCCTCCTCGGAGCTCCAATTGATGCGATTCCAACTCTCAGATAAACTAGACACACAAAGTAACCTCCATATAAAACAGTTTGATCAAATTCCGTGTGAGTCGTCGGGAATGATTTTTCGAAGTTGGGACACAGTCCCAGGAAAATCCTGGAAGTCCCTGGATTGGTTTGCTCGAACTGCTGTTTTACATCCATCTTTTGGGTGACTTCCCGAACTCCGATTGATCTGAAATTTTAACACAACATTCCTCAGTATATGTATAATACGCACACCAAATTTCATTAAATTTGGACAAGGATAGATTGCATTTTTACTCATCTCAAAATCACGAAAAAGACATATTTTGCATTATTTTCCAGATTTCTAAAACTTAGTCATTTTTCGGATTCTTAACCAACTTTTCGCCAAACTCTACCAAATTAACAATAAACTATATTATGACTCAATCTTAGATAAATAAGTGTTAAATAAAGCATAAATGAGGGCATAAGCATATAATATTGTCGCACATTGTGCTCTTATCACCAATCCCATTGGTCATATAATAGGGGAAGGTTATCACCATTTAATAGTAAGCCTTTAGGCTAAGGGTCGAGCCTCCCAGGCTCTATAGCGTCATATGGTGTAAAAATGCATATTTAAAGATGGTCCAAGCTTAAGGAAGGAAGGAGGATGACACCAAGCCAAGGCATTGAAGAAAAATACGAAGAAGAAGTTTTCCTAGTCAAGCTAGGAGAAGCTGCCGGAAAAGGCAGATTTGTGCCAGTTTTGTGATTGGCCGGCTGGGGCATTTTTCCATGGATCAAGTTCACCAAATGAAGATGTCAAGACCACATATGAAGTCCATGAAGATGTGAAGCCCAAGCCTTGAAGAAAAATCAGAACAAGAAAACCTAATTGAGCTATGAAAGGAAGGTTTCAAAACCTTATTCTACTAGGTTTTGTAATTGCCTTGTGCAACAAGGGCTGCCGGCACCTACTCTCTATAAATAGGGTCACTTTGTCATTCTGAAAATCATCTCATCTCAAGCATAAAATACTAACCAAAGCTCTACCAAGTTTCTTAAGCACCAAATACCCAAATACTTAGCCAAAACACCATCACCACCACCACTACAAACTTCCGAATCCTTTCACCTTGTCTTCTGCCGATTCTTGTTCCGGCCGAGCACTAAGGAGCAGAAGCCAAACATCTTGCACACGATTGAGGAGTCTTCAAGGTTCTAAAAGTGTGATCCATTGCCCCTATGGCTTTTGTATTTGTTGTAGTTTGGTTATATTGTATGAACTCAATTCGTTTCTTGGTTTTTATTGAACTTTTATGTAAACCGATTGCATGATTGATGTTTATTGTAAAGTTTTGTGATTTTAACTTGTGGATTTTGTATGTTGGATAATTAGGGCAGTGGTATTAGAAGCATGTTTAGGATTTAAGTTGGTTAGAACTAAAGTGAGGGCTTATAATCAGTACTTAGTGTTGTCTTTGAACATGATCTAGGTATTAGGTTTAATTTGCTTGAGTTATAATGAACTAAGTAGACGTATGATCACTTTGATTTGTTGTGCTCACCTAGAGTGGTTAACCTTAGGACTTGCATGTTAAATAAGAAGATTGACGACCTTTCTTGTTTGCTTGTCTTCGATTATAGACTTTTGTGCTTCAATGCTATGACTTGTATAAGGTAGCATAACTTTTAGGATCACCAAGCGAATAGCTCGATCTTAAAACATTAGAAAAAGTCTCTCAACTAGGTAAAAATCGGAAACGTTCTAGTTGTAGGTCGAAACGGAGTTGAGTCTTGAACATGCTAAATACTTGTCTCTTACTTTCTTGCATGCAAATCTACTAGTTAAAGAGTCTTTTGTGTGAACTGTTTTGTGTTAGAGATAATGATCACGTGTATATAGTATATTAGGTTTAATTTCGTGTTCTTAGAATTAGGGGCAGCCTTACTGCCGACGCATATCATTCCCCCAATGTGACGATTTTTGTATATTTGTACATGTGTTTTTTTATCTAATAATCTCATATTTTCAGGTACCCTTAATCCCCGGCTTAGAACGATCCCTACTTGCTCATACTACTAACGATATTTTGTAGGGTTATTATTTGTGCGAGCTTAGGCTCCCATCAATTGGTCATGATTTTTATATTATTTGGTTTTCGGGAATATTTTCTCTATGAAACTTTCTGTTATTTAATAAATTCCTAAACCAGCGGGGCTGGGGTTTTTATGTGACCAATGGGATTAGTCCTGAAATATTATGAATTAATTTTCAAAAGTATATTGTTTTGAATATATATAAACAAAATAATTATTTGTTTATTAGATTATATCAGCGGGACTGATTTTTAAATACGATTTTCTTAAAACGTGAGACGTTTTATTAAAATGCATGCATTGTGGTTTTTATTTCTAAAACTTTGGGAAAGTAATATGAGACTTTCATTTAAAGTATTATATTAAATTATTATATTTTTATCCACTGACTCTAACATTTTTAATTTACTTTCCCCTGCGCCCTTCGTTTTAAATCGCCCAGTTTGCAGACTAGTTTATTTGAGGTCAAGAGTACTCGTAGTCGAGGCATTGTCTTCGCCATCTTTGCTTCCGCTTGGTAGGATCTATTGATCCTTTTATTTTATTTTATTTTTTTTATTTTGTATTCCCAATTCATTATTAGATGGCTCTGATGACCTGTGAATAAATTAAAAGTGATTTTGTATTTGTCTTGTGGAAGTTGTTTGAATTTTTTGGGGAACAGGTGGCTCCTGGAGTCAGGATGGTTGTTGTAGAAGTGTTTTCTATTTGTCTGGCAGGTTTGGGTTGTCCATTTTAAAAGAGGTCATGCCAATTTTTCGGTAAAATCTCTCTTAAGGTGGTCCCCGCAGGGCCTTATCCGGGTTTCAGGTTGAAATATGGTTCGGGTCCTGTCATGATCGGTCGTCAGTGTTCGCTTCAACATCAGTATCTCAAATTATTGATTTCTTTACCCCCTGTCCAAACACACTTTGGACTACCTTTGTAATAATCCCTTCTATTCCATATTCATTCAGAAAACCACATCTATCTTGAAATTACGTCACAATGTCTTTCACAATCTCAAATTGTCCTTCCATATTATCTAAAATTGCACTTAAACTCCCAACTTTGTTTTCAATACCCTGCATTTCACAAATCGCCCTTGACACTTCTTCCGACAAGGAAGGATCAATGTCGCTGGGAACAAATTCTGCTGGACTACTGGGACCGACTTCCGAATTTAAACTTCGCCTTACCAAATTTTGCTTTCTCCGTTTACTCTTAATCTCAGAATCATTCATATTCGGTCCGATCTACAAAAAAATAGAGCATTAACATAGAAAAGTACCCATACTATATTGACATGGCTAATCCAAACTACCTGCTAGGTGTTTTCAACAACATTTTAAACTCATTCTTACAACCCCCAAACTGAGTATAATTAACTTCAATTTCATAATTCACAAACACAAATCATTACTGAAGTAAGATTGAACTAAGATTTCAATTTCATATCTTATGACTGGTGAAATTAGATCTATACTAACTCCTACGACACAACCAAGTCGCTATAATTCCGAATTCGTATAAAAATACCCAACCACTGTTCGACCTCTTCAGCGACCTCCCGACACATGATCTCCCACTATAGTATTACAGAAGATTTCGCCATCCCTTATCCAGATATAACTTTGTGGCGGTGGACTGGATGGGATATATATTTCGATCTCCTATTTATTAAACCCACGTGGGTTGTGAACTGCCGTAAAAACAAATTTGCCCCGGTCAAACGCATTTGACTAACACCTCCAGCACAGCCGTTTGCCCAAAATCTAGAGAAAATATTACAAACAGTGTCCCATCTTTAGTCAACTAATAGCTTTGGTATCTCAAGTTTCAAATATATCAAAACCATACCTGAACTTTCCTTTTCAACTTCATTTTGGTACCTCTCAGTTAACACCGTTAAAAATTCCGTTAGTCGTCTTTATTTTTCATTTTGACGGAGCATGGTGGGCCTAGAAAGTTGTTTATTCAATTATACTGCATATATATAATTTATCCTCTATACTCGAAGGTAGACAGTTAATTTTATTCATAAAAGTATTTCTTCACAGCGTTTAATTTATTTAGAAAATATTAGAATCACCGAAAAAGAAATAAAAGATAAAAAGGCAAAGTTAAAAATCTTAAAAAACTTTAGAGAAAGACTTCCTAGAAGTAGACCAGGCTATTGGGATATAGTTTTCAGGTTTACTCAAGGCATTCGTATAGCAGAAAGACAAATTGCAGAACTAAAAGAAGTTTTGCAACTAGAACAAGAACCTCTTGAAATTTTGAGCCGCGGTTAGAAACCGTTGGTTAGATCCTCCTCAGTTGGTATCAGAGCCTGTTTTGCTCAAAAAAAACAGGTAAAGCAAAGGTTTATGCCACAGAGTTGGCTCCTCTTAACAAATAAAAGAGAGCCAAAGCAACTAAAGAATTATCAAACCTTTTGCATAGAAAAAGAAAAAGAAAAGTGGAACTTGTGTTTTCACACAAGACATATCCAAGAGAACCAATATTCCATTGAATACGCTTGTAGAGTGTTAAACACTCTATACGACGAGCATATTCACCTTCAGAAAGAAATAGGAGTAGAAGAACTTGACCCTACCAGGCCAAGTATAGTTGAATTTCTAGATCACTTATCTAGAGATAAGACTACTGAGAAAGTAAAAGAACAATTCGAGAGATTTAATCTCAGAGTGAATCAGTTAGAAGAAATTCAAGCAAAGATATCAAGACTTGAAATCAAGCTTGATTACCTTAAAGAAAAGCAATATCTTGTAGATATTGAAAAGAAATTAGTAAGAACTGAGAACCTTGCAAATAATATTCATCAACAAGCAGTTGATTTAAAAGGTACTCAAGAAAATCTAAAGAAACTCTTAGAAACTCTTATATCTCGCATAGGATGAAGCAAAGAGTTGAGTTAAAAGCACGACAAGAAGACTTAAAAGCAGTAAGTGTTTATCTTCCAACAGAAAAACTTGCTGAAAACGTTGAAGCAATAATACATCAACAGAACTACAGCAATATCTACCTTCAAGAAATAGGGAAAGATATGGAAGAACAGTTCCAAGAACTAAGCTCAAAGATCTCTAGCCTACAAAAGGGTATAGAAAAAATGAAAGAAAATTCAATCGTTGAAAGAATCAACGAGGAAGCACTAGCACAAACAGTAGCCAGTAAAATTATTATACCTCAACCAAAGACAGAAAGTGGGTTCAATTTCAGTGAACCTAAGCTACTAAAATGGAAAGAATCCAAAAGGGATATAAAGATGTTGAATAGAGTCTTTAGCAAAAGACATACTGTACCAGCAGTACAGCTTGTAAATGCTCAGGAATTTGAGTATAACGAAATTGAATCCAGCGTGAGAGAAGCCTCAGCACCAAAATTTAGATTCAATGAGATTTACAAGAAAGGATCCTTTATTATAGATTCTCACAGATTCAAGATGTTAGAACTAACAATACCAGCAACTGGTGGAGAAACAGACATCAGGCTAATCACTTCTAGAGAAGTGAGTGAAGCATTTCAAAGAAAATATGCCTACATGCACATTGGTGCAGTCCAGATTTCCATAAAACTCTTAGCAAGAGATGGTATAGACTGTTCGGTCTTGTGTATTCTACAAGACGACAGAATAACAGATTTCAAGAAAAGTCTGTTAGGGACAGTAGAAGCCTCACTATGCAACCAAGTTGCATATTTCAATGTCTTTCCAAACTTCACCACTCATTTGAAAGACGCAGCACACTGCTTAAGACTGAGAATCAAAACAGATGGGATTGCAATGAAACAAGGCATGATGGAACTTGCCGTTGACTATAGGATCTATTACAAGCTAATGAGCTCCAATGTAACACCAAATACTAGATTTGTCAACAGCCCCGGTCTTACCACATCAGTCCTTACTAATCCTAGAAATAATACTCAGCAAAAGCACATCACCAAATGGGATGAAGTATCATTCCCTAGAGAATGGAACTTAGCACCTCCTGAGAGGCAGATACAAAGCTCTAATGCTTCTATCTACGAAGAAAAATAAGTCTCCAGTTTCATAGGCATTCTTTTGCTAACTATGAGCAAGCAAGTACTTCAGGATCAATTCCTGAAGAATCTTTTGAGGAAGAAGAAGACTCAAAAAGACCTATAAGAATGCTTAGAGTAGAGGGGTTAAAAGAACTCTATAAGCAAGCAGAAACTTGTGAAACCTTAGAAAGGTTAGAAGAGATAGTTAAGAAAATTTCTTTAGTCCAAACTAAAAGAAAAATTCTTCCTTACCAAGCAGCTGAAGCAGAAGCTAGCAATATGGATGCTGAAGCCAGCACCATGGATGCAGAAGCAAGTACTAGCCAACCACCTTTGGCAGGAAATACTATCATCAATAACATCACGAATAATCCTACCAAAATTATTCGAGAAGAAAAAATCAAACTTCCTAAAGGACAGCCTCCTACAGGAAAGATTGGAGAAAGAAGTTCCCAAAAATATATTCCTACAGAACCCCAATGGGGACAAGCAATCTCTGAAAGAGGAGTTTATCTAGACCTCGATAAAGTAGGAGATAAAAGAAAAACCATAGACAACTGGGTAGCCAGTTTAAAGCTAACCCAAGCACTGGTTTTATCCAAATTCCACTATAAAGAAGCTCACGCTTACTATGAAGCAACCTTAACAGGAATAGTCCAGAAATGGTACAATTCCTTTAAGAGAAGTAGGAATTGGGCAGACTGGGAAGCAAAATTAGCCAAGACAAATGACCCAATGGATTTCGCTATCCCTATATACGCACATTTTTGTGGAGATATAACGGGACATAGTGAACAAACCAAAGAAAGAGCTAAAGCAAATATCCAGAAATTAAGCATCTGCAATATGAGGTACTTTGAAGAGTACACAAACGAGTTCCAAAACTACTATTGTACAATAGGAGATTTGGAAAACATAGACCTCATTAGAACATATTATAGAAAGTTACCAGAACCCTGGAATAATGCTGTAGCACAGTCCCTTGAAGAAAATCCTTTAGAATATTTTACTATAGGAGGAATAGCAGAAAGAGTAAGAGACCTGTTAAGAAAACAGTGTACGGAAAATCAAAAGTCGAAAACGGCTAAGAAACAACTCAGAGGAGTTGAAAATATGTGTCCTAAAATCCTAGATACTCCAACCCAATGGGGTTGTCATCAGTACAATGAAAGAAAAACGAGGAGCAGATTTAGGAACAAGAAATATAATAAATTCACTTCTAAAAAGAAGTATAAGTTCAGAAAAAGCTCTGAACAAGATAAAGAAAAAAGATCTCCTAGAAAGAGATTTTTTAAGAAAAGAAACCCAAACCCAAAGAAAAAAATTTCTAGAGATACAAAGCCCTGTAGATGTTGGCTTTGCAAGGCTGAAGGTCATTATGCCAACGAGTGTCCTAAAAGAGATAAAAGATCTTCTAAAGCCCTCCTAGCAGAATACGATGAAGCCGTAGAATACGCAAACATAAAAGGGTTTGAAGTAGCCTATTCTGATGAAGAGAATGAATCTGTATATTCTCTTGCAGATACATCAGAAAGTGATACAGAAAGCACCTCAAATAGCTCTGATGAAGAAAGTGAATATAACTATCGCCCTATATTCATGTTAATCCAAAATTGGGATCAGAAAACTACTGATAGTATCAGTCAGTTTACTCCAAAGCCTGGAATTTTCACTTGCGACTATTGCAAGTGTGAAGATAATAATACAGTACCCATGTACTGTAAAGCAACAAGAGAAACCTATCATAAAGAATGCTTCATAGCAGAAGTAAGAAGAAAAACAAAAGACCCTGAAGTACATACGCTAGTAAATCAAGAATATGATATATTTCTTGATCAGGTCCAAAAACAAGATCTTGAGAAAAACCTTGAGAAAATGAAGTTGGAAACTTCAAAAATTATAAAAGAAGAACTTAGCCCTTCCATAGAAGTACCCGAAAGTAACTCAAAAAAGGTAGAACCTGAGCCTATAGAAGAAAAAGAAAGAACTATAAATCCTTTCACAGAATTCACTAGAAAGGAAGAAACAATCCAACCAGTAAAACAAGTTCAGACAAGCATATATAGTAATTATATTACTATAGGTCTGAAATTTCCCAACTATAAGAAATACCATCTACATGCTTTTGTAGATACTGGTTCAGGATATAGCTTAGCAAAGAAACATGCTATTCCTGACGAATATTGGGAAAAGTCTGATAGAGAAGCCACTGGAATTGGAATGGGAGAAAAGGCGTTTACAATGAGCTATATAGCTAGAAACGTCAAGATTTCGATAGGCGGAGGAACCTTTACGTTCCAAAGAATTTGGCAGAGTGAAGCCCAAGGGTCCGATTTGCTGATAGGAAATGATTTCCTACTCCAGCAAAGAATCATACAAACCATCGAAATGATCGGAATAGAGAAAAATAATAAGTTCTACTGGGAATCCAGATTACTACATGCAGTAAGCATTGCAAGTAAAGGATTCACAGAGCAATATCAGAAGTCACGAGCCAAGCGTGGTGATCCTAAACCACCTTTTGAACCGGTTATACAGCCGGTTTTAGCTTTGCAAGAACACCAAGAAATTGTGCAAAACGAAGCAACAACTTCAGAAGAATCAGAATCAGAGGAAGAACCTCAAGATTCAGACAGCTCGGATGGTGAAGAAGAATTCATCCGAGAACACAATCTAAAAGTATACATAAATAAATTAGAGCAAAAGAAAATCCCAAAACTCGTTGAGATAGAAAATATGCTGAAACCCATAATCAGTGAAGATCCTCAACTATATTGGGAAAGAGACCCAGTATACTGTCAGCTAAAAATGCATGATGCCAATGCAATATGTCATGTCAAAGCAATACCTCATTATAGAGATGAAGATCGAAAAGAAATGGAAAGCCAAATTCAAGAATTGCTAGAAAAGAAATTAATTAGACCCTCTAATAGCCCTCATCATGCTCCAGCATTTTTGGTTAGAAACCATGCAGAGCAATTAAGAGGAAAAGCAAGAATGGTCATAGACTATAGAGATGTCAATAAGAAAACCGTCAAAGATGGCTATCAGATTGCTCAAGTAAGAGTCTTGATAAACAGACTAAAAGGAGCAAAGATATTTTCAAAGTTCGATGCAAAATCGGGCTTCTGGCAAATAAGAATGCACCAGGATTCCATAGCCTTAACAGCCTTTGGAACTCCTCAAGGACATTACGAATGGCTTGTAATGCCATTTGGACTTAAGCAAGCTCCATCTATCTTTCAAAGAAAGATGGATAACATATTTAAGCCATACTCAGATTTCTGTATAGTTTACATTGATGACATTCTTGTCTTCTCTAAAACTATGAATGAACATCTGAAGCACCTTGAGCAGATTTGCAAGCTCATAGTTCAGAAAGGAATCATCCTTGGACAAAAGAAAATTCATCTTATAAAAGGAGAAATTGACTTCCTTGGCATACATGTCAAGGATGGAGAAATTCGTCTTCAAGAGCATATAGTAAAGAAGATAAGCCAATTCCCTGACAGTATCCCAGATGCAAAGTCTCTACAGAGATTTTTGGGAGTTGTTAACTTTGCGAGAGATTTTATTCCTCAAGTGAGTGGTCTCACTGCTCTTCTCTCTCCAAAGACAAGCACGAAGAAAAAATGGTCATTTACAACGGATGATAGCAACACCGTTAAGAAAATTAAAGAACTCACAAAAAACCTTCCCCCTTTACAGTTACCTGAAGAAGGTGACCTGATCATTTTGCAAACAGATGCAAATGACTATTATTGGGCAGGAGTAGTTTTAGCAATAACACCTAATACAAATCAAGAAAAGATCTGTAAATTCCTGTCAGGAAAATTTAATTCAGCAGAATTAAATTATTCCACAGGAGACAAAGAAGTTTTAGCCCTAATTAAATCCATTAAAGGAGCTGAAGCTTTTTTAGGGAATAAATTTCTGGTCAGAACAGATAACAAGAGAGTGAAAAACTTTAAGAACTATAAACTGACAGATGCAGCTGATAGAGGAAGAGTTCTTAGATGGCAGATGTTTTTATCTCAATATGAATATGATGTTGAAATGATTGCAGGAAACAAGAATTATCTGCCTGACGCTCTCACAAGAGAAATGGCAATGTTCGAAAGAGATGAAGGCCGTAACCCAAGAAGCAGAAGGCCCGAACCAGAACCAGAAATCGAAGAAAGAAGAAGGCCCAACTTCGGAACAAGAACCAGGCCTGAAAGCAAGGGATCAAAAGACAAAACCCTACTACAGAGATACAGAAATGGAGACAAGACTGTTGGCCCATTACATAATGGACCAGGCTACCAATATCTGGTATCCTACTCTCCTGCTGAATCCAGTAGTGACCCTGAAAAAATTCAGCCTGACCCAATAGGAAAAGAAAATGATCCTGAAGATAAGCAGTCTTCCAACGCAGAAGAAGAAACTGTAAATGAATATTTACAGCATCCTAGAGCTACAGTCACACCTGACTGGTTTCAAAAAAGACAGCAGTATAAGGCAAGAACCACTGATAGGATAGCATCCTTCAGATTACCAGCAGTAAAATGCCTGAGAAAAATCTTTAATCATCCCATGAGAATTTACGAAAGACCAGTGTTCAGAACCAGCAAAAATTTGCAGTTCAACCAGAGAGTCATCATGGACAATATTTTAGCAGCATCACGAGAGAACAATGAAGCACTTGTTCTACAAGCCCTGGAAACGCTAGCTGAGGAATTCTGCAGTTACGAGCCAGAAAAAGATCAACAGCTCAAGGAAAAGCTGGACATTCAATACCTTGAGAACCCTGAAAGTGCTAAAGTCCCACTTCTAGCCCTATCAGAATCAGAATGGTTCAGTTTCCATAATCTCTTAGGAGATTCCAAGAACCGTAAAGCTCTTCCATCAACCTTGCTAGTAGTAGCAGGTCCTTACTATGGAAGATATTTGGTTGATGTTCAAGCAGAGCATCCGCAGAAGAACAAGTTATGGTTAATTGAGAATGGTTTTGTTCATAATCTTTGGACAAAAACCAATGAAGACCTAGAAGGTCTCCCTGAAGCAATTTACCATGCAGTTAAGAACATTAGACCAGCTGGTTGTATTCTGAGATTAAAGTTCATTTCTTCTCCTCCTGAATGGACTAGAGAAGAAGGGAGAAAGAGTTATATTTCTCCTTATCACTATGTCAGAATCATCCAGAGTTGTGCCTCTCAAGCACACAAATGGTCATCAAGCAATGGAAGACCTAATCAGAGCATTCCTTGGATGAAAGCAATGGCTGTAATTCGTATCCAGAACATGATCCAGAAAGATTATGATGCTACCCTCCTGGCTAAAGGAGAAAAGATCATTGTAGCCAGCTATAACCATCCTCATCCAGAGCACTGTGATTTGTACAAGGCCTTAGAAAGGCGAGAGGTCGATGGTACGTTAGCAACTACCACGTGGATAGAAAAATTAGAGAAAGAGCAAGAATTCAAAGACCCATATGATTCAGACCTAGAATCCAAAGCTGAAGAAAATGACGACTCAGGAGCCTCTTTTGATGACGAAGCGCTACACAACATCGATAAAATGATGGAGTACTAGCTGCCGACGCATCAGGACAAGAAGCTTTAAGTGAGTGGAATCCAGCTAGTGGAAGCCAGCTCATTTGTAAGATAAGAATAAAGTTGCTGCCGACGCGTGAGGACAAACTACTTTGGAAAAGATAAGTGCCAGCTGTTAAGATAAGGATTCCTCTTGTCTGCCTTTCTTAATGGAATTCAATTCCGTTTTGAAATCCGAAGGCTATATAAGGAGTCTCAGAGCTCAAGAGAAGGCATTCGAAAAATCAAGGAAGAAAAGAGTAGTCTGAAGCTCGAGAGCAGTTTCTGAGTGTTCCTAAGTATTTGTGAGTGTTTTAGTATAGAGTGAATAGTGAGAGTGATTTCTTGCTAGTCACCTGGTGTGGATTGCTTTATAAGTAAGTTTGTATTTTAATTTCAGTATGAGTAGCTAAATAACTTTTAGCTGTTTACCCAAGAGTGAGGCTCTGGGTTATGTATATGTGAATATGTTTGGATAAATAAACTTAAATATGCTCCCCATATCCGTCGTCATTTTAATTTATTTAAGAATCTCAAACCCCAGGTGGAGGATTACCTCCTAGGAGTGGTATTTGAGAAAAAATTGTTCAAGTATTTTTCTGCTTTCTACTTAACTAGAATTTAAGAATTCCTATTTATTGGTTCTACTAGAACTTAAGAAACTTGTCAAAACTAAAAACAACAGTGAATCCGCCAGCTTAGTAGCCGTTAAGACAGGAAGTCGTTAGGTGAATTTGGCATGATGAAGGTTAGTTCTTAGAATTGATAGGCTATTAAGATCCTGTAAACAAATAGGTAGTGAATAATTAAGTTGTAGCAAAAAGTAGAAAATAGTAAAAAAAAAAAAAAAAAAAAAAAAAAAAAAAAATTTTACAGTTAAGTATTTAACGGAATATTCCATCTTAGACACCAATATGATGTTTGTATAAAGAACTTCAGGTACCTTTTTGATATTTTACAAAGTTGAGACACTAAAACTACTAGTTTGGAAAAGTTCAGATACCCTTTGTTTGAATTTCTCTATTTAAATATTTAATAAACTCTCCCCTTTCTTACCATCTTGTTGAAAAGCTCAATCAATGTTAATTTTCAGTCTCCCCCTCGAGGAAATTTCCACTTCACTTCAGAACTCTTCTCCTTCTTCTCCTTCACCTTCACCACACTAATTGCACTTTGGTAATCCCGCAACCACTAGACCTCCCAAGTAACCAAACACCATACAATGGTTAAAATGTATCGTTAAAGTAGTAACATGAGTTCGCCAACTTGTAAAATATGTTGATGTATAAGAAACGCAACCACACCAGAGCCCTACCCATAATTATAAGGTCTCTTTGATTCATTACCTAAGTCATTTTTTTTTCTCTCAACTAGCTTCTGGGTCTTGGTTCTTAGATCTGATGTCTATTTATGTTTCTCCTTCTCTAAGGTTTCTCTAACTTTGAAAAACTGTGTAGGGCGTATCAATCACACTTTAATGGCTTGTCGGGATATACTACTAAACAACGTTGTTGTTAGTCGAGGCGGTTAGTTTGTGATTTAGTGTTGTGAACTAACAGGGAACCAGGGTTGGACCTGAGATTTGAGTACTAAGAATGGTGCCCTCTAATATGGTCACATAAGAAAAAAACAAAATCAAACCGCAAGTCATCAAAAAGCATTTTAAGCGAATTTTGAGGGAATAAACCACTCAGCTAGTCAAAATTTCATTACTATATGCTTAATACACATCTCTACTTATTTTCTAGTGCGTGTATTTCACAATACATTCTAAAACTTATACACCGATTATATGAAACTTGAGAACTTTGGTGAAGGTTTTATGCTTAAATCTTTTAATTACTCACATATACATATAATTATATATTTATATAAATATCATATCAGAGTATGGTGCTAAATGATTTATTCGATGACACACATTTACATTTGTTTAAACACAAATGCCTCCCGCCCTGTTGGTCATGGCCAACTGTGAGTTGTTGCTCCAGAAATGCCACTCCCTCACCCACATCAAACAGCTCCAATCCCACCTCATAACAAATGGCCAATTCCAATTCTACCCTTCCATCACCATCAAGCTCCTCGAGCTCTGCGCCCTTCCCCCCATAGCCAATCTCCCACACGCCACAGCCATCTTCCACCACCTCCAAACACCCTCCACGCGCCACTGGAACGCAGTCGTTCGCGGCCTCGCTCAGAGCCTTCAGCCCGCCCAAGCCATCTCATGGTACGCCGCCATGTCACGCGCCTCCCAACGCGTCGACGCGCTCACTTGCTCCTTCGCTCTTAAAGCGTGTGCACGCGCCCTGGCGTCGTCGGAGGCCGTGCAGATTCACGCACAGGTCGTGCGGTTAGGGTTCGGTGGTGACGTTTTGTTAGGGACTACTTTACTTGACGTGTACGCTAAAGTTGGGAATATAATTTTTGCGTGGAAGGTGTTTGATGAAATGCCTAAGAGGGATGTAGCTTGTTGGAATGCTTTGGTGGCTGGGTTGGCTCAGGGGAGTCAACCCGGTGAGGCTTTGGCTTTGTTTTGGAGGATGACTGAGGACGATGGGTTGAAGCCGAATGAAGTGACTGTTCTAGGTGCGCTTTCGGCTTGTTCTCAGTTGGGTGCATTGAGAGGAGGAGAGAAAGTGCATGCGTATATAGTGGATGTGAAGCTTGATACGCATGTCATTGTTTGCAATGCGGTTATTGATATGTATGCGAAATGCGGCTCTGTGGATAGCGCGTACCGGGTGTTTGAGGGGATGAGGTGTCGGAAGGAGGTGATCACTTGGAATACAATGATAATGGCGTTTGCGATGCATGGTGATGGGGAGAAAGCGCTTGAGCTTTTTGAGAAGATGGGTAGGAATGGTGTGTGTTGTGATGCAGTGTCGTATCTTGCTGCGTTGTGTGCGTGCAATCATGGAGGCCTTGTGGAGGATGGGGTTAGGTTGTTTAATTCGATGGCAGGGGTTGGGATGGTGCCGAATGTTAAGCATTATGGGACTGTGGTTGATTTGTTGGGACGAGCTGGGCGGCTTCAAGAGGCTTATGAGATTGTGAAATCTATGCCTATGTTTGCGGATGTAGTACTGTGGCAGACTTTGCTTGGTGCTAGCAAGACCTATGGGGATGTAGAAATGGCGGAGATGGCGTCAAGGAAACTGGTTGAGTTGGGGTCTGAGGGTTGTGGTGATTATGTGTTGTTATCAAATGTTTACGCGGCTCATAAGAGATGGCATGATGTGGGCAAGGTGAGGGAGGCCATGAAGAGAAGGGATGTGAAGAAGATACCGGGTTTTGGTTACATAGAAGTGGAAGGTGTGATACACAAGTTTTTGAATGGTGATCAAAACCATGTTAATAGTTGCGAGATTTATTCAAAGCTGGATGAGATCAAATTCAGGATTAAAAACTATGGATATGTGGCAAAGACAAATCAAGTGTTGCATGATATTGGGGAGGAAGAGAAAGAAAATGCATTGGGCTACCATTGTGAAAAGTTGGCTGTGGCTTTTGGTTTGATCAGCACTAGTGAGGGGACACCAATTCAGGTGATCAAGAACCTTAGGATATGTGATGACTGTCATGTCGTGATGAAACTTATTTCAAAAGCTTATAATAGGGAAATTATTGTGAGGGATCGAGCCCGGTTTCACAGATTTCAAGATGGATTTTGTTCTTGCCGAGATTATTGGTGACATAGATTGGTTCTAACATATAGCTGAGCAGGGAACAGAAATAGCTTTCATCTGCAGAATAGATCTCCAGACAGCATTTTCTCCTACTGGTGTTAAAGGCGTAAAGCTACTATGGTGAATAGCAGTCTATATGTAGCTTCTTTTTTTCTTTTTCTTTCTGAGGTAAAGGAGGTCAGTGTTATATTGAAACATCAAACAAAAGACTTAAGGTACAGCACTACTCTCAGCTTGAATTACATTACAAATAAACCAAGGAACAGAAGACCAGCAGATATTTTGATCAATTTCAGAAGCATAGGCAGCCAAAAGGTGAGCTGCCTTGTTTGCCTCCCTACAAGCATGAACTAGTCTGCAACTCGGAATGGTTTCCAGTACCTCTTATAAATCATCATGCAAACGTCCAAGAGAAGAAAGATTTGGACTTCTCCCTTGACAAAGCTGTTGCTGCACAACTAGGCAGTCAGTCTCGGAAATCACTTGTTGAAGAGCTTTAGAAATTGTACTCCAATACCTCCCTGCACGCTAACGATTCTGCACGTTCAGCAGATAAAATGTGGTTCAAAATCTTCCCTGTTACACCCAAACAGTGACCAGTATCATCACGAACCACAAGCCTACAGCTGCCTTACCAGTATTGCCATTAAAATCCCCATCAAAATTGATCTTAAACCTGCCATGTTGAGGAGCTCTCCACTTCACATTCCTGGAACGTAATTCCCTCTCTATGTACAGTAGTCGGGAATTGTGGAAGATGAAACTACTTGATCTAGTCGAAGACACAAGGGCTGTATCAATAGAAGAAGTAATCTTTTTGTCCCACATTCTGCCATTTCTCTGCTTCCATATACCCCAAATAAAAAAGAGAAGTTGAGCAAAGACATTCTTGGATAATTTTTCTGAACATAAAGCAAGCCAACTAAGAGCATCATGATTATTAGAATCCATACCGAAGCAGCTGTTATTCAGACTTGGAGTAGTCATCAAACTTCCCTAGTTAATGAGAAATTCCGGCAAATGTGAATGAGGGTTTCATCCTCAATGTTACACAACACACAAACAGGAGATTTCACCTCAACATGTCTAGCTGCCAAACAATCTAAAGTTTATTATGTTGTGACCAATCTGCCAAGGATTAATCTTAGCCGAGATTGGCATCTTTGCCTGCGAAATCATCTTCCATACCCTCTGGTTAGCCGCCACAGCAGGAGAAAGAGTAGAAGCTGTATTAGCAGATGCAAATCTATAAGCAGAATTATAAGTAAACATACCTCTTTTCTCAAGCTGCCAGATCAAACGCTCATGTGAAGACTGAATGAAACAGGTACGCACATTTGGTTCATCCCAAATATTAGGAGCAAATAATATGATCACTTACTCATTTGACCAAATGAGTATTAAGTATTAACAAGCTGATGTGATCTATGAGTGGGCAAAGAAGGAATCCATGCATCATTTACTACAGATACGTTTGTGCCATTTCCAATCTGCCATAAGGACCCTTCCTGTAAAAGATCTCTGGTAGGTAAAATTCTACACCAGGAATATGGCGGATATGAATGTGAAGGGCATTCCAAAAATTACCATCCGGAAAATTACTGAGACTTATACAACTATGCAATCAGAGTATCCCAGTTGGAAACTATACGCCAATCTTGTTTAGAACGCATTGACATATTAAACTCCGAAAGACTTTGAAACCCCAATCCACCAGCCTCTTTTAGCATGACACAAATCATCCCAATTCAATGGATTTTTCTTTTTATCAGAAGTACTTCCCCACCAAAATGGCGCAACATTTGTTCCAGATCGTCACAAAGATTCTTTGTGAGTTGGAGTACACTGAGTAGCGCAATTTGGGAGTGCTTGAGCCACTACTTTGAGGTACGTTTACTAAGTTGGAATGGTATTTATTAGGAATAGGTGATGGAAAGAATAGGAGACAGGAATTGTATATAGATATTTCAATTCCATTGAGTTATTTACTTACCACATGAAATTAGACAATGAATAGAATTAATATTATTTATTTACTATTATGAGATCATAGTTAAATAGTTTAATTACTAAAATATCTCCATTCAAATACTCATATTAATTACAATAATTTGGAGATTCTGAAATTATGTGAGAATAGTTTTAGTAACAAAATTTGATACTCAAGTTTGATTCTGATACCCACCTCCCGCCTTGGGTAAGAAGTAAAGGGGTTTGTCATGAATCAATTCCGAAAATGGAGGTGAGACTCACATTCATTCCAATTCATTAATGTGTTAGTAAACGTTGGAATTCTCTCATCCCAGAATCGATTCCACTTTTTTTCAATTCCATTCTAAATTAGTAAACGTGCCGGTATGTGCTTCCTCTCACCAGTGAGTAGCTTACCCTGCAATGTTTCAACTTCTCAGCAAGCTTCTCCTTAGTATTTTCAAACATAGCAGCTCTCTTCCTACCACCATGTGTAGCTGATCATGTACATTGTGGCATGCCATAATGGCATAATGGATAGATGTGCAGAAAAAATGTCATTACTCTCACAATCGGCATGAATAGCTTGGAGTGGTTGTCCTGAATCATCAGTCATACGGTAAAAGAAGAAAGTTGAATAGCCCTCTATGATACCGTAATTGGTCGTGACTTGCACAAAAGGAACTTGGCTTACGCAAAGAACATACTGTATTATTACCCAGCTGTAAATGAAATGTTCATTATTCATAAATAAGATGTATGATTCTATTTTGTTTGCTAAAAGCTGACAAAGGCCTCCCAGTGATTTTGAGGAACGACAGATTGCAGGTGATTTCAAATCAAAACATTGATTCTCACGATCATGCAATGAGAGTACATGAAACTTAACAATGAGGTGTATGGTAATGAAAAATTGTTAAACAAAAGCCTCTTTTATCATAAATCAAATTATCAAATGACTGATCCTCAGGTACCTGAACCTCGCGACGGCAAGAGAATACAAGTATACAACATTTGCGGGAAAGGAAAAAGAAAAAGAAAAAGAAAAAGAAATGAAATAAAGGATTGCATTTGCAGCAAAACAGGCTTTCAACCTGACGTGCAAAACTGTATGATATATGTGCATCTTTGCAACAAAAAAATATTTATTGGGATGCTTTCGCCCTTTATTCTACAAAACCAGGGGGACTCAAATATTCATGAAGAGACATATGACGGAGCCGGAAGAAAAGGAAACGGTGCAACAGATGCATACGATACAGGTGGGCGATGTTTCTTTAACTTATCTTTCTGGATGACATTTCCATCTTGTGGGGCCATTGAAAGCTCAATTATACTCTCTGAACTCTCTTCAGCAAGGCATTGTTGATTATCAGAAATACGGTGAAGCAGAATCCCTGACATAAATACAGGAAGATAAAGAAGGCTGGCGTGAAACATCCTCCTAGCTTTATGTGTCGTGCGGTCTTTATAAAATGAAAATGCTGTTGCACTTATTGCGAGAGTAAGAATGGTAGATTCAATACAAAACCATCCAGAAGTGATACCCCCTACAGAGAAAAGAAAAAAGGATAAGCTTTGAGATCAGTAGTAGTCCGAAGCATAAAACCTTTCCCATACTGAACAATAATAGAACTCAAAGTAACATCACCAATGCCAGATATAAAAAAAACAAATAAAATTTTGATGAAAATGAGATTAAAAATATGAACTTTTCTGTCTGGGAATCTTCTGACTCACAATCGTATGCCAAGTATCCCAAAGGGATAAGGTAAGCGCAATTCCTTAAAGCCACTGAAGCTGTTCTTTGACCAGAAGAATCAGTAAGAGAGAACATCCTAAACCTGAATATTCCGCATTTAAGAAAAACATTAGAACTGCACCAGTAATTGTGGATCATAAAGTACATTGAACACCGTATACAATAGAAAGTGTTTTGGATAATACAGCAATATCTGCATTGTTTTTTGTCGTTTGGGTGATATGATTCATATCTTCATTGTACTCGAAGTGAATTCTCAGATACTGACTGATTCCGGATACAAAACCATATATCATGGAACAAAGGTAAAAAAATAAGCACTCCATTTGGTAACAATTTCCGAATGAAATTGGTGAGACAGTCCAATTGATGGCAAAATGGCTAAAAGTAAGACCTTGAAAGAACTGGTGACACAAATCGCCAACTATTTTCACACATTAGGACTTCAGATGACAGAACATACATACCCTCCAGCAGCATAGTCATTGCGGCACAAGTACGCAAGGGCCATAAAATGAGGTATTTGCCAAAAATATAGAGCAGCTGGGAGAATCATTGCATTGAGTGAAATCTGGCCAGACGCTGCCGCCCAACTGAAAGTCCAATATAGGAATCATGAGAAAGTATGCAGCAATGAAGAATATGAAAGCTCAATCCACAGAAACTCATTCAAATTGAGGTCTATTACAACTGCATAATAATTTGATTATGGGGAAAGAATCTCAAAAACAAATTCATAAAGAGTCTTCTTTCCAGATTTGTATTTTTAAGGTCATGTCCTACAGGGATTGGGCATGTTGATAACTGGAAAACAATCATACAAGTGTTCTGCTAGATGAGCTACAGTTCATTTATCTCTAGACATAGAAAAAAGATTTCATATACAGCTAGGATTGTGGTATCTACAAATTAGTTGAAAACTTCTTAAATGCCATAAATCATTTCTCCATACAGACTGCACAGTAGCAAGCTACCAAAGTTCCTTGGAGGAGCAACTTGTTTACTTTATTTTTTTTCCTATCTTTTTTCTTTTTCTTTCAAGGTTATGAGAAACAAACATATGAGCTTCCTAAGAGTATAAACTAGTATGGGAAATTAAAAAACACAGTAGAGAAAAAATAATAGAAATGAAATCAACAAATGACCCAACCTAGAGCAGAAAGAAATTGCACAAGGTGTGTACATGCACATTCACAAAGACTTAAATTACAGCTACTTAGTGTTAACAAAACAAAGTTTTTAAATAGTCAGAGCTACTAACAGAGCAAGTCCTTGGATCACTTTACCCTAGAAGTGGTGGGATAGCACCAACAACAGCCCCAACCCATGTATTTACTGGGTGAATCTGCTTCAATGGAGTATACACAAATGCATAAAGTATCAAATTAGAAGCTGCAAGACCAGCTGCCAGCATATTAGCCTGCAACAACCTTGTCATAAAAACTGACATTAGTCCCCAAACTGATTGCAAATAAATACTAATGTCATACAATAGTAGTAAAAGCGAGTATTTTCATTGGGCCACCTTGCTTGCCAACAAAGCAGTGCCAGCTAAACCAGCGGAACATGCCCAGGCGACTGCATGAGGCCTCGTAATGCGTCCTGAAGGTAGGGGTCTTTGCATCGTCCTTTTCATTTTGGCATCATTATACTTCTCAAACACCTATAACAAAAAAAAATTACAACAGCTCAACACATTAAGTCAAATACACAACTCTAAGACACACAAGAACTCAAGAAGTAATGATAATACATACAATATTTACTTAGACCACATAACCCACTTCAAGAGCTGAACAAAATTTAGCTAGTGGAAGCTAAACATGCACCATAATCAGTCAACAGAAAAAGGGAACTCTTAAAATTACTTAAATGCTGTATCAGGAGTGCTTCTTTACCGCATAGGGTTCATCTTTTTGTCAGTTGTTTTCTTCGTTAACATAATTAGAGAATGTAGGAAAAGTTTGTGAGGTAAGATGCAGTATAATAATGGCTACTGCATCGTACATATAACAAGCACGTAGAAGATAATCAGCCAGTAGGAAGTGTTATATTTATTACGTTAAACATTTGTAAGCATTTGATCAGTATAATCATCAATAGGATGAACTGGCCTTCATATTTTAAGAGAATAATGACAGAATGCTTTACTGTAATGCCATTGCCGGTAACTCTTGATCATCAAAATAACATGGGAGGACATGAAATAAAACATTCCTTTACAGGCGCAATAACTGGAATTTTATAACCTAAATTCAATTACAACTCTCAAGATAACTAGCTTAATGACCTCAACATCTACAAGAATACAAGTTACATATATATTTTATATACATGTGTGCAAAATTAAAAATAAAACAGTTAGAAGAACAAGAACAAACCTGATTTAAAGAGTTAGCAGATGCCGCAACCATCATGGTACCAGCACATGTGTAACAAAGTCCAGCAAGATCGACGGCACTCCCACTCCCAAGAACAAATCCAGTTCCAGAAGTTGCCACAACTAGCATGCTGAATTACAATTAAAACAAAACAGTCAGACAACATCTTTTTCTTGATATTAAAACATAATGATAATTATGTACAACAATAACTAAAATTCTGAGACCCTAACTCCTCTATTTTCAGATATTCCTAAATATCAACAATTTCAATCAGAACAAACACAGCGCAAGATCAAAATCACTGAGGGACTAATAATATCGATATCGATAGAAATGGTGTTCTTTACCTGAGGCGAGCTTTGGAGAGCTCCCAATAGCAGCGGCCATAGTGACGAGTGATGCCGGCAGATTTGGAGGCGAGAGAGGCGAGATCGACGGCGGTGGCCGAAAGCGCTCGGAGGCCATCGGAGGGCTGAAGACCTAGCTTGAGGTAATCGGAAGACGAAGGAGGTGAGGAGGAATAGGGGTGGAATTCGGAGCGACAGTGGAGAAGAGGACGAACGACGTCGTTTGCTGCTGCAAAAGCAGAAGAAGAAGAAGAAGAAGAATTGAAGAGGGACTTGTTCGACGATTTTATCAGCTGCGACGAGAAACTCACCGAGTTCCTCCACATGGTCTCCTCCCCTCTATTAACAACACGATGGAGACGGAGAACAAGAACAAAGAGGATCGACTGATGGGTTGCTTTACAATAAAGGAAATAAATATAAATATAAAAATTTACCAATAAATACAACATATAATTACCATTGTTTATTAAAATTACCACTAACACACACGGGTTTCATCCAATAAAAAACAGACTTGCTATTGATAATTATGAGCTTAAAAGTGTAATTATTGGTAAAAACTCCAAATAAATATAACCGTGTTCAAATAAAATTGATTTTGTAATTTTCCATGTGTGTCTTAACCTGATTAAATTCGAGTAGTAGAATTTTTAGTTGACTACATTCTTCAGAATACTCAATGTAATACCTATATAAAGTCTCTTTATCAATTAATAAAATATCGATTTGCATCTTATTCTTTTCTCCTGAAACACGTTATTAGCACGTACTTCTAACTATGTGCCTGATAGCAAAAATCCTCACCCTAAATACCTAAAACCCACAACCGGCAGCCCCCTCTTTGGACACCGGCTACCTTTTGTTTTTCCGACAACCCTTTGCTTTTGCTTAAAAAAAAAACAAAACAAAAAAAAAAACAAAAGCACCCTAGTTTTCTACTTTGGGCACCCAGATATTTACTCTGGACACCCATGCCATCGTCTTCCCTGACCTGGCTTCCTCCGCCAGTCGACGCTGCCCCAAAGCCAGCTGCCCAGATTGACGTCTCTTTCCAGATTTCGATCCCCTTGCCGACGGCCGGTGTTCCCCTCTGACGTCGACCTCGACTATATCTTTAAGCTTGACGCCGCCGCCCAGCAGCCCAGTGTCGCCGACACCTAGCAGCATCAACGAGGATCGTTGATCAATTATGAAGCCCAAGGTCGCGTAGCGTCATCTCTGATGCACACCTCGGTTTGCCTAGCCGAGCGCCTGCAACCCGACAATGCCGACTCATCTACCTGACCTAACCCGTCTGCAAGTGATGCAGACCCGGTTTCACCCCGGATCTTTTGATCCGACCCAGGCAAAACGGTAATTGTATTTGCCCCAGATAAAATATTTTTACCCTACGGGTTAAAATGGTTACTGCAGTGATTCTTTTATTGGTTTTACTACTATATATATGGTGAATATGACTAATCATATGTTTTTCTTTTCCATGAAATTTAAGCACGACGATTCGCGATGGAATTGCGAGAGGTACATCGATGCACGTACATGGAAGACAGTTATTAAATTTGCAAAAGGATCATAACCGAGTCGTCAAGAGCAATTTATATTAAACACATTTCATTTAATGAACTAGCTAGTAAGGTTTTCTTAAAGTTCATGAGATGATTTGTGCTTGAGATGAGATGATTTGAGAAGGGATTGCCGGCCTCTATATATAAGAGAAGGAGGGGTTCAATTCGGGAGAGTTTATGAAATTGAAAAGGAATAGGAATCATATTTTGAAGTGGATTCCCAAAGTGAAATGGCTAAGGATTTTCTTCTCCTTCTTGAACTTAGTTTCCTCTTCATTGCCGGCCTACGACTGTTTCACACGTCTAGGACACCTTGTGACATGCTTTGGAAGCTTCTTGAACTTTTTTGGAACTGGTCAGCCTATCGGCAGCTTTGCAGCATCTCACGGCAACTTCCATGCAGGTTTCAGACACAGCGGCAGGCTCTTGGCAGGATACGTGCAGGCTGGTGTGCAGGGTCTCGACAAGTACAGTGCAGCTGCTCGGCAGGTGTCGACAGGTCATTGACAGCGTATCAGACTCATATCCGATACGGCTGCATCTCGGTAGGGTCTCGACAGGGATAGGCGTATACGCCTGGGATACGTCTTGGTCACATGTCAAACACAATTCGGATACGAGCAGGATACGGCTCAGTAGGATGCGTGTCTTCTTGGCAGGGCAGTCGGCAGCTGCTCGGTATGTTGCATGTCAGGCCGTCTAGCAATTTGTCTTCTCCTCGGCATATTTGACATTCTTGTATTGATTTGGGCATAACTCTCTCTAGAAAATAGCTTTTAAGGTGATTCCAAATGATCTGGAAATTAGACTCTCATAGCTTTCTTTGCATATATGGCGTGCACTCTAGATCGAAGTGAGCTGTCTTGGAGAGTTCGCGAAAATTGGAGGATGTGCCCAAGAACTTACTGGATCGAATCCGAATTTCCTTGTAATTCCTGGCCGTTTCCCTTGCTTCGATCGTCTTAACTCCTTCTATTGCCGAATCTTAAATATGTCTACTAAAAATCAGAGAAGTTAAATTCATAAAAGACAAGGTCAAGACTTTACAGAATCAATGTAACTTTTTAAGATTCCTATTTGACTAGGTTTCTTATCTCCGTTAAGAACTTTGTCAATTTTCTGTATTTTCTTCTATACTTAGCAGAATTTTATAATAACTCTACTAAAAACTTATGAATACTATATGACTTGATTCCACAACAATAAGGATTAAAGAAAAGTCTAAACGAGGGTAAAACACATTAAGATCATCGCATTTTTTGCTCCTATCAATATTGTGTCATGATAGGAGGACAAAGTCTACATTCTTAATATGTTTATGCTTACATTTATGTTTTGTTTAGCCCTTATTTATCTAAGATCGAGTCATAATATAGAGTAATAAGATTTTGGTAGAGTTTTACAAAAATGTGCTTAAAAGCTGGAAATTTACAGAAAATCGACAAAGTGTTAAAAATCGAAGTCATTATATGTTTCGTCGATTCTGTAAAGCTTCCATGTTGCTTTTGATGAAATTTTCTTCTCTTATGAGTAGTACACACATATATGATCGAGCAATGGAAAGAGTTAGAGTAATTAGAGCTAAAGAAGCTGCCGGAAATTGCTCTGCAAATTCGGATACAGTTTGTTCTTGAAATTTCCTAGACACATCACTCAACTTCCAGAATTTTTCTAGAACAACTAATTTGGAACTAGATGGCGTGCCATTTATAAATGGAAAGATCTCTGAGTCTACTTTCTACAGAATTTAGAATCGCATCAATAGCTATTTTTTGGAGGAAGTTATGTTTGATTGAAGACGCAAAGGTCAAATCTACCGAGAAGAGAAGCAAGTATCAGACACAAGAAGAGTCAGCACACACTTGCGCACAGCAGCGCAGCAAAGGCACCAAGCCGCCGAGACGTATTGAACACGGACATCTTGTGTCCGACTCGTATCCAAGGCAGGCCCAAATGTATCCAACCACGTATCATAGGCGTATCTGCCGAGGTTCAGCCTATGTCATCACGTATAGGATACCGGCATCTCGTATCTGATATGGGAACTCACCCTTGCACTCAACATGCTCGCGCTAGCGCGCCATCCTACTATCGCTACTACGCAGACCTCGCCGATTTTGCCGAGAAGCCATGCACGCAGATGTGCCAGCTTGCGCTCCAATCTTGTGCAGCCCTGCCGACATGCGCCACTGTATCCGATACTTGCAAGGAAGCTTCTGTGCCAGTACTAGCGCCAGCACCTGCGCCTACTCTAGCGCCAGCACCTGCGCCTGCTGCACCCTTCACCCGAGAGCATGCCTTTTTGCCGAGAAGCTTCCGAGAGTTTTTCCTTGTGGCTGCAATTATTCAAGACTTATCCTAGAGCTGCAAGGAAAGTAAGCAAGCATGTGAAGCATGTGAAGGAACCCTAGCCAGCCCCAAAAGTTTCCTAGTCCATCAAGGAAAGTTTGGCCGGCAAGATACCTGAACCAACTCGGTTTAGGTTTTTCTTTCCTTATTGTTGCCGGTTTTACACAAACTTTTCCCCTATATATAGAGGCCGATTCCTACACAAAAAATTGTCACATCCTAGCACAAAACACAAGCTATAAAGCTCTACCAAAGTTCTCCCAAAATCCTATATAGAATAGCTAAACCGAAACACATCTCCACCTTCATAAAAATCACTTCGACCGGGCAATCATCATCATCGGATCAACACAAGTCGAAGCTCCAAAGGTATCTACAAAGTGTGATCCACTCCCTACTTTCGGTTTAGCGATTTATTGTATGTAGTTATGTTAGGTTTTGTCTATGAAACTTGCATGTATTTTTGGTTTCGAATTATATGTCTATGTATGTTTTGGATTGAGTTTTGGTTTTACAATTTGCATGTTCAAAACGTTTTTAACCTATTCATTAAGTTTATGAAAGATAAAATTTGGATTGCTTGTTAAATTGTAAGGAAAATATGTAACAAGATAGTAACTAGGCAATCGGCAAGCATGTTAATTTGGTTTTGAATTTGTCTTGGTTTATTCTTTAGACTCATGTGCTTTAAAGGTTGATGTTTTATGCAATTGCAATGTGTAGGGCATTAGTCTCACTTGGCCGAAAATAATATAGATTGAGTAGGCGTTTAAATACTTCTTGTGTGTTGTTTTCACGAGGCTTAAGTAGTTTAAAGAATTTACATGTCGATAAGAAGAGTCACGCCTTACTTGTTAACATATCTCCAACTAAAAAGACTTTGTGCTTAATTACTTTTCATGTTTGTTTTCGACGTTTAGAATTATTAAATACGACTAGTATAACTTTAGAGTTAGGCGTTTAGATAATCTTAAAGTACATGAGAAGTCTTAATCGATTAGTAAACCAAGAATGAGCTAATTAGGTTAGAACTAAGTCGAATCTAGAACACTTTAATGTTTGTTTGCCATGAGTCTTGTTGCTTGAAAGTTATGTGTTTTGATTGCTTGTTGCGAGTGCTTGTGTGAAAGATGTCGACCAAACTTGTATATAGTAATTTTAAGACTTAAAATTTGTGTACCTTAGCTTTAGGGGCAGTAGCAGCCGATAGGGCAGTGCTACTGCCGATCCTTAGTTTTTAGGGCAGCTTAGCTGCCGAGCCTCACTTTCCCCCATGAATTCGTGTCTTTGTGTGTATATATGTGAATATTTGTCTAACATTCTCATGTTTCAGGTACCCTTAATCCCCGGCTAGAACGATCTCTACTTGCTTATACTACTAATGATTTTTTGTAGGGTTATTATTTGCGAAGTTCTTAGGCATCTCGTCATGCCACCATAAGCGCTTAATGATATGTTATTTGATTATGAATATTGTCTTTGTATAAGACATAAGCTTCCACCTATAGTCTGCTATATAGAAACCTTAACAAGTGATCTCGTTTATGTCACTTTTGATGAGTAAGTCTTCCCGTCATTAAGGGGTGATAAGAACAAGTGTGTTCATATAGAACGACTTGGCATTGTTGTGGTTTTTCCCCACTCTGCCTCATCATGTTCTCCAAAGTCCCATAAATCAAAGTGACGAGATCAGATACAAATGCTGCAAAAGGCAAACTAGTAGTCTTTTATGGAAAAGATCGGAATAGTACTCTTGTTTCAAACATGCATGGAAGGTTTGATGTCCGAATAAATGGACATGTTGTCACCCATAGATGGTGGCATGGTGACTCCATAGAAGTGGTAAAATGGTGTCACTAGGTCGTGGCTCTCACAGAAGTGTAGAGAGGTCATTTAGTTCGATATACACTTGCCGAATGCGAGTTTGGCACAACTTGATCTTTTGATCAATAACACTCATTCATCTCATGGACTTTCTGGATTATGGTCATCGTTCGGAGACTCTTCAATGCAAAGCCAATCCATATAGAGATCTCTACAAATTTGAATTACACTAGTGTACATGAGGACGTGGTTTATGAGTTAGATATCGAACACACACTTTATTGAAGAAAACACCAACGTTGTGAATTGGCCTACATGGAAAGATATGATATCTTGTTCATGCAGCTTAAATCATCTCTATTAGGACTAAGTAAAGAGATGTACATAAACATTCTGAACGGATTAGTTTTCATCCAAATCAAGTGAGCAACAACCACGAAGTGTTTATGCTATCAGGTTGCGACGTTCCCTATATAGGCTCAAACAGTCTGGTAGAATATGGTACACATGGTTGAGTGACTACTTGATTGGATATGAGATATGAACAATCATGCCCATTTAGGTGTGAACTCCATATGAATTGTGTTGAGATATCATTAATCCGACTTTAAGAATGAAAAAATCTTGAGAATACTTGGTATCGAAAGTGAGAACCGTTAGTGATAAACTTATTCATCTATCGGTTATGGCAATCTAAAGGACGTTAAACTAAAGCCTATATGTATCCCATGATCATTCGATGTCTTAAGAAGACTCGTTTCATCTATATGACGAGAAGTCTCTAGAGATGGAAACTCTCCATCTAAGTACGATGTGCGCAATCATGTACTTGTCATTAGGGCTGGGCACGGGCCGGGCCGGGCCAAGAATTTCGTGAACCCGACCCAAAGCCCGAAATATCGGGCTCGGGCCGGTTCGGGCTTTTTCGGGCCCATTTTACCTGGAAAACAAATCATCAAAATTTGTTGGAGAAAAGAGGACTCGAACCCCTGACCTTGAAGAAAACAAACACACTCCAAACCACTAGAGCAGAAGCTGCTTATGTTTAAGTAGTTACAAATATTATATATATTTATGCATTATAGACAGAACAATAAATCATCAAAATTAAGTTAGAGGAGATGGGACTCGAACCTCAGACCTCTTACAAAATAAACAAGCTCCAGACCACTGGAGCAGAAGCTATTTTTGTTTACATAATTACAGATATTATATTTATTTATGCATTTTCGGGCCGGGCCGGGTTTTCGGTCCCAAAAATTTCAAGGCCCGAGCCCGACCCGATTTTCTTGTTTCGGTTCGGGCCTAAATTCGGTCCGGGCTTTTAACTTGACGGGACCGGCCCGTTTCGGGTTTTTTCGGGTTTTTCGGGCCGGGCTTTCGGTCCCTCGGGCCAAAACGCCCAGCCCTACTTGTCATAATATGTTCGACTAGACATCTCACTATAAACTTATAAAGCCAAGATAATGGCTAGATGCACCTACGCAATGTCATAGTATATGGCGGTACTTTCTTTCAGGTGTGAAAGGTTTAGGCTCATTCGATCCCATCATGAAAGACACGTTAAAAGGCAATTCTAGAATTTGTCTGATTTCGTATGTCAACTTTCACAAGGCCTACAAGACAGCCCACTCATTGGAAAATAGTGAAATTGGTACTCTTGGAAAGTATTATGTCTCTACTTTCTAAAAACACCAATCATTTGATCATAACTATCATATTGAGTAAGTTATGATTGTTTTGGCAAAGTAGAACGAACATGTGTGATAATTTACATATCAGTCACCTTCGACAGAGCTTTATGATTAGTTCAGAATGAACTAGTTTGTGTACTTTACATGACTGGAACTAGGGCTGGGCACGGGTCGGGCCGGGCCAATATTTTCGTGAACCTGACCCAAAGCCCAAAATTTCAGGTTCGGGCCGGTTCAGGCTTTCTGAGTTTTGGGGATGACAAAAACCCGTTCGGGCCTAGTTTGGGCTTTTTTTGGGCCCAAAAACTGAGACGGGGCAGAGGGCGAGGGCGAGGGCGAGGGCAAGGGCGAGGGCGAGGGCTGGGTGAGCCGGGGATGGGCCAAGCGGGGCGAGGCGAAGCTGGGCGAGGCTAGGGCGAGGGCCTGAGGCTGAGGCTGAGGCGACTCAGGTGAGTCTTTAGGGTGGAGATGGAGTGATGAGAGAGAGAGAGAGAGAGAGATGGAGTCTTACGTACCTAGGACTAGGAGATTGGGGAATCGAGATTCGAGACGGAGGCAATTCGAGCTGGTGGTGATTCGAGCAAAGCTGGAGCTGGAGCTGGAGCTGGTGGCGATTTGCACGAAGCTGGAGAAGGAGGAGGGCAAGAGGCAATGAGGAGGGCACCTGGGCAGGAGCCAAGAGGTTTGGACTCCTTGGAGGCGAGGTCTCAGACGAGTGAGTTAGGTCGACACTCGACAGCTTCTGTTTTTTTTTTTTTTTTTTTTTTTTATTTCGGTCTGAGCTTTTAATATAAAGGGAGCGGCTTGTTTCGGGCTTTTTCAGATTTTTCGGACCGGGTTTTCGGTCCCTCGGGCCAAAACGCCCAACCCTAACTGGAACGATACTAGTGTCTAGTTTCCAGAACTTTTTACGGTTTGTTCATACCTATTGTATCGAAAGAGTTATGACTGTTTAAGTATCCGAAGGTCATGCTACGCGTGAATCTAATTTTCAACGCGAACTTTAGTTTTGAGTTGTTAAGCAACCTTCTTCCTTAAGACCAAGAAAAGCTAAGTATAGCTGGTCAAATACAAGTTTAATGTGGTCGTATTCAATAACTCGATCATTGGCAACGCCTATTTGTGAAGCTTGTGAGGAGCGTTTGTATACGCCACTAATCTAAACTCCGAGATTGAATTACTAATCAAGAGGAGTTGTCTTGTAGACATCAGGGGTAATATACCTCACATGTAATTTTCAATTGTAGTTGGTGCGTGTGCTCTTTTCCCTTCGACCAAGTTTTTTATTTTACCCTAATTGTTTTTGTTTTGCTTGGCAAGGTTTTAGGGAAGCAACATGTTATGAAACATGTCACATTAATTAGGTACACGACACAAGGAGAAGTGTTAAATGAAGATTAATTTTGTAACTTCTGATGTGTGTCTTGACCTAATTAGACTAGATTAGTAGAATCTTTAGTTGATAGGAAAACCCAAATTCTTCGAAATACTTAATGTAATGTCTATATAAAGGTCATCGTATCAATGAATAAAAGTATGCTTTACCTATTATTCTTTTCTCCTAAAACAGAGTTAAAATTATTCCTTGTACATTTAGATGTTCTAAATCAAGCTGATTATTTGTGGTGAGGATCTTACCACAACGCAAATGCAAGTCTCTCCTTTTAGTATTATGATTACCGATCGAGAGGCATGGTCAAGAATCTTCGTCCACCCAATTAAGGATTTTAGTTGGTTCTAGCAAGTTTACTAACTTATACTTATGTTTATAATCTTATATAAGTTATCCGGTTTACATCTATTAAAAAAAATTAGAAAAAAAAATTAGAAAAAAAAAACATTATCCGGTAAACATATTAAAAGGAATCTTATTCTTGTCAATGTTGTTCTGATTAATTTCTTTACACACCACGGTATACACAGAGGACAGACCCAACAATAAACAAATCGAGGTACACGTAACACACGCACACACGTATAGGTACACCATTCATGACTTTTTGGATATATTCATTGGTTTATTGGCGAGTACGTTTCTAGAACTTGTGACAAATTAGTGGGAGTTCAATGGTAATTTATACGTACTTCATGTGAGAAACCAGCCAAACTCCACATGACTTGGCCTTAATTTGAGACAGTTGTGCTATAAGTAAAATGACTTTTGAATTAGCTGTGAGCAAAATAATTTTTGAACTTGTGAGAGGAAGCAGTTTAGGTGTTTGGTAAACTGTTTTCAAAAGTGTTGTGAGAACGAAAAATAATTTTTTGTATTTGATAAGTTCTAAGTAAAAAATGCTTTGAGTGGGTGTAATTACTAAAATAATCATAAATATTTAAAATTTTATTAAAATAAATATTACTTCTCTAAATTATAGACTATGGTTTTGTGCAATTATTTTGGTATAATTTTTTACAATGTACGACCAGTTATTTGGACCAAATAAAAAAATTACGAATAATTCTTAAATATTAAACAAAATTCATCTAAAATATTAGACAAACTATTTTCCACCATAATCAAATAGAACTATTACACAAAATATATTATAGTCTATTAATATTACAACTACAATACATTTATTAGACTTTGTGCAATCATTTTTCTTAGCACCACCATTTCCCGTCTTCCCGTCTTCATGCTCATTCTCCTCCATATCCTCACCAATTTCTTCACTTAAGTAATCGTACGCATCATCTTCATCAAAATTCCGATCTTATTAAGCAAATCTTCTTCACCTTAACACAAAGTGTTTGTCTTCAAAAACTGCTTTCCAAAGTTCTATTTTTTAGATTTTCGATTTCAGCTTTTCAGAAAATTTATTTTGGCCAAAAGCAGCTTTTAAAGACTTTACCAAACACCATATATTAATCCCAAAAGTTAAAGCAGTCTCAAAAACAGCCTCAAAAACTGTCACAAACTAAGCCTTAAGGACGCATATATTCTAGAATTATTGTTACATGTTTGACTTGAGGATTATTTTTATTGTCACACCCACATATATGTACATGCATGTTAAGTGTGTAAAACTTGCTTTGCATGCTGCAACAATTATGGAATGCGTTTGTCCTAATTTCTCATCACTCGTTATTTAGATTAATGAGTTAGCTAGAATTGGAGTTATTTTTCCACTTGGGGTATACTCAACGAAGTCCCAACTCTCTCGAGCATAACTATTGGAGTCTAGGTCGTGAAAGTTGACCGAACATATTGAAATGAAAGAAAAATATCCACGTGGTAATTGAATATTGATCTTGCATGTGCCCCCGAGGTTAATTAAAACGAGTATTTAATGGGCGGGGGAACGAAGATGAAATGAAATAATGGAAGAGCACAGTTCATCAGCCAAGTCTAGGCAGCAGAAGATGATGAGTGACAAGATAGGTGCTGTTTCTTACAAGCCAAATCCAGGCAGCAGTTTTCTTGAATCAGTAACGAGGACTTTGTTCAACTTCTTTGGTGTTAACGTCCAAGTTCCTTCAAACACACCAGTTTCAGATCAATCACCACACCTCTCTCTCTCTCTCTCTCTCTCTCTCTCTCTCTCTCTCAGAGGAAAACAGTATTTAACAAATGTGTTGTTGATATTGTACAGGCCGGAGTTGTCATCGTTGCAAGGAGTACGTTAGGCACAGGCAGTGGTTCAAAGTATAATTGATCAGTCGATTTATTGTGAAGGATGTTGATTAATCTCTCAGGTCTGCTACTTTGCCAGCTTTCTTTTTTTTCCTGTTTAATTTCTTTTCAATATAATTAGTTTTGCTCATGTGAGCGGGATTAAGTACTTGCTTAATTATATGAGCTAGTATACCTATTTGATGTATATATATAGTACTCTTACCACGAAAGAATTAGTCAAGAGCTGTAAAAATCATAGCTTATATGAAAACATGTATTTTTCCACCTCGTCTTCTCGTCTGCTACTTTGCCAGCTTTCTTTTTTTTCCTGTTTAATTTCTTTTCAATGATTTTCTGATTTACCACTAAAAGATGCCGGCTTTGATTTGTTCTCAGCCTCACGTTTGAATTGTGGATGAACCATATTAACTAGTGCTGCGTTCGGGTCGGTCTGGGCCCAAAAAAACAAAACCGAACCCGAACCCGAAAGTTTCGGTCCGGTTCGGATCGGGTTTTTAAAGTGCTAAACCCGGTGATTTCGGGTTTAGTTCCGGTCGGGCCGTGTTTTTCTGGTTTTTTCGGGTTTTCGGGCCTATTCTGACAGAAACTTTAAACTTGATGAATTTGAAAAATTCCTGCAACTTCTCAAATCTGTCACCAGTTCTCAACAATACATTGAATACAACAAGCAAATAAGCCAACAACTGAGCTTAAACTCTCAAATACTCAAAGTCTCAAAGTATCAAACTCAATGGAAATAGCCAAATACAGTCCAACAAGTCTCAAAGTCTCATACAATCAAACTCAATGTAAACGCAGCCCTCAGACAAACTGAAATTACTCAATGCAAATGGAAAATAGTCAAATACAGTCCAACAACAAATCAACAAGTGAAACAACAACAACAAAGTTCAATAGACCATGGCCAACATCCAAGCATCAGCAAGACATAATCTCCAGTTCTCTACAGTCCACATGCAGATGCATATCAGCATATGTTGCTCCCATTCCTCCCAACTCCCAAGTCCCAATCAGTCCACCACCTCACCAGCAACTCACCAATTCTAAAAATCCAACAACTAAAAGCAGTTGTAATTGAAGTTGTTTAAAAAAACAGTAAAGCAAATAACTTATACTCTAATCTCTATAGCAGAATTTACAAAATAAGAAACTGACCTTGAAATCTCTATTCATTTTGTTGTCTTCTTTGAAGATCCAATACTCCCAACAGCAGTCTTCATTTTCTTTTTTGCCTGATCTGCTTTCTTCCCTTTCTTGACTTGTTTCTGTTTGGTTTTCCTGTGCTCACTATCAGCTGTGTCCTTTAGAGCATCTACGAATGATAAAAAAATCACAAAGTAAATTAATTAAAAAAAATGAAAGATAGAAAGGCATTGAACATTCGAACTCATAAATCTATATACCTCTTTCAGCTTGTTCATAGAACATGATGTCTTCAATGGTTGGAAGATATTCTAAGTTTTGAATACTCTCAGCCTTCAACCAATTTTGGAAGCAAATTAATGCTTCAACTGTCCTTGGAGACAATGAGCTCCTGAATGGATCAATTACCCTCTTCGATGTGCTGAAGCAGCTTTCACTAGCCACTGTACTCACTTGAATGGCAAGCACATCCTTGGCAACCAATTGAAGATTTGGATACTTCGAACCATTTAGCTTTCACCATTCTAGAAGCTTCCAATCTTCATCTTCTGGAGGGTCTTCAATAGGATCCAATAAGTATCGGTCCACCTCATGTGAGACAACTGTTTGAGAGGAATCTTCTAGTGCTCGTAACCAATTAGCCTGCATTGTTGCCCTCTTCCCACTAAGCCTTGAAGAAGTTTTTGATCCACAACTGCTGCTCTTGGAAGTAGTTGAAGATTTATCTGCATCATTGTCACTTGACTTTCCCTTTTTGGTGCCCATTGAGGTTGCATACAAGTCTGTGAGCTTGAAGACCAAGTCCCTCAACTCATCAGACTTGTGCTTGACTCTAGTACTGTCATAGTGCAGCTCAGTTTCACATATGTGCTGAAAGTAGCGCAGCTTATAGCGAGGGTCAAGAACCAAAGCCACCAAAAGCAGTTGATTAATGTGATCGATGCTTCCAAAATATTTCTGAAACTTAGCCTTCATCTTATTTGCCATCTCTAACAAGATCTTCTGTGTTTGGCTCCCAGCTTCAAGGTGTCTCTGATTGAACAAGTCCTCAATCTCTTGCTGAATAATCACGATATCATGGAATGCTTTCTGAGCTGTGGGAGTATTAGTTGCAGAAGCTCGAAGGGTCACATCATAAAATTGCTGCATCAAGTAAAAAACTAAAAATATTAGGCACTTAGGCTGGTTGTACAAATGCTTGGACAGTTTGCTGGTTGAACACATTTTAGTGATTCAAAGACCATTATTTTTTACATATTCTAGATAAGCAGTTTAATCATGTGCACAGAGGTAATAACCAAAAAAAAATAAAAAATTTAATAGATGGAGTTAGAAAGTACCTGAAGGAAGTTGACAAACACAGTAGCTCTCTCCCAATCACTTGGATTTGGTGGCCCTACTCGTTTCTCTCTAATTTTTCGCTTGTTTTGAGCATCTGTTTCTATGTCTACCTCATCATCAGTAAATTCATCTTCCTCATCAAAATAACTTCTATACTTTGAATCCTCTTCTTCAGCCATACGATCAAAAGCTTTTCGAAGCTGAAGAGCTGTATCCAACATTAGGAAGGTGAAATTCCAACGTGTTGGCACATCCAATATGCAGACCTTCTTACTGTCCAACTTAAGGATTTCTACACACTGCCTAAACATATCAAGCCTAGCTGGAGAACTCCTAACATAACGGACTGCATTTTTAATCGAACCCACAGATTTATCCATCATCCTTAAGCCACTTTTCTAAGGATAAGTAAAAGCTGGACTTATACTTATTTCTGAGAATAAGTTACTGATAAGCAAAGTAGCTGAGTGTTTGGTAAACTGACTTTTTAAAAGTGCTGTCAGTGGGAAAAGTTGTGACAGGGTGTTTGGTAAACCAAAAATTGACTTGTGCTTATATTTGTAGAATGACCAATTTAGACATGAAAATATTAACTTCTTATGCTATAGTTTATTACTTTATTTTTTATGATTTGTTTAATTTTTCATTATATGTCCATTTAAAATTGACATTATGTGCACAGAACCAATCACTTGAAACGACATTTTTGGCTCATGTAGTCCCAGGATAGTCATCTAAGCAAGACAGGAGCTACGTAAGAGATACATGAGCTAATTTGAACTTAAAATTTGAAACCTGAAATGGTGTAGATGTTATATATTAAACAATTGCCTATTGTATGAGTTCTAACTTCTAAATTGTGACTGATACATGACCTGACTACTTTGAGTTCTACTTTGATTATGGCAAAGCCATCAACCCCTTTGTCATAATCCAGCACTCCAATGACTGATGCAAGCGTATATTTGTAAAGAAAAAAATACATTAGTTTACTACATATACAATTCTTAATTTAATCAGAGCCAATGATTTATAAAATACAAGACGGATGTTATATTCAGAAATTAATTTGGAAGAGCATGCTTGATGAATGATAGTACTTCTCCTTTTAAGACAAATGAAGTTGCTGCCAGCAACATTTGAATGACCTGTCAATACATAAATGTTGGTCTAGACCCAATTTCATTTTACAAGATTCCTAGTTCTCATTAGCATTTTGTTAAGGTCTTCTGATATATTAGTTGATGAAGGAGGAAACCTAAGTAGCAAGAAAATGTAGAATCATGTTAGCTACAAGGAAGCCACAATGTAAAGCTGAAAAGCATTTAGAAGTTGACTCGATTTGGTAAAATCATACATCCTGCACATTAAGTTTCCCTTCATACACGCTCAACAGCTTAGGCACTTCGCTGAGATATCTAGTCACAAACCTCTTTATGAAATGCTTCTCTGCAGGCAACACAGCATAAGCCAGGCTAACCTTTTCACCCACCAGTCCTTTCTTCATCAAAACTTGGATAACGGAACACCTTGGGATGATCCTATCCTCCAAACTGAAACATAAAACGAGAGGGTATTTGGGGATCAATGCTGCAGACCATTCCATCTTATTCACCAGAAAATCCATTGCCTGCATAAGTTTCTTCTCAGACAAAATCATACACTGAGGGTACTTCCTATAAGCAGAGAGAACATCATCATCGGACCAACCCCAACTCCTTTTATAAATCTCTCGATTTCGATTCCATTCGGCCCTACTGCTCTTCCCACACAATGCTCTCATTGCCGCAGCAAAACTCCACTTTTGCGGATCAAAACCCATTCCCCTAACCTCATCCACAAGCTGAGCAAGGTCCTCATGCTTGTTCATCAACAGCTGAGTGTCATGAGCAAGCAACAGAGAAATGCATGATTTGGGCATACCCAACTCTCTCAAAAGCTCAACATTGGGTAACACAGTCTTTGATTGATTCTGCAAGAACACATAAGACTTGCGCTTCAAAACCCTCACAGCATTCTCCTCAGAAATCAAAGTCCTGAGGAATTCATAACATGGCTTAATCTGATTCTCCAAGCTTCTTGCCAAAAGATGTGGATTGAAACTCAAGACTCTAGCAAGGTCCACCTTTGAAATCCCAACAGACCTGAAAAATTCAATCTTGGGGGAAAGGGTCTTCTCAGGATCAGCTGCAAGGATTCTTAGGTATGATCTGACCGCCTTTGAAATGATAGTTTCTTCGGGGTGTACGGCTGGTTTGGGTTTTTAGCTTAGCTTTATATATAATGGTAGTTTTGTAATTAGTGAATATTAGCAAGGATACCTATTGTCATTTTATAAAATTCATTAATCCGCGAAAATAAAAACAATGTGACTTATAAGCAGAAGGTGGGTAGGAGCAGCTTCTCATTTTCTTTAGAAATTGACCCATACTTTTTTAAAAAGCTACTTATATATTGTGTTACCAAACACCAAATTCTTCTGTGCTTATAAGTAAAGGAGCTTATAAGCTCCCCCAAACGCAACCTTAAGAATGTGAGGAAAACACCTCACATATATCCACATACCACCTAAAACAGGTGGTTTATCCCAAGCCATCATTTTTTCACGAATGAACTCGATGGCTACCTTATTAGCTGATGCATTGTCCACTGAAATAGTTAAAACCCTCTCTATATCCCAATCAAGCAAGCACGCTTCCAAAAGCTTCCCTATGGTGTTCCCTTGATGATTAGGAATTACACAAAAGTTAAGGATCCTTTTGTGTAAATTCCAACCACAATCTATGAAATGTGCTGTAACCACCATATAGTTAATATTTTGAATTGATGTCCATGTATCTGTGGTTATATTCACACAGTGACTAGCAAGCTCTTGCCTAAGTTTTTTTCTTCATTAGCATACATCTCCCAAAATGTTTTGACAACCAAGCCTCTACCAGGAACCTTGAACCTAGGACATGCAGCTTTACAAAATCTCTTAAACCCTGGTTTCTCTGTTGAGTTAAATGACATCTCATCTATTACTATCATCTCAACACATGCTTTTAGGATGCTATCCTCATCAAATGTTGTCATTGCTAAGGTAGGTTCACTCAATTTTCCACCAGCAACAAACACTTTCTGGTGTTCTTCTAAATCTGCCCTACCCGGATATCTCTTACACACATTCTCAATATGTCTCTTCAGACTACTTGTACCATTATCATAAGTATTGCAAGCAAGGTCTTTTGAGCAGTACTTACATTTGGCGCGCATCTCATTACGAACGCAGACCTTCTTCCCATCTTTGAACTCATACACCGGCCGCTCAAACTTCTCGTAATGTTCCCATACCATTGAACGCTCTCTTGACCCTGATGAAGACGCAGCAGACGAAGTCTTCCTCGATCTCTTTTGGGGTTTTGGTGGCAAGGATGTCATGGTAGATGGAGATGGAGTTGTTGTTGCAGGGATGAGGGCATTTTCAGCTGCAGCCTCCACTGGCTCCACATCAGAACCAGAATCAACCTCCACTTCTTCATCCTCCGAATCCGAAATCAAATTGGATCCGAAGCTTTCTGATTCTGTTTCGACTGTGTTTCTGAAAAACGAATCCATGGGAGTGATGAGACTGGGTTTTGATTGAGAGATTGGATTCGAAATTGAGAGATTGAGAGATTGGATTCGAGATTGAGAGATTGCGAGATTGAGAGTCTGAGAGTGAGTGAGGCAGGCGTCGAAGACGAAAGGGGGGGGGGGGGGGGGGTGGGGATCGGCTGACAAGTTTAATGAGAGGGGCATAATTGGAAAAATCAAACCTAAAAAATATAGTTTCGGGTTTTCGGGTTCAGTCGGTCTTCAACTTATAGAACCCGGACCGATCCGGATTTATTATAGTCGGTCCGGATTTAGCCCGAACCGAAAATTTCTGTGTTGAAACCCGGTCCGGATTTTCGGGTTTCGGTTTTAAAATCGCAGCCCTGATATTAACTACGACATTCAGTTAAAAAAAAAATAAATCTAATCTATGGTCGCAAAAAAAATACAAAAAAAAGGTGATTTTTTAAAAGAAAATATAGAGGAAATTTTATCAACCCTTCTAGCGCATTGGTGTATGTTGGACTACTCCAAATGGTATATGTTGTTTACATGTAAAGAACATAGTTGAGTTACTCTTGAACCAAATCTTGAAAGAATACGATGCAAACCTCCAAGAGGGATCAAATTAAGGACATAATAAATTTTGATAATCAAACCACAACTTTTGATCCCAATTACTCGTAATAAGATTACATATGTAGAAGTTCTCAGATTTGGCATGGAAGACCAATTATTCATTGTTTAACTCTTGGAACGTCTACCAATCTAATATGTAGATAGAAAACTATAAACAACCAAATCACTAATTTGGTTGAAACCCAGCTTTCTCCAAAACCCTCTGAGATGCCTTATGCTCTGAATTTGCAAATGCCTGCACCCTGAGCAAGTGAGGGAAGTCCTTGAGCACTTGAGGGACGGCATTCTTCACTGCTTCAGTGGCTATTCCTTGTCCCCAGTACTTTGGGGATATAGTATACCCGATATCAGCCTTGTGACTCTCATCACCTGACCACGGAAAGACCGATATGAAGCCAATTGAACAATCATCTATGCATATTGACCGGCGCCAAGGATGGGGGATGCAAACATCTTTAAGGAAAGTTAAAGCCTCCTCTTTGGTTGTCAAAGTCTTCCACCGGAGTTGTCGAGTCACTTGCTCGTCACCGGCATATGTCATGAGATCCTCGACATCTGATAGCCGGAATGGACGGAGGGTGATGCTTGACAAATTGATCTCCATAACTCTGCTAATGGAAATTGCTATGGTAACAATGTTTGCTGTATTGAGTTGTACAATAGCACTGGAGCTTGTTGGATGTCTTACAGTATAAAATTTATAAACAGACCGTGACATTGACATATAGAATTTTATAAGCACTAATCAATCTTTAAGTTATAAAGTACCTAATCAGTTCATCTTATTTGATGAAACAAACAATGATCAATCAGTAAATATTCAAACATCCAATTCTTCTACCCTACAAGGATTATGTTATTGCCGTCTGCTTTGACCAAAGAAATTGAAGGTTAATGCACAAGTGTGGCCGAGAAACTGATCGTTTAAATTATCTTGCTATTTTGAAGATGGAATTGAACTTTTGAATCCAATAATTTCATCCCTTGTATCAAAATATATAAGTTAAGTCTCACCAAGTTTTATGCACTTCAAAACGATCAATTCGACTAAGTTGAAACTCTAATATCATTTCATTACAAGTGCAAATTTAGCTCACACAAAACCCGACATTTAGAAACAAAGAACTGTGTATTCTAAGCAGAAATAATTAACTGGCTGTTCTTTCGCCTAAGCACGTTCAAATTATCCATACCACCACGTAGAAATAGCATCTATTTTTAGCCATCACACCACAGGCCTAATGAAGGAGCCAACAGCTAATCTGAAACCACTAACGCTAGGGCGGAGTTAGAAATTTAAGATTACTGGGGCACACTAAAATAGTACTAATTAATGAAAACATAAAAACTTGAATAATTACGTTTGAGTTGAGAGTTAATATATGTTGTCATTATTCTTATCAACTTAACAAGAACTTTCCTTCTATATCACTAAAAAAGTAAACCCTGTTAGCGAGGTAGAACAAAATCATAAGTGAGGACCCTAGAAATTGAAGAAAAAAGAAAGAATTCAAATCATGTATCAATATTTTTTTTGAAAGATCATATATCAAAATCATAATAAAATTTGACAGAATTCTAAATATTATCATTGAATTTAGCATGAGAGCACTGTTTCAATAAAATAAAAGAAAGATAGGCTAAAAAGCCACGAGGAGATGTGAAAGTTGCAGCAGTGCAGCACTAAGGCTTAATTTGGTACTGAGGTTAAGAAACTCAAATATGGAAAAACTGTTTTTAAATAAGCAACATCTCACATAATTTTAAAATAGTGGTTTTATTCAACTAAATTTTATAAATAAGCACTTTATAAAATACTTACCAAATACATTATCAACAACAAACTAAGCCTAAGTAAGCTAGAATTAAGCCTTACAAAAAATGAAAAAAGAGCTTGTTGATAGCAAGCCTCGAAACCTATACCTAATAGGTACCAAAAAAGCTAACCATTACACTATAGGGTTGCATGCCACAAACAGTGCCCCACTGAATTTAAGTACCTAAAGACGAATGGGGCACGGGACCCAGTAGGGCCCTGTGTCCCTTCGCCACTGACTGAACTCAAGCCAAGTCATGCCCCAAAGGCAACCTAGATGCTAGTTACAATCCTCCTAATACAACTTCCAGGACAAAAACAGCAGAAGCATGCAAAGCAGAACAACCTAGACTCCTCTACAAAAGGCAAAAAAAATCTTCATTAATGGTACAAAAGCTTTATTCACTTACCACTGCTTGTTTAACCCTATAAAGAACTTAGGCATCAGATGAGCAAAGAGTAATTCAAATCAGAGAGCACAGCAGGGAGATAACAAAAAAAATGACAGAAGATTTATTCAAATTACAGAGCACAGCAGTACACATGATAAGATTAAATACATATATATAGTACAACTAATTTAAGGTGTAAAGACCAAGGTAAAACACGAAATTATCCTCTCTTTTTTCCACAAAAGAAATCACGATAATGACATGAAATCCAGCAGAAAAGACATGATCAATTCGAGGATAATTGTGTGTCTCTTGCCCTTGTCCTTGCCCTTTGAAGATTATATTCACGTTCAGTTTTTATAACCACATGCCCATCTTAATTCTTTAGAAAAGAAAATAGAAAAGAAATGTGTAATATGTCAGACAAAAGAAAATAGAAAAACAGACCATTTCAATAATACAAGATCATTCTACTGACATAAAGTTAATTAAGCAAGTCATCTTTGACGTTTCACACAAGCTTAGAAACACAAGGGTTATTACTAATGGGTGAAAGGGAAAGTACGGATCACATTTTGACACAATACCGGAGCATAGCATACATCACATTCACTCGATGCACTTTTGCAGTCTAGCTACTGATTGTAGCTACATGAATATAACAATAAAACTATGACAGGTTATTCTATTCCGTTCCAGGTAATACCTGAGATCGTCCTACTAATCAAATTGCTGTCGAAGCTGCATTTCAGTTTCACTTTTCCATGTAGCATGAGATGACTGGCCTTTCATCCTCTTATTCTTCTCCTTATCTTTGATTGTAGACCCCTTCTTTTTGGAGTCATCGGTTGCATCTGCAGGCCGATCACCACATGCTGGGCAGACCATCCCACGCGCATTGGAGAAGGTCTTGGGTATTCCGCATTGCAAACACATCCTACTCGGGAGAAATATTTCACATTTGTAAATTACAAGGCCATTTTCTTAGGAGGAGTAGAATCTAAGAGAAAGCAACATGTACCTAAGAAGCGCTGCAGCATCCTCTGCAGTGGGATTTGTTGCAGTTGCCACACGCTTGCCTCCTTGATTTGTGCTTGCATCAGCTACAGTTCGAGGTTGCTTACCGTCAAGATCACTTCTTACTCGTTCATGGATCCCTACTAAATTAGCTTTGGACTCCACCACGGCACCTATAGACAATAAAACAATGGTCTGAATCTCTTCAATATAGTTGAAAGAAAGGCTACATAAACAACGCACCAAAAACCATCTCATTTATTAAAATTGATACTGATAGACAATTCCAATGAATTCGTCGTAAAAGACATTTTTTGTAATTAATATGTAGATGGCCACAAGGTGAGTGATAGAACAGTTCCTGAATAGGAAGGACGATAAAGGAAATATCCAGATTTTACAAAATTGTTTGTGCTAAATATGAATAAGCAAGGAAAAATCAAAGGGCTGATATCATCCAACTGGGGAAGATGAGGCAACTTGGTTAGAGAGACCTATTGACGAGAACGAGGTGATGAAGTCTAATGCGTCAGCCACAACTTCGTTCGTAAAGATCTACACTCTTTGGAACCCGAACACTGAGCTCAACCCCCGTTTTGGTTCAAAGTGAAGTGTCTGTAGTTGGGTCTAAATTAATAATTCTACAATATATATACAAATCAAGATTCATTCTCCATTTCATGAAAGAGTCTAGTGATATTTAGAGTCTATCTAAATATTAAGATAAGTAACCTGTCTATAAATAGTCAAAGGGTTATGTTACTCATTGGAGTCTTTATACAGGTTCACCTATTGAAATTTGAGACATATAGAAGGCTCAGTACCTTGGTTTCTCTTCTCCTGCTCTTTTCCCTAATTCCACAAAACATCCGGCAGCTAAAACCTTCTCTTTCTTCTAAAATAACCTATTTCTTGATTTTTTTTAAATTTTTTTTTAAATAACCTATTTCTTAAGTATTCTAAACTTCCTAACCCATTCCTTCTCTATTCTGCATCACCTGATCATCCTCAAGGCTCTTTTCTGGGAGTTTATCAGCATTTTTGAGAATCTGGGATATACCGAGGGGGATTGGATCAAAGTCTTTAATGAATTTTTCTACAGCACTGGTTGTAAATGCAATCACTCATGAGACTTACATTTTCTTGTTCCACACAAAATAAGAGTAAATAAATATAAATAACTGCAATTCAAGTTGAAAGACTTTGGATCAATAAGTTTAAACAGAGGTAAAGAGGTCCAAATAGTTGCAGGTTTGAGAGTGGGCTGAGTGACAGAAATCTCTCATCTAACATTTGCAGGAGATATGATTTTTTATTTTCCTCGCGGAGAATTACTTCTTTGCCAATATTTTAAGGGTAACTCAATCCTGTTAAATATGTTCTGGGTTGGCAACCGACAGAGGGCTAATTCTCTAAAGCTGGGACTAACACTCGAGAAGAAATGAAAGGGTTAACCGAACCCCTAGGGTGTGAGGTAGGTGAATGACTAATTAAATTATTTGGGGCCGTCAATAATAGGTAAACGAGGTAGGTGAATGACTTATTAATTATTTGGTCAGCTTTGAGCTCTGATAGTGGAAATTTGAAGAACATAGAAGGTTGGAAGGACTTTTGTCTAGAAGAAAATTAGCACTGGCACAATCTGCCTTGAGATTACCAATTTCATTGTCTTCCAATTTTAGAATCCCTTCTGGTAAGATTAGAAAGAAAGAGAGATTGATGAGAAACTGTTCCTAGGATGGGTGGTCAAAGCAAAGAAATAGGGGAATACCAATGACTCAACTGATGTCGCAAGAGAAAAAAAATTCCTTGCTCTGGAAATGGATGTTGAGAATCCAGCAGCAAAGGGACTCATTATACCATATATGGGCTGCAAGTAAATGGCTAGGATTTTAATGCGATGCTTCAGGCCTTGAGTGTTTAACTAAAACTATTTCGAAAGACCAATCACTGGGCATCAGGCCATTCTTTGCGTGTTGCAATTTCATGATGGGGGAATGGAGGATAGGGTAAAAGGAAGAAAGTTGGGTTGGAATCGCCCGTCCCCATTCTTTCCCTCACTCATATGTGTGATAATTTTTTTATCAAATTTCAATAATTCAGAAGGAGGGGAACTCATGCCCTTTTTACCTCTTAGTTAGGGTGTGGTGCTGGTCTTACTGGGAACTTCTCTTGTACATTTGATTCTATGACTTGATAGAAAACCCATATTGACTCAATCTACTCCTTCTTCTGTAATTCTAAGGTAAAGCTATGGCCGACGATATACGGTTCAGCGCAGCTAACCTTCTTTCTATACTTGTTTGATGTGTAAATCTAACATGTTTTTACATTGTTCAATCACTTCACCCAACCAGATTGTTCAGGGAGGCTGCCACATTGAGCTAACAACAACTAGCTGGAGTGTTTGGCTCTTTAATACTAAATGCGTGGCTCTTCAACCATAATCACCTCACACATTATACTATATACTGCACTAACATCTCACCAAATTCAAATTGCAACTATACTATAGTGGAGTGTGTAATGGATACATAAATAGAGGTAGAAATAGAGAGAGTACCAGCAGGTAAGTCTTTCTTCTCCTTTCGATGCTTGTTGTGACGTGAAGAAGGATGCCTGACTTGCTGGGGTGCGTATTCTTGGACACAGTTGTTCAGAAAAGCTGGAGGTCCCGAAATCTCCACACACAAACAAACACTTCAATTCTCAAAACCTAATTCTGAAATCTTAACGGGAGAGAGAGAGAGAGAGAGAGAGGGAGAGAGAGAGAGAGAGAGGTACCTCGGAGAAGACGTCGGAAGCAGAAGGGAGGGCAGAGGCATTGGAGGAGGTCGGGAGGGACGACTCGAAAACGGAGGACGATGCGGCTTTGTTTTCCTCGCCTTCGTCGTTGTCATCGTCGGAGGAGGAGGATGAGATATCGTAATGGACGCCGTTTTGGGGTTCTTCTTCTTCTTCTTCTTCTTCTTCAGAGGAAGAATAGCCCTGCACCATTGCTAAGCTCATTGGGGATTTGTGCTCTATCTCTGAGGGTTTATAATTTTATGCACAGCATTATACTTCACTGCTGCCTCAACCCTATTTTCCACCTATTTTTTAAATAAAAATAAATATAATGGTTAGAACATGTCTGGTCTTTCAATCTCAAATTTCATCAAATTATCATTATACTCCAAGATTTATCATACGAAGCTCTCGATAGGTATACACTTAATCATATGAAGCTCATGATATTTATCCTATAAAACTTTTGTAATTCCAAGGTTTCAGTTATGGAAATTTATACTTATTGTTGATATGGAGAGATTTAAAAAAAAACAATGTGTGAAGAATGATCACAAAACAAATAAGTCTATATACTGATATGTATTGATGTACATGAAAAAATAATTATCGATTGAAAAATTTACGCACTAAGAAAAATATGTCCAAATCGTAAACACAAAAAAATATTGTGAGGCTGGAAGTTGAGTTTCTCTATCGAGACAATTATAGAAGGGGTAAATGTAATGAAAAAAATCAAGTAAATCACATGCACTAACCAATCATAGCTCGAGTTTCAAGTTGATAATGGTCAATTACCCCTCTCACATAGTACTCTCAAATAGCATCGCTCCATGTAGAATACAAGTTAGCAAGTGACCTTATTTAACTTCAAAGGAACTAAACTGAATTTAGTCAAATTTCTTTTATCCCTCTTGAAGAAACTTGTCTCCCTAAATTGAAATTAAGAATTTTATTGTCTTGTAGAATGTATTATTTTGTCACGCCTTCGAGATTGTAGGTATATAATAACTGATTATCATTGATACCAAATTGTTAAAGCCGATTCGTAAATCTCATAAGAATAGTTATAACTGTTCAAGGAAGGTTACTTCCGTAATTTCCGTGGTGTGTCTTGTCCTAATAAGACTAGTAGTCTAGATTCTGTATTAGATAGGGAATCCCTGATTCACATGGATACTTGATGTAATGCCTATATAAAGGCCTCCTTATCAATCAATAAAGAGACAGTTTACTATCAATCTATTTCTCCTACAACACGTTATCAGCACGTTGCTCTAGCCTCCCGTCTAATAACCCTAAAACCCTAGAAACCTTGATTCCGAAATTTTTTTCTAAACCCTAACCTACCGTCGGCCGCCGATTCTTCCCTTCGGCACCGTCGGCCTCTTCTCAGCAGCACCTGCGAGAGAACAATCAAACTTGATTAGTATTCAAATATACTAACTTCTCCCTGTTTGTGTTATGTAGATGGCTGACACTCAGCGTCTAGAATTTGACATCTTGGATGTCCAAGGCAAGGAATACAAGAGGTGGATCTCAGATGTAGAGAACACCTTCATTGGTAAAAGATTTACCGCCCCCATCAACCCTCCTGAGGATGTAAGCTTACAAGCTTCTCTTGAACAGAAAGCACGAGCCCTGATGTTTCTCAGGCGCCATATCCATCCAACGCTCAAGAAGCAATACCTGAGGAAAACTGATCCCAAAGAGCAATGGGATATCCTCAAGGACCGCTTCGACAATGTGCATGACGCACAACTCCCAGACCTCATGTCCGATTGGGAGCAAATCCGCTTATTGGATTTTGATTCCGTCCAGGAATATCATCAGACTATGCTAAACTTGCAATCTGATTTGAGCTTTTGTGGGGTCGAAAAGACCGATGACGATATGATGGAGAAGACTTTCACGACGTTCCCAGAATCCGGGTCCATGTTGTCGCATCAGTACCGCGATCTCCGTGAGAAAGGCACTATCAAAACCTTTAGTGATTTGATGAATGTACTTCAAAGAAAGGAGAGGTACCATGAGTTGATTCTTACCACCAATAAGAGGCCTCGAGGACCGAAATTCATTGCGGAATCTCATCAAGCCCGTGGTAAAGCTTCTAAGCAACAACATCAACCTCATGAACGTCAAGCACCACCACCACGTACGCCAAGAGCAACACGTGGCGGACGAGGAGGGAGAAGAGGCGTCGGCCGTGGCCGACAGCTTTCTTGGACAAGGGATGGTGGCGACGCCGCCGCTCTCTGAGGGAGGAACAGTTTTGGTTCCGGTCCCAGGCGTGGTGGCCATACGCCGAACAATGCTTCGACTCCTTGCTTCAAATGTGGCTCTAAGAATCATCTTCAACGCGATTGCACAGCAAGTAGAGAGATTCAAGCCGCTTACAAGAAACACAAAAAATACATAGAACAAGAAACGAACTATGTAGGAGATTTTAAGGAAGAAGAATACGATGAGGAAGATACCAACTTCACCATCGATGACTTCCAACCTACCAAGAAATGTAGAACTCAGGAGTATGATACTCCGGATTATGAATAAATATTTGACTTAGGTCATGAGATACATGTTCAAGTTTGATTGTGCTTGTTATTTTGACATAATATAGTCAATAAATCACGACTTTGTTCGACAAGTCGCTCTTTTTAGAACAACCTTGATGTACTTTTGAGTTGTCATCAATAATATCTCTTTTATTCTACGAATGATTTGAGATTTTTACATCCCTATGAAAGCATAAATGGTTCAATGCGTCCAATTCTCAATGGCATAATTATTTTGAGTTCACCACAATTCTGGTGATGTTAACTCATATCCGAAATAAGATCACAAAGACAAAACGAGAGACTCGCGATCCGCCAACTTGGCCGCGATCCGCCAGGCCTCGCTCGCCATGGCCACTCACCAAGCTTGGCTCAACACCGAATCCGGTTTTTGAAACGAACAATCGATAGCCTATCGAACAAATGCAACTTTTGCATCAATGGCTCGGCAACGACGTGTCTTCGGACTCTCCATGTTTCAGATTTAGCTCAATCGTCGCATCGCATTGCCTCAATGCCTGACCGACCCTCACCACTCGCCTTGCTTCGGCTCGGCCTCAGGGTAGCTTCGGCCTTACCACAGCTTCAGCTTTGGCTTGGCCCCGGCCTTTGCCTTGGCCTCGGCCTTGGCTCGGCCACGCCACCTACGACGGTGTCCGGTCTCAATCTCTGACCTAGGCTATGTTAACTCTCAATGTTGGTATTCGGTGATTAAAATAAGGCTTCTCTCTTTCTCTCAAGTTATGTCGTTGCCATGGCTATGTTATTGGCCTTAATGCACCACATTTTGTGATGATATATTGCTTCAGTACACTTACTTTCAAGTGTTCGCCAAAGTCTAAAGTAGACTATTGATTCAATTTACATTGTTTTTGTAGATGTATCAAGGCGAGATTGAGTGTTTGTTGGACTGCGCAACAACTCACACGATTCTGAGGAATCGGCAATTGTTTTCGGATTTTTCGCCAAGAGAATCGTCATTATCTACGATGACAGGAACTGGACCCGTAATTAAGGGTCGTGGCACTGCTCAATTCTTATTGCCAAATGGCACTGAAATTCGGGGAGAGGACGCCCTATATGCGCCTAAGGCGCCAAGAACCTTGCTAGCTTTCAAGGATGTGCGTGACAACGACTATCACCTCAGCACTTACGTTGAAAATGGAACTGAATATCTGTTGATCACCTCCACTGAGAATTTGCGTACTCGCATTGTGGAGAAGTGTAAGCGTGTTCGAAATGGCATGTATTTCACAACCATTAGAGCCAATGCATCTCATGTTGTTGTCTTATGCGATTCAGATGCTTACAAGCTTTGGCATGAGAGACTCGGTCATCCGGGTCGTGATCTGATGATCCGTATTTTGAAATACTCCCACGGTCATCCATTTTTCAGATCACAAAAGCACAGAGGGCGCCTCGGCCTCGGTTCGGCCACCATGCCGTCGATAGCCGCCTCTCGACTCCAAGGAGAGGTTCGGCCTCCTCCTGCTTCTCATGCTTCTGTAGCGATGTCTAATACTCATCGTTCATTTTGCAAAGCTTGTTCACTAGCAAAACTTCAAGCAAGACCATCTTTTGCTATTGATAATAAACAGAATATTCCATTCCTACAACGAATACAAGGTGATATTTGTGGACCTATAACACCAGAATGCGGACCATTTAGATATTTCATGGTTCTGGTTGATGCGTCAACGCGTTGGTCACACGTAGCGTTGTTGTCCACGAGGAATGCTGCATTTGCTAAACTCCTAGCTCAGATCATTAAGCTTCGGGCTCACCACCCGGACAATCCGATTAAGTCAATCAGACTGGATAATGCTGGAGAGTTTACGTCAAAGTGTTTTGATGACTATTGCATGTCAGTTGGGATTGAAGTTGAACATCCCGTGCCCCACGTTCATTCTCAGAACGGTCTTGCAGAAGCAGCCATTGGGAGACTACAGCTTGTAGCTAGGTCTCTTGTCATGGCCACAAACCTGCCAGTTTCGGCATGGGGATATGCAATATTACATGCAGCTTTGCTTATTCGTCTACGACCCACAGATAGCCAACCATTTAGTGTGTACCAGTTGGTAACCTGGTTACGAGCCTGATATTTCGCATCTGCGTACTTTCGATTGTGCCGTATATGTGCCTATCACGCCTCCATTGCGTACCAAGATGGGTCCACAACGACGATTAGCTATTTATGTTGGATATGAAGCACCAACAATTGTCTGCTACATAGAGCCTATGACAGGTGATCTGTTTACTACAAGATTTGCAGATTGTCACTTTAATGAGACATCCTTCCCGCCGTTAGGGGGAGATGGGGCCGCATCCGTCCCTAATGAACGTCAGAAATTGACATGGTTCTCTCCCACTATATCTCATTATGATCCCCGAACGTCTCAGTGTGAGACCGAAATACAACGCATATTGGAACTACAAAAGGTGGCGGATTCGATGCCCGACTCCTTTACTGATATTGCGAAAGTGACAAGATCAACCATACCTGCAAGGCTCAACATTCCTCGCCATGCGCGAGCACGCGCCGCCGGTCTCGGACCCGCAGCCCTAGGTGCCATCGGCAGCCTAGGCTCAGCACCTCCAAGTGGAGGGCCGGCGTCGACTTCGGATCCTCCTAGAAAGAGGGGGAGACCAATCGGTTCCAAGGACAATGTACCTAGAAAGAAGGCATGTGTCCAGGCACAAAGCGATCCGTTCATCATCGATACTGTGACGCCGTCACACGAGATTGTCTCCGACTATACCTATGTCCAAGAATCAACTCTGAATCATCTGGGGGACGCCTCAGACTCACCGTTGATGTTGGAGAACAAGGAAATGTCACTAAACTACTTATGCATGCACAATCTTATGGAAAGGAATTCCATGTATATCGATGATGCATTCGCCTACACCGTTGCTCAAGAAGTCATTGACGACGACGATATGGAACCCCGCACTGTTGATGAGTGTCAACGTAGGGCGGATTGGCCGAAGTGGGAAGAAGCAATCCAGGCTGAAGTAGACTCTCTAAAGAAAAGGCAAGTATTCGGACCGGTTGTGCCTACACCGCCGAACGTGAAGCCTGTTGGACATAAATGGGTCTTTGTCAGAAAGCGAAATGAGAATGGTGAAGTCCAGCGATATAAAGCTCGACTCGTGGCGCAAGGTTTTTCTCAACGCCCTGGAATTGATTATGAGGAGACGTATTCTCCTGTCATGGATACTATTACCTTCCGATACTTAATCAGTTTGGTAGTCTCAGAGAGACTCAGTATGCAGCTTATGGATGTTGTAACAGCGTATCTTTATGGGGGATCTAGATACGGAGATGTATATAAAAGTGCCAGAAGGACTTTCGTTACCCAAGTCAAGTGAGCAAAAACCATGAAGTTCATTTGCTATCAGGTTGAGACGATCTCTATATGGACTCCGACAATCTGGTAGGATGTGGTACACACGGTTAAGTGATTACTTGATTGGGAAAGGATACAAGAATGATGAGTTGTGCCCTTGTGTGTTCATAAAGAGAACAAGTTCAGGATTTGCCATTATAGCCATCTATGTTGACGATATGAACATCATTGGAACTCTAAATGAGATCAATGAGACCGCAAGCTACTTGAAATCCGAATTCGAGATGAAAGATCTGGGAAGGACTCGGTTTTGCCTAGGCTTAGAACTAGAGCACCGAAGTGGTGGAATATTTATACACCAATCTGCATACGTCCGAAAGATGCTCAGGCGATTTAACATGGACAAAGTTATGCATCCTACAGGCACTCCCATGGTCGTTAGAAGTCTGGATATCAACAAAGATCCCTTTCGTCCGAAAGAAGATGACGAAGAGGTCTTGGGAGCTGAATATCTATATCTTAGTGCAATTGGAGCCTTGTTATACCTAGCTCAGTGTACTAGACCAGACATTGCTTTCTCAGTGAACTTGTTAGCTAGATTTAGCTCTGCGCCAACACAACGTCATTGGGTTGGAATCAAGAACATTTTTCGATACCTTAAAGGAACCCTTGACATGGGCTTGTACTATCGATACACTCATCAGGATTCGACACCTAGTCGATCTCTTGCATCCAACAGCACAAACCGTGGCTTGGATCGCCACCGGTCAGCCGCCAAGACTGGCTTTGGCTCAGCAGCACCCTGCCTCGCCACAACAAGCCGCGGCTCAGCCATCCGCCATCATGCAGCCATATCCGCCAACATATCCGGACCCGAGGATGCTAAGTCGTGGTCCCGATACGGCTTTGGCAATACCCCCTCCTACTCAGATACACCAAATGATGTGATGGTAGGATTTGCTGATGTTGGATATTTGTCAGATCCACACAAAGGACGTTCCCAAACCGGTTATGTTTTTACCATTGGGAATACGGCGATATCTTGGAGATCAACCAAACAAACCCTTGTTGCTACCTCCTCGAACCATGCTGAGATTATTGCACTACATGAAGCAGTCAAAGAATGTGTTTGGTTTCGCTCAGTTATATCTCACATTCGAGAGTCTAGTGGACTTGAGTCTACTACGATGGGACCAACTTGCATATTTGAAGATAATGCAGCATGCATTGAGCAGATGAAGTTGGGATACATCAAGGGTGACAATAATAAACACATTTCGCCTAAGTTCTTCTACAATCAGCAGCAGCAAGAGACTTTGAACATCCAAGTGAAGCAAGTCAGCTCAGAAGATAATGCAGCTGATCTGTTCACCAAGTCTCTACCCAAATCTACATTTATGAAACATGTAAAGCGCATTGGTATGTGTCGCTTATCCGAACTCAAAGACTGATTGACTATCAGGGGGAGTTCTCGTCTAGACTTCAGGGGGAGTCTAGTTATGCATGTCTCACATACTTGTAGTTGGTGCGTTGTACTCTTTTCCCTTAGACCATGCTTTTATTTTTGCCCAAGATGTTTTTGTTTGCTGGCAAAGGTTTTAACGAGGCAATAGTTAATGCACCATTGAGGACGCGACACAAGGGGGAGTGTTCAAGGAAGGTTACTTCCGTAACTTCCGTGGTGTGTCTTGTCCTAATAAGGCTAGTAGTCTAGATTCTGTATTAGATAGGGAATCCCTGATTCACAGGGATACTTGATGTAATGCCTATATAAAGGCTTCCTTATCAATCAATAAAGAGACAGTTTACTATCAATCTATTTCTCTTACAACAATAACCGATTTTTCAAATTGGATGAGATCCTTTATGAGACATTTTGGTATATCTCCTTCTATTTGATGTGGTACACACTTTCCCTGTAAACAACTTTCAATGTCTAATTATTTACCTACTGACATTTGTAATCAATTGATATGAGCATTTTGTACGCTGTTTATCAATCGTTCCCTATATTTCAATAAGGGATTTCGAGGCTTTAAAAACACAATGAGATTCAGCAACATAACAATTGAGATACCAGAGCTCTAAATTTTAAAGACCAAAATTGGTTTTTGTTTTTTGTATCACCAGTGGATGTGATGGTATAATTTATCTCCTTGGTTCACTTTTCTACCAGCAACAAATTCCTTAGATTAAGTAAAAGTAACCAAAGTAATACAATGCATAACCAGTTCAAAGGTTAGCTAGCTGAAATTCATAAGATTTTAATAAAACTCCATCTGAGATTTTCATAAGTTTTTGACAAGTTCATAGTATACAATACCACAATCAGAAACATGCCTCTCAGGCACAAACTCACCTCATGAAGGTTTGATACAATCCTTCAAGAAATGTCCAGTTTAAAAACAGTGATCTTGGTGAAGATTTTATAACTAGCACTGGAAGGAATCAAAGGGTTGAACCTCCATTTGCTTCTAACAAAGCCGCTTCCAAAGAAACAATCTCAAACAGACTGTAAATCACTGAACAAAACCATGGTGACAGTAGAATTTCGAGCAGAACCAACAAATACAATAAAATTATTCCACTAATTATCCATTAACCACTAGTTCTGTTTGATCACATGCTTTAATCAATGGAACTGTTTTTGCTATGCTTTGTAGTCTCCAGTCAAGTGAACATTTTTTTTGTCACTTCTGAAAGAATATAGAATCTATTTGCTTAAGCAAATCTAACCTTCTCAGGCCACATACAACTCCACGTACATCAATCTCGACAGGTCTGATGCCTGAAAACTAACTGTCACAACCATGAACAAATATGCTAAAAATTAGACAGACCAGTATCTCACACTTACATTCATAAGGCGCGGGTTGGTTAAATTAACACAACCAATCAAAGGAAAATTATACCATAACAAAAAAAGGAACCATCTCAGACGAAAAAACCCTCCTGCTAGAGCCTACACTATAGCCTCATTATATTTGATCTATTTCAGATTCCTCGGAATGACAACTCTCAGCAAATTAATTTCCCTGTGTGATGTATCTTCCAACTAGTCTTTCGCTGCTTTCATTGCCTTCGCTTCAAAACCTCCTTCAGCTCTCTTTACAAGACTGTAAGGCATGTAAGTTCCAAAAATCTTATCCCATATCAGGAAGAATGGCTGAGAATAGTTATACTTCAAGCCCTGAAGTTGATGATGAATGTCATGATACGCGGTATTGTTCTGGAAGAAAATGTGGAAGACATTACCAGGCAACCAAAGTCCACAGTGATCATCAACCGTCTTAACGACAGCAAAGCAGAAGAATATAACAGCCGTCCGTGCAGTCATTCCCGAGACTAGAAAAGAAAGAGCCCCGCCAAAAGTGTCAAGTAAGAGACCCTCAAGTGGGTGGTTATAAAGGGCTCCAATTGCATAGGGAACAACTAGTCTATGATGCTGAGAGTGGACATGGCGGTACAAGAACTTGTTCTGATGCATATAGCGGTGCACAAAGTATTGCCATGTGTCCATGACTAGCATGGCAACAACAATCTGCACAATCTGGACAAGAATGGATGGCTGAATTGTGATACCAGATGTATTGGCCTGTTTGGTTAACTGCAGAAAAAATTCTTGAGTATTAGTAAAAGAAGATAACTAAAGTGACATTTCAACCTGACAAAAACACCCTAGCTTACTGAGTTCTTTTTGGTTGTAGGAATGAGCAGGAACCGAGACTAGAATGTATTGAAATAAAAACAAAAATGGAAAATAATTGCAAGTATCCATAGATTCATTGTCCACTCGTAATGGTATAGTGATGACCATTTCTCCCATGGTTCATTCCAGTGAACAATTACCAGTGAAACCATTACTTAGAGATTCAAATGTTACAGATCAATAAGATTGGCATATTGCATAGTTCAAAGATTAACCGTAGCCAGAATGAACAAGGAAGAAAGACTTTTAAACTAAGTCAGCAAGACACGTCATTGTGTCATGTCAATATGAGGTAATATAATTTCTTCTCAAGAATGAGAAACATTGCAAAATTATTATCCATTGACTGTGGATCTGTAGCTCTAACAGTTAAAAACACATCCAAGATCCCGAGCCCTCTCCCCTGATGTCACTAGTTAGAGATAGTAAAGCCTTACAAACTTCATTGTTCCTTCAAATTGAGCATAAACTTCTGACTAAACAAGTAATGCCATCTTACATGGACTTAACCCAAATGGAACAGGGCTAGACTTTAGAGTCTAAATCAGAGCTTGTACTGCAAAATCAATTTTTTTAAAACGGGAAAACAAAATTGTTGAAGTTTCTGCAGTCAGTCGCCAATGATGTTTGCATTAAGGGCGAGCCATCATTGATATCCAACTCGGATATAAATAGGTGAAGTCTAATCCTTGGTTCTCCATTCTTAACAAATCAAATTGTGACTGCAAAATAACATACTAAATTCTTATTTGTGGTATATGGAAATTGTACTCTGCTTCATTAAGATCGGATCAAATATATCTTAAAGTATGTATCAAGACCATCATGTGTCCAATTTCGGTGATACACATCCAATACATCAGGTTCCAATGCCTAAAGTGTTGTGATTACAACCTAGATAGCTTCAAGCACCTTACGGTATCAAATTGATAAAAATAAACTAAGTGTCTGAGAAGCCTACAGAACAGGCACATCACCTTAATACCATATACTACAACCTTAAGGCTCAACTAAACTAAATTACCTCAGGAGTATAGGACAAGTGGTAAAGCTTTATGATAGCCTACAACTCTATAAGAGCTACCAAGTCTGCATAAATAATTCTCAAGAGATACTACCAGTTAACGTATAAGACAGAATTATTTTTTGGGTTGAATATCTTATTGATCCCTGTAGGTTACGCTGGTAAGAAATATTATCCCTTTATTCAATTTGGTGTTAAAAATCGTGCACCACAGGAATAGAAAGGGCTCAACAGGTAAAACACAGGGACCAAACTACCTAGAGGGATTTAACACCAAATTGGTGAAAAGCACCACATTAGGTGCTGAGATAAACACATGAGATGATTAGGCTGTATTGAAAACACTGGGCAAAACACACGGAACAAATAGGTATCCCTTATTGTTAACATACAATATGATTAAATATGATATCCACCACGATTAGGTGATCCTTCCTACAAAATCCTTTCAAGTGTGCAGCACTAGTTTTCAGTAGTTACTCTTATTTACAGAGCTGAAAAAGTATACACAGTGAGCAAGATCCCACTCCCATAGTACAAACTGAGATTATTAAATAGATCAAAAGTGATTGAACACAGCTGTACAAACACCTAAATAGCAGAAATTCAACAAATTTATATCATCACCAACATTCCGCATCTTGGCCCTCTCACCATATCCATAAGCTAAAAATAGTTTTTATAATGACTATAAGTCGAACAATTTTGAAAGCATGTACCAAATCACATACAACAGATGTGGAAAGCAGAATTAAAGGACCAGTCTTTTCAGAGCTTACTCAACCTTCTTATATTCCATAGTTTAATCAGGTTAAAATGCAGAACTGACTGCTTACTAACGTCATTTCTAAGGAAGGCTGCAATGCCTAATGTTTATGTCTCTAGACAGCCACCTTAATGCAAATGCAGCATTAAATACATGATATACATCAAGTGGGCGTGAAAGAGTGGAGTTGAAGTAAACTAACCACAAATAGCCCCTGAGCCACAGTGGCCTGAGCAAGCTGTTGGAGCAAAACGCCCTTTACGACAGAGGGAAGGGGCACCGAGTTCTTCTCATCCTCCTCTCTTCGAGTGTGCAACCGGTAACTGTCCAACGGCGGCAACAGCTGGTAAAACCCGGCATACAACCAGTAAACCACAATTGGTGCAAAGGTCCCCATTGCCTCATCACTCACATACCCTTCCCAAAACACCATTTTTCTTTTTTCTTTTTTAATATGATATCAGTAGCAAACAAATCAAATGTATTTACAGCTCAAGATCTAGAACTTGAATGCACATTCTTTGATCCCTGAAAAGACAGTGAAGACAATCAGATAAAGCCCTGAATTTTCGTAGATGCACAACTACCCATTTTCCAGAAATCAATTATTCTCTAATTTCTACTTCAGCTTTCCCCAGAAACCAAACTGGTGCAGGTGAAAAAGAGACTTACCCCAGAAATGAAAAGGCATTGAAACTGTAATGAAATGAAATGAAATGCAGAAACAAAGTGAGAAGATGAACTTACAGAGAATGTGGGTTCTCATTCAGATCTAAGACCCTGTTTGGCGCACCAACACTTTTTGTGTTGACAGGTTGTGAGATTCCGAGAAATTTAAAACATTATAAAAGGGGGAGTTGTGTGATCTTGTTTGGGAGACAAGAAAATTATTGAGTGAATTTTCTTCTGCTTTGTTTAGTTTCCTTTTCTCTACATTTTGTTTTCTATGACACGTAGATTTCACTGGAAGAAGCAGTTGAAGATAGCCAAGAGTTTACCCGCTGCCGGCATCCAAATTTTTATAAGTTCTGGTAGGAGTGTAGGACAGTGGGAATCCTTCTTGTTATCGATGGGTTAAGTAGGGATATTGTTTGGTGTTTTTCAGTTATATAATTCTGACCACTTGTTAGAAAAATATAAATTTATTACAGTTGTCCAATAATGCATAAGATTACTTTTTTTTTTTATCAAAATTAAGTGACGAGAGTAGAATTTGAGTAGTTTTAAATACACTCTTCTAACCTCTTAATATACACTCCTTACTTAATACACTACCCCCTAATTTTTTTATTTCAATATTAGACTAGATACTAGGGGTGGGCGTCTGGGCTCGAAAACCCGAAAACCCGGCCCGAAAACCCGAAAAAAGACCGACACGGGCCGAGCTCAAAATTTGTTAGGCCCGGCCTGAGGAAAGCCCGGCCTGAAAATTGTATTGGCGGTCCGAACTCGGGCTTGAATTTTTTTGGGCCCGAAAGTCCGGCCCGGCCCGATAATTTAATATATATATATACTAAAAAAAAAACATATAGTCGTCCTGTCGACTTAATTGGGGAAATTGGCTTGGTTACAATCTGCATTCTGGGATTTCTGCATTCTGGGATTGCTGCAACTCTGAGAGTCTGAGAGTCTGAGAGACTGAGACCACTCACTCACTCAGACCAGTGAGACACTGAGACCTCCTCCTCGCCTCTTGGCCCCAGGCCCCCAGCTGCCCTCGGGGCTCCGGCCTCCTCCTCTTCGCCTCCAAGCCTCCAGGCTTAACGTCCTCCGGTCGTGCCCACTGCCCAGCTGGCCTTCGGCCTCCTCCTCCCCTCCTCCTTCTCCGGCTCAGTCCGAATCGCCTCCGTCCTAGGTTCGTAAGACTCCATCTCCATCTCTCTGATGTTTTTTGAATTCATTGATTACTATTAGGCATTTGAGAATTGAGATTGTAGGGCTTGTGTTTCACTGTTTTGTTGATCTTTTGGTGGGTTGGTTGGGTTTGATTATGGTGATTTGGCATTTTAGTGTGAGAAAAGGAGTAAACAAGAAGAACAATGTGATATTGTATTGGTTATATTGGTTTGTATGATCCTAATTATATTGGTTTGTATCAATTGTATGTTCCTAATTATATTGGTTATATTGGTTAGGACTTAGGATGCATATATCATATAGACATATAAGGCTGTCCATTATATTGGTTATATTGATTATAATTTTTATTCTGTTTTGGGTTGAACTTTGTATAGAAGAGAGGAGAAAAGTTGTGCAAGAGAAGCTGGGCTGCCGGCTGCTATATGTTGCATGCACTTTAAATAAATAAAGTTCCACCAATTTTATTCATTCAAATCAAATTTCAGCTGAAACTTGTCTTTCAAAAAAGGATTGGCCCTTGCTGCAGATCCATAGCCGAATTTAGAGTTATCTCAGTAGTATGTATATAACAAATCAGCAGGAGCTATTGGTTTTGCCCTTTTGGTCTTCATGGATATTGGTCAATTTGGGATCTTTCTATGTGCTTCTGATTGTGGATTTGGAGTTAATGTTCTTGAACTTGAAATTTTTCAATAAGCAGGAGCTGGAAGAGGACTTCAGACCAGGACATCTTGCAGACTTGCAGTAGCACTGCAGCAGCTTCATGATATTGTTACTTGTTCGACAAAGACAGGGACTTTAGTTAATTGTTTTTACTTTTTAGACTTTTCATTCAAGAATGAGGTGTTTGATATTTGATAAATTGAATATTTGGTGATTTGTATTGTGTTATTGAAGTGTTTGTAACTTGTATTATGTGTAAGAATGTTAAAAATGCATGAAACTTGTAGAATTGATGTTATGGAATACAACAGGTACTAGAATTTGACAAAATATTTGTTGAAAGTTGTATTGTAACAAAATTGCATAACAGGAATTTTTGGGCCCGAAAAAGCCCGAAAACCCGGCTCGGCCCGTCGGGCTCGGGCCCGGGCCGGTCCTCGACTTCAAAAAAACCCGGCTCAGCTCGGCCCGAGGGATTCGGGCTTTGGGTCGGGCTTTGTGATTTTTGGGCTCGGCCCGGCCCGCGCCCACCCCTACTAGATACACATTCCAAGAACCCAAAATACCTTTATCCTATAAAAAAACAATAAAATATCATATTATTATTAAGTATAATTAATATATACTGATTTAAAAAAAATATTTTTAGAATATTTTTAACATACTTTCTACTAGTTTTATCTATAAGATATGTTATATTTTCAAAAGATTATTAGTCAATTGATAATTAAATTGAAAATTGTGTTATTAAAAGGGCCAATTATAAAAAAGGGCTATTGAAAACCCATAATTAGAAAAAAGGCCTAAATAAAGACCTTATAAAAAAGGGCAGCAGTTAACAAATACTCAAAAAAAACTCATATAATTACATATTATGCCACTGGAAACGGAACGAAAACGGTAGTGTACCCACTACCGTTGAGTGGTTAAGTGGTTACGCACGATACTATTCACTCTCATACTCTTTATCTGAAAATCAAATACTGTTCACTCTCTAGGTTAAAACTTATCTCCTCCTTTACTCTCTCTTTCTCTGAATCTCCGGCGCAGAATCGAATCTCCGCCATCACCGGCTCACACTCCTTGTCAACTCTCACCGGCTTTCTTCACCGTCACCGCTCATGTTGCTTCTCGATTGTCACCTGCTAAAAACCACTTCTCCACCGTCACCGGCTAACCACAGCTTCTCCACCTCACTCACTGTATCGGATAGTTACTGGTAACCACCGCTTCTCCACCGCTTCTAAAATGTAAGATGATTAGACTGGGTTGAAGAGGAAGAAGGTGGAGGATGGATAATGATTTTAGATTTCGGGGATTAACTGACAAATTGGGAGATGATTTTAGGTTTATTACATATATACAGTGTTTATAGAACATTTTGTGAAATAATAAATGGTTGGAACTATCAAAGTAACTATTTCATTTTGAATTTTGCTTGAGCGCTAAATATTCTGACTGTTTGTGTCTGTGTGGAAGAATGAAACTGTGTTAGAACTATATCAGTAACTATTCTAGTAACTATCAAACTGTTTTTAATTTATGTGAATGAAACTATCTTGTATAACTATTGAATAACTGTGTTAGTAACTGTGGGATTTGCTGATACATATATATGCAGAAAATGGCACCAAAACAAATAAGTAGTCAAGCAAAATAGGTCACTAGCAGTGATGATGAAACTGATTACGAGTTCAGATCAAAGAAAAGGAACGATCAAAATGTCCAGAAAACAACTGGAAAGCAAATTCAGCAAAAGGAGCAGAAACAGGAGCATAAGCAAAAGGGGCCGACCCTACAGTTCAGAAGCACCATACCAAATTTCAAAGAATACGGGTGCGAAATACCACAAGAAGTAGTTGAGCTGGTCCAGAGGACTCCATTTGCCAAGCTGTTTGAAGCACTCCACCAAAACCTAATTTATGGTTCAAAGTCAAACAACCAATTGGGAATGGTGCTAGAAGCTTACGATCACGTAAGAGATGTGTTTCAGTTTGCTGAGAAGAAGTTCCGAATAAAATCTTCACACATTTCACAAATTCTGGGGTTCAACCGTACATGAATGTACATTCAAAGAAAAGAGACTCTCACTTTTGATTTTGTGGTCAGATTTTTCGGACAAGCAAAGGAAGTCAACAAAAAGATGGTGAATTCAGCCATAACAGCCGAATTGAAGAAGAATCCTCAATCTAATGAGGAAAGAGTCAGCAGAGATACAAATATAGCAAGGGTGATAATCATCGACATTCTGGTCAAGCTTCTCTTCCCAAATGCAAAGGGAACCATCCATATAGACATGGTCAGAGCTGTGGAGGATTTAGATGAGACATCTAACTATGCATGGGCAAAAGAAGTAAAAATATTCTTGAAAAAATGTCTCACAATATACAAGAAATCAAAACATGCATCCAAGAATACAGGAGGATGCGTTCATGTCATTCTGGTAAGCGCGTGAGTTTTATATTCCTTTTTTTTTTTTTTTTATATTATAACATTTTGCTTCTTATAAAAACTAACATTCCTTCTGCAACCAGTATTGGCTGTGCATGAAGGCGAATTTGGTGGAGCCAATTCCAGGGAGGGAAAATGAACAACACCAGGTCAGAAAATGGGACCTGGAAAAGTTGAAGAAAAATATGTGGAAGTATCAACTGAAGGACTAGTCAGTAAGTATCATCTCAGTAACTATGTCAGTAACTACTATCTTTGTAAAAATGTTTTAGTAACTATCCTAGTAATTATCATCCGAGTGAACTTTCTGTGTGATTATTGTAGTAACTATCTTAGTAACTATCATCCTTGTGAACTATCTGTGTGACTATTTTAGTAACTATCATATTAACTAGGAAAAATAACTAGTAACTATCATAGCAACTATGAAAAATAACTAGTAACTATCTTACTAACTATGAAAAAATAACTAGTAACTATCACAGTATCTACTAACAATAATGGTGTGTAGTAATTATCAAAGTAACTATCATAGTAACTAATCAAAATAGATAGTAACTATCATAGTAACTATCAAATTTACTTATAACTATCATAGTAACTATGAAATTAACTAGTAACTATCATAGTAACTATAAAAAATTAACTAGTCACTTTCATCTGAAAAATCTTAGTAACTATAACTGTAACTATGTTAGGAACTGCACCTATATGCTTACTCTGTCAGTAGATTGTTATTTTATTTTTTTCAGAAACATTTCAAAAAAAGCAATGAAAACCTCAACGGGACCAGTGAGGAGGATGAAGATGAACCTCAAGAAGCCGAGCAGACTGAAAAAGACGAAATCCAACCTAGAGTGATGAACGACGAAATTTCAGAACAGCTCAGGCAAAAAAATATGAAAATTGAAGAGTTGGAAAGAAAATTAATAGAAAAGGAGAAGAAATTAGAGCAGCTGTCAGAAGAATTAGAAGCTGCCAGACTGGAAAATGTGATGCTGAAACAGACAGTAACGGCACAAGAACAAGAAAATATTAAAATGAAGGCTGATTTAGAGAGCCAACAGAAGATTGTGGCCGCGCTGACTCAATTCTCCGACTCAATGGAGATGACACCACCAGAACTTAATTCAGCTGCCCTGGAAAACTTGGCAATTCTAGCAGAACAAGAAAGGCAGAAAACTGGAGTGAAGGACAAAACCAGTCAACAAAAAGCAGAAGTAGAAGAGCTAGAAGCAGATTAGCTGAACGCCTTAGAAAAAGTAGAGGAAGAGAAGGAAAGAAATCATAGGTTGTCTGCAAAAAGAGCAGAGGAAGAAGAAGCTCAGAAAAAACTCAAAGGTAATTATTTTGGTAACTACATTAGTAACTACTAATTGTCAGTAACTATCTTAGAAATTGTAGAGCTAGCTATATGAGTAACTACAGAAAAAGAAGAACTAAGCAGATCAGCTGAAAGCATTAAGAAAAGTGGAGGAAGAAATCGAAAGAAATCGTAGGCTGGCTGCAAAAGGAGCAGAGGAAGAAGAGGCTGAGAAAAAAGAAAAAGAGGAAGAACAACTCAAGGGTAATTATTTTGGTAACTGCATTAGTAAATACTGCATTAGTAACTACTAATTGTCAGTAACTATTTTAGTAATTGTAGATCTAACTATATGAGTAATTATCTGAGTAACTATCATCTTAGTAGCTATCATCTCACCAACTATTTATTGAGTAACTATCATCTTTGTAACTATCTTAGTAACTATCATTCGAGTAAAATATATGTTTTAGTAACTATCAAAAAATTCAGTAACTATCTACGTAACTACCTTTGTAACTATAATATGAGGAACAAGAGATGAGGAAGAAGAAGGAGGAGGAAAGTCGGAAAAAGGTGGTCCAACCAGAACAGATGGAATCTGAAAATGCAGTTCAGACGTCTGAAAATCATGTTCAGACGTCTGAAAATCCTATTCAGACGTCTGAAAATCATGTTCAGACGTCATTTGACGATCTGGCTGGGATCACAGAGGATGGTGAACCGATATACCTCGTTGGTGATTCACAGGAACCTTCCCAACCCAGCCAAAGAGAGGTTCTAGACTGGGATGACCACATTATTTACAAACAGTACATGGACGAGAACACAAAGCTCAGGCCCAAGACTACTGGAACAAGGCACCGAGCGGGTAATCTATCCTTCTATCTGTCTTACTAAATGTGTCCTGGTATCTGTCTGGATAACTTCTGTAATAAGTATCTTAGTAAATATCATAGTAACTATCAAAGTAAACTAGGAAAAATAACTAGTAACTATCATAGTAACTATGAAAAAATAACTATTACCTATCTTACTAAGTATCAAAAAATAACTAGTAACTATCACAGTATCTACTACCTATAATAGTGTCTAGTAACTATCAAAGTAACTATCATAGTAACTAGTAACTATGATAGTAACTAATCAAAGTAACTAGTAACTATCAAAGATACTTGTAACTATCAACCTATTTAATATCATGTGTGCAGAGTGTTCTTCTGGGAAGGAAAAGAGGTGGGAACAGAAATTTCAAAGTATGAAATAGAACAGGTGGTGTTCGGAACTGAAGTTGCGAACAACATGATTGATGCATTTGCTGCTCTATTATATTCTGAAATGATAGACAAGGACGATCCAGATGAATATAAAGAAGAAATTATGCAGACTCACTCTTGGGTAAGATACTAATTAACAGGAGAATTATATATTTCTAAACAATTGTGAGATAACTAATCATAGGTTTTGTTTGTTTGAAAACAGATGTCCACAGAAGAGCTAGAAGCAAAAACAATGCACCAGTTCCTGTGTGAACCACTGTATGAGAAGCTTGGTAAAGCGGAAATGATTCTGATCCCACTTACTCATAAGAGGAATTTTCACCATACTCTTCTCATTTTTGACACGGAAGCCTGCAGATTTGCACACTTCGATTCCATGAAATCCAGAAAACCAGAAACCGGGCAAAGTTATAATGATGCTAAAAAAATGGTATGTTAGTAACTATCTGTTTTAGTAATTATCGTCTGTGGACATCTTATTGAGTAACTATTTATTGAGTAAATATTATCTTTGTAACTATCATTCTAGTAACTATTTGTTTTAGTAACTATCAACTATTTCAGTAACTATCTTTATAACTACCTTTGTAACTATAATCTGCGTATCTATCTTACTAACTAACTGTGTAACTATCATTTTAGTAACTATCTGTTTTAGTATAACTATCAACTATTGTGTAACTATCTTAGTAATTATGGTCTTTGTAACTATATGTGTAACTATGTTAGTAACTATCTGATTAACTATCATCTTACTAACTATCTCAGTAACTATCTAACTAAATATGTCTGTAACTATCTGAGTAACTATCATATATGAACTATCTGACTAACTATGTTATTAACAGGTCACAATGATTGATATATGGATGAGAGCTATCCTTGATCAATCAGATGATATGCTGGAGCAAGGATGCCGGTACAAAATAGACACCAGCAAGAGCTCCAGCACCGAATTGAAGATGGTAGAAGAGGCTCTTACTGAAGCTGAAATTCAAACTATAAAGTGGGTTAAGGACAACTACAAGTCCAACATGACTCTAAGTGCGTTCAAGGGAAAATTGCCTCAACAACTATCTGATTCGTAAGTTCTAAACCCAGCATATCTTAATAACTATAAACTTGTAACTGTCGATGGAACTATGTTAAGTAAATATTTGAGTAACTATCATCTTTGTAAATTCTCTGTGTTTTTATAGTACTAACTATCTCAGTAACTATCATATCTGTAATTGTATGTGAAACTATGTTTGTAACTATATGAGTAACTGTAATCTTTATAACTGTCTGACTTTTAGTAATATTTTTATTTTGACAAAACAGCGTCGACTGTGGAATATATGTGATGTACTTCATGAGCCTCATATTTTCACAAAGTGATTTCACAAAGAAGTTTGGGAAGAAAGAGGCTGACAAGTTCAGGGCTCACATTCTGAAGCGGTTTACGGACAATCGGCATAGTTGGAGGCCCTCTTAGATGGATTAAACAGATTTTTCATTCTTTATTTTAAACAGATTATTACATGAACAGTTAAAACACATTATTTATGAGTAACTATCAAAGTTACTATTCAAGGAACAAATTTTGTAACTATATGTACATTCCATATAAGTCTCAAGTATTCCACTTTTAAGGGCTCATTTTCAGTAACTATCAGACAAACTATCACTTTTTTCATATATTATCAAACTAACTATCATCTTAGTACATTTTTTGTAATCTGATTATGTTTCTGTTTAGTTTGTAAACCCCTGTTTTTCTGTACTATGCATAGTACATATCTGTTCAAAAGTTATTTGATTACAAACTATCTTTCTAACTATCGTTATAACTTTCAAAGTAACTATCATATCAGTAACTATCAAACTAACTATCATTTTCGTTACTAATTGTACAAGTAACTATCAAATTAACTATCAAATGCAGGAATCTAACTACAAAATTAACTATCAAATTAACTGTACAAGTAACTATCAAACTAGCTATCATTTTAGTAACTATCTTACTAACTATCATCTTTCTAATTATCAAACTGTCATATTAATAACTATCTTACTAACTATCATTTAAGTTACTAACTATCAAAGTAACTATCATCTTACTAGCAATCATCTAAGTACCAATCAGACTCTGTCTTAGTAACTATATAAGTAATTATGAAAAACACAATTGCTGCACAGAAGAGCAACTTATCCAAGTATGAAAAATGCAAGACAGAATGCAGCGTGCCGCTACACCGCGCAACAGTAGCGGAACGCTGCCGAAATCAACATGAATAAAAATAATAAAAGTAACCTTTCAATTATTGTAAAAAAATAAACAATCAATGTACATTTCAATGTAACTTTCAATGTAACTATAAAAAAAAAAATAGAACTGCCTGAATATCTAAGAAACTATATAATTTCTCTACAGCTTGTAACTATAGCTTTCAATGTAACTATCTAAGAAACTATATAATTTCTCTACAGCTTGTTCTGTTGTGACCAGCATATTTGTTACACCTGCTGCACTTGAATGTCCTTTTCACTTCATTTTTACTTCTGTACCTCTGTAATTTTGGCCTTCCAGGTGGTCTCTTTCTTAAAGGTGGTTGCACCAACAATGCAGGCTGAGGTAGATCCACCGACTTTGAAATAGTAGGAACCGGGTTGATTGTGAAGGAATAAGTTTCACGATATTTATCCACCTAAAAAAAAGAGGGAAAAATAAATGATATAATGTCAGGTTCATGTAATTATACAAGTAACTTCACTAATATCTGTCTATGTAACTATTTAATTTGAAGTAACTATCTTACTAACTACCTACATAACTGTTTAAATAATTTTAAATTTAGGAGAAGTGGTGCACCTTGAAAATTGGGTTGACATATGAGTACACATTAGAACCGTGTTTCTGAATCACGACAAGGGCGTGTGAGCATGAAAATCCGTGAACTTGCCATTCTCCACATGAACAGTATAACGCTTCCAAGTTTACCATCACAGAATACTTTTGGCACTGAACTTCATAAACGTATGTATCAGATCTACTGACTAACCAGTGTCTACCTAACTCTAAGTTGTCAACCAGCTTCTTTTCCAACTTTGGACACAACTCAGTAACCCATCCAGCTGATTCTTCCTTCCGAGAAGCAATTAAAGTCATAGACTTAAGACGAATGCCTTCGTTAAATTCAATAATGGGAAGGCTCTTCAACTTCTTCACCCAATTGTTGAAACACTCAGGCAAATTATTTGTCATTTCACCAAACCTTTCACCATTAAAAAAACTAGAAGCCCATATTTCCAGAGGGAGATCTTTCAAAAACTTATCAACAACCTCACCACCTTCATGCTTCAACTTCTCGAAATTAATCTCAAAATATTCACGAGTGCGAGAATAAGCACACTTCATAAACAACAATGAAATTCGTTTGCTCAGATAAGAACCACATGCAAACTTGTTGCTCAGATTAGCCTGAAGACTATTCGGAAATCCATGAAGACTATTCGGAAAAACTGCACGAACTGCATTTAGAAGACCAATATTACGATAAGATCTGAAAGTAATTTGCTTTGTTGAATATCTCGACAACTCTTCAGACAACATCTTAAGAAAGAATGTCCACTTGCTCTCATTTTCAGAATCAACAATAGCATAAGCAACCATATATAATCCTAAACAAAAGAAAGCAAAAAATAATGTCAGGTTCATATAAATAGCTATCAAAGTAAAAGTAACTGCAATAGTATCTATCAAAGTAACTATTTGCGCTGGAATTCCTGAAACTATAAAAGAAACTACCCTAGTATATATCAAAATAGTTGTTAGTCTAGAAATAATGTAAATAAAATAGAAAAACAACAACAATGAAGAAAAGAAAGAACAAACCAATGAAAAAAGTGATGTACCACAATTTGCATCCTTTGTCGAAGTAGCAAGAAGCATGCCTTTGTATTTATTTGTGATGAATGTAGCATCAATACAGAAAATTGGTCTGCAAGACTGAAAACCATTCAACCAAGCAGAATACGTAACAAACATACGCTGAAACCTTTGTGTTTCAGATTCGTAATCTACAACTAGCCTAGAATATGGGTTGCATTCATATGTGCGCTGGCAAAACCATGATAAAGTCTGGTAAGACTCAGAATCAACACCAACCACAACATCCCTTACAAGTTCTTTGCCATACCAAGCAGTATGATAGGGGACATCTAAGCCGTAGTTTAACTTTATGTCTTGCAGTATATCAACAGCTTTCTTACTGGGATTATCACGAACCTTGTCAAGCATCACCTCCCTAATAATCTTGCTGCACATCATCTTACTATTTTGAAGCCGGATGACACAACGACAACTATGTTCGTTCACCAATTCATTAATCTCAAAGAAACCATTATACCTGACTAAAAGGTGCAAAACTCAATCAGCATATATACTTTTTCATAGTAACTATCAAAGAAAAAACGTAACTATATAAGTAACTATCCAAGTAACTAGTAACTATCCAATTAACAATTCCTGAAACTTTAAAACTGAGAAATATAGAAGTAACTATCTAAGTAACTACTAACTATTCAAGAAAAAAACAGGTAACTATCAAAGTAACTATCAAAATAAAAAGTAACTATTTAAGTAACTAAGAAATATATAAATAACTATCTAAGTAACTATACAAGTAACTAACATGATTAAAAATGAAGCACACAATGCAGCGTGCCGCTGCACCGCAAACATGGCAGTGTAACACTGTCGATATCAACTATACAAAATATGTACAACGGCTAATGAAAATATACCTGCATAAAGATGCCTTCACGCACCAATTACAACCTTCAGAATGTTTTTTCTTGCAGAAAGCAACAACACGTTCAGGCTTATTTCTATCAAAATAATACCCAAAACCAACCTCCACAGCATACATCCGCAACTTCATCCTAAAATATTTTACTCCACCCTCAAACGTCTGACCCTTAGAATGAATAAGATCTTTCCATCCTTTAGAAAGATACATTTTTGGATCCTCACGCCTATAACATCTTAAAAATTCATTCTCTTCCACCAAAACACTACTCTCATCACTAATAGTATTACTAACTGCACTTTCTGAAACAGAAGAAATGGCATCCAAACAATGAACATCCACATCAACAAAATCAGATTGATATCGTCCCAAAACTCTAAACATCATGCTCATATCAACCTCATTTTCCAGACAGTAAACAGTAGGATCTGGATAAACATTGTACTTAAGTTTGAAAACCAATCTTTCCAAGTCGGGAAAACGATCACGTATCTTATGACAAAAATCAACAAAACTACAATTATGAACAAACGACAGTGCTGCTCCTTCACCAAAATACACTACCAGATCTGAGTGAATAGCCGACGAAAAAAATTTCGTCGGCTATGACAATTTTTTGTCGGCTATACCTTCTACCGACGAAATTTTTGTCGACTATAATTCGTCGGAAAAACCCCGTCGGCTATACCAATGGCCGACGAAAAAAACCAATTCGTTGGCTATAGTAGAGTATGGCCGACGAACTTACCGACAAAAATATTTTTTGTCGGCCAAACCTGAGAGAAATTGCCGACGAATTTCGTCGAGTATTTTCGAGTATGGCCGACGAAATTCATTAACTATAGCCGACGAAATTCGTCGGCTATTGGGTTTAAACAATAACCGACGATTTTATAAATTTTCGTCGGCTATTTCCTCGAAAGATATTAATATGGAATTGATGGAGATGTAATCCAAGCACAAAGTACCTGCAAAACAACTTCATACACATAATACCCTTCTTTTGTCAATTGTAGTTAGGACAAGTAGGGATCGTTCTATCCGGGGGAATCAAGGGCTTTCAATCACACAAAGTGTTGCACATAAGGGGGTTTTCGAATTTTATAACTAATTTACTTACTGATTTTTACAAATTTAAATCCTAAATTATTATTTACAATTGATCAACATCTTCCACACAATCACAAAACACAAAACTCATTACACATGCAACGAAATCAAAACAAGTAATAGGGGCAGCAAGCTAAAATCGGATTCAAGATCAATTAAGTTCCAATTTAATTAGAGCCAATGCGGTATATCTAATTATTCAAAACATCACAAGTATTTAGAATCCACAATGCTTGTAATCCTAAACATGGTACTAATCGGTTTAACAACACTATGCGTAGAAATTAAACACAAATAGCACATAAGCACAATATGTCGAATTGGAACATGTTAGCAAGTATGGCGTCACTCATCTCACATCGACATGTAAATTTCCAGAATTACTCAAGCCCTTAGATAAATACACATCAAAACATAACATGCGTATGATCCAACATGTATTAAATCGGCAAGTGAATTTAATACCTAGATAACACTCATGGCCTTCGAATGCATCTAGACATCTCCTTCGGTTGCACACGAATTAAGGAAATAAACCTAATTAAATCAAAAAAACATGCAAAAGCCTACTGCCCATCATACCATATTCAATTACATAACATGCATAATTCGGCAATTAAACATAAGAAAACCAAACAATTATAACAAGAATTCGGAAATCCCATGAATAAATAACAAAACCAAAATCGGATCCAAGAATCAATACATAATTCATAGAAAAATTAATGTATAAATACAAAGAAACAAAAGCCATTGAAATTACAATCCAAGTGACAACCTTGTTGAAGAATTCGGCAAGTGGATTGGTGTTGATGATTGAAATGATTTTATGAAAGGTGGTGGAGTATGGTTCGGCTATGTTCTTGGTGAGAATTCTTGGAAGCAATTCGACAGAGTTTTGGCTAGTTTAAGTGAGGAAGAGAAGATGATTATTCTGAAATTATGTTGTGGTATTTATAGAGGCAAGGGAGGCAGCTAGGGTTTACAAAACCTAGTTTTTCTCAAACTAATCCTGCTAGCAGATTTGACCTTCGAGTGAAGATTATGGAATATCTTTCTCTAGAAAATAGATATTAAGGTGATTCCAGTTGGGTTGGAAACTAGACTCCCGTAGCTTTCTATTCATATAAGGCTCGAACTCTGATTCATTGTGAGCAGTCCGGGAGAGTCTGTGGAAGTTAGATGACATGCACAGGATTTCTGCCGAATTTGATCAGGATTTGTTGCGATTGTCTTCCTCTATTTTCTGCCGAAAATTCCCAAGATAATGGCTGAATAATTGAGCAATATCTCTTTAGGTTTTCCATGAATTAATTCAGCCAAAAATCTTGCACAAAGGATGGAATTCAGTCCACATTCGTAAGCCAAATCCATGTAGAACTCGGTTTAGGTTTTCTTCTTTCGGCAGACTTGACCTTCGTGCATTCAAACCGGCATAACGTTTTTCTCAGGAAAGATTTTGCTGCGATTCCAAGTCTCAGAGAAACTAGACTCGTAGAGCTTTCCAACGGCATATGGCTCGTTCTCTGGTTCCAAGCGATGTGTCCCACAGAAATTCCGGAATTCAGGACACAGTCCCAGGAAAATCCTGGTAGTCTCTGGATTGGTTTGCTCAAACTGCCAAGTTGCAGCCTTCATTTGGGTGACTTCCTGAACTCCGATTGATCTGAAATTTTGACAAAATATACTTTAGCTTGCCAATTATATGCATACCAAATTTCATCAAATTTGGAAAAGGATAGATCAGTTTATCAGTTTAGCATTAATTAGTTATAGCCGACGAAATAAAGTAATTTTCGTTGGCTATACAACTTATAGCCGACGAAAATTGGTAAAATTCGTCGGCTATAGTTATTATAGCCGACAAAATAATGCCAAAATCGTCGGCTTTTCTTACATTTGGGGAAAAAAAATTAAATTATTTTCTAAATTACCATTCCAAGCAACCTGCAAATCACAAAAACAGTCCATGCATTTGCACCAACAAGAAACACGTCTAAATACCCTTTTTATTAAATTCGTTCTAATATACATAAAATATAACCCTAATCATCACTTAAACCACTAAAGTCCACCAGGTCATCCCCAGTATCCTGCTCTCCATCAGGCTCGTCATCCTGCTGACCGAACTCGGGAGGTTGAGGTATTGGAGGTTCCGCTAACGGCTGAAACGGGGGCGGGGGTGGAAGGTTTTGTTGTTGTACCGCGAACATCTCATACCACCACTTTTGTTGGCCGTCGTAGTTGTGTCGCCGAATTCTGTCGCATTCAGCATGCCAACTGGCCATATCAAAATGATACTGCTGTGTGCTGCGGCGCAGCTCCTGTACTGTCTGGGTCGAGGTCTCCAATTCTGCGGCCAATCGCTGCACTTCCCCCCTCATCTGTTGGCTCTCCCCGCCTCCCTTCTTTTGACCTCTCTTAGTGGTCTTCAGAAGCCCTAGTCCAGAACTTCCCAAACCTCGGCAGTAGTAGTTGTTTGACCGGTTTGGGAAGGCTGCGTCGAACATCCTCGCTGCCGTTTGGACATTGGACCGGTCGACCTGGCGCAGGGCTTCTTCCAGATCTGCCTCTGAAATGTTCGGTTGTGTCTCCCGAACTACTTGCTGGAACACCTCTTCTTCGGCCCGGTTGACCCTCTCCTAATTGGACGGAAAAAAAAAAAATATTATAACAAATATATAATTAAGTAAAATTAATAATTAAAATTTTAAAATTGTAATGAACGACTTACGAGCTGTTCTGTCCCTTGTGCATAAGCGATCTTGAACGTCTCCACGTACGGGTTGCTATCAGAATGATCTCTAAACGCCTCCTCCTGATATTGTGCAAACGGCCTAGAACCAGCATGATGGGGGGTTGTGTTCCGGCGGCGGTTCTCAGAGTTTATCCGAGAACGTTGCTTCAAACAAATAATAAAATGTTAGAAAAATGCATCAAAAAATATTAGTGTAATAATTATAAAATAATTAAACTAATAATTAAAATTTTAACAAAATAAACATTTGTACTGAAGTTTAGTATTTACCTACATAACTGGGTTGTTGAAGTCTACTGTCTTCAACCAACGCCACTCGTACTCCCTGAACATGAACTCCCTGGGAGTACCCATACGACCAAGGTTGTCGTATTCGTTATAGTGGGAACGCAGCTCGTTCTTCCACTCTTTGAACCTACGAAAAAAACAAAAGTGCATTAGAAATATTATTAATATCATAAAATATTAATAATTATAAGATAATTATAATATCATAAAAACAAACGTACCTCGAGTTCTGCACGGTGTCCGCCCAATCCCGCTTGTGTTCGGCAATCTCGAAGAATGTCTGAAAAATAATATTTTATTAGTTTTACAATTGTAATAATACCGAAAATTATTAAATATTACGATAAATAAATTAAATTTTTTAAATTACTCACCGACGCGGCGTTGTTCACCTCCCTCTTTATCTCTTCGGGCACATCAGCCCACCGGGTCCACAACATAGGGACTCTGTCCCTAATCAGTGCCCCCACGCAACCCGAGTAGTCGCGTTTTTTCTTCCCCTGAACCTCCTGATTAGGAGGTTCGTTGATCTGAATCCTCCCGCTGCGCTCAACAGTTCTCCTGAGCGTGTCAAAACATATGACACCTGTCGTATTCCTCTGTGAACTGCTAGCGGCTGTCCCTATCACAAAAACGACGATTGGTTAATAAAATTAAATATTAGTGCGTTAATTTTAATAAAATATTTAATTAATAAAATCAAATGTTACCTGAACTGGATGACTCGTCTGTCGACTTTCCTTTTCTCCTCGCCGAAATAAGGTGGTCAGGGTTCTCAAATGGCTGCTGCTGGTATGCCTCCGCAGCACTCACGTACTGAGGCATATCAGGCCATATGGGCAGACCACGATAGTCGACCTCCGGTATCGCCGGAATGTTGTACGGGAGGTAGAGCTGGTTTGGGAGAGTAGGAGCCTCAGTCAAGTCGGCAGCAGACGTCGTCGGACTCCTCATCGGCTCCCGATGAACCTCAGACATACGAACCTGAGGAACGTCTGCAGCTATCTCGTCCTGAAATAGCTGCCGACTAAACCTCGGAGCATCTGGCCCGACAGGCGGAAGTGAACTGCTCGACGGCCGCCCCGCCTGGAGAAGGGTCTGGTGCCGAGAACTCACACTCCTCCGCGGCTGGGATGAATCCACAGTCCTCCGCGGCTGGGAGGAATCCACACTCCTCCGCGGCTGGCTGGTGGTCCTCTCAGGCTGGCTAAGGGTCCTGTCGGAGTCTGCGGAACCGGCGGAACTTCCAGAACCTCTCGATTTGGAACGACGGCCTCCGAAGAACTGTCTGAATGCATCGGCCATCTGCAGCCGCGGCCATTTTAAATAATACTAACCATTAACCTAAATATAACTATTTATATACAAATATAACTATATTTCTTTATTAATATATATATATATATATATATAATTAGACTACTAATTTATATATAATTAATTTAACAATTTATATAACAATTTATATAATTAAAATTAAATATATAACAATTTATATACCTAAATGATAACAAATATATAACAATTAAATTTATTAACAAATATATAACAATTTATATAATTAAAATTAAATATATAACAAATTATTTACCTAAATTATAACAAATATAATTAATTTATTAACAAATATATAACAAATATATAACAATTTATATAATTAAAATTAAATATAATTAAGCTATATATATAATTAAGCTAAATTATACAATTAAGTTACCAATTTATATAATTAAACAACCAATTTATACGTATAAATTATACAATTACACCTAAATTATACAATTAAAATAAATTTAAAAAAAATTACCTAAATTAACATAAATACCTAAAAATTACCTAAATTAACATAAATACCTAAATTATACCTAAATTAACATAAATACCTAAATTATACCTAAATTAACATAAATACCTAAATTAACAATTACATCTAAATTAACATAAATATATAAATAAATTATATCTAAATTTACATAAATAATTAAATAAATTATATCTAAATTAACATAAATAAATTAACCTAAATTAACATATTTAAATTAAAATAATTTAAAAAAAAAAAAAAGGTTACCGGATCGGATTGAGGAGGAGGAGAGTGGCCGGATCGGATGGAGGAGGAGGAGAGTGGCCGGAGGAGGAGGAGGAGAGTGGCCGGAGGAGGAGGAGGAGAGTGGCCGGATCGGATGGAGGAGGAGGAGAGTGGCCGGAGGAGGAGGAGGACAGTGGCCGGATCAGATGGAGGAGGAGGAGGAGGAGAGTGGCCGGCCGGATCGGATGGAGGGGAGGAGGAGGAGTGGCCGGATCAGATGGAGGAGGAAGAGGAGCAGAGCGGCGGTGCGACGCAATCTGAATTGCTGCGGAGGTGTACGGAGGAGGAGAAATATGAAAAATGCAGAAAATGGAGGCTAGGGTTCGTCAGTTTCAGACTTATACCCGATAGAATAGCTGACGATTAAAAAAGATTTCGTCGGCTATTCTTTACTATAGCCGACGAAATCTTTAATATCATCGGCTATTCTTTGAATGTCGTCGGCTATTCTTTGAATATCGTCGGCTATACTTTAGGCGCTCAGCAGCCGTCCGATCTCCCCCATCTAACGGCGGACAATGAAAAGGCGCGGATCGCAAGAGTTTAGCCGACGAAATTAAATATTTCGTCGGCTATTCTTTGGACAATCAGCAACCGTTGGATATGAGCCATCCAACGGCGGACAATAAGCGGATCACAAAAGTTTAGCCGACGAAATAGACTTTTCGTCGGCTAAACCTTTGGTCAAACAGCGAAGTCAACCCTTTAAACGCTTAGAAATGGAAATTGGCCTGTGTAAATGACGTGAGCCGAAGCTCGCATGCAATAATAAACCCTACAATCGTTAGTAGTATAGACATAAGTAGGGATCGTTCTAGCCGGGGATTAAGGGTACCTGAAATATGAGAATGTTAACAAAAATATTCACAAACATATATGCACACAATTGACACACTTATATACATATATACGAATTTATCATGGGGGATGAAGATGAGGTTCGGCAGCCATAGCTGCCCTCTAACATTTAGGCATGAAAATAAATCCTAAATTAAATCCTAGGTCTAATATTTACAAGTGATCATCATCTCTCTCACAAAACATTTAGCACCAAGACTCTTTAACATATAAACTCACATGCAAGAAAGTAAGGAACAAGTATCAACATGTTTAAATTCAAAATTAGTTCCGACTACAACTTAGTTGTAAGACTTCTCAAGTTTTAAGACCGAACTTTTGGTTATGGGCCCTAAAGTTATGTTAATCCTTTTGAGACTTAACAATTAATCACAATAGTCTAAATCGGAGACATGCAAAACAAGCAAGGTTGTCAATCATCTTATTTTAACATGTAAGAAATCCAAAGTACTATACCCTAAGTGAGCAAAAACAAATCAAAGCAACCTTTTGAGTATCTAGCCATATTTGTTATTACTCGGGTTTGATGAAACCTAACACCTAGATTTACATGCAAACAACAAATGCTTAAGCACAACTAATGTTTCGGTTTATAAGGTCCACTCTTTAGATTTCTAACCAATTTCAAACCTAAGACATGCATCTATACCACTGTCCTAATTATCTAACATACGAATTCACAAGTTACATATTACAAATTAGCATGCAAAATTCATTGTTCTTGTCGAAACCTAAACTTAACTCTAAGCATCGATTCAAACAAATCTTTAACATACAATTTACAAAACCAAAATCGATTCATACATAGACATATAAACCAACACCAAACATACATGAGTGTTTCATAGACAAAACTAAACATAACTAAACAAAAATTACTAAACCGAAAGAGGGGAGTGGATCACACTTTGAGACACCTTGAGAGCTTCACGTTGTGTGGATCCGGCGAAGTATGGAGGCTGGGGTGAGGCTGCACGGCAGTAGGTTGTGTCGGCAGTAGGTTGTGGAGGAGAAGTTCCAAGATTCGGCAAAGCAGAAACTTGGTTGAGGTGAGGTGAAGGTGGTTTTCAGTTTAGGTTTTTGGCTAGGATCTTTGGGGAATTTGGGTAGAGGTTAGGCCTTGTGTTTATGCTTGAGATGAGATGATTTTTCTGTAGGAAAACATGGCTATATATAGAGGCAAATTCGGCAGAAACCCTAGGTAGAAAACCTAGTCCAAATCGGCAAAGGCAATCCTTGTGCAACAAGGTTTTGGTTCCTTCCTTTCTTGGTTCTTCTAGGAAACTTCTTTTTCTGATTTTTTTCTTCAATGCCTTGGCTTGGTGTCATCCTCTAACCTTCCTTAAGCTTGGACCATCATCACATATGCATTTGTACACCATTTGGTCCATCAAAAACAGAAAACACAAAAAGGGGGCAGTAGGTTCCTGGAATCGGCAGATTTGATGTTTCTGTAGTAACTCCGGCATATCTCCATCCGTGGAGCTCCGATTGATGCGATTCCAAGTCTCAGATAAACTAGACACATATGGCCATCTCTCCATAAAATATCTCGATCAAATTCCTTGTGAGTCGTCGGGAATGATTTTTCGAAGTTGGGACAAAGTCCCAGGAAAATCCTGGAAGTCCCTGGATTGGTTTGCTCGGACTGCTGTTTTGCAGACAACTTTTGGGTGACTTCCCGAACTCCAATTGATCTGAAATTTTAACACAACATTCCTCAGTATATGAATATTAAGCACACCAAATTTCATAGAATTCGGACAAGGATAGATCATATTTTTACTCGTCTCAAAATCGCGAAAAAGACATGTTTTGCACTATTTTCCAGATTTCTCATACTTAGTCATTTTTCGGACAATTAAGCACATTTCACCAAAACTCTACCAAAATTGACACTAACTATATTATGACTCTATCTTAGACAAATAAGGGTTAAACAAAGCATAAACGAGGGCATAAGCATGTAATATCGTCGCACATTGTGCTCCTATCAGTAAATGACGTTTTTTGGCCTGACCTTCAACAGATAATAGTTTCAAATGGATGAGACGCAACTAATCGTATAAAAATTTTCTTCAAAATATTTACCGAACGTGAGGCTACCGATAGGAAAACGGAAGTGAAAAATAGTTAACCGCAACATTCGGCACATAGATTTTGTCGGAATCTTCTCATTTTTCAACCGTAGACGTATTTCAATATTTCGGTCATATCTTATTTCACGACACATTTGCATTTGAAGAGTCTACGTATAGTAACTATTTGAAACTATACATTCACTTAAACACTTAGTAAACAAGTTAAGGAACATTAGTGCATATGTTCCGATTTTGGATCTAAAAGTTTGGAAAATCTATTCCAACCGTCAGATATCACCGTTAAGATTAAAAACATGTATGAAAAAAAATCCAACTACATCTGACAACGTTAAAGGCTCGATCAGGACGGTCAAACAGCGAAGTGAAACCTCTAAACGCTTTAAAACGGAAATTGGCCTGTCTAAATGACGTTTTTTGGCCTGATCTTCAACAGAGAATAGTTGCAAATCGATGAGACGCGACTAATCGTATAAAAATTTACCTAAAAATATTTACAGACCGTCAGGCTACCCACAGGAAAACGGAAGTTAAAAAACAGTTAACCGCAACATTCGGCACACAGATTTTGTCGGAATCTTCTTATTTTTCAACCGTAGACGTATTTCAATATTTCGGTCATATCTTATTTCACGACACATTTGCATTTGAAGGATGAAGCAATGGTTTGTCGATAGTGATAGAAAATGGAAGCTGCTGTTTTTTTGTTTTAATCATAGCCGACGAAATCAAACCTAGTACTCGTCGGCTATTCTTTTGTCGTTTTCTGTCAAAAATAAAATATTTATTTTTCAATAAATTTATGGCCGACGAAATAATGAAGTTTCGTCGGCTATTATGATAATGGCCGACGAAAAAATGAATTTCTCGTCGGCTATTCTGTGAATGGCCGACGAAATAATGCATTTTTCGTCGGCTATTCTGTGAAAAAAATAAAAAAATCTGTGGTGTTACACCTCCCGTATGCCTATGTCCTGTTCATATATAACCAAAATTGAACATAAAAAAACAGAAACACAACAGTCAACATATTTCAAAATTTTTTTTAAGGGGTTTGGAACCCAGCCTAGCTGGGAGGCTCATCCCCACGCCCGTTCATTAGAAATGATCGAGTGGATTACAAATGAAAGGATTACATCATCTAAATTACTTAATCCGTCGGATTGTAATCGGAATCATCAGATGAGTCTTCTTCGGTTTCTGAATTGCTCGATAGGGGTAATCTATGTCGTTCCTCACCACTAGAGTCCTCGTTAGTTTCTTCATTTGGATCAACATCAACAAGCAGTGGCTCTTCACGTCGAATTCGCACCGGCGTGTCTAGGCGAATAAAAGAGGAGTCAGGAATACCGTTTGAGTTGGGCTCTTGATACGCGGTGCCCCCTTCCTCGTTCTCTTCAGCCACTCCAAGTGTAGACGCCCGGTAAATGTTGCGATGGTGGATAGTGTTAACTACTTTCCACGGGTCAACCTTGGCGAGATCATCAAGATAAAACACTTGTTTCACCCATGTGGCTAAAACGAACGGGTCGTCCTCATACCATGATGTACTAGTGTTCACAGAAGTTATGCCGTATTGATCGGTTTTCATGCTCTGCGGTCGTGTGTCAAACCATCTACACTTGAAAAGGTGCACTTTCATGCCTTCCCCGTAATGCAGTTCCACAACTGAATGGAGAACACCGTAATAGTCAACTCCATCATCCCCACCATGTGCCATAACCCCTGAATTTTGTGTTTTCAGTCTGAGGTCTCTCTCTTCACATCGAAATAACACACCATTCACCTTGCACGTCGCATAAACTTTTGAATAGACCGGCCTCATCGCTAGAAGTCTGAGTTCGTGCGACCAATTTGGGTGATTATCATTTTTAATAAGGTCCATCTGCAACCATCAGAATCAACTATAAATATGAATAATTATACACAATAATATATAAACTCGTATAGAATAGTGTTAAAGTTACGTACCCAGCGGCCGAAATACTCTGCGAATGTACGGTTGTGGTAAGCGAGATCACCTCCTACTTGTTCACAGTGTAGATGTATGTTCTTCCAAAACTGAACTTCTGGACAGTTGATTAGTACCCACCAATGTGCAATGGCTACCTCATAATCTTTCAACTTGTAGGAAACTGGCATGTTTCCACCGAGTACAACATCGTCGGAGAGTATGGAAAGATTGAACTGTGAAGGTACATCTTCCGGTATGGTTTCCTGTAACGCTCCTAAATACAGCTTCATGTAGGTGACGCACTCGTGCGCAATATATGCTTCAGCTATACATCCTTGAGGTGCGGATCTGTTTTGGACAAAACCACCGTATTGTCCAAGTTGCCTATAAATCAAGTTTTTAAAGTGTTATGATAATACATTAACACTATATCACATATATTGATGAGGAAATTAACATAAGGTGTAAAATACGTACCTTTCCATCGGATACATCCAAGTGAAGTGCACAGGACCGGTAAGCAACAACTGCCGAGGAAGATGGATCATGAGGTGAGGCATGATGTCGAAAAAATTTGGAGGAAATATCATCTCAAATTTACACATGATATGAACGATGTCTTGTTGCATTTCCCGGAGGTCAGATTTTCTCACTTCCCGTGTGCATACCTTCTGGAAAAATCTTGCCAACACTACTAACGGCTCCACAACGTGACGGGGAAAGAACGGTCGAATGAAAAAAGGGAAGAGACGTTGTAGCAGGATATGATTGTCATGACTTTTCAACCCGTACAGATTGTTGAATTGTCTGTTCACACATTTGGCTATATTTCCAGCAAAGCCTGAAGGATACTTGGCCCGACTTATCCAATGAAAAAATTCTGGTTTATGCTCAGGCTTGACGGTGTAAGGAGCTTGAGGCATTTTTCTCTTCCCTTGTTTCAACCATAGTTGTTTTCTAATATTCATGTTTTGCATATCAGTGCGAGCCTTAGGACCGTCTTTCGTCTTCCCCTCCAAGTTCAGCGTTGTGCCCACCACACTTTCAGAAACATTTTTTTTCTATGTGCATAACGTCTAGGAAGTGACGGATCAGCAACTCACACCAGTACGGGAGTTCCCACAATATGCTCTTATGTGTCCAGAATTTGTACTCCTCAGGTCTTTCAGGTATTTCTGTTACAATATCGGGATGATTGCTGAGGGGCCCAAAATCGTACTCATTAAGCACTGCTAAAATTTCTCTTCCCGTCCATCTTCTGGGAGGACCACCGTGTTCTTCGGTTCCATCAAATGCGGCGGACTCGTAACGCCAGTGGTGATCCGCCGGAAGGAACACACGATGACCCATTCGGCATATCTTGTTGCAATGAGGGGTGCTCCCATAATCGCTGAGGCACTCTGGACAAGCCTTGTATCCCCTAACAACGCTGCCCGACAACATCCCATAAGCAGGAAAATCACTAATGGTACCAATAACCATGGCATGCATCTAGAACGTCTCCTGCTTGTACTTGTCAAAAGTGGGATGACCAACGTCCCACAATACCTTAAGCTCTTCAATCAATGGTCTCATATACACATCGAGACATTTCCCTGGGTAACCAGGCCCCGGAATCAACAACGTCAACATATTATATTCCTTCTTCATGCACATCCACGGAGGAAGGTTGTAAGGTACCAAAACCACCGGCCATATACTGTATGAAAGACTCATGGTGCCGAAAGGGTTGAACCCGTCGGTTGACAGCCCAAGCTTGACGTTTCTGACATCTGACGCAAAATGAGGAAACTCATTGTTTATATGCTTCCATGCCGCTCCGTCAGAGATGTGTGTCATGATATTTGCGTCTCCCGCGTCCCGCTCACCGTGCCACCTCATAGCTTTTGCGGTGGTTTCTGACATGTACAACCGCTCAAGCCTATCTCTCAACGGAAAATACCGAAGCACTTTCACAGGTTTCCTATTGCCTGCTCCCGTCAACTTATATCGGTCAGACTGACATATCGGACATGCGTCAAGGCTAGCAAGGTCATTCCCTTCTGCATCTTTACCCCAGAAGAGAACGCAGTCAAATGCGCATGCATGGATCTTAATGTAGGAAAGCCCTAAATCTTTGAGGATACTTCGGACCTTACGGTGATTGGTAGGATTACAATGACCCTCCTCCAACAACGAAGAAGTGTACTGTAGATATTCATCCACTTGCCTGATGCTCGATTTTGTCTCGACTTTAATCCTCATTACCTCCATCACACTTTCAAGAACTGTCTTCTCAGAACTTGAAGACACAGGGGTCTGTTGCAATGCAATCAGTTTGTTGTACTTGTCAAAGGCAGCAGTGTTGACAACTTGTGGGAACGGCTGCACCGGGTCATGCATATATTGTTCCCCACGTACACCGCTTTCAAAAGGAAATACGTCGTTGACGAATGCCATTGTTGGATCGTTGGATGTACTACTACTGCCCGCCTCAAAAAACTGCCCATGATCATGCGATCCATCTAATGATGGCTCACCGTGATATATCCAACGTTTGTACTTCGGCCAAAACCCATTACTCTTTAGGTGCTCCCATACTGTCCTAATCGGAAATCGACACATATCACTGCGACACTTACATTTCTTGCACGGGCAATAATGGTATTCCTTCCCGTTAGTATTTTCCTCGAAGAACTGCAAAAAATCCACAACTCCCGTAGTGTATCGTCGGTCATGCATTGGAAGCGAAATCCAACTCTTATCTCGATCCATATATAGCCTGATAATAATATATATGTATAACTTTAATTAATAAGAAATTAATTAACACATATATATTACAATATATATTATTATCAACATCAACTCATATATATATATATATACCATTAATTAACAACCATTATTTAAGTTCATTACACTATCAACAACCATTAATTAACATATTTATATATATTTTAACACTAATTAAAATAACATCAAATTAAAATACATAATTAAACTCTAACTGAAAATCAACTCAACTACAACTCAAAATCAACATATATACATACATTCTAACACTAAAACAACAAAAAAACAAAAAATCACTTACTATATCAAAATCAACTTAACTAAAACTCAAAATCAACATATATACACATATACGTACCTATATATAGCTCCACAATGTAAGAGAGGACGGATTTCAACAATACCCACAGATTTTTCACTCTTTCTCCCGTTTTTTTCGTTTTTTTTTTAAATGAGCAGCTTCTGTCCAGATCTGAAAATATAAAGACTTATAGCCGACGAAAATTCAAATTTCGTCGGCCAAACTTTCTAAAGTTTTCGTCGGCTATACTTTAAGAGAAACGCCGACGAAAATTCAAATCGTCGGCCATTCTAGGGGTATAGCCGACGAAAAATATTTTTTAGTGACGACCGAAAAAATCGTCGGCCATTCTTGGGGAATAGCCGACGATTTTTTATTTTTACCGACGAAAGAAAAAATCGTCGGCCATTCTTGGGAATAGTCGACGAAAAAAGTATGTCGTCGGCCGTTTTTTTTTTTTCGTCGGTAATACTGTTTTTTCTGGTAGTGATACACGAGCTTAACAGTATAAAAACTGTCCATTGCACCTACAGAAAAAATCATAATAACATCAATAATTATCATACTATCAGAAGCAGCATAATTATATCTGCTACTATCTTACTAACTATTCTAGTACCTATCATTTCAGTAACTATCTTACTAACTATTTTAGTAACTATTCTAGTAACTATCATTTTACTAACTATCTTACTAACTATTACTTGGTAACTATCTTACTAACTATGAAAAAACCAAAATGCAGCAACTATCAGCCTAGTAACTAGCTTACTAACTATCGTAGAAACTGAAATACTAACTATGAAATTGGTAACTATCGTACTAACTATAATCCTGGTAAATATCTTACTAACAGTAACTATCTCACTAACTATGAAAAATAAAAAATGCAGAACAGAAAAAAGATGATGAGGAAGTTTTCGGAGCAGTATGCTCGTAACTGACAAATAACAGATGCAAAGTTTCAAAGGCAAATAGAAAATCGCAGAATGAGCAAATCAACTGAGAAACTACAGACACAAATCTAAACAGCTGCAAAACATTAACATACCTGCAGAGACAAATCGCAATCGCAACGCAAATCTTCAGAGTCAAATCGGAATCGCAAATTGAGCAATTAAACAGATGAATTACAGATCGCCGGAAGAAAACGAATTGCAAATCGGCGGAAAATAAACGAATTGCAAAATCGGCGGCAAAAAAGGAATTGCAGATCGGCGGCAATGAGGCATTGAAGATCAGAGGCAATGAGGAATTCAAGATCGGAGGCAGAGAGAGGCAGCACTGAGAAGAAGAAAAAGAAAACAGAGCTGAAAGAGGGAAAGTAACAGAACGGGAATACAAATTTGATGCTTAAGGGTAAAATCGTCCGTTGGAAAATCAAAAACAACATTTTTTATAATTTAGTAAAATTGAAAAGAGCATTTTGTGATAAAAATATTAAAAACATGCCTTTTTTACGAAGTGAAAAACAGGGGGTCTTTTTTCTAATTTACAAAGCTAGATGGTCCATTTTTCTAAAATGTGCTTATTAAAACTCCAACATGGAGAAATTAAATCGTCAAAATTAAGATATCTAGATCTACATATGTATTTTTTTTTTCTTTTTATAATAATAGATGTCTGTTTTGGTTATTTAACTTATTTAGTCAGTCAAACTTCTTTTCTAATAACCATAACAACTAAGCTAAGATCTCCTTATTTGCCTTCTCCCAAGTATCAACCTCACCCACCAAGCTCCGTTGACCACACCAGTAGTCACTACAGGCACCGTGAAAATTCACGTTGCCTCAGTCTGTCACAACATGCGATACAAACTGCCACGATCATCCTCGTCATACATCAGCGTTGCCATGGAGCACCCATTACTAAACCAGAGCCTCACCAACACACATGAGCCAAAGATACAACCCGCAATGTCGTCAGGCAAGAGCCCATCCATGCTAGAAAACAGATTGCCACCATTATCCTCAACTTAGCCAAAAAACCTAACTAAAACACTAGAAGACAAAATTTCTCAGCAAAGTCATATAAACAAGTCTTTGATCTCCTTGTCTGGCAGCAAGCACATGCGCGTTGAGGCCTGGATGTCAGCCCTAGATGACTAGGCGCTGTCATTCGAATTAAATAGCGATTCTGAAGAAAACTGTCGGTTTAGGATTTCTCGTAAATGTATAAATATTTAAGGAATTCAAAGGAGGTCTATTAAGCAAATGTTTTCAGTTTAAAGAAAAAGATTAGTCATGGAGAGTACGTATGAGGGGTTTAATGAGCCAAATTAACAAATATATAGATGAAATTCCTCAACCTAGCCAAAAAAACCTGACGGAAACACCGCAGGACAAACTTCCTCGGCAAAGTCAAATGAGCAACGATCATTGATATCCTCATCCCGATAGCAATCCCATTGCAACCTTAAGGCCTGGATGGCAGCCCTAGACGTCTGTGAGTTGCCATGTGATGTAGACAACGACCCTAAAGAAAACTGTCGGCCTTGGGTTTCTCTTAAATGTGTAATTATTTAAGAAATTCAAAAAGATGATCTAATGAGCAAGTGTTTTAAGTAGGGTTGGACACTGGTCACTTCGGCTCGGTTTTCAGCCGAAACCAATACCCAACCCAAACTTAAAATTCGGTTCGGTTCAGTTTTTTCTTTCTTGAGACAATGACCCATAACTCGACCCAACTCACACGATTCATTTCGGTTCAAGTTTTTTCGTTTTTTTTGTATAAAAAAACATAGTGCTAAACATTAATTTTTTTCATAAAAAAAAAAAACTATAAAACATAACCTTAATTCTTTGTATATTTGTATGCTTGTATTTACAAACATACAATCAAAAACTATTAACAAAATATGATTCAAAATTTTTATAGAGGAATATAAAGTCTATAGTTCTACTTCAACATGAAAAATCTAAAATCCATAGTCAATAATTCAAAATTTTCAAAGTACAAAGTTTAACTTCAATATGAAAAATAAAGAGTTCATAGTTTAAACTTTAAAGTCCATCTAAATAGAGTCTAAACTCCAATGTTTTAAATTTAAACATAACTAATTAAGAAGAGAAAAATAGACTAATATTAAACTCTAGGGAAGGGTTTTGTGTTTGTTTTATGTTTTGAACAAAACAACGTCGTTTAAAAGGTTGACTATTGACTTTGGTTTTTCTGTTCGGTTCGGTTTTTACCGGACCAAAACAAAAACCCAACCCGTACATAATCGATTCAGTTCAGTTTTTTTCGTTTTGATTCGGTTTTTTTTTCGGCTGGGCTTGGGTTTCGGCTCGGTTTTTTTTCGTTTTCAGTTATGTGTCCACCCTTAGTTTTTAGTATAAAGAAAGAAATAAGACATAGAAAATAATTTTAATGAGCCTAAAAAAAGAAAATTTTTAAAAAAGATAGTAAAGAAAAAAGAAAATGAGAGAAATTAAAAAAAGAAAAAGACAAAAAGACAAAATAGGAGAGAGAGAGAGAGAGAAACAGGGGCGAAGACTCAAAATACAAAAGAGTATAGGGAAATGTCGAATCCTCAACCTCTCCCCTGTGCTTCTTTAAAAAAAAAAAACAAAAAAAAAAAACAAAACTACCTAAACTAAACATAAAAGCTAGCAAGCTAATTAAACACAAAGTTAAAAATACAAAATAGGGAAAACATAGAAATTCTAGCATACAACCATTAGAGAAATTTCAAAGAAATATTTATTTACTTTACATTTAACCTTTGTATCACTAGTAAGATCATAAATATTTATCGTGGGATCAAACTTCTTAAAAAGTTTACAAGGATTTTTATATATAGAAGCAAACAAAACATTTTTTCGAAAAAACATAACAACACTCGATCAAACTAATTTAATAGAAGCCTACAATAACATAAGCATATAAGAATTGATATCAGTTGTAAATTACGCATAACTGCTTTTATTTGCTCTTGTTCATTTCTTCTATCTAATCTTTTATGATCTAGAAATTTTTATTTAATTAATTTAACAAATGTATCTGTTGACAGTAGCCGCAGAGAGGCTACAGCAGGCCCACAGACCCGCATCAAGTACACCAGGGCCCGGCCCAAGGCTCGGGACCGGATCACCAGCACCCGGCCTCGGGGTCCAGCGCTCTATCCTGCCTCCAGAGACCCTGGGCTCGGGGGCGCCAGCCTGCCAAAGAGGGCACCAGAATGTACAAACAGAAGGGAATCAGTCCCACATCGAAGAGTAAGGCCAGCCTTCACCCCCAACCACCTATATAAGGGCCCTAGCTACCCTCTTTATTAGGTAACTTATCTCTCTCCCTGCTTACATACGTGTCTTGGTTATATATATTCCAACTATACTAACTTAGGCATCGGAGAGGAGAAGACCGGCCCGCTCGGTATTCCCCTTAGTGAGCAGGATTGCAGGAGATCAAGTTGGATTCATCAAGTGTCTACTAGACCCCCGGGTTTAGGCAGAAACAATTGGCGCCGTCTGTGGGAACACATACGAAAAGTTGTGTTGCTCTGTTGATCCTTTGGAGAAGTAGCTACATCCTTCAGTCCGGAAGCTAGGGAAGGAAGGAAGATAAAAGCCAGCACGGAAGGACCGAAAGCGCGAATTCAGTTCCCCGACCCGGCCCGTAACATAAAGGCTGAGGTCGGTGCGAGGTTCGCCCTTTCCTCCATCAAAGACAGAGCTCATGATCGCCGGGAACTAGAAAACCCCGACCAGAAGGGTCCGGGAGAAATAAAAAAGATGAAGGCATAGGTCGAGCGCTTGCGAGAAGAGGGCGATCAAGATCGACCAAGTGCGGAGGCCCGATGCCAAGAATTGAAGGCAGTAAACATTGCCCTATTAGCGGCCCTGGAGCGAGAGGGTCAGCAGGGCACTCCTCGAACAGCACCGCGGTCAGCAGACAAGGCTAGCGAATTCCCGCATCTTGAGGTAGGGCTGGCCACGGGAAGAAGAAGGACCGTGCATGTGGCCACGCCACTCTTTTCGGAAGCTCTAAAAAACTCCGGCCCGGCCGAGCCCCCGTACCGTACGGGCCAGGCGTCAACCGAGCAGGAAAGCTCTACCGCACGAACACTCGAGGCGCTTTCCGCCTCGGTGGCGGACATTAAGGGTCGCATAGAGACCAGCGAGAGGATGGCAGGGTGACCGCGGGGTGGCGCACGGTTCAACGAGCGTGTTGGACCTTTCCCGCGCCCGATTAGGGAATCGGGAAGATCTGGAAGCCAAAAGCCTCTAAAGTTGACATATTTAGGAACGGGCTGCCCGTACCAGCACCTGGACAGTTTCAAGTCACAAGCAGGGGCGAGGGGCTACTCGGACGCCATATGCTGCAACATATTCCAAGAGACACTCTCGGGAGAGGCGTTGAATTGGTTCTACGAGCTACCAGTGAATTCAGTCGAAACCTTCGAGCGGTTGACTGATAAGTTCGTCGGTCGGTTCATCCTCAGAGCCAGGACAGCCCAGGCATCAACAATCCTTTTTGACTGCATGCAAACTGACAACGAGCCGCTATGCGCCTTCGTTAACCGGTGGCAAATTGCCACGGCCGGGGTCAGGAACCTGGACAAGCAGATCGCAGGGATGGCTTTCAAGCAGGGTTTAAGACCTGGGGAACTTTCGTACGACTTACTAGTACGGGAGCAGCTGGGGTACGACGAGCTGATGACCGTGGCCGTCAGGCACGCTCAGGCAGAGCACGAGACATATGGGGACAAGGCGCCCAAGCGAATAGCGGACGACCTACCACCATCCCGTGGAGGCAAGACCGGGAGGCTAGATCGCAACCGAGCGCCTGCAGCCACCAGGAAAGCAGAGATGCGGGAGGAGTGGCAACCCCGGCGAAGCGATGGCGACGGTTCCCGACCAGGGAGAAGACCGCCATTTGTGCGCTCGGCGCAGCCTCTGGCAGCTACGCCAGCAGAGCGACCACTGCGGGCCTTAGCTATTTCGCCAGCAGGAAAACCCAAAGATCTAGCCCTTCGGACTGATGACCGAAAACCCCAGAAAGCGGTCGTGAACGACCAGGCCCGCCCAAAGGATCCCAACAACGAGCGACCGCGAGCTCGGCAGGTGGGAACTATAAGCACCCGCACTCCCGGGGGGATCGAGGTACACGGGAGCATTAACATGATACACGGCGGGGACCGTATAGATCGGCTTACCCGGAGCTCAAAGAAGCGGTGCCTAAGATCGATCCGAGGGAAGGAGGTGTACGCCTTCGGCGAAAGAAGCGGCCAAGCTGCTAAAACCGGATGGAACTCGATCACTTTCTACGAGAAGGAAGAGCCGGAGGATTTGATCCAACCGCACAACGACCCCTTCCTCATTACGGTCCAAATAGACCACTGGATAACCAGTCGTATGTTAATCGATACCGGAGCCTCAGTCACAACCGACCGAGGTACCTACTGTTATAAGAGAATGCCGTACGGTCTAAAGAATGCCGGGGCCACCTACTAGCGTACGGTGAACCGAATGCTGGAGCAAGAAATGGGTAAAACCGTAGAGGTTTACGTTGATGACATGCTGGTCAAGAGCTTGACTGTAGGGGCCCACATCCGGGATTTGACCGTAGTCATCGGCAAGATGCTCAAATTCGGAATGCGCTTAAACCCAAAGAAGTGCATTTTCGGGATTTCAGAGGGCCTATTCCTAGGCCACATCATCAGCCAGCGAGGGATAGAAGCCAACCCGCTGAAGGTCCAGGCAATTTTAGATATGGAAACGCCAGGGGAGAGAAACCAGGTCCAGATGTTGACCGGTCGGTTAGCCGCCCTTGCCAGATTCATCTCCCGCCTAACCGACAAATGCACCCCGTTCTTCAAGCTGCTCAAGGCACAACAGACCAGGAAAATCCACTGGGCAGCGGAGCATGAAGCGGCATTCCAGTCTATCAAGGCATATCTGTCGGCAGTGCCTCTCCTATCCAAACCAGTGTCGGGCGAAATGTTGTACCTCTACATAGCTGCATCCGCAACGGCCGTCTCCGCGGCTCTCATTAGGAAGGAAGACACGCTCGAACTCCCGATATACTATGCGGGAAAGGGACTCACTGGAGCAGAGGGCCGGTACCCCGACATAGAGAGATTGGCTCTGGCCCTGATTGTTAGTGCCAGGAAGCTCCGGCATTATTTCCAGGCTCATTCCATTACCTTATATACCAATCACCCTCTGCGACAGATCCTGCAAAAACCAGAGACCAGCGGTAGGCTCGTACGGTGGGCAGTTGAACTGGGAGAGTTCGACATCACTTACGCCCCTCGAACGGCCATCAAAGGACAGGCAGCTGCGGACTTCATATGTGAGCTCACCCCAATGGCGGTAGAAGCGCACCCCGCCCGGTGCGAGGACACCGACGCGGTGCCAACCATAAAGACCGAACCAGGTCTCCCCACCGGTTGGAAACTTTACGTGGATGGCTCCGTTACGACCAGGTGGAGCGGCACCGGTGTCATGATAACCTCGCCTGATGGCCAGTCATACGAGTATGCCTTACGGTTCCTTTTTACCACCTCCAACAACGCTGCCGAGTATGAGGCCCTCATAGCCGGTTTGCAACTGGCCAAGGAGTTGGGAATCTCGTCCATGGAGATATACAGCGACTCTAGCCTAGTGGTGAACCAGATGAACAGGGTGTTTGAGGTCAACGACCCCCAGCTGTCCTCTTACCAGGCTTTGGCCAAAACCCTGATTGAGCCGTTCCAGGGCGCCACGATCCAGCACATTCCCCGAGAGGCAAATAGACATGCAGATGCCCTCGCAAGGCTGGCAACCGGAAACTACCCTCCAGAGTACCGGAAAGCAAAAATTGAAACTCTCCAGAAGCCAAGCATAAGCAAAACCATCTCCGAGATATTTGCGGTAGAAGAAGCGCCACCAAGCTGGATGGACCCAATAGTCAGGTATTTGACCGACAAAACCAGCCCCTAGGATGCGGTAGAGGCCAGGAGGCTACACCTCCGGTGCGCCCGGTACGGTCTCCTCAACGGCCAGTTATACCGAAGGGGGCACAGCTTCCCCCAGCTGAGGTGTGTGACAAAAGAGGCAGGAGAGGCTATCATGCGAGAGATCCACGAGGGAGTATGCGGTAATCACTCCGGCGCAAGATCATTATCCCACAAATCGCTCTGAGCGGGGTATTTCTGGCCAGACATGGCGGCAATGTCACGAAAAATATCAGGCGGCTGCCACAAGTGCCACATGTACGCCTCTGTACCTCATGCCCCGGCAATCGCATTATCAATCCTCTTGGCACCATGGCCGTTCGCACAATGGGGATTAGACATCATAGGCCCTTTCCCAACAGCTGTGGGACAGTACAAGTATGCCATCGTGGCAGTGGATTATCAGACTAAGTGGGTCGAGGCAGAACCCATGATAAAGATCACTGAGGAACGAGTCAAAAAGTTCCTATGGAAAAACATCTACTGCAGGTTCGGGGTACCGCAGACTATTGTCACGGATAATGGGACACAGTTCAATAATACTGATCTTATCCAGTACACAGCCTCTATGGGGACCCGGATGTTGTTCGCCTCAGTGGCGCACCCACAGACCAACGGCCAGGTAGAAGCGGTCAATAAAATTATCAAGACCCTTCTCAAAAAGAAGCTGGATGCCAAGAAGGGATGTTGGGCCGAAGAACTCCCCGCGGTGCTATGGGCCATCTGGACAACAGCAGCAGAGGCAACAGGAGAGACCCCGTTCTGCATGGCATTCGGGAGCGAGGCGGTACTCCCTGTAGAAACTGGTATACCCAGCGGCAGGGTCGAGAATTACGACGCCGAAACAAACGCCGAGGGGCTATTGCTCAACCTGGACCTCATTGAGGAGCGCCGCGACCAGGCGCATATGCGCAACCAAACCTACAAGCAGCGGATCTCCCGGTACTATGACAGAAGGGTCCGGGAGAGAAAGCTACAGGTCGGGGACTGGGTCATGAAGAAGGTCCAGAAAAAAACCGTTGGCCCTAGAACCAACATGGGAAGGGCCCTACCAGATCACCGCGGCCGTGGGACAGGCAACATTCCACATTATAGACACCGAGGGTATCTATTCCACCCGGCCGTGGAATATCCAGCACCTACGGTTCTACCCTAAGTAATAGCGGTCACAGAGCGACAACAGTGTATTTAGCATCAATATTGCAATACGCAGTTACGGCATTAACGAATAAACTACAACAGTTACAAGATGTGCATGTACAAGATAAACAGCTAGCTACCGCCCCCGGAGCCCCCAATCCCTGGCCCGCCACTTTTTAGAGCTTGCTCCCGCTCCACCATCTCAGTTAGGGCTATATCAGCCTCCATCTGCTTGGCATCAAGCCATCCTTTCTCCCTCCACTCCAGATAAGCGTCGCTAATGCCCTTCTCCCGGGCCGCATCCAGCATCTCTTCAAGCTCCACCGACTCCCGGAAGTCGTCGACAGCCTTATCGGCCACTTCAGCAAGCTGGGATTCCGTGAGCTTCTCCCTTCCTTAGGCGACTACTGTAACCTGACTCTGGAGCTCCAAAACCTTCGCCTCCAGCTCCGTGATTCTCCCTTCCCGGGCAACAGCCTGGGTCTGCAGCCCCAAAACCCGCACGCTCAGCTCCTCCACCCGCCTCTCTAAACCCGCAGCAGCCTCACCTCTGGGCTCCGAGGCATAAAGGCTATGAACCAGCTGCCAGAGGTAAACAAAGGAACATTAGCTCGTGTCACTCCAAGAGAAGGAAGCACAAAAACACTTACCCGAACAGCTAGTTCCACGGGCTTCGCCCTGTTCTCGCCCGATCGTCCAGTCCCAGGGCCCTCCCGGTCAAGCCCCAAGGTTTCGATGGTAGCAACCACGAACCTACCAATTCCATCACCGGAACTGCGACTGGCTTCCGGCACCTGAGTCCTTCGACCAACCACCTCCACGACCGGAGCCACCGCCCGCTCGATTGGCCCAGCCGAACTCGACGCTCCAGTGTCAAAAGCCCTTGCCCTCTTGGGCGGAGCTTCACCAAGGCTGCTTCGGTGGCGCCCGTACATTCCTGCCGCTTCCCTCTCCCGCGAGACCCGTACCGCCATCGGTCGCGCCACGGGTTCTGAACCAGATAACCCCACAGACCGCCCTTCCCGAATAAAGAATGGGGAGTTGTTCTCACCGCCCGCTCGCCTTCCGTAGTGAGCGTCCGGAAACACGAGCGGCACCGGCCTGTCATGCTCCCTGCGTTTCTGCGTAGCCGTATCAATCACGGTCTTCGCGGCCGCCTCCCCCGTCTCCATCAATCTCGAGGCTATAAGCTCCTCATCCGGTTCGATAGTCTCCTCAATTTTAAGCGCGAGCCGGGGGGCATTAGCTGCAAGCCGATAGGTCGAGCGGTCAGAACACAAGCAACCATGCAAAAGGCAAAATGCAAGACACCTTACCAGGTTTTCTCCCCATCTCGCATATCTCCAGCACGTTCCATCGGATGAAGTTGTAGGAGCTCCGACTCAGATGGTCCCAGCCATAGAACAACCAGAATATCCGCTGCTTCTCCAAGTTCTCCAACTGCCATGATTGGTCCTCGATCGGTTGGTATGCCCCGAGGACCTGATAGCCCCTCTAGTTACTCTGCCACCTGCCACCGGCCAGCACCACCGACCTCCTCCAGACATCTGAAACCGATGACGGCAGATGCGTGATTGCAGCACCATAGTCCCGCGCGGCAAAGTTCACACAACCGCTGCACTGGGCTTTTCTGCAGTAAGAAATCTTGTACAGCGCCCGAAATTCATTAACCGTGGGCCAGTTCATATGGCTCAGACTAAACAGGCACCCAAGCCCAAGCAACTGCCTCCACTGATTACTCGAAAGCTGGGCCGGGGAAAGATTTAGTGAGCTCAGCATATACTGAACAAATCCCGGCAGCGGCAGCGATAGTCCATGTCGGAATTGATCGTCGAAAACAGCAACCCAGCCCGGTTCCGGGTTACAGGCCAGTTCCCCGGGACGCAGGCCTCGAAGTTTAACAGAAGAATCGATGTCCCACTTCGCCCGAAACTCCCTAATCTCTCTTTCATCCATGCTTCTGACTGGCTCGTCGCAGGAAATCACTTTGTCACCATCCAGCAGCTCGTGCCTTATAGGCCCGCGGCTTGCACCGCCATAATGCGCAGATCTCCCAGACGCCATAATCCCAACACAAAATAATTCAGATCTACAGCAAGGCGGACGAGGAGAGCAGAAGGCAAAACGTTTAGGCAAAGTGTGGTACGAGGTGACCAGAGTGGACAATAAATAGGGCAACAAGAAAAGCAAGGCCACCCCAGCCGTGTATTCCCTCCATCTCAGACCGCTCCCTGTCGACACGTGTCCCAGCATGGATAAAGGATCCCATCCATCATAACTGATGGGACTGATGGGCTCTCCCCTTCATCGCATGTCCGCCACCTGTCCCACTTACCAGCGGCATTTGAGGAGATAGGAGCGAACAACGAGGCGTCCACTCCCCTCGTTCCCCCAGAAAGTCAACTCCGAGTCAATCCGGCACCATGGCGGTTCACGAGTATGATCATTCAACCGGCTGCATGGCTTCTTCATTGTATATCTTGAAGACCTCTCACCGCTTGTGATTTTTCCAACCGCTTCGAGAGCATCTATCCAGGTATGAACCCTCCTTCTAGCACCATCTTCGTTGCATATCACTGGGGGACTCGTCTCGATATGGCATGTCGCCCGGTCGAGATCTGTCCAGCACTATGACATTCCATCGGCCCTGGGACATTTAACCCCAAGGCATTCTACCGGTTGTCACCTTCCTTCACCTACGGGCAGGAACGAGCCAACAGCAAAGGCTTCTAAACGCATGGGCTTTATAAACCCGGGCGAGTTTACATCTAACCCATGTACTCTTGTCCAGCAGGATGAAAACCCTGCATCACACTGAACTGTGATACATTTGGGGATACATGGCGAGACTCGTTATCTCAACGCCACTCCACTGGGCAGATTGTTTCTCTAACACAGAACAAGTCTCCCCGCAGGCTAACAAACCTGCACATTACCTCAACGCTTAACCAACAAAAGCTGAGAAGAACTAGCAAGTGTTAACCGATGCCTCGGTACGGCCGTAACGCTCTCCGGGATACCTGTTGGCCTAGTCCACGCACCAACAGGCCCTCCCGCAGGCTAGCATCTCCGGGACTCGTCTCGATATGGCAGAACGCCCGGTCGAGCTCCTGAGAACTCCGCCTCGCACCGATATGGCAGAACGCCCGGGCGAGGTCCAGTCTGCAAGTTCATCCGGGACTCGTCTCGATATGGCAGAACGCCCGGTCGAGCTTCCGAGAACTCCGCCTCGCACCGATATGGCAGAACGCCCAGGCGAGGTCCAGTACTATCTATATTACAAACGTACTTATAAACTTTTACTTACCGTCGGCAACAGGTACTCACCTCGGTCACGCCCAATCTTTAACGCGGACTTGGGGGACTGGGCACCGGTAGGTTGGTAACCCTGCGGGTCTGCGGGGCAAGAGCAAGAGAGAGTTAAGTCCCCATTCAAGATTGCACTTGACCGGGAACTTGGGGGACTTGTTGACAGTAGCCGCAGAGAGGCTACAGCAGGCCCACAGACCCGCAGCAAGTACACCAGGGCCCGGCCCAAGGCTCGGGACCGGATCACCAGCACCCGGCCTCGGGGTCCAGCGCTCTATCCTGCCTCCAGAGACCCTGGGGTCGGGGGCGCCAGCCTGCCAAAGAGGGCACCAGAATGTACAAACAGAAGGGAACCAGTCACACATCGAAGGGTAAGGCCAGCCTTCACCCCCAACCACCTATATAAGGGCACCAGCTACCCTCTTTATTAGGTAACTTATCTCTCTCCCTGCTTACATACGTGCCTTGGTTATATATATTCCAACTATACTAACTTAGGCATCGGAGAGGAGAAGACCGGCCCGCCCGGTATTCCCCTTAGTGAGCAGGATTGCAGGAGATCAAGTTGGATTCATCAAGTGTCTACTAGACCCCCGGGTTTAGGCAGAAACAGTATCAATATTAAAAGTTTATTTTGCTACTTGATGTTAAAAGTTTATTACCACGGATCCGGATCGAGGGACATTTTTTTTTTACACAAATTTTGACACAAGTATTCGGCCATTAGATTTTAAGATTTCAATGGTCTAGATTAATTGTAGGTATGATGTCAACATTCACAAGGATGATATGACAATTGACATGATACTCCATATTTTCCTATACAAGTTATAAATATAAGAAAAGAAAAACAAAATCAAACTATTTTCAATATAAAAAAACACAAAATTAAAATCATAAATTAGAATTATATATGAAAAACAACAGCCTAAAAATAAATCAAAACACAAAAAAAGACGCAAACAACAGGAAGAATGACAAACTCAGTAAAAGAAAAAGAAAGGTTGAATGAAGTTCCTAGCTCCCAAACTCCTATCAAAATTAAGCTCAAGTTCCTATCACAATTAAGCCTTCAATTTTACTGTATGTACCATTGACATCAATTTGATTAATTAGATAGCATGAAGTCTAGAAAAGTGGAGTATTTCTTCTTCCTTCCAACATTGCATATGCGATCCACCTTTTGTACTCCAACTCTTTTTTTTTCTTCCCTAAATTGAAAGTAACAATTGATAAAAACAAGAGGGTAGTTAAAAAATTTCACAACGATTGAGCATTTGGGATATAATACTACTACAAAACGCATTATCAATGTGATCATGGAATTATGAAATGTCTTCACTTCTGTACTGATATCATTCAGTACAAAATCCAAAAAGCACATTGATCTATATCATACGATCTCTTATAAACAAGGAACTAAACAGGTCTTACCGTAAATTTATTCTCGTATAAGAACAATGACCAAAACAAATCCAAATAACACCAATAATCTCTTATTAAACAGAAGTTACTTATAGAGAACCAAATCAATATGAAGTTAGAATTGGACTTCTTATAATATACATGAGACAACTTTTCATCAAACTTTTTCTTTATATGCCAAATACAAAGGCGATGATGAGTATTGGGAAAAATCTTGGCAATTGCTCATTTCATTGCTAAATCTTGGTCAGTGATAATACATAATAGATGCTAACCACCTGTAACATCAAGCCACGTCTCAAATAACCATAAAAATGTTGCATCTGTCTCATCTTGTAAAAGGGCACAATTTGGAGTGATGATTTACTCCAGTAAATGGGGCAAATGACATCTCATACTTATTTGTTTGGTATGTTGTATCTTATAAACTACATCTCTGAAATTCTGATATGCCATCCGTAAGCTAGAATCCACCTAAAAAAATTAGTAGCTCTGTTGTGCTCATGTTACTGTACCGCATAAAAAAACTGTGGATTTTCCGCTTGCCTTTTTCAGAAGTAATTGAAGACTGACTGTGCATCTCCATATTCCAACTCTTTGTGCCTTATATTCCTCAATTGATTATAACAATCCTTATTGTCGTAACCAATACTGTGAGCACCACCAAACATCGAATGAACTTTACTGATCCGTAAGTTCTCTTTCTAAATACTTTCGTTAAATCATTTGTTGCATTAGGCATATGTCTATTTGGCTTCATCATAATTCTTCGAGCTGGTGTCACTATTTTATGGTTGTAGATGTCACTGAAAACCGAAACTTTCCACTTGTTAGTCCATTTGTCATAAAGAACTCGTATATTAGCCTCACATCCGCATTTAACTGTTGAGCAACTTTTATGCTTCTTCTTTTCAATCTGTTGGTCACATGTTTCTTCCCCATCTTTTCCATCTTCCTCATCTATCTTATCTTTCTCTTTTACATTATCTTCTCTTTAACTTTGTGTGCCATGTTTACCTTGATGTGCACAGACATATAATCTACTCGTCACTTCATTTGACCTCAATCTTCACTTTGATAAAGTTCGAATACGAGTTCAAAAACCTTCTTGTCTACCGTAATCTTCTTAGTATTGTCCTCCTTCTTCTAATGTCTCAAAAAGCATTCCAACATAAGGTGATTGTAGTTTTCGATCATCTTTGTCTTGATGATGGTGATCAGTTGCTTCATAGTTTGATACTTGTTTATTGTACCAACTAAACACTACATGATCATATAAATCAATTAAATGCAAGTTTAATGTAATCAAATGTTCATAAAAAAGCTAATATAATAGGGTTATGATCAAGCAATATAATATACAAAGAACAATTCACATAAACTAGTTTAATTATATATTGTTTGCCCATATAATATACAAGAACAATTCACATAGGCTTGTTTAATTATATACATTTTGCTCTTGATTCGATACATTGGATTTCGCATTCTTAAAGAACTAAAAAAAAATAAATGAAGAAGAACAATCATTCAAATCACAAAGCTGCATTCAAATTTGTATTCTCTTAATATAGCAACGCATGGTTATGCATGCTTTTAAATTGAAATCATATAAGCAATTATATATGTTTCTCATTTATATATATATATAGGCCTCTTCCACTAAGAGATCCCTTATTTTGCCAATTTTAAGGGATCGATCATTTAACATACTTTTCGATCACATATTAATATCTCCATCGTTAAACTTTCAGGTTTATATGAGTATATCATATCTGAAAATTTTCATTCAATTTGATAATCATTAGAGCGTTCAAAATTGAAATTTACTAAAATAAAAACATGAACGGTTCGGCTTTGATGGATTTCATACGTCTATTGATTTCATCTAGTTAGATCTCTTAACGATCACCATTTTGGCTAAAAATTTACAATAATGATCTATATATACAGACCTAGTAATTGAACGGTGGAGATGTAAAAATGTGATTAAAAAGTTTGTCTAATAATTGATCTCTTAAAATTGACAAATTTACAGAATGATCTACACACACACACACACACACACACACACATATGTGTTTTTTGGATTGATACAGAAGGCATATATACGTCTTCCACTCTTAAGGAGAAAGAGCGCCTATCTCCAAAATTTTGAATTAAAGAATCTAAAACGCAATATTCTAAAATCTAAACAGGTTTATTGAATCATACATGTACTTCACAACCATGAAATTTGATCTATGCCTAAACCCTAAATAATAATATGTTGACAGGAAGAAAAAAAAATATAGATATGTACCTGTAATATGTTGCGAGTATTATCTAGTTCGAAAGAGCTAAATAGTTGAGAACATACATATGAGAGCTATGTTGGAGAGCCAAAGTTGTGAATTTGTTCTTGTACTCTGTTTTTCTTTTCTCTATGTTTTGGCTCGTCTTCCGCTCGTTCTTCTTCCATATGTAAATCTTGTTCCTGATTTTAATTTTGTGTTTTCTTTTATTGAAAACAGTTTATTTTTGATTTTGTTTTTTTTTTACCTTGTATTTATAATTTGTAATGGAAAATACACTACCAGGAAAAATACCTTAGGCGACGAAATATAAATAGTTTCCTCGCCTAAGAGTTCTTAGGAGACGAAAAAAAATTTCGTCCTCTAAGCTAGAAATTTCGTCCCCTAAGACTATTCTTAGGCGACGAATAATTATTTTCTTCGTCTAAGAGAACACTTTAACGACGAAAATTAATTTCGTCGTCTATGTATATTCTTAGGTGACGAAAAAAATTTCGTCGCCTAAGGTTTTTACTTAGGTGACGAAAAAAAATTTCGTCGCCTAAGAAAGACTTAGGTGAAGAAAAAATTATTTTTCATCGCCTAAGTTGAATACTTAGGCGACGAAAGTGAATTTTCGTCGCCTAAGAAAACACAAAAACGCCGACAAATATTTGTCGTTAGAGCTATTTTCTAAGACGACGAAAATTATGTTTTCGTCGCCTAAGATTTACACTTAGACGAGGAAACCATTTTTTCGTCGCCTAAGTGTGCATCTTAGGAGAGGAAAGTAACATTTCGTCGCCTAAGTAAATATTAGGTCAATAGATTTTTTTAAAAATTACTTTTACTTAGACCACGAAATAACATTTTCGTCACCTAAGTTCTTACTTAGACGACGAAACTGTTATTTCGTGGTCTAAGAAAGCACTTAGGTGACGAAAATGGTTATTTCGTGGTCTAAGCAAAAAACCCTAAACACATTAAAATTAAGCCGCAAATAGATTTAAAAAAAAAAAAATTTATTTTTTCTTAGACCACGAAATAATCATTTTCGTCGACTAAGTGTTTACTTAGGCGACGAAACCATTTTTTCGTCGCCTAAGTATGTATCTTAGGCGAGGAAAGTATTATTTCGTCGCCTAAGTAAACTTATCACACGAAAACCCTATTACGTACCTTTAGATGGTCTTGTTTCGTCGACTCTTCTAAACATTAAACTCTCATATAGATGAGACGTAATTATCCATGTAAAAATTTGGGAACTTTTATCTTCCGATACTATGGCTCCCTATAGAGAGAGATAAGTTTAAATAAGGTTGACCGTATCGATCGGGGCTATAATTTTATCGGATTTAAGTGATTTTTTTTATCATCATCATATTTTCATAAAACTTATCACACGAAAACGCTATTACATACCTTTAGATGACCTTGTTTCGTCGACTCTTCCAAACATGAAACTCTCAAATAGTTTTGAGTTGTAGATTTGACATTTGGTGTCCGATTGACGATTGTAATATATTTTCGGAAAGGAAACGGCGCCAGGAGTCAAACTCGTCGCTTTGCCACGACGTGTGGGCTTTTTCGGGCTTTCGAATTCGTTTAGGCCTTCAAAACAGCAGTTTTATATGTTTTAAATAAGGTTGACCGCATCGATCGGGACTCTAACTTTGTCGGATTTAAGTGATTTTTTTACCATAACCGTATTTCATCATAACGATCAAATGTTATTTCACAGTGTTTTTCAAAATTTTACTTTTTTTATATAGTTGCTTCGAAAAGTTGTACACTTAAGTATAATCTTATAATCAAGTTATACCGTATTAGTAAGCATGTTGTCGTTATAATGGCTAAATTCACAAAATGAAAATTTTGACCCTCTGATGTGATCGTTATAGTTAAATTTGAGTAGAGTATAAAAATCAACTCTTTTCGTGAACGTTCGATACTCGATCGAAACGGTTAACCATATTTTCATAAAACTTATCACACGAAAATGCTATTACGTACCTTTAGATGACCTTGTTTCGTCGACTCTTCCAAACATTAAACTCTCATATAGATGAGACGTAATTATCCATGTAAAAATTTGGAAACTTTTACCACCCGATACTATGACTCTTCATAGAGAGAGATAAGTTTAAATAAGGTTAACCGCATCGATCGGGACTCTAACTTAGTCGGATTTAAGTGATTTTTTTACCATCACCGTATTTCATCATAACGATCAAATGCTATTTCATAGCTTTTTTCAAAATTTGACTTCTTTTATATAGTTGTTTGCAAAAGTTTTAACACATTTTAATTAAGCAGCCAATAGATTTAAAAAAAAAATAATTAACTTAGGTGACGAAATATACATATTCGTTGCCTAAGTTTTTACTTAGGCCACGAAAATATCATTTTTCTCGCCTAAGTAAATACTTAGGCGATGAATATATATATTTCGTCGCTTAAGTTCATTTCAATTTTTTTGGAAAATTTATTGGCGGCTTAATCTTCCGCGCCGATAAATGTTGCCAAAATTTGAAATTATCTTAGGAGACGAATAATTTTTTTCGTCGCCTAAGTAAACGGTCTTAGGAGACGACACATGTTTTTTCGTCGCGTAAGATTTACTTAGGAGACGAATTCTTAGTTTCGTCGCCTAAGTAAGACTGATATAATTCCCAAACCGATACAATTCGATCAGTTCATTCCTCGAATCCCTAATTCTCTGAAAATTCATCAGTCCTGCCCCAGCCTCCGCTCAGTCCCAGACTCCCCAACCTCTGTCCCAGCCTCCGATCACTGCTTCTTCTTCTTCTTCGTCTTCATCTCAATCTTCTTAAATCCCTAAATACCCTAATTTCACAAACCCTTAAAGGTCGAGGAGGAGATTGATCCTAAAATCGTAGCTCAGTCGGTTTCGTTCAAGGAAGAGAGCTACGTCGTCGGAGAGTTACCTGAGCCACAGAAGAAGGCTCTGGACGAGCTCAAGCAGTTGATCCAGGACAACCAGGTCACCAACCAGGCCCTTCAATTGCTTCAGGACAACTACCCTGAGTTCGTTGCCAAACAGGTATTTATTGTCTTACTTTTTGGAGGGTTTCGGAGATTGAATTTTTGTTTATTTAGTATGCTTATTGTTCAATTATAGCTATTCTGAGGTTTGTTCAATTTTGGCTAATTTTAGGTGTTGATTGATTTCTTGTTCTATTATAGTTAATTTTACTTGGGAGTAGGGGTTTTGGAGGTGTTGATTAAATTCTTGTTCAATTATAGCTAATTTGATATTGGGGTTTTGGGTTTGTAGGTGTTTATCAATGTGCCATGGTGGTACCTTGCATTCAATAGGATGATCAGCCCCTTCCTGACCCAGAGGACCAAGAGCAAGTTTGTGTTTGCTGGTCCATCCAAATCTGCAGAAACCCTCTTCAAGTAAGTGTCAGTCTAATTTTGTTCACCGTTTTTGTCTGTGTTAGAGTTAATTCAAAATTCAAAATGAGGCTTGTGCATAATTCTGTTTTGTTGCTTTGCATTTGAATTCTGATGAACAGATACATAGCTTCAGAACATGTGACAGTCCAGTATGGTGGTCTAAGCAAGGAAGGCGAGTGTGAATTCACCACTGCCGACCCTGTCTGCGCCGGAGTGTGATTGGTTGGGATGATTTTGACGAAGGAGATCGTTAAGGCTCCGGAGCTCTCCGGGAAGCTCACTTTTCCTATTTCCGTCAAGCAGGTTTTCTCTTTGTTTTGATTTTGATTTAATCATGATGAAATTTTATGTTATTTAATATTTTAATTTAATTGATTGAGGTGATTGTTATTTAATTAGAATTAGATATTATTTTTCATATTGAGTTTGTTGTATTTGGGTGGCTTGTGAATCTATTTTGCATTGCAATATACAGAAAATGATGAGGTTTGTGGTGGTTATTGATTGGTTGGGATGATTTTAGTTAAAGTTGTAATATTTACTAGAAAATTGCTTATCAGTCTATCTTCTTTTGTGAATTCTGTTACATGTATTAGTGTAAACTTTGTTATTTTATTGATATAAAAACGGTTCCTAATACGGTATCACAATTTGAAAGCCTACACTACCGCACTCTAAATTGGAAATATTTCAGCTTCAAGGGTTTCGACTCCTTTTCTCTAATACAAAATTTATCACTTGTTATCTTCCCATAGGTACCTGGGGTGACTGATCGAGGTTTAGTGCCTAGACGAGTGACTAAGGTTGCCGTCATTGGTGGAGGGTTGATGGGCTCTAGAATAACTACAACATTGATTCTAAGTTATCCAGTGATTCTTAGTAAATTAAAATATTTAATTTGTATTAATAATTTTTTTAATATAGTAATTAATATTTTGTCTCAATTTTGGTTATTTTTTTTTTTAAATATAAATTCTTACTTAGGCGACGAAACTATCATTTTCGTCGCCTAAGTAAATCACTTAGGCGACGAAAAATGATAGTTTTCTCGCCTAAGTGATTTACTTAGGCGACGAAACTATCATTTTTCGTCGTCTAAGTAAGTCCATAGCCGACGAAAAACATCGTCCTCTAAGAATTTTTTTCGTCACCAATCCTTCTTAGACGACGAATTTTATTCGTCGTCTAAGTACTTTCTTAGGCGACGAAATTTATAATTTTCGTCGTCTACTTGCTTAAGCCACAAACTTTAGACGACGAAACTTAGGTGACGAAATTTTCGTCACCTAAGTCCTTAGTAGACGAAAATCACTCTTAGGTGACGAAATTTTTTCGTCGCCTAAGATTTCCATTGTTGTAGTGATATGGAGTGTCATGTAAATTGCCACATTATCCTTGTGAATATTGACATCATACCTACAATTAATCTAGACCATCGAAGATCTTAAAATCTAATGGCCGAAAACCTGTGTCAAAATTTATGTAAAAAAATATATCTCACGATCCGGACCTATTACCACTTGTTAAAATTTTCTTTATAGTTGTTTGATGTTAAAAGTTTAATTAAAACAACACTCTTTCAAAAATAATACAATATCATCAATTTAGTAGAATAATAATTTATGAATTAATTTCAGTTTTTCTACTTGAATTTTGACTCAATCATCACTTCAGTCCCTATACTTTTGATTGCATCAGCTACACCCTTATACTTCTCTAAATTAATCAACATATACCAATTTTGTAATTTCTTTTTGTTTTACCATATATGATTTGTTTTTGTTTGTTTTCTATTGTTCAACTTTATTATATGATTTGTTTAGCCTTGTTTATAATCGTAATATGGTAACGGTGCATTAATGTAGGGAAATGGTACCAAAAAGCCTTTGGAATTGATTTATCGTTTGGACGGAATTTACAAAATTGATATTTATTGATTAATTTAGGAAGTATATAGGTGTAACTGATGAAATCAAAAGTATAGGAACTGAAGTGATGATTCAATCAAAGTTCAAATAGGTAAAGTGAAATTAATTTATTATTTAATCATGTCACTATTTCCTTGTTTTGGACTAGAAGTCTACTAAGAAAACATATTTGTATGTGCTAGTAGTTTTCATTATAGTCTTCACTTTAAGCACAACTACTATAGATTACACTAATCAACAACAACTACTGCTACAACTTTAGCTCTACATGCAAGACTATTGCTTGCTTAGCTACTGCTCCTATGATGATCCCTTTCTAGGTCCAAACCTGAAGTGACCCGTAGCAGCTGCTGCCTCAGACACCAAGGTCTGGGCAGCACAAATTTTATGAAAAGTTTAGAAGAAAATGCTAAGGATGAATCAAGAGGAATAAGCTTCTTTTTCCTAAGCTCCTGAACGTTCATAACTCTTTCATGTTTCTAAGAAATTAGAACTAAAAAGAAGAAGGGATCAATCTATGTTTGAAAAAAGCATATTTTTTTTATTTTAATTACTAATATGTTTTAAGAAAATGACACTGTGCAAAATAAAAAAAATCTTGTCAATGGAGGGCACCATTTTTGGACTCGCCTCAGGTCTTCAAATCTCAGGTCCAGCCTTGTCTTTTTCACGAACTATTGGTACAATTATAGCTTCATATAAAAGAAAGAATAAGCTTTATATATATATATATATATCAAATGATGAATAAACTTACATAAAAAGATGAACAGCTGCTACTGCATCGTCTACACAGTTACTTGTCACTGCTTCTACTCAAGCTATTGCTTCGTAAATATTGCAAGCTTAGTATTTAGATAGTATATGTGGAAATATATAAGGATTATAGGAACATGAATGGTTGTAATGATTGATTGAAGAGGATATGTAGTTGATGAACACAAAGTTATATTATGAATAGGGGATACTTTTATTGATCACTATAGTAGAAATTTATGAGCATGATTGTAAATCTTTCGGGAACAAGGGATATTGTTCCTATAATCCTTGTCTATAATACACTCATAAAGATAGAGAAATATTTATTTACTTTATCCTTTAACCTTTGTATCACGAGTAGGATCATATACACTTATCTTGGGATTAAACTTTCTTAAAAGTGTACAAAGATTTTTATATATAGAACCTAAAATAACATTCTTTCAAAAAGATATAAAAACACTTGATCAAAGTAATTTGATAGAAACCTAAAATAACATAAGCATAGAAGAATTGATATCACTTATAAGTTAGGCATAGTTGTTGTTCATTTCTTCCATCTAGTTTGTTGTGATCTAGAAATTAGTAGCATGCAAATATAGACAAAAACTCATGCAAAAGTTGAAAAGCCTTTGTAGATACATAGGATGCTTCTCCAATTTGTGTATATGTTGTATCTACTTCATAAGTAGGAAATTGCTAATACCTCAATATGACTGGAAAAGGCTATTCTGGAACATCTATGTTCATAACTACTGCTCAATTTAATGTTTGGTTAAACTCATTGTAATAGTCGATTATGAGGAGCTGCACCAAGAAAACCTCCAAGTACTAGAAAATGTCATAGAATCAGAATACGTGGAGACATATTGGAAAAATTGAGGATGCTTTTGATGGCAACATTTACTAATATCAATGATATCACAGTTGCCACATAATGATTTATTGAAGAAGAAAGAATTAATACATCATTAATTTGTCTTAAATTTATTTATTTATTATTAATACATATTAAAGATTAAATTTTTAATTAATTCTGTTTTCTACTAAGAAAACCAAAAGAATAAGGGAGGAGAAGAAAAAACCTACTTGTTAGAAAGCATCTCTTGTACTATTTTCAACAACTTAGAACCAATACGGCTATATGAGAGATAGACAATATTCCTCTTGTTGAAGGAAAAACACATTGTGTGTCTTCGTCAATGTAACTGACTAGAGAGAATTAAGTAGTTAACATTCAATACTTGTAACTGAAACGATCAGTCATTATTGTCATAAATGTATTTAATATTACCGTTGTAATATTCACCCTATGTAAAGGGGATTATCAATGAAATGAGGAGACCAATTCTCATTTTCCTATAACACGTTATCAGTATGTAGCTTAATTCCCTGAATTTTTTTAGCCAAGAAAAAAAAACCCAAATTTTCTCCTCCCGCCGCCGCTAACAGCATCCCTGCAGCCGCCCTGCACCAGCACACCTCCGATGATGACGACGGACGCTGCTGCTGTTGCTCCGATGCTAGCCCAGCCCACCTCCAACGACGATGCCAAAACCGCCATCGATTCCAACCTTGATCCGGACCCGGATTTGCTGCTCGACCCGGCTCCCAGAAATTGATCTGGGCACCCATGGTGAACCTTCTCCGATCAAGCTTTTCAGATCGGCCCGTCGTTTTCTGACCCAACCGAGTGCCGATGAGGATCAACCTTGCCTCGACGCCGCCACGCCAGCGAATCCCAGCCAAGCTCCGCCCTCAATCCGGCCACCCCAAATCCATCGAGCCAAGCCTGCCATGGAGGCTTGCCCGACCCAGTAACGCCGCAGCATTAGCACTGCACGTAGCCACGACGCCGACGACCTTGCACCGCCTTCCGCACCAGCGCCGCCCTGTCCAATGTCCTCTGCAACAATCGCTGATGTGCCCAGTGCCCGACCCGTGTGCTCGACCTGGTTTCGCCAACCTGACCCGAGTCGGCACTCCTCAGACCCGATTCCTGACCCAGATCTGTGTGACCCGAAAGAAAAAAAAAAGATGTTTTGGGTAAAATTTATAGGTAATATTTGAAATTACTGAATAGTCATTTATATTTATTGTATATCCGTTTACTGTTTTTTTTAATAGTAAATACGAAATTGCTTAATTTATATGGTAAATATGAAAATATATATGATTAAAAAGACTAATCATATGAATATTATTGTTTTTACATGTGACGTATTAATTACGATGCTTTAATCAATATGGAATCGAGATCGAGCAATCGTTTCACACGCAGTTTATTTAGCAAACTGACAGTAAGATCTAATTAAATTTGTTGCTTTCGTTAAATGTCACATCCCGGGACCAGCTCCGCCGTAACACGATATTGTCCGCTCTGGGCACTCTCCTCTTTGGCCCTCACGGTTTTGTTTTTGGGAGCTCACGAGTAACTTCCCAGTAGGTCACCCATCCTGGAATTGCTCTGGACTTCGGAGTTCTCATCCCCTCCGAAGCCATTGAGCTCTTAAAAGGGCTCGTGTTATATGGAGGTGGGCATGTAAATATAAGGCACATTACCCCCTCTCCGTTGGCCGATGTGGGATACTACAATTGTGATGACTCTAACCTGACTTACTGAGTCCAGAGCAATCATAGGATGAGTGACCTACTGGGAAGTTGCTCGTGAGCTCCCAGAGACAAAACCGTGAGGACTAGAGAGGAGAGTGCCCAAAGCAGATAATATCTCAAGTGTATGGGTTGGGCTGTTACACTAAATCTCGTTTAAATTATTTTATGATATAATACTCTATTTAAATCGCATTAGTATTTATTTAAATATTAAATTTAGAGCATTTTATTACTGTTAAATAATTATTTTATTTAACATGTTATTTAGTTTTATCATTGCTATAATTATGCAATTTCATGAGCATTGTAATCAATATTCTAAAAATCCCCGCCTAGGCTGTAGGCGGAGCTCTGCCGCCCGGATTTCATACTGTAGGCGTCCATTAGGCGGCAAGCCGCCCAGGCGGGTCAAGGCGGGTAAGGTGGGCGGGTCGGGTCGATGCGCTAGGCTAGGCGTTGGGCCGGGTCGGGTCAGTCTGAAACCCGGAAAAAAAAAAAACCCAAAAATCAAAACCTAATTTTTTCTCTACTCTCAGTTTCTCACTCTCCTTCGTTCATCGTCTTCTGACTTCGCCTCCTCGTTTGATTCTCTCCTCTCCTTCGTTCGGCAGGCGACGGTTTGACAGGCGGAGGTTCGGCATAGCATTGGTCTCTCCTTCAGTCCTTCGTCTGCCTCTCTCTCTCTCTCAATCCAATTCAGCAGGGGGTAGTTCGGCCTCTCTCTCTCAGTCTCCTAGTGCCCTGCAGCTGCAGGTCTGCACCTCTCAGCCCTCTCTCTCTCTCAGCCTTCCCCTCTCAGGTTCTCACTTCTCATTTCTCAAACACTATCTTCAATTCATTCAATTGAATTCTTCAATTCATTTAATGGAATTATACTCAAGTGTGGTATATTAAAAGCTTTGATGTTGAATATGTAATGTGGTGAACAGCCTGAAATCTATATTAGAAGCTTTGATGCTGAATCTGTAATGTGTTGAATCTGTATACCATATATAGTTAATTAGTTATATAATCATTATAATGTGGTATTGTTTATAGTTATAGTGATTGGTGAGTGATTGCTGAATCTGTTAATTGGAATTGGAAATTCGGAATTGGAATTGTTGACAGTAGCCACAGAGGGGCTACATAGGCCTACAGACCCGCAGCCAGCAAGTCCGGGGCCGGACTGAGGCCCGGAGCAGGATCACCAGCACCCGAACCCAAGGCCCAGCAGTCTACCTTGTGACCAGGGGCCCGGGGACCGGGGACGCCAACCTGCCGAACAGGCCACCAGAGCTGTCCTTTTGTGTACGAACAGAAGAAAACCAGTCCCACATCGAAAAGTAAGACCGAGCCTCACGCTCGACCACCTATATAAGGGCCTCAACTACCCTCTTTAATAGGTAACTGATCTCTCCAACTGCTTATCATTCTTGCTTAAGTTATCTATTCATCCCAACTGTACTAACTTAGGCATCGGAGAGGAGAAGACCGGCCCGCCCGGCATTCCCCTTAGTTAGCAAGTTCGCAGGAGGAGATCACATCTAGATTCATCAGTTTCCACTAGGCCTACGGGTTTGTACAGAAACAATTGGCGCCGTCTGTGGGAAACTTGTATAAAAGTCACGTAGGCATCACCAAATGGCAGAAAGCTCAAAAGCGGGGCAGGAAAGAAATACAACAGAGGGTCAGCGGGTCGCACCAGAGCAAGTGCTCATCTCCACTCCGGTCGCTGTACGGGAGCAGCACAGCGACCAGGGCAACCAGGACGACGGCAGCTATGGGGGGCCAAGCGGCACGCCGGGGGCATACAACGATAGCGCGCGTGGGAAAGGCCCGGTGGAAGGCGACCAACCAACGCACTGGGGCTTTTCGCTGACATTCTCGGACGATCCGAGCGACAAAGAGGAGAGTCTGTTCGGTGACAGCGACCGGAACACCACCTACAGCCCCGACCGGCATGATATGGCGGGGGAGATACAGGCGATGAGGGCAGAAGTCGGTCACCTGCGCGCGGAGAGCGACCGGGATAGAGCAAAATCCAATGCTCGGTATAAGGAAATGGAGACGGTAAACGCTGCCCTGGTGGCTGCCCTGGAAAGAGGACAGCAGCGCAACGCCGCTATGGCAAGGGCACGTACACCCGCGCCAGGCCAACCTCAGCGCCTTGAGGCGGGGCAGTCATCGGGAGGAAGGTCTAGCGACCGCAGGAGGGCGGAGTCCCCGGACAGCGCGGTCTTGCCAATGAGCACGCCGGCACCCCCGCAATCGCACGTTTCATTCGAGGATGAAGTTGTGACCCCGACCGCACGGGCATTACAGGTACTCACCGACTCTGTGTCAGATCTAAAGGCCCAAATGGAGGCCAACGAGAGCTCATGTACTCAGGATCCGGCTGCCCATACCAACATTTGGATAGTTTCCGGTCCCAAACGTGCACCAAGGGCTATTCCGATGTAGTGTGCTGTAACATATTCCAGGAAACCCTGTCTGGAGAGGCGCTCAGCTGGTTCTATGAGCTCCCGGCAAACTCCATCGAGGCGTTTGAGCAACTGGCCGACTGGTTCGTAGGCCGCTTCATCCTCCGGGTCGAAGGAGCCCGGACATCGACCATCCTCTTCAACTGTAGACAGGCACATGGCGAGGAGCTAAGGACGTTTGTCAACCGTTGGCAAACGGCGACGGCCAGGGTTCAGAACCTCGACAAGGGCATCGCCGAGATGGCGTACAAACAGGGGCTTCGGCCAGAAAAATTTTCCTACGCCGTACGGGTGGAACTTCCGCAGGGGTATGACGAGCTAATGGCGATGGCCATCAGGCATGCTCAGGCGAATCATGAAACGTATGGGCAACACCTGTTGAAGAGAAAGCGGGAGGAGCCCCTCCCCCCCCCCGGCCGGCCGAGAAAACAAGGCCAGCCAGCGGAGCGAGAACCGAGGTGCCCAACCAGGCAGACCTGGCAGAAATTGGGGGAACCAACAGCAGTAGAAGCCCTATCATGACAAACCCCAGGGCGAGCACAAGCCGGCGTAGTACCGGCAAGAACGTCCCCTGGCGATCATGCCAGCAGAACGTCAAGAGGTCTTCACCACTCTAACCTCTTCATACGAGGACATCTTGCACGAGAATGGGAACATCATTCCCCCACCGCCGAGGAGCAAGTACCCAAAGGGGAAACTCACCCAGGCGCGAACAGGCAAGTACTACTCCTACCACGATGACGCTACCCATCGGACAAACAATTGCTACGCCCTCAAGACAGCGGTGGAGGGTTTGGTTAACAACGGTCAGCTTCAGCGCTATATAGGGGAAATGAGAGCAGATCCCGACCGGGAGCAGAACCAGGTCTGGTAAGCACGCCCGGACCCAGTGAAGTGTTAGGTGCTAGAAATTTCAAGCAGTTAGTTTGGCATATCAACGGTTCAACCAACGCAACATTATAAGATATGTATGCCAACTATTTTGAGAGAAATCCAAGGAATTCCACCGGAGCAAAAATGTATATCCAAAGGGTATAATACAAAAAAACCGTTCCAGCAGATTTACAAAAAAGAGAGCAAACAAAAATCTTAAGGAGCCGCGTCTCCCACCTCAGTGGACCCAACCTGCCCACCAGCTTCCTCATGTGGAGCCACCGCATCCTCTCTAATGGGTTCAGATGGTCGAAACCCGCCTTCCCCTTCCGCCTGCTCCTCTTCTGCCAGCTGCCCATCAGCATCGTCATCGGCCCCCGCCTTCGGCATTCGCGAGGTATCCAGGTACCCCTTCTCTTCCCACTCCACGTAGGCATCGGCGATACCCGACTCCCTAGCCTTTTCCAGGAGCTCAAGAAACTGATCACTATCGTGATATTTCTAGATAACCCGCTGGAAAAGCTCTGGGTCCTCTTCTCCAGCCGCAGCGGCAGCGGCGGCACACACAACGGCAGCTCCCACCTGGAGCTCATCCACTCTGGCCTCCAGCTCGGACCTCTCCTCCTCAGCCCGCTCCTTCTCCTCCTCGAGGCTCCGGACCTGGCCTTCTAGCTTGGCCACCTGTTTCTTGGCCCTCTCCTCCAGCCTGACCTTCTCCCGCTCAAGCCTGGACTTCTCAGCTTCCAGGCGCTCACGGGCTCTTGTCAGAGCGGCCACCTGCCTCTTCAACTGCGACAGCTCCTCACTCAGGTCCGGCTGGTACAGATTGTACAATAGCTACAGAACAACAGGGAGCCGATTAAACAAGCAACAATATAACGAAACCCGGCAGAAGTTATGAGCGGTGCCGTGGCACCAAGCAATTCTTACCCGGAGGACCGGCTCCTTGCTCTTCTGGCGGTTCTCCTCCGACAAGACTCCAGCGACCCCAGGCCTATCCAGACCAAGGCCAGCCACATCTGCCACCAGATTTCGGACGAAGGGACTCTCCGGACCTCCCCTCTGTTCCTCCGCAGGAGCGGGGTTACTCTGCTGACCGGCAGAATTTGAGGCAGCAGCGGCCTTGTCCCCAGCGGAACTCGTCGCACTGCTGGCCAACTTGAGCCGTTTCGCCAAGTTCTCACCAGACGACCGGCCAGTCAGCGTCATCAGCGCGGAGGGAGGGACGTCCATGATCCTCCGCCTCTTCTCACCCAGGTCGACCGGTGAAGAAGATTGTGCGCCTGTCCGAGAGACCCTGGTGACAAGCGGGACCGATCCCCGTCGGTACGGAATCCTATTCGTCCCACCAGGAACCTTTGGTGGCCCCCCGGTGGTCTTGCCCTTTCCGGCCGGGTCCCGCCTTGGACGCAACGGGGTGAGTCTTCACACGCCTTAGGGTATAGGCGTCGTCCGCAACGTCCAAGGCCATCGGTTTTGCATGAACGGTAAGCCGGCCAGACTCCTCATCCACCGAGGTCCGTGAAACGGCCTATCCTTTCTCCTTCAACCTCGAGATAAGGTCTTCACCGTCCATGGATAGTGTGTTATCGGGCTTGACGACCGTTCGGGAAGATGCACCTGCAGAACAAACAAATGGTTAGTATCAACTCGGTCAGCAGGAACGTCACTACTAAAACCCTACTACGCACCGGGATCCCGCCGAAGACAACAGTACTCTAACACCTCCCGCCGTATGAAGTTGTAGGAGCTTCGCTCAAGATCATCCCAGCACCCGAGTATCGTCATAATCCTATCCCGCTCCGACTCGGACAGTACGAATGATTGGTCACCAAGGGGCTGGAAGGCACCAGGAACCCGGTACATCCTCCTCCTTTTCTGCCACTTCCCACCCGCCATCACCACCTTCTTCCTCCAGTTATTGTCCACCCAGGAAGGTAGGTGGGTGATGATAGGCTGAAAGTGTCGGGCGCTAAAAGTCAGACAACCCCGACACCCTTTCTTCTTCGAGAAGGACAGTCTGTACAATGTCCGGAACTCGTTCACCGTTGGCATGCTCATCCCGGACAGCTCGTACAGACAACCAAGGCTCAGCAGCTGCCTCCACTGGTTCCCGGGAAGCTGCGCGGGAGACACATGCAGAGCGCTAAGCATGTACTGCACGAAGTCTGGCAGCGGGAGGGAGAACTCGTGACGAAATTGGTCTCCGTGAACAGCAACCCAACCCGCCTCCGGGTTACAAGCCGATTCTCCGGGATTCAGCGGCCGTAACTTCACCTCATCAGGGATATTCCACATCTCTCGGAAGGCGCCAATCTATGCAGGGCTCATAGTACCCTCCGGTTCATCGTACGCTACAGCCTCTTTCCCACTCCCGATAGTGTAACTCACGGGCGGAGTACCAGGAAAGCGCACCCCGTTGATGGAGACATTATCCAAGCACAAAGTACCTGCAAAACAACTTTATACACATAATACCCTTCTTTTGTCAATTGTAGTTAGGACAAGTAGGGATCGTTCTATCCGGGGAAATCAAGGGCTTTCAATCACACAAAGTGTTGCACATAAGGGGGTTTGTCGAATTTTAATCTAATTACCTACTCATTTTTACAAATTTAAATCCTAAATTATTATTTACAATTGATCAACATCTTCCACACAATCACAAAACACAAGACTCATTACACATGCAACGAAATTAAAACAAGTAAAAGGGGCAGCAAGCAAATATGGTATTCAAGATCAACTAAGTTCCAATTTAATTAGAGCCTTCGCGGTATATCTAATTATTCAAAACATCACAAGTATTTAGAATTAACTTCGCGTATAATTCTAAACATGGTACTAATCGGTTTAACAACACTTCGCGTAGAAATTAAACACAAATAGCACATAAGCACAATATGTCGAATTGGAACATGTTAGCAGGTATGGCGTCACTCATCCCACTTCGACATGTAAATTTCCAGAATTACTCTAGCCCTTAGATAAATACACATTAAAACCAACTTCGCGTATGATCCAACATGTATTAAATCGGCAAGTGAATTCAATATCTAGACAACACTCATGGCCTTTCGAATGCATCTAGACACCTCCTTCAGTTGCACACGAATTAAGGAAATAAACCTAATTAAATCAAGAAAACATGCAAAAACCTACTGCCCATCATACCATATTCAATTAAATCACAAGCATAATTCGGTAATTAAACACAAGAAAACCAAACAATATAACAAGAATTCGGAAATCCCATGAATAATTAACAAAACCAAAATCGGAACCAAGAATCCATACATAATTCATAGACAAATTAATGTATAAATATAAAGAAACTAAAGTCATCGAAAATTACAATCCAAGTGACAACCTTGTTGAAGAATTCGGCAAGTGGATTGGTGTTGATGATTGGAAGGATTTTATGAAAGGTGGTGAAAGATTGTTCGGCTATGTTCTTGGTGAGGATTTTTAGAGAGAATTCGGCAGAGTTTCGGCAAGTTTAAGTGAGGAAGAGAAGATGATTATTCTGAAATTATGTTGTGGTATTTATAGAGGCAAGGGAGGCAGCTAGGGTTTACAAAACCTAGTTTTTCTCAAACTTATCCTGCTGGCAGATTTGACCTTCGAGTGAAGATTATGAAATATCTTTCTCTAGAAAATAGATATTGAGGTGATTCCAGTTGGGTTGGAAACTAGACTCTCGTAGCTCTCTATCCATATTAGGCTTGAATTCTGATTCATTGTGACCTGTCCGGGAGAGTCCGTGGAAGTTGAGAGACGTGCACAGAAATTTTCCCGAAATTAATCAGGATTCTTTTTCTTTCTCTTATTATCTGAATTCTTTTCTTCTAGACTCTTCTTGGCCTTATCTTGGACTTGAATCTTCTTATTAAGTTAGTATGGACATATCTTTAGGTCCATAATATCTGATCCATGCTTCAAAAGTCCAAAGGAAAGCTTTCCTTGTGCAACCGGGATAGTTGTTGTTTTCCCAGCAGAATGACCTTACTCCAGTAAATCCGGCATAACTTCCTCCTCAGAGCTCCGATTGATGCGATTCCAAGTCCCAGAGAAACTAGACACACATAGCTACCTCCATAAAAAACAGTTTGATCAAATTCCTTATGAGTCGTCGGGAATGATTTTTAGAAGTTGGGACACAGTCCCAGGAAAATCCTGGAAGTCCCTGGATTGGTTTGCTCGGACTGCCAAGTTGCAGCCATCTTTTGGGTGACTTTCCAAACTCCGATTGATCTGAAATTTTAACACAACATTCCTTAGTATATGAATAATAAGCACACCAAATTTCATTAAATTCGGGCAAGGATAGATCGCATTTTTACTCATCTCAGAATCACGAAAAAGACAACTTGCATTATTTTCCAGATTCCTCAAACTTAGTCATTTTTCGGATTCTTAACCAACTTTTCGCCAAACTCTACCAAATTAATACTAAACTATATTATGACTCTATCTTAGACAAATAAGGGTTAAACAAAGCATAAATGAGGGTAAAAACATATAATATCGTCACACATTGTGCTCCTATCAACTACCCCACACTTATCCTTTGCTAGTCCCTTAGCAAAACAGAAACAAAAAGACTCAACTACTGCCCCTAAATGATTGTCTCAGGAGCTTTAAAACACATAGCTTTCAAGTTAAGCATTTCAATGTAAGCACATAAATCCCGAGCGTCATAGACATGTATCAAAGCATGAACAAGTAAGAAACGAAAATCACAAGCAATGACATGTTATGTTGATTTCATCCTCCTCACTAGGCATACTCTCTTCTTTTCACTCATGATATGGCAATTCACTCATAGTATATGCAAGAGAACAGATTGTAAGGCAACAAATAGCTCGCATATTTCATCAAATAAAAGCACTTTGTGAATCAATTTTCTGGAAAAACTTCATGTAACAACTATGTGCACAAATGAACCAAAGCCATATGCTCACTCTTGACAAAAGTCTCCACAAATCAAAGTTTACCTATTTCAAGAATCATGAAAAGATCAACATAAATGTGATAATGGGGATTGACATAAGGAATTCGCATTTAGGATAGTGGTGATAAAATGTCACCAAGACTTAGCAAAATTCAATAAATCCTTATGTCATCACTCCAAAGGCCAAATTTCATCATGCTGGGCCCAAACTTCATTCTTTTCTTCCCCATAACATAGTAATATGAACAAAGGTCAAATATGATATTAATAGACCTTCAATTGTAAAACAAACTCCAAATTCACCACAAGAACTCATCCAATTATTTTTCTTTTCACTTCATTGCCGAAATATTCTTTGTTTTTCATTTTATTCGGCTCAATTTTTCTTTTCATTTTTCTGTCCGAATTCTCTTCTTTTTCTTTTTAATTTCGGCAACAACACTCTTTTCATGAAATTGGACAAGTTCACCCCACACTTACTTCATAACACCACTTCAAATAACAAATTCCAAATAAACTTTACCAAGTCTTGACAACAATGGAAAGGATAAATTGTTCTAAGCTCAAGGAAAGTGTATCATGGTGATGAAATAAAATTGCACAATATCGGCTCAAAGGGGTTAAAACTAAGGAGTCCCACGACGGGCACAAATTAGGCATAAGCTTTATTTGGCAATGGTGGTAATCCTAACATGATCTTTTCAATCCTTTTCAAAATCAAGGCATTTCATGAATAATAGTCTCAAAAATTGTCAAGAACAAGTTCTAGCATTCTAGAGTTCATTAAAAGCTATGGCACATAGTCATTGAATAATCAAAGAATAATGAAGTTTTGAAAAAATTCTGCCCATTTTTTTTTTATATTTATCGCTCATGAAGAAAGTATTTGGCATCAAAGCTCACATAGGTTATTATGGAACAAAATCAACACAAACATGCATGCTTATTACACAAATAAGTTCAAATCTCAAATGTTCATACCAATCACAATGTCCATGAAACTCACAATTAATTCTCATGATTATGCAAAACAATCATCTATGTACTCAAAGACATAATCATCATAGACTATTAGGGGCATCCTAAGACTCAAAAACAAAAACAAAACCTACAAAAATTACAAACTAAAAGCAACGAATTTTTTTTTTTTTTTTTTCTGATTTTGTGGTTTTTTTTTTTTTTCTTTTATGACTCAAAACAAAGACTCAAAAACAAAAACTCAAAACAAAACAAAACATGTGAAACATATATTCCCTACCCCACACTTAGAAAATTATATTGTCCTCAATGTAAACCAGAAATAATGTTGTAATTTCTAAGCATATGATAAAATTAACAAGTTCCACATTTATACAATTCAACCAAAAAGAGTTTAGGGATTTAGAAAATTCAAACTCTCGTAGACGGCTCCTTCACAATTTTGGTTGAAATGGGTTGCCTCCCATGCAGCGCTTAATATTTATAGTCTACTCAGCCTAGACTCTTCTCCTTATCATCAGGATCTTGGTGCGTCTCTAAATTGTATCTCCTCAATGGTGTGCTCCTCAAAAGGTTCGTAGTAAGGCTTAAGTCGATGACCATTCCCCTTGAACGCTTTTCCTGTTTCAATACTTTGAATTTCAATAGCACCATGAGAAAACACGTTAGTAACAATATAAGGCCCAACCCAACGAGAACACAATTTTCTAGGAAATAATGTAAGACGAGAATGAAATAACAAGACTTTTTGACCAATATGAAACGTTTTTCCTCTTATCATCTTGTCATGAAACAATTTCGTCTTCTCCTTGTAAATCCACGCAGCATCATATGCTTCATTCCTGATTTCCTCAAGCTCGCTCAACTGCAATTTCCTGTGAAATCCAGCTTTGTCAAGCACCATGTTGAATTGCTTGACTGCCCACCACGCCTTGTGCTCCAACTCTACTGGAAGATGGCACGCCTTGCCATATGTGAGCCGAAATGGAGACATCCCAATGGGTGTCTTGTATGCCGTTCTGTAAGCCCATAATGCATCATCAAGTCTGTCACTCCAATCTTTCCTTGATGGGCCCACAGTTTTCTCCAATATGCTCTTGATCTCTCTATTCGACACTTCCGCCATTCCTCTCGTCTGAGGATGATAAGGTGTGGATACCTTATGGGTGACTCCATATCTCTTAAGCAAAGCCTCAATTGTTATCTTGCAGAAATGAGAACCTCCATCGCTTATAAGCACACGAGGTACTCCAAACCTGGAAAATATATTAGTTCTCAAGAAACCTGCAACAACTTTAGAATCATTAGTCCTTGTGGCTTTCGCCTCCACCCATTTAGACACATAATCAACAGCCAATAAGATATAAAGAAAGCCCTTAGATGAAGGAAAAGGTCCCATAAAATCTATACCCCAAACATCAAAAATTTCGACAATGACTATAGGAGTTAGGGGCATTTGGTCTCTCTTACCAATGTTACCTGTCCTTTGGCACCTATCACATGTCATACAAAATGTGTATGCATCCTTGAAAATCGTGGGCCAATAAAATCTGCTTTCTAATACCTTGAGGGCTGTCCTCTTAGCTCCAAAGTGTCCTCCACACGCCTCATTGTGGCAAAATGCAAGGATCGGCCTATGCTCTTCTTGTGGCACACAACGTCGAATAATCTGATCACTACAAATCCTCCAAAGATAGGGATCGTCCCATATGTAGTGTCTTGCATTCTTTTTGATCCTCGTCTTGGTTGCCTGCAAACATGTACTTGGAAAAGTTTTAGTAACTAAATAATTGACAATGTCTGCATACCAAGGTCTTTTGTGTCCACACAAAAAAGCTGCTCATCTGGGAAAGTTTCCTGAAGTGACAACGTTTCCTCCTTTTCACAATTCTGCTCAAGTGATCCGCCACAACATTTTCACTCCCCTTCTTGTCCTTGATTTCGATGTCAAACTCTTGGAGTAAGAGAATCCATCGAATCAAGCGTGGCTTAGCATCTTTCTTCTTCATCAGATATCTAAGGGCTGCATGATCAGAATAAACAATCACTTTAGAATTCAAAAGATATGAACGAAATTTTTCTAAAGCAAATATCACAGCCAATAGTTCTTTCTCAGTAGTAGAGTAATTCAATTGAGCATCATTAAGTGTTCGAGAAGCATAATATATGGCGTTTGGCTTCTTCTCTTTTCTCTGTCCAAGCACTGCTCCAACTGCATAGTCTGAAGCATCACATATGATCTCAAATGGTAGCGTCCAATCCGGTGACGCCTTGATAGGGGCTGTCGTCAGCAATTTCTTCAACTTCACAAATGCATCTTCACACCCTTTGTCCCATACGAATGGAACATCCTCCTGCAATAAGGCACAAATGGGCTTGGCCACCAACGAAAAATCCTTGATGAACCTCCTGTAAAAACCTGCATGGCCAAGAAATGAACATACCTCCCTTACAGTTGTAGGGGAGGGTAAGTGAAGCATAATATCAATCTTGGCCCTATCAACCTCAATACCCTTTGCAGAAATTATGTGTCCTAAAATTATCCCTTGTTTTACCATGAAATGACATTTTTCCCAATTAAGCACAGGGTTAGTTTCTACACATCTTCTCAGGATTAATTCCAAATTCTCTAAGCATGCATCAAAGTCTTTTCCATAAACACTAAAATCATCCATAAAGACTTCAATGATATTTTCAATATAATCAGAGAATAATGAGTACATACAACGTTGAAATGTACCTGGTGCGTTGCATAAACCAAAAGGCATGCGTCGATAGGCAAACGTACCAAAGGGACATGTGAACGTCATCTTTTCCTGATCATCTGGGTGAATGCATATCTGATTGTAACTGCTGTACCCATCCAAGAAGCAATAGAATTCGTGCCCAGCTAGTCTCTCCAACATCTGGTCCATGAAAGGCAAAGGCATGTGATCCTTTCGAGTAGTAGCATTCAGCTTTCTGTAGTCGATGCACATCCTATGACCTGTCACTAATCGTTGGGGCACGAGCCCATCCTTGTCATTCTTCACAACTGTGACTCCACTCTTCTTGGGTACAACTTGGACAGGTTCAATCCACTGACTATCTGATATAGGATAAATGACTCCACAATCCAGCAATTTGATCACCTCGTCCTTCACAATCTTCATCATAGGGGGGTGTAAACGTCTCTGACCCTCCCTAGTAGGCTTGGCTCCTTCCTCAAGCAAGATCCTATAGACACAAGTTGTAGGGCTGATTCCCTCGATATCCGCCAACGTCCATCCAATGGCGGTCTTGTTTCTCTTCAGCATGCTAGTCAAACGTGCTTCCTGCTGCTCACTCAGCTGTGATGACACAATAACTGGTAGTGTGTCATCGTCTCCTAAGTATACATACTTCAAATGGTTGGGAAGCACATTTAATTCTAAAATAGGGGCCTGTTCCACAGATGGTAGAATTTTATTAGTGGAAATGGGAATTGACAAAAATTGACATGACCTCATCACGTTTGGTGTTGCCTCTAGCTCGGCAACTACTTGTGCTATGCACGGCTCAAGATCTTGCCATGTCTCCATCAAAATCTCCTCCCCTAATGCGTCAATTCCGGCCCCTTGCTCAATAGCTAGTTGCTATTGATCCAAAGTTTCTGACAAAACCTGTGCAAAAGAATCAACTACATCAATAACATAGCAAGGTTTTAAGTCAGAAACCGGATACCTCATAGCTTCAAATATGTTGAAGCCAATTATTTCACCATCGAACTCCATGGTGAGGTTGCCTTCTGCAACATCTATTTTTGTTCTTGCTGTCCTCATAAATGGTCGCCCCAAAAGTAATTGAGTTGAATTGTGGGGCGACTCTTCCATGTGAAGCACATAGAAGTCTGCATGAAATATCAGATTATTAACCTGCACAAGAACATCCTCAACATATCCCTCGGGATATTTGTTAGATCTGTCAGCCAATTGAATTATCACATTGTCTCTCTTCAATTCGATACAAACGGCCTCTAATGTTGCATGACCAACTGGACATTCATGTACCTGAAATTATTCGAAAATCAAGTGTTTAGCCAAGGAATTCAAAAAGAAAAATAAAAGTATTTGTGTAAAGTTAGAATGTATATGTTAGTGTTAGGGTTAAAGTATCACACGAAAATATAAGTAAGTATCAACGAAAATTTAAGTATGTATAAGTATTTCACACAATAAAAAGTAAGTATATCACACAAAAATATATCACACGAAAAATTACAAGTGTGGGGTAAAAGTGTGTATCATACAAATATAAGTATGTATCAACGAAAAATTCAAATAAATATATGTATATGTATCACACGAAAATTCAATTATGTAGTGCATCACACGAAAATTTAAATATGTAAATGTATCACACGAAAAATTCACAAGTATATTTCACACAAGTTTACAAGTATAAACGAAAGAAGTATCAAGAATGTGTTTTATGTATCCCTAGTTAAATTGCTATATGATTTGTTCGAATTTTCAAAGTACGTGGAGCAGAGGAGATAACGGTGCAATGGACTGATACAGCCCAAGGTAGTATCATGCTTATTCCGATATACCTCAAAAATTCGAACCAAGAAAATGTTTTCTTTTGAGATTAAAAATTTACTTATATCAAACTCATTTAAGGTTTTGAAGATCGGTGGACGTGCGGCCTAGGTCTATCGACTAGACACAAGATTCCGTGGTTTCAGAAGGCTAGAACGAAAGTACTAACAATGGAGTGAGGCAAGACTCGTTGTTAGACACCACGGAGAGCGAATTCCCTATCGACTCACTCACAGAGAATGAACATCAGTCTGTGGGCCTTGAGATCTAGTTAAACAAACCTCAACACCAAAATTAGAACAAACGAACTATGAATGCCTCTTACTCTGTTGAGAACCTTATGTTGTCAGTACCACTAAAGTGCATAAAAGCCGCCCTCAACCTCATAAAAACGCAAGCGCTAGTATGAAGGGTTAAGGCTAATATCAACATTAGTGACCTTACCTATTCCTCTTCCCCTCAAAACTAAAAACGAACTCAACATAAATAGACTTTTAAAACTCCCTAACAATTTAAACTAGTTATACAATAGGTCACGAAAATTTACACATAATTTACATGTATCACACAATGGTTTGGTTCTTAAAAGTATTCGAATTATGTAAGTAAGGGAATGTCGAAACTTAGAGTTTTTAATTTCTTTTATTCACACAACTTTAAAATTTGAGGTACGTGGAGCAGAGGAGATAACAGTGCAATGGGCTGAAACAGTCCAAGGTAGTATCATGCTTATTCCGATATACCTCAAAAATTAAAGACGAATTTTATCTTTTGAAGAAAAATAGATTCACATATGCTCAAGTTATTTTCTAGCGTCTAAAGTGAGGTGATGCTTCGGCACAAGCAGTTGTTTAGGTCGAGCGTATTTTACTTTTCTAAGGCGGTGTCATTAAGATTCACGGAGAGTAAACTCCCTTTAAGAACCAAGCAGGTCTCAAAGTTGGTAACCACGGAGGACGAATCCCCTATCGACTCACTCACAGAGAATGAACATCAGTCTGTGGGTCTTGAGAACCAGTTTTACAAACCTCGAACCAATCAATGAAAAATAACTTGCCCTATACTTTGTAAAATAAACTCGGGTCCTAACGGTCTACAAGTGTTGATTAAAACCGCCCTCAACCTCATAGAAGTAATACTATTGCCGAAATGTCGCTTGTATGCGTGAGGGGGAAGTATCAAGCGTTTCCCAATCTACATAAAACGGATTCAACAAAGCACCATTCGTATGAAGGGTTTTGGTTATGATCAACAAAAGAGGCTTCACCTACATGTTACACTTTAGAAACTACAATAAACTCAAAGCATACACAAAAACTATCAACTTCCTAGAAATTATCTAAGTGTAACAACATTCACAATATACATCACATAATCGGCAATTAATCAAAACAGAAACCAAAAACCAAAAGCAAAAATCGGAAAATCCCTATTTACTATTACATGTCCGAAAAATTCTATTATACATATCCCAAAAACTATAGCAAAATTAAATAATCTGCAATATACATAATTACAAAACAACACTTTATAAATCAAAAATGATTAAATTTCCCCGGCAACGGCGCCAAAAATTGATGGAGACATTATCCAAGCACAAAGTACCTGCAAAACAACTTCATACACATAATACCCTTCTTTTGTCAATTGTAGTTAGGACAAGTAGGGATCGTTCTATCCAGAGAAATCAAGGGCTTTCAATCACACAAAGTGTTGCACATAAGGGGGTTTGTCGAATTTTAATCTAATTACCTACTCATTTTTACAAATTTAAATCCTAAATTATTATTTACAATTGATCAACATCTTCCACACAATCACAAAACACAAGACTCATTACACATGCAACGAAATTAAAACAAGTAAAAGGGGCAGCAAGCAAATATGGTATTCAAGATCAACTAAGTTCCAATTTAATTAGAGCCTTCGCGGTATATCTAATTATTCAAAACATCACAAGTATTTAGAATTAACTTCGCGTATAATCCTAAACATGGTACTAATCGGTTTAACAACACTTCGCGTAGAAATTAAACACAAATAGCACATAAGCACAATATGTCGAATTGGAACATGTTAGCAGGTATGGCGTCACTCATCCCACTTCGACATGTAAATTTCCAGAATTACTCTAGCCCTTAGATAAATACACATTAAAACCAACTTCGCGTATGATCCAACATGTATTAAATCGGCAAGTGAATTCAATATCTAGACAACACTCATGGCCTTTCGAATGCATCTAGACACCTCCTTCAGTTGCACACGAATTAAGGAAATAAACCTAATTAAATCAAGAAAACATGCAAAAACCTACTGCCCATCATACCATATTCAATTAAATCACAAGCATAATTCGGTAATTAAACACAAGAAAACCAAACAATATAACAAGAATTCGGAAATCCCATGAATAATTAACAAAACCAAAATCGGAACCAAGAATCCATACATAATTCATAGACAAATTAATGTATAAATATAAAGAAACTAAAGTCATCGAAAATTACAATCCAAGTGACAACCTTGTTGAAGAATTCGGCAAGTGGATTGGTGTTGATGATTGGAAGGATTTTATGAAAGGTGGTGAAAGATTGTTCGGCTATGTTCTTGGTGAGGATTTTTGGAGAGAATTCGGCAGAGTTTCGGCAAGTTTAAGTGAGGAAGAGAAGATGATTATTCTGAAATTATGTTGTGGTATTTATAGAGGCAAGGGAGGCAGCTAGGGTTTACAAAACCTAGTTTTTCTCAAACTTATCCTGTTGGCAGATTTGACCTTCGAGTGAAGATTATGGAATATCTTTCCCTAAAAAATAGATATTGAGGTGATTCCAATTGGGTTGGAAACTAGACTCCCGTAGCTTTCCATCCATATGAAGCTCGAATTCTGATTCATTGTGAGCTGTCTGGGAGAGTCCGTGGAAGTTGAGAGACGTGCACAGAAATTTTCCCGAAATTAATCAGGATTCTTTTTCTTTCTCTTATTATCTGAATTCTTTTCTTCTAGACTCTTCTTGGCCTTATCTTGGACTTGAATCTTCTTATTAAGTTAGTATGGACATATCTTTAGGTCCATAATATCCGATCCATACTTCAAAAGTCCAAAGGAAAGCTTTCCTTGTGCAACCGGGATAGTTGTTGTTTTCCCGGCAGAATGACCTTACTCTAGTAAATCCGACATAACTTCCTCCTCAGAGCTCCGATTGATGCGGTTCTAAGTCCCAGAGAAACTAGACATACATAGCTACCTCCATATAAAACAGTTTGATCAAATTCCTTATGAGTCGTCGGAATGATTTTTCGAAGTTGGGACACAGTCCCAGGAAAATCCTGGAAGTCCCTGGATTGGTTTGCTCGGACTGCCAAGTTGCAGCCATCTTTTGGGTGACTTTCCGAACTCCACTTGATCTGAAATTTTAACACAACATTCCTCAGTATATGAATAATAAGCACACCAAATTTCTTAAATTCGGACAAGGATAGATCGCATTTTTACTTATCTCAGAATCACGAAAAAGACAACTTGCATTATTTTCCAGATTCCTCAAACTTAGTCATTTTTCGGATTCTTAACCAACTTTTCGCCAAACTCTACCAAATTAATACTAAACTATATTATGACTCTATCTTAGACAAATAAGGGTTAAACAAAGCATAAATGAGGGTAAAAACATATAATATCGTCGCACATTGTGCTCCTATCACCCGTGCGGGATGCCCTTACACCCCAGAGACCCGGAAGACGAGACCCCGCCCCGGGAGCAGGCAGCGGCTTCGGACTCCGGGGAATCCGAACCAAGCCAATCCTCCAACCTTTCCTCATCGTCCACCGCAGGACGCCTATCGGCCGGTTCGGAAGTCCCATCAGAGCTCGCAGAAGCCATTTAACCTAGGGGGAAGAAAACAAAATCTCACCGCTGGTCTGCAACAAGCTAGAACAGCGCCCTCTGCGGCTGCTCCCCAAGTTTGCCTCAAACGCCCCACTCAAAACAACTCACAGTCGGCGACAGAGCCCCCCCCCCCCCCCCCCCCCCCCCCCCCCCGCCGCAAAACACCAATCAAAAAGAAAAAAAAACACGAAGCAAAGAAGGCGAGACTTACCGATTACTATGCACAACCAAGGAAAGTCAGTCCTACGAAAATACCGAGCAATGGTAGGCAAGAACCAGAATGCTTGAAGCACGGATAGCGCGAGGTACCTCCACAGAACTTTCACCGGATTCCTCTCCAACCTTCTCTTCTTCTCTCTGGGCCAAGAGAAAAAACAGAAATAATGAAGACAAAGGATGCCTTTTTATAGACGGGTCTGATGCCCTAGGCACCCTTGTAATCCCCCCAAATACTCAATCGGGGTAAGTCAAACGCCTGCGAATCCAGGCCCTCCATCTCAGATCGCTCCCTACTGACACGTGTCCCAGCATCGATAACCTTCCCACGCCATCATAACTGATTGGACCGATGGGCTTCCTCCTTAAATGCATGTCAGCCACTTGTCCCGCCTACAAGCGGCAGTTAAAGGGGACAGGGGCGGGAACCGAGGCGTCAAGCCCCCCCACTTCCCCAAGAGCTCCATGGCATCCCACCGGTTACGTAGTATTCAACCGGCTCCATGGCATCCCACTGGTTAGGTACCATTCAACCGGCTCCATGGCATCCCACCGGTTACGTAGTATTCAACCGGCTCTTTGGCATCCCACCAGTTAGGTAGCATTTAACCGGCTCCATGGCATCCCACCGGTTAGGTACCATTCAACCGGCTCCATAGCATCCCACCGGTTACGTAGTATTCAACCGGCTCCATGGCATCCCACCGGTTAGGTAGCATTCAACCGGCTCCATGGCATCCCACCGGTTACGTAGTATTCAACCGGCTCCAAGGCATTCCACCGGTTTTGCCACTTTCTTTCGCCCCTGCGGGCAAGGACAAGCCAGTAACAACTCAAGACTTCAAACACATGGGCTTTATAAACCCGGGAGAGTTTACCTCTAACACATGCAAACTCTTCTAGCAGGCTAAAAACCCTACATCACACTGAACTGTGATAAATATGGGGATCCATGGGAGACTTGTTATCTCCACACCACCCCACCGGGCAGATTATTTCTCTAACACAGAACAAGTCTCCCCGCAGGCTAGAAACCCTGCACATTACCCCACGCTTATTCCAGCACAAGCTGGGCCGAACCACCGGGCTACTCCCCGGCCTGCCCCACCATTGGCAGCAATTTTACCTTGGGAACTTGGGGGACTCGTTCCAACATGGCAGTCCACCAGTCGAGTCCTCACATCATCATCCCATGCACTCGTCCGGGTTTCACCCCGCTCCATATTTATTGCATGGCGGATTTCAACGCCACATCATCATCCCATGCAGTCGTCCGGGTTTCACCCCGCTCCATATTTATTGCATGGCGGATTTCAACGCCACATTGTCATCCCATGCACTCGTCCGGGTTTCACCCCGTTCCATACTCATGGCATGACGACACTTGAGCACAATACCATTATTATTGCAAACATACCCATAACTGTCACACGTCATCATTAATATGTACTCACATCACCACGTCTTCTCTGCCCAAACGCCCGGTCACGCCCAATCTTCAATGCGGACTTGGGGGACTGGGCACCGTTGGGTCGGTAACCCTGCGGGTCTGCGGGATAGGAACGAGACATATTAAGTCCCCATTCAAGATTGCACTTGACTGGGAACTTGGGGGACTTGTTGACAGTAGCCACAGAGGGGCTACATAGGCCCACAGACCCGCAGCCAGCACGTCCGGGGACGGACTGAGGCCCGGAGCAGGATCACCAGCACCCGGACCCGAGGCCCAGCAGTCTACCTTGTGACCAGAGGCCCGGGGACTGGGGACGCCAGCCTGCCAAACAGGCCACCAGAGCTGTCCTTTTGTGTACGAACAGAAGGAAACCAGTCCCACATCGAAGAGTAAGACCGGGCCTCACGCTCGACCACCTATATAAGGGCCTCAACTACCCTCTTTAATAGGTAACTGATCTCTCCAACTGCTTATTATTCTTGCTTAAGTTATCTATTCATCCCAACTGTACTAATTTAGGCATCGGAGAGGAGAAGACCGGCCCGCCCGGTATTCCCCTTAGTTAGCAGGTTCGCAGGAGGAGATCACATCTAGATTCATCAGTTTCCACTAGGCCTACGGGTTTGTGCAGAAACAGGAATAAATTGTCAATTGTTCATTTGTTCTCACTGTGTGACTCTATTAATTGACTTAATTCACTAAATTGTCAACTGGATATGTTGAACTAGACACATTTGCTTTGTGTTATTGAATCATTGTCATTCACTCATTTGTGTGTTAGACTGTTAGTTGTGTCATTTGTGTGTTAGTGTCAATCTTTGCTTTCTTTCAGGCTTTCATACTTGATATCTTGTATATTCATTAGGACTTAGAAAAATGGCGGGTACTGCATCTTCGGGAGGGTCATGCTCGATACCAGAGATGGAGGGGTCTTTGAATAGTTTGAAGTGCAATTCCGGTGATGTTGGATGGGAATATGGGGTATGGTGAACCCTTTAAATGTAGACAAAGTGAAGTGCAAGCTATGTGGGAAAGTAGTTAGTGGTGGAATATATCGGCTTAAGCAACATATTGCCCACGTGAAAGGGAATACAGCTCCATGCAAAAAGTAGTCAGATGAGGATAAGACAAAGTGTAAGAAGGTTATTGATGATGCGCAAAGCAAGAAGAGACAAAAGTATCAACGTGAAGAAGAAGTGAGACAAGAGGTTATTTTGGAAGAGGTTGAAGAAGTTGAAGGGAGTATAGGGCCACGAAACCACCCCCCCCCCCCCCCCCCCCGCCACACTCTTGGGTCTATGGATAAATTTGCATCTGCAAGTATAGGGCCACGAAACCACCCCCCCCCCCGCCACACTCTTGGGTCTATGGATAAATTTGCATCTGCAATCGATCCTGATTCTTCATTGAATGGAAGTAAGACAACAAGACAACAAAATAGTCATGATGTACTTTGGAAGGAGAGAACACATCAAGTGCATCAATATTTGACTCGATGGGTGTATGAATCAGATATTCCTTTTAATGCTATTGATAATGATAGCTTCAAAAGGTTAATGGAAGTTGTTGGTCAATTTGGCCCGGGTTACAAACCTCCAACCCAATACCAATTGAGAGAGCCATTGTTGAAAGAAGAGGTAGAGAGAACTAAAAGCCTATTGAAGAAGCAAGAAGAAGAGTGGGCTTTGAATGGTTACTCTATTATGACAGATGCTTGGACCGATAGGAAAAGAAGGAGTATAATGAATTTGTGTGTGAATTGCAAAGAAGGCACTACTTTTCTTTCTTCCAAGGAAGCATCAGATGAAGCACATACCGGTTCTTTTATATTGAGTATGTGGATAAGTGCATTGAAGAAGTTGGGCCGGAAAAGGTAGTTCAAGTGGTAACGGATAATGCTTCAAACAATATGACGGCAGGTGACTTATTAAAAGTGAAGAGGCCAAACATATTTTGGACTTCTTGTGCCACCCATACCTTGAACCTTATGCTTCAAGGCATTGGGAACCAACCTAGATTCAAAGTGGTGATTGATAAGGCTAAAGTATTCACCATCTACATTTATGCACACCACAAGACATTATCATTGATGAGGAGGTATACTAAGAAGAAAAATATAGTGAGGTCAGGAGTCACAAGATTTGCCACTGCTTTTCTAACTTTGCAAAGTTTGATGGAGAAGAAAAGTGAGTTGAGGGCTATGGTTGCTAGTAGTGAATGAAGTGAAAGCAAGCATTCAAAGAGTGCAAAAGGGAAAGCAGCATTCGGTACCGCCTTAAGTGCTAGTTTTCAGAATGGGGTAAGTCTTTGCTTGAAGGTATTTGCTCCATTAGTTAAGGTGCTTCGCCTTGTTGATGGAGATAAGAAGCCCTCCATGGGTTTTGTGTATGGAGAGTTAAATAGAGCAAAGGAGGAGATTAAAGAAGCATTTAAGAATCAAGAACTTCACTTTCGCCCAATTTTGGATATAATTGAAGGGAAAAGGCGTGATCGATTAGATACTCCACTTCATTTGTCGGCCTACCACTACCAGATCGGAGAGAATAGCCGACGAAAAAAATTTCGTCGACTATGCCAAATTTTCGTCGGCGATTCCTTCTGCCGACGAAATTTTCGTCGGCTATACGTCGTCGGAAAAACGGCGTCGGTAATACCAATGGCCGACGAAAATAACGAAATCGTCGGCTATTCTCGAGTATGGCCGACGATTGTGCCGACGAAAATTAATTTTGTCGACCAAACCTGGGCAAAATATCCGACGAAATTCGTCGGCTATGCTCGAGCATGGCCGACGATATCATAAACTATAGCCGACGAAATTTGTCGGCTATTTGTTCTGAAATATGGCTGACGATTTCATCTATTTCGTCGGTTATTTCGTCGGAATATATTAATATTTTAATAGGCATTAATTAGTTATAGCCGACGAAATAATGTCATTTTCGTCGGTAATGAAAGTTATAGCCGACGAAAATTGGTAAAAATCGTCGGCTATAGAACTTATAGCAGACGAAATAATGCCAATATCGTCGGCTATTCTTACATTTGGGAAAAAAAAATTAAATTAATTTCTAAATTACCATTCCAAGCAACCTGCAAATCACAAAGACAATCCATGCATTTACACCAACAAGAAACACGTCTAAATGACTTATTATTTAATTTGTTCCAATATACATAAAATATAACCCTAATCATCACCTAAAGCACTAAAGTCCACCACGTCATCCGCAGCATCCTGTTCTCCATCATGCTTGTCATCATCGGGAGGTTGAGGCATTGGAGGTTCAACTAACGGCTGAAACGGGGGCGGGGGTCCAAGGGCTTGTTGTTGTGCCGCGAACATATCATACCACCAGTTTTGTTGGCCGGCGTAGTTGTGTTGCCGAAATCTCTCGCATTTAGCATCTCAACTGGCCATATCCAAATGATACTGCTGTATTCTGCGGCGTTGCTCCTGTGATCTCTGGGCCTCGACCGCCAATCTTGCGGCCAATCTCTGCACTTCCCCCCTCATCTGTTGGCTCTCCCCGCCTCCCTTCTTTTGACCTCCCTTAGTGGTCTTCAGGAGCCCTATTCCAGAACTTCCCAAACCCCGGCAGTAGTATTGGTTTGACCGGTCTGGGAAGACTGCGTCGAACATCCTCGCTGCCGTTTGGACATTCGATCGGTCGACCTGGCGCAGGGCTTCTTCCAGATCTGCCTCTGAAATGTTCGGTTGTGTCTCCCGAACTACTTGCTGGAACACCTCTTCTTCGGCTCGGTTCACCCTCTCCTAATTGAACGGGAAAAAAAAATTAATATTCTAACAAATATATAATTAAGTAAAATTAATAATTAAAATTTTAAAATCGTAATCAACGACTTACGAGCTGTTCTGTCGCTTGTGGATAAGCGATCTTGAACGTCTCCACGTACGGGTTGTTATCAGGATGATCTCTAAGCGCCTCCTCCTGATATTGTGCAAATGGCCTAGAACCACCATGATGGGGGGTTGTGTTACGGCGGCGGTTCGCAGAGTTTATCCGAGACCGTTCCTTCAAACAAATAATAAAATATTAGAAAAATGTATCAAAAAATATTAGTGTAATAATTATAAAATAATTAAACTAATAATTAAAATTTTAACAAAATAAACATTTATAGTTAAGTTTAGTATTTACCAGCATAAGTGGGTTGTTGAAGTCTACTGTCTTCAACCAACGCCTCTCGTACTCCCTGAACATGAACTCTCTGGGAGTACCCATACGACCACGGTTGTCGTATTGGTTAAAGTGGGAACGGAGCTCGTTCTTCCACTCTTTGAACCTACGGAAAAAACAAAAGTGCCTTAGAAATATTATTAATATCATAAAATATTTCAAATTATAAGATAAGGAATTCCCAACGTACCTCAAGTTCTGCATCGCGTCCGCCCAATCCTGCTTGTGTTCTGCAATCTCGAAGTATGTCTGAAAGATAATATTTTATTAGTTTTACAATTATAACAATACCGAAAACTATTAAATATTACGTAAAATAAATTAAATTTTTTAAATTACTCACCGACGCGGCGTTGTTCACCTCCCTCTTGATCTCTTCGGGCACATCAGCCCACCGTGTCCACAACATAGGGACTATGTCCCTAATCAGTGCCCCCACGCAACCCGTGTAGTCGCGGCGTTTTTTCCCCTGAACCTCCTGATTAGGAGGTTCGTTGATCTGGATCCTCCCCCGGAGCGCAACAGTTCTCCTGAGCGGTCAAAACATATGACACCTCTCGTATTCCTCGATGAACTGCTAGCGGCTGTCCCTATCACATAAACGACGATTGGTTAATAAAATTAAATATTAGTGCGTTAATTTTAATAAAATATTTAATTAATAAAATCAAATGTTACCTGAACTGGATGACTCGTCTGTCGACTTTCCTTTTCTCCTCGCCGAAATCAGGAGGTCAGGGTTCTCAAATGGCTGCTGATGGTATGCCTCCGCAACACTCACGTATTGAGGCATAGCAGGCCATATGGGCACACCACGAATGTCGACCTCGGGTATCGCAGGAATGTTGTACGGGAGGTAGAGCTGATTTGGGAGAGTAGGCCCCTCAGTCGAGTCAGCAGCAGACGTCGTCGGACTCATCATCGGCTCCCGATGAACCTCAAGCATACGGACCTGAGGAACGTCTGCAGCTATCTCGTCCTGAAATAGCTGCCTACTGAACCTCGAAGCATCTGGCCCGACAGGGGGACGTGAACTGCTCGACGGCCGCCCCGCCTGGAGAAGGGTCTGGTGCCGAGAACTCACACTCCTCCGCGGCTGGGATGAATCCACACTCCTCCGCGGCTGGGTTGTGGTCCTCTCAGGCTGGCTAAGGGTCCTGTCAGACTATGCGGAACCGGCGGAACTTCCAGAACCCCTAGATCTGGAACGACGGCCTCCGAAGAGCTGTCTGAATGCATCGGCCATCTGCAGCTTGAGGCATTAACACATTAATTAATATTAAATTATATTACATTAAATAACAAATTCTAATTAATATAATAACCAATAATACTAACATATTTCAAAACATACTAACAAATTAATATTTAAATTTTAACTAATTTTAAATAATACTAACTATTAACCTAAATATAACTATTTATATACAAATATAACTATATTTCATTATTAACATATATATAAATAAAAATAACCATTTATATATTAACAAAAATATATAACAATTTATATTATTAAAATTAAATATATAACAAATATATAACAATTTATTATATAACAATTTATATAATTAAAATTAAATATATAACAATTTCTATACCTAAATTATAACAAATATATAACAATTAAATTTATTAACAACTATATAACAAATATATAACAATTTATGTAATTAAAATTAAATATATAACAAATATATAACAATTTATTATATAACAATTTATATAATTAAAATAAAATATATAACTGTTGTAGGAGAAACAATATAGATGCAAAGCGTTACTTTATTGATAGATAAGGAGGCCTTTATATAGGCATTACATCAAGTATCCCAAGTAATCAGGGATTCCCTATCTACTAAGGTAACTACTATTCTAGTCTAATTAGGTCAAGACACACAACGGAAGTTACGGTATTAACCTTCCTTGAACACTCCCCCTTGTGTCGCGTACCTAATGTGACACGGTGCATAACATGTTGCCTCGCTAAAACCTTGCCAAGCAAAACAAAACCTCTTGGGTAAAAATAAAAAGCTTGGTCGAAGGGAAAAGAGCACAACGCACCAACTACAATTGAAGATTACATGTGAGGTAGACTCCCCCTGATGTCTACAAGATAACTCCCCCTGATTGGTAACTCAATCTTGGAGTTCAGATTAATGGCGTATACAAACGCTCCTCACAAGTTTCAAAAGTAGGTGTGGCCAATGATCGAGTCATTGAATACGGCCACATTATCCTTGTATTAGACCAGCTACACTTAGCTTTATTTGGTCTTAAGGAAGAAGGTCGCTTAACAACTCAAAACTAGAGTTCGCGTTGAAAATCAGATTCACGCGCAGCATGACCTTCGTGTACTTAAATAGTCATAACTCCTTCGATACAGTAGGTATGAACGAACCGTAAAATGTTCTGGAAACTAGACACCCATATCTTTCCAGTGGTATAAAGTACACAACGTGGTTCGTTCTGAGCTGATCACAAAGCTCTGTCGAAGGTGACTGATCTGCAAATTACCGGACAGATTCGTCCTACTTTGCTAAAACAGCCATAACTCACTCAATATGATAGCTATAATCAAATGGTTGGTGTCCCTGGAAAGTAGACACATAGAGCTTTCCAACGGTACTAAGTTTACCATTTTCCGATGAGTGAGCTGTCATGTAGGTCACGGGGAAGTTGACGTACAGAACTAGGCAGAATCTGGAATTGCCTATTGATGTGTCTTTCATGATGGGATCGAATGAGCCTAAACTTTTCTCTCTTAAAAGAAAGTACCGCCATATACCATGGCATTGCGTGGGCGCGTCTAGCCATCACCTTGGCTTTATAAGTTTATAGCGAATGAGATGTCGAGTCGAGCATATTATGACAAGTACATGATTGCGCACATGATACTTAGATAGAGAGTTTCATCTCCCAAGACTTCTCGTCACATAGACGAAACGAGTCTTCTCAAGACATCGACTAATCATGGGAAACATATAGGCTTTGGTTTATCGTCCATTAGTTTGCCATAAGCCGATAGATGAACAAGTTCATCACTAACGGTTCTCACATTTGAGACCAAGTATTCCCAAGATCTTTTCATTCTTAACGTTGGATTAGTGATACTTCAATCACAATTCATCCGTAGTTTACACGCAAATAGGCATGATTCATTACATTTCATCTCCAATCAAGTAGTTGCTCAACCGCGTTATACAATATCCAACCAGAAGATTTGAACCCATATAGAGAACATCCTAATCTGGTAGCATACGCACTTCGAGGTTTTTGCTTACTTGACTTGGGTGAAAACTGATCCATTCATGATATTTATGTACATCTCTTTACTTAGTCCCAAATAGAGATGATTCATAAGCTGCATGTTCAGTTTTTCGGAACTACCTAACTGACAAGGTAGTGGAGTGTGATATGACTCCATTACGAGAGCATATGTCATCGTAGTCGATTCCAGGGCGTTTGTGAGAGACCTTGCGCCTCAAGGTGAGTCTAGGCTCTTTTTCTCACTACGCTTTCAATCAAAGATTATCGATAGGGTTTACACTTGCGGTGTCGGCATCACCTGACCAAGGACCTATCTCTTTGTATAAACTGGATCGCATATCTTTCCGTGTAGGCCAATTCACAACCTTGGTATTTGCTTCAACGAAGTGAGTGTATTCGATATCTAACTCATAGACCACGTACTCATGTACACTAGTGTAATTCGCATTTGTAGAGATCTCTATATGGATTGGCTTCTCATTGAGGCGTCCCCCAATAATAACCTTAATCCAGAAAATCCATGAGACGAATGAGTTGTCATTGATCCGAAGGATCAAGTTGTGCCATACTCGCATTCGGCGAGTGTATATCGAACAAAGTGCCCTCTCTACACTTCTTGTGAGAGTCACGGCCTAGTGACACCATCTACCACTTTTGTGGAGTCACCATGTCACCATTTATGAATGACAATATGTCCATTGATTTGGACATCAATCCTTACAGGCATGTTGATACAGGAGTACTATTCCGATCTTTTCCTTGAAAGACCAATAGTTTACTCTTTGCAGCATGTATATCAAATCTCGTCACTTTGATTTATGGGACTTTGGGAACATGATGAGGCACAGTGGGGACAAACCACGGCAATGCCAAGTCGTTCTACTTGAACAAACTTGTTCTTCTCTCCCCCTAACGACGGGGAGACTGGCTCATCAAAAAATGACATAAACGAGATCGCCTGTTAAGGTTTATATATAGCGGACTATAGGTGGAAGCTGACGTCTTATTCAAAGACGTTATTCATAATCAAATAACCCATCATTGAGCGCTTGTGGTAGCGCAATATGGCACATAAAGTATGTGGACGGTATAGGGTATTGATCGTTAACACTTATACGTTAACAAGATGCATTCCGTTACAAAATGTAACATGCATGTATGCTTCCTGAAACGTTTCACTATGTTCCGGAACACCAAATGCCACCAAATTTTAATAGTAGGTAGGCACGTGTGTTAGGATTCCAACGCCGCCGGGCTCATTGCCGGAACCGGTCGGAAACATACCGAACCGGTCGGAATAGTCGCCGGAGGTCAGTGAACGTTTGTGTCGAATGGTTCAGCACCTTCCAGGTGTCCAATGGCTCTGAAATTTTATGAGCAGGTAGCCATGGATGTTAGGAATCGGTGGACCAAATTTCACCTCAAGAACCGGCCTAAAAGTAGGTAAACCGGTCCTCACAATGACGAGTCCGCGAGCTGAAAAACCAGAAATTTTAGGTTTTTGCTACTTTTCAATCATTGTGAAGGTGCTTCATAACATCTAAGTGTTATGGCTTGAGTTTAACCATGAGGTATATCACCATAGTATCATTGTATCTCAAATTGAACTATGAGAAGGCATCAAAGCCATCATCTTATGTATCATTGCCTTTAGCGTAGGAGGGCGTTACTCCAAAACTTTGCTAAAGATTAAGCTTCCATATATTGAGCATAGCTAATGAAGGATCATAAAGGGGGATCATATGCACGTTTAAATGCATAGATGGTGCTTCCATTGACTTGGAGGAAGACTTGGGTGACGTTAATGTCATCTTTGAGCCTTGAGCATTGCTCATGACGCTACCAAATTCTTTTGGTAATCTTTGATCCCAATAGCTTCTTTGCTCAAAAGAAACGATGTCCATAGCTTTCTTGCATATATGGATCATCAAAACATGTCCAAAATTCCGGACTATGTATGGAAGAGTCTACATGAGTCGCCGATTCAAAGAATCCGAATCATAGTATACGTGAAATACATTCACAATATTGACTCATAAGTTGTGCGCATTCATTAGAAGCGATACACAAGAAATCAATTCAATTTTCACAATGAGTTTCAAGGTGATAAACGTTGGCACCAATATCTTGAAGTGGTGATCAAGGTTCGATGAAGATTAGCTACACACTTAATGTCTCTATGATACATTCATAAGAGTGTAGAGACAAGGGTTTTATGCCAAGACATATAAACCGGAATATATACTCAATTCCTATAGAGTGTGCAACATGGCGTGTAGTATCACAAGATAAAACATAGGCATGCTTAAAGGCGTACTAGACACATCCGTTAACGCTCAAAAATAGAGCCGGAAAACAACCAGAATGAGCCAACATCGATACTATAGAGACATAAATGTCTAAACCAAGTATCCAGGACCGAGGCCATGAGCTAGCTATCCGAGGCCGAAGCCAAGCTAGAATGGGAGCCAAGCCGAAACAAGGCAAGGAAGGGCCATGGTCAAGCATAGGCGCGTGCTAGGCTAGCCAAGGCCGAAGCCGAGGTGGTGCACGGGCAGGCCGAGGCCGAGCAAATGTCAAGGCATGCCAAGGCCGAAACCAAGGCGTGTCGAGGCAAAAGCAAAGGCTTTTGGGGCCGAGGCTTGATGTTGGAGTCAAGGTCATGCGAGTTGCCGATGGATAGCCTAGGCCGAAGCGAAGGCTTACCGAGGCATAAAACAAGGACCTGACGAGGCCGATGCCATGCTAAAGAGCCAAAGGCATGCCGAGGCCGAAGCCAAGACGTGCCGGAGTGAGTGCATGGGCTTATAAGGCCGAGATGGCTGCTGGCCGGGCCGTGTTCAGGCCAACGCCGAGGCCGAGGCCGGGGCGCTGCTAGGCGGGCCGTGTGCGTGCCAAGGTCCGGAGACCGAGGGGGCGGCAGCATGTGGTTGTGGCGGAGCTGTAGTCCAAGCAACGCGTAAGCTAAGCCAAGGCCGAAACCGAGGCTAGGCAAGGCGGGCTTTGGTGGGCGCAAGAGTGCCGAGGCCGAGGCCGGGCAATGCGCATGCATCCGCTTATGTACGCAAGCATGTCAATTTGTTTCTTGACGAGTGAGGCCTGGCGAATCGCAGCCAAGCTGGCGAGTGGCCATGGCAAGCGAGGCCTGGCGAATCGCAGCCAAGTTGGCGGATGGCCATGGCAAGCGAGGCCTGGCGGATCGCGACCAAGTTGGCGGATGGCCATGGCGAGCGAGGCCTGGCGGATCGCGGCCAAGTTGGCGGATGGCCATGGCGAGCGAGGCCTGGCGGATCGCGGCCAAGTTGGCGGATGGCCATGGCGAGCGAGGCCTGGCGGATCGCGGCCAAGTTGGCGGATGGCCATGGCAAGCGAGGCCTGGCGGATCGCGGCCAAGTTGTTAAAATTAAATATATAACAATTTGTTAAAATTAAATTTATTAACAAATATATAACAATTTATATAATTAAAATTAAATTATAACAATTTATAAAATTAAACTAAATTAAAAAAAAAAATTTAACCTGATCGGAGGAGGAGGGGAAGGAGGTCGGACGAGGAGGGGAAGGCGGAGGGGAAGGAGGAGGAGGAGGAGGAGGAGGAGGCCGGCGCGGCTTGGAGGAGGATTTGAGGAAGCTAGAGTTTGGATCGGAGGAGGAGGAGGAGGAGCCGCCGATTTGAGGAGGAGGAGGAGGAGCAGCAGCGCGGCAGAATCTTGTGGGAGAGCGTAATCGCGTTCGGCAGCAGCAGCAGCAGCAGCAGCAGGAGGAGGAGGAAGAGAGGAAAAAGTCGGCTAGGGTTCGACAGTTTCTGATTTATACCCGAAAGAATAGCCGATGATTAAAAAAGATTTTGTCGGCTATTCTTCAGAATAGCCGACGAAATGTTTGAATGTCGTCGGCTATACTTTGAATGTCGTCGGCTATACTTTAGGCGCTCAGCAGCCGTCTGATCTCCGCCATCCAACGACGGACAATAAAAAGGCGCGGATCGCAAGAGTTTAGCCGACGAATTCAAATATTTCGTCGGCTATGCTTTGGACAATCAGCAGCCGTTGGATCTGAGCCATCCAACGGCGGACAATAAGCGAATCGCAAGAGTTTAGCCGACGACATAGAATTTTTGTCGGCTAAACTTTTGGTTAAACAACGAAGTCAAACCTCTAAACGCTTTAAAACGGAAATTAGTCTAGTTAGACGACGGTTTCTAGCCTGACCTTCAACAGATAATAGTTTCAAATGGATGAGACGCAACTAGGCCTCATTCATAGCGGGCTTGGAGCGGGCCGGGCCGGGCTTTACAATGTATTTTAGAAATGGAGGGTCGGGCCGGACCGGGCTTCTTTAAAAATTCTAGGATCCAAGCCCAACCATATAAGGCGGGCTTGACGGGCTTTTGCGGGCCGGGCCGAATAGCCCTTGGCGGGTTGAGGCCGGGCCGGGCTTTAATTAAAATAAATAAATATTAGAGATTATTTTTTTAAAAGGGGTTTGGAAACTCTAAACGCCAAACTCCAAACTCTAAACTCTAAACCCTAAACTCAAAATTCAAATTGATTTTTAATTATAAATATACCCTATAAATATGTGGCTTATGGAATTTTCATTTTATAAATTTAGCCATTATAATGACAATATTCATACTAATGCGGTATAACTTTATGAGAAGATTATAATTAAGTGTACAACTTTTCGAAACAACTATATAAAAGAAGTCAAATTTTGAAAAATGCTATGAAATAGAATTTGATCGTTATGATGAAATACGGTGATGGTCAAAAATAACTTAAATCCGACAAAGTTAGAACCCCGATCGGTGCGGTCAACCTTATTTAAACTTATCTCTCTCTATGGGGAGCCATAGTATCGGGAGGTAAACGTTCCCAAATTTTTACATGGCTGATTGCGTCTCATTTATTTGAGAGTTTAATGTTTAGAAGAGTCGACGAAACAAGGTCATCTAAAGGTACCTAATAGCGTTTTCGTGTGATAAGTTTTATGAAAATATGGTTGACCGTTTCGATCGAGCATCGAACGTTTACGAAACGAGTTGATTTTTCTCCTCTACTCATATTTAACTATAACGATCACATCAGACGGTCAACATTTTCATTTTGTGAATTTAGTCATTATAATGACAACATGCTTACTAATGCGGTATAACTTTATTAGTAGATTATACTCAAGTGTACAACTTTTCGAAACAACTATATAAAAGAAGTCAAATTTTGAAAAATGTTATGACATAGAATTTGATCGTTATGATGAAATAAGGTGATGGTCAAAAAATCACTTAAATTCGATAAAGTTAGAACCCTGATCGGTGCGGTCAACCTTATTTAAACTTATCTCTCTCTATGGGGAGCCATAGTATCAGGAGTTAAACGTTTCCAAATTTTTACATGCCTGATTACGTCTCATTTATTTGAGAGTTTAATGTTTGGAAGAGTCGACGAAACAAGGTCACCTAAAGGTACCTAATAGCGTTTTCGTGTGATAAGTTTTATGAAAATAAGGTTGACTGTTTCGATCGAGCATCGAACGTTCACGAAACGAGTTGATTTTTCTCCTCTACTCATATTTAACTCTAATGATCACATCGGACGGTCAAAATTTTCATTTTGTGAATTTAACCATTATAATGACAACATGCTTACTAATGCGGTATAACTTGATTAGTATATTATACTTAAGTGTACAACTTTTCGAAACAACTATATAAAAGAAGTCAAATTTTGAAAAATGTTATGAAATATAATTTAATCGTTATGATGAAATATGGTGATGGTCAAAAAATCACTTAAATCCGACAAAGTTAGAACCCCGATCGGTGCGGTCAACCTTATTTAAACTTATCTCTCTCTATGGGGAGTCATAGTATCGGGAGGTAAACATTCCCAAATTTTTACATCGCTGATTACATCTCATTTATTTGAGAGTTTAATGTTTGGAAGAGTCGACGAAACAAGGTCATCTAAAGGTACCTAATAGCGTTTTCGTGTGATAAGTTTTATAAAAATATGGTTGACCGTTTCGATCGAGCATCGAACGTTCACGAAACGAGTTGATTTTTCTCCTCTACTTATATTTAACTATAACGATCATATCAGAAGGTCAAAATTTTCATTTTGTGAATTTAACCATTATAATGACAACATGCTTACTAGTGTGGTATAACTTGATTAGTAGATTATACTCAAGTGTACAACTTTTCGAAACAACTATATAAAAGAAGTCAAGTTTTGAAAAATGTTGTGAGATAGCATTTGATCGTTATGATGAAATACAGTGATGGTAAAAAAATCACTTAAATCCGACAAAGTTAGAACTCCGATCGGTGCGGTCAACCTTATTTAAACTTATCTCTCTCTATGGGGAGCCATAGTATCGGGAGGTAAACGTTCCCAAATTTTTACATGGCTGATTACGTCTCATTTATTTGAGAGTTTAATGTTTGGAAGATTCGACGAAACAAAGTCATCTAAAGGTACCTAATAGCGTTTTCGTGTGATAAGTTTTATGAAAATATGGTTGACCGTTTCGATCGAGCATCGAACGTTCACGAAACGAGTTGATTTTTTCCCTCTACTCATATTTAACTATAACGATCACATCAGATGGTCAAAATTTTTCATTTTGTGAATTTAGCCAGTATAATGACAACATGCTTACTAATGCGGTATAACTTGATTAGTAGATTATACTTAAGTATACAACTTTTCGAAACAACTATATAAAAGAAGTCATGTTTTGAAAAATGCTGTGAGATAGCATTTGATCGTTATGATGAAATACAGTGATGGTAAAAAAATCACTTAAATCCGACAAAATTAAAGCCTGGATCGATGATATGTTTATTTCGTGATTTTTAGACTATAATTTAAAATTCTTAAAGATATTAATATAATAATTATTTTTAACGAACTTAAATGATAAAATAGATGAGTTTAAGAGAAAGATGATCCATATTGTGCTAGTAAAGTGTGAATATCTATTAAAGTGTGTGAAAATGAAGTTCTAATTAATACATTAATGTGTCAAAAATATAAAATAACTCTATATGGGGTAACTTATTCTTTAATTATTGAGGTATGGATTTTAACGGGCTTTACGAGCCGAGCTTTTACGGGCTTTTGATGGAGCGGGTTTGGCGGGCTCTTAACGGGCCTGGCCTACGGGCCGGGCCGAGTTTCTAACCCCTAAACTAAGCCCGGCCCTCTACCCACCGGGCCCGGGCTTTAAGTCCATCGGGCTTGCGGGCCTCCATCGGCCCACTTGATCCGCGGGCTTAATGATGAGGCCTAGACGCAACTAATCGTATAAAAATTTTACAAAATTGATTTAACGAACGTCAGGCTACCCATAGGAAAACGGAAGTAAAAAACAGTTAACCGCAACATTCGGCACACAGATTTTGTCGGAATCTTGTCATTTTTCAACCGTAGACGTATTTCATTATTTCGGTCATATCTTATTTGACGACATATTTGCATTTGAAGAGTGTACGTATAGTAACTATTTGAAACTATACATTCACTTAAACACTTAGTAAACAAGTTAAAGAACATTAGTGCATATGTTCTGATTTTGAATCTAAAAGTTTAGAAAATCTATTCCAACCGTCAGATATCACCGATAAGATTAAATACATGTATGGAAAAAAATCCAACTACATCTGACAACGTTAAAGGCTCGATCGGAACGGTCAACCGGGTCAGTCAAACCTCTAAACGCTTAGAAATGTTAATTGGACTGTCTAAATGACGTTTTTGGCCTGACCTTCAACATATAATAGTTTCAAATCGATGAGATGCAACTAATCGTATAAAAATTTTTCTCAAAATATTTACCGAACGTCAGGCTACCCATAGGAAAACGAAAGTAAAAAACAGTCTACCGCAACATTCGGCAGACAGATTTTATCGGAATCTTGTCATTTTTCAAACGTGGACGTATTTTATCATTTCGGTCATATCTTATTTCACAACATTTTTGCATTTGAAGAGTCTACGTATGGTAACTATTTGAAACTATACATTCACTTAAACACTTAGTAAACAAGTTAAGGAACATTAGTGCATATGTTCTGATTTTGAATCTAAAAGTTTAGAAAATCTATTCCAACCGTCAGATATCACCGATAAGATTAAATACATGTATGGAAAAAAATCCAACTACATCTGACAACGTTAAAGGCTCGATCGGAACGGTCAACCGGGTCAGTCAAACCTCTAAACGCTTAGAAATGGTAATGGGACTGTCTAAATGACGTTTTTTGGCCTGACCTTCAACAGATAATAGTTTCAAATCGATGAGACGCAACTAATCGTATAAAAATTTTCCTCAAAATATTTACTGAACGTCAGGCTACCCATAGGAAAACGAAAGTAAAAAACAGCCTACCGCAACATTCGGCACACAGATTTTTTCGGAATCTTGTCATTTTTCAATCGTGGACGTATTTTATCATTTCAGTCATATCTTATTTCACAACATTTTTGCATTTGAAAAGTCTACGTATGGTAACTATTTGAAACTATACATTTACTTAAACACTTAGTAAACAAGTTAAAGAACATTAGTGCATATGTTCTGATTTTGAATCTAAAAGTTTAGAAAATCTATTCCAACCGTCAGATATCACCGTTATGATTAAATACATGTATGGAAAAAAATCCAACTTCAGCTGATGATAGGAGCATAAAATGCGACGTTCTTAATATGTTTTTTACCCCCATTTATGCAATTCTTTTCCCTTATTGTTGTAATATAGAGTCATTGAGTCATGTTGGAGTCGTTGGCAAGTGTTGGTGAATAATTTGAGCTAAAATGCAGGAATGTCGAATTTTGAAGAGTTTTAGTTTGAGTACAACTCCTTGTTGGACTAGGAAACCTGTTTTGACTAGGAAACTTGTCGGAATTGTGTTCTTTATTTTTCGTCGTTCCTAATAACTGTGTGGAATCTGTTTGTGCTAGAAATGTTAAAAATGCATAATTATGGTGGAGTCCTTATTGAACTAGGATTCCTAATAAGAGTTTGATTGCAACTAGGACTCCTTTTTCAACTAGAACTCTAGTTGGAAAATGAATCCTTACAAAAGTAGGAATCCCAGTTGGATAAGGATTCTACGAGTTTGAGTCCTAATTGAAGTCTACAAATTGAGGAATTTTAGTTGAACAAGGAGTCTACAAATGCTCGACGTTTTTGAAAAGTCGAAAGAATTTCATTGAAAATACAACTCCTTGTTGGACTAGGATTCCTTATCTATCTAGGACTCTTACTCATGATAATTGTGCTACATCTTTTTATCTTCTTTTTGCTTTATTTCTTATTCTTATTTTCAGGAATTTATGGAAGATAAAAGAGAAGAAAATGTTGGAGTTATTTCGGCAATGAAGATACCTTGTCGTGAGAGTGAAGAAGAAGAAACCAAATCGGATTTGTATTCATGGTGCCGTACAACTACTTAGCAATCTTTTTGGAATCAATTCCGATTTTTGCTTTGTATTTTCTTGGATAATACACGGCTTAAAGGAAGATTAAGTGATGGTTTTGGAGACTTCATGGCCGGCTAAAGAAAAGAAGAAGGAATTAATTCTATTTCTACATAGGATTTTCGGCAATGCATAGAATGTACTTGGACTGAATTGGAGCCTTGTGCATTTACTTGTTGCCGAATTAAAAGAGATAAATTGAAGTGATAATTCAGCCTTTTTACCAAGATATTTCGGCAGCAATTTCATGAAGGATGGGAAGCCTATTGCCGAACCCTAGCAGCCCCTAACCTTGCCGAACCCTAGTGTTCCCCTCTCCTATATAAATACCACATCTTAAATTCAGAAAATGATCTTCTCTTTCTCACAAAAACATACCGAATCTCTGCCAAAATATCTCCATAAATTCTACCAAGAACAAGGCCGAATCATCTCCTCCACCTTTCCACAAAACCTTTCCAATCATCATCACCAATCCTATTGCCGATTCCTTCAACAAGGTTGTCATTAAGATTGTAATATTTCGATGGCTTTGATTTCTTTGTATTTAAACATTATTTTGTCTATGAAATATGTTTGGATTCTTGGTTTTATTTTCGGTTTTGTTAATTATATATGGGATTTCTGAATCTTTGTAATAATTGTTTGGTTATTTCATGTTTGATTACCGATTTATGCATGCTATGTAATTGAATATGTATGATGGGCAGTAGGATTTTAAATGTTTTCTTGATTTAATTAGGTTTATTTCCTTAATTCGTGTGCAACCGAAGGAGATGTCTAGATGCATTCGAAAGGCCATGAGTGTTATCTAGGTATTGAATTCACTTGCCGATTTAATACATGTCGGATCATACGCATGTTATGTTTTGATATGTATTTATCTAAGGGCTAGAGTAATTCTGGAAATTTACATGTCGATGTGGGATGAGTGACGCCATACCTGCTAACATGTTCCAATTCGACATATTGTGCTTATGTGCTATTTGTGTTTAATTTCTACGCATTGTGTTATTAAACCGATTAGTACCATGTTTAGGATTACACGCATGTTGGATTCTAAATATTTGTGCTGTTTTGAATAATTAGAATAACCGCATTGGCTCTAATTAAATTGGAACTTAATTGATCTTGAATTCGATATTTGCTGCTGCCCCTATTGCTTGTTTTAATTTCATCGCATGTGTAATGAGTTTTGTGTCTTGTGATTGTGTGGAAGATGTTGATCAATTGTATATAATAACTTAGGATTTAATTTTAGTAGAATTCAGTAGATAATTAGATAAAAATTCGACACCCCCTTTCTATGTGCAATACTTTATGTAATTAAATGCCCTTGATTTCCCCGGATAGAACGATCCCTACTTGTCAATACTACAATCGACACAAGAAGGGTATTATGTGTATGTAGTTGTTTTGCAGGTATTTTGTGCTTGAATAACACCTCCATCAATTTTTGGCGCCGTTGCCAGGGAAATTTAATGATTTTGATTCATAAAGTGTTGTTTGTAATTATGTATATTGCAGGTTATTTTAATTTTTCAATAGTTTTCGGGATATGTATTAATAAGATTTTCGGAAGTGTAATAGTAAATAGGATTTTCCGATTTTTGGTTTTTGGTTTTCAGTTTTTATTTTGCTAAATTGCCGATTGTGTGATATATTTTGTGGATGTTGTGACACTTAGATAATTTCTAGGAAGTTGATAGTTTTTGTGTATGCTTTGAGTTTATTGTAGTTTCTAAAGTGTAACATGTAGGTGAAGCCTCTTTTGTTGATCATAACCAAAACCCTTCATTTGAATGGTGCTTTGTTGGATCCGTTTTTATGTAGATTGGGAAACGTGAGATACTTCCCCCCCACGCATACAAGCGATTTTTCAGCAATAGTATTACTTCTATGAGGTTGAGGGCGGTTTTAATCAACACTTGTAGACCGCTAGGACCCGAGTTTATTTTACAAAGTATAGGGCAAGTTATTTTCATTGATTGGTTCGAGGTTTGTAAAACTGGCTCTTAAGACCCACAGACTGATGTTCATTCTCTGTGAGTGAGTCGATAGGGGACTTGTCCTCCGTGGTTAAAAACTTTGAAACCTGCCTTGTTCCTAAAGAGAGTTTACTCTCCGTGAATTTTAACGACACCGCCTTAGAAAAGTAAAGTATGCTTGACCTAGACAACAGTTTGTGCCGAAGCATCACCTCACTTTAGACGCTAGAAAATAACTTGAGCATATGTGAATCTATTTTTCTTCAAAAGATAAAATTCGTCTTTAATTTTTGAGGTATATCGGATAAAGCATGATACTACCTTGGACTGTTTCAGCCCATTGCACTGTTATCTCCTCTGCTCCACGTACCTCAAATTTTAAAGTTGTGTGAATAAAAGACAATAGAAAATCTAAGCTTCGGCATTTACAATACTTACATAATCGTTAACTTTAAAGAACCGAACCAACATAGATACATGTAAATTTCGTGTGTGGTTTTGCATAACTAGCTAAATTGTTAAGGAGTTTTAAAAGTCTATTTATGTTGAGTTTGTTTTTGGTTTTGAGGGGAAGAGGAATAGGTAAGGTCACTAATGTTGATATTAGCCTTAACCCTTCATCACTACTACAAAAACACCTTCAGATGACGCCTTTCAGATGACGCAAAAAAATTAACCGTCATCTGATTGATTTTGAAATAATCAGACGTCGGTTCTAGTTTGTCCGTCATCTGAATCGCTTTTAGACATCACATTTTCTTAGTTTATGAGGAAAACATCCAAAATTTAGTATTGGCAATGGTAGACATCTCAAAAACTCATCGTTCAAAAATTATACTTAATTCAGATGACGGTTGACTGTCATCTGAGGGTTTAGGGTTTCTACCAAGTTATAAGCGGGAAAATTCCCTCCCAAACTCAGCCTAGGTATGCCATCACATTTTCTCAGTTTATGAGGAAAACATCCAAAATTTAGTATCGGCAATGGTAGACATCTCAAAAACTCATCGTTCAAAAATTATACTTAATTCAGATGACGGTTGACTGTCATCTGAGGGTTTAGGGTTTCTACCAAGTTATAAGCGGGAAAATTCCCTCCCAAACTCAGCCTAGGTATGCCATCACATTTTCTCAGTTTATGAGGAAAACATCCAAAATTTAGTATTGGCAATGGTAGACATCTCAAAAACTCATCGTTCAAAAATTATACTTAATTCAGATGACGGTTGACTGTCATCTGAGGGTTTAGGGTTTCTACCAAGTTATAAGCGGGAAAATTCCCTCCCAAACTCAGCCTAGGTATGCCATCAAAAATTGAAAGGTTGAAACATCAGACGACGGTTGCACGTCATCTAATGTTTGGGTGCGAAATTTGTTAAAACGCTTTAAAACGGAAATTGGCCCGTCTAAATGACGTTTTTTTGCCTGATCTCCAACAGAGAATAGTTTCAGATCGAGGAGACGCAACTAATCGTATAAAAATTTTCCTCAAAATATTTACCGACCGTCAGGCTACCCACAGGAAAACGGAAGTAAAAAACAGTTAACCGCAACATTCGGCACACAGATTTTGTCGGAATCTTCTCATTTTTCAACCGTAGACGTATTTCAATATTTCGGTCATATCTTATTTCACGACACATTTGCATTTGAAGAGTCTACGTATAGTAACTATTTGAAACTATACATTCACTTAAACTCTTAGTAAACAAGTTAAGGAACATTAGTGCATATGTTCCGATTTTGAATCTAAAAGTTTGGAAAATCTGTTCCAACCGTCAGATATCACCGTTAAGATTAAATACGTGTATGAAAAAAAATCCAACTACATCTGACAACGTTAAAGGCTCGATCGGGACGGTCAACCGGGTGAGTCAAACCTCTAAACGCTTTAAAACGGAAATTGGCCCGTCTAAATGACGTTTTTGGGCCTGATCTTCAACAGAGAATAGTTTCAGATCGATGAGACGCAACTAATCGTATAAAAATTTTTCTCAAAATATTTACCGACCATCAGGCTACCCATAGGAAAACGGAAGTAAAAAACAGTTAACCGCAACATTCGGCACACAGATTTTGTCGGAATCTTCTCATTTTTCAACCGTAGACGTATTTCAATATTTCGGTCATATCTTATTTCACGACACATTTGCATTTGAAGAGTCTACGTATAGTAACTATTTGAAACTATACATTCACTTAAACACTTAGTAAACAAGTTAAGGAACATTAGTGCATATGTTCCGATTTCGAATCTAAAAGTTTGGAAAATCTGTTCCAACCGTCAGATATCACCGTTAAGATTAAATACGTATATGAAAAAAAATCCAACTACATCTGACAACGTTAAAGGCTCGATCGGGACGGTCAACCGGGTGAGTCAAACCTCTAAACGCTTTAAAACGGAAATTGGCCCGTCTAAATGACGTTTTTGGGCCTGATCTTCAACAGAGAATAGTTTCAGATCGATGAGACGCAACTAATCGTATAAAAATTTTCCTCAAAATATTTACCGACCGTCAGGCTACCCATAGGAAAACGGAAGTAAAAAACAGTTAACCGCAACATTCGGCACACAGATTTTGTCGGAATCTTCTCATTTTTCAACCGTAGACGTATTTCAATATTTCGGTCATATCTTATTTCACGACACATTTGCATTTGAAGAGTCTACGTATAGTAACTATTTGAAACTATACATTCACTTAAACACTTAGTAAACAAGTTAAGGAACATTAGTGCATACGTTCCGATTTTGAATCTAAAAGTTTGAAAAATCTATTCCAACCGTCAGATATCACCGTTAAGATTAAATACGTGTATGAAAAAAAATCCAACTACATATGACAACGTTAAAGGCTCGATCGGGACGGTCAACCGGGTGAGTCAAACCTCTAAACGCTTTAAAACGGAAATTGGCCCGTCTAAATGACGTTTTTGGGCCTGATCTTCAACAGAGAATAGTTTCAGATCGATGAGACGCAACTAATCGTATAAAAATTTTCCTCAAAATATTTACCGACCGTCAGGCTACCCATAGGAAAACGGAAGTAAAAAACAGTTAACCGCAACATTCGGCACACAGATTTTGTCGGAATCTTCTCATTTTTCAACCGTAGACGTATTTCAATATTTCGGTCATATCTTATTTCACGACACATTTGCATTTGAAGAGTCTACGTATAGTAACTATTTGAAACTATACATTCACTTAAACACTTGGTAAACAAGTTAAGGAATATTAGTACATATGTTCCGATTTTGAATCTAAAAGTTTGGAAAATCTATTCCAACCGTCAGATATCACCGTTAAGATTAAATACATGTAGGAAAAAAAATCCAACTACATCTGACAACGTTAAAGGCTCGATCAGGACGGTCAACCGGGTGAGTCAAACCTCTAAACACTTTAAAACGGAAATTTTTATGACCAATTGAAGTTTTTCACCTCGAAAAATTGAAGTATAAATATAATTTTTCTTCTAGGGTTTGATTATTGCACAGCCCTTTTTCTTTCTTTCCTTTTCTCTCCGCTCCTTCTCCTCCCGCTGTCAATCTCCCCCATAAACTCACCGCTTTCCTCTCCCATCCCCACAAAATCAAAATCAAAATCAAAATCCCAAAAAGCCTCTTAAGCTTCCTACTCGTTTGTTTGGCTTTGGCTTCACAGTTTCTTACAATCTCTAACGCGTATGTAATGCATCAGAAGAAATCAGAAGCTCAGATCGGAAAAGAAAGCAGCGGCCTCTCTTCCGATTTCAACCCCCTCTCTCCTTCCCCTTTCGCCTCCATATTTTACACATCTCTGAATGAATCACCACTCCCTTACAAGCGTCCCCTCCTAACCCAAACCCCTTCCTCTCTAGTCAAATCACCACCCCTCTCCTCAACCCCCACCTCCACTCCTCCTCCGCCTCCGCCGTCTCTTCCTCCTCCTCCGGTGTTCTGGTCGATTGGATCGAGGCACAAGGCGGCGGACAAGAGAGGCGTGTCGGGGTGCTGGGTGCAGGTGTACAGCAACGGGGACGTGTACGAGGGGGAGTTTCATAAGGGAAAGTGTTCCGGCAGCGGGGTGTATTACTATTATATGAGTGGGAGGTATGAGGGGGATTGGGTGGATGACAAGTATGATGGCTATGGTGTAGAGACGTGGGCTAGAGGGAGCCGGTACCGAGGGCAGTATAGGCAGGGGCTTAGGCATGGTTTCGGGGTGTATAGGTTTTATACTGGGGATGTTTATGCTGGGGAATGGTCCAATGGCCAGAGCCATGGGTGTGGGGTGCATACTTGTGAGGATGGGAGTAGATATGTAGGGGAGTTCAAGTGGGGTGTCAAGCATGGCCTTGGTCACTACCATTTCAGGTAGTTTTCAATGCTTTGGATGTTGTGTTAGAGTAGCAATAGAATTATCAAGCATGTGTTTTGATATTTTGTTAGATTTGATTCTTTTGATTACCAAGGGTCTGATATGTGCTGGTGATTGCTCTGGTGTTTGTTTTCCGTTTTTTTTACCATTTGGTTTTCAGTAGATTGTGTGTTTATTCCATAATGTGCGGTTCCTTATGCTTGTAAGTCTTGCATAAGGTACTGTGTCTCTGGCATGTACTATAGAGCTTGACAAATAAAATTGATGTCATATTACATTAAGGGATGAGCCACAATCATGAGTTTGCTTTGGGCCAAATTATCTGCAAGTATGTTGGGGATTTGGGTGCTGGGATTGTCAACTTGTTATTGAAAAAGGAGTTTAGATTTGAACACAGGAATATTGAAAATGTAATTAGTTCATCAACACAAGAATCTAGCTGAAAGAATTGATTGTGGAAATTTTCTAATCAACTAGAAAGTGGAGATAACTTATAGGTATCATACCGAGGGCTAAAGACACATCCTTATTTTGAATCTAAAAGTTTGGGTTTTTGGTTTTTGGTGCCGGCTGATAAATAGTGATTTTGAGTTTGGGTTTTTGGTTTTTGGTTTTCAGGAAGGGGATTTGGGAACGACGTCGCTTGGGATATTGTATTTGTCGTTCACGTTTTTCTCGTTGGTGGCGTCTCCGGTGTTTAGGAAGCTGGGATCAAAGAATGCTTTGATTCTTGGGACTAGTGGGTATTGGTTGTTCATTGCTGCAAATTTGAAGCCTACTTGGTACACTCTTATTCACTCTACTATTTCATATGCATTTGTTGATCGAATTGCATTTGGTTTTGAGTGTATCAAGTGATTATGTGTAGGTATACTATGGTTCCAGCTTCATTGTACATGGGATTTGCTGCTTCCATAATATGGGTTGGGCAGGTAAGATGCTAGTCTATGATTTTGTGGCAGAAAACTATACTAGGCCATGTTTTGGGTTTTGTTTCGAGTTCTGTTATTTGTATATGATGGCAAAAGGTAAATTTGTTTCTGACTTTGTTGTGTCTCCATCAGGGGACGTATTTGACTTCTACTGCGCGTAGTCATGCCAAAGATAATAACTTGCATGAAGGAACGGTTATTGGCCAGTTCAATGGAGAATTTTGGGGAATGTTTGCCTGTCACCAGGTGAATATGTTGAATCTTTCATAGGAAGTCCTAATTGCTTCCGCATTCTCTCTTGGACTCGTCTATGGCAACACCAAGCTCAAGGTCCTCAAGGTACCCCACTTTTTGCCCTCTTCTTCTTTTCGATTGGATTTGTTAATTATCGCAGAGATGATTGTTCGCAGGCATTTTACTGGAAAGATAGATGCTGTATGTTTTCCTAAGTAACATTACTCTGCTTTTTTTTTTTTTCATAATTTGGAAATGCTATAACCTGCATTGACATTGCACTTCCAATACAAAGTTTGAATCTTATTCTGTTGCAGGATATGATATGTGCTATTGCTGAACTTGAAAGTTGTAGACAGCCCCTTGCTCAGCGGTATGACAAAAAAACCAAGGCCACTCACCGGGGGATCATGCAAATTTTACCAAAAACTGCCGATTGGCTGGCTAGGTATCCATCATATGCACTTATTTCATATTTGAGGGCATAGCTCTTCTTTACCGACCTTTTATGTTTTTGGACTGAAATTATGAGTTGCTTGCAGTGAGAAGGGTTACGGGGCATATCAATTGAACGGGAATGAACATTTCCTGTTCAGGCCTTTCGAAAGTATATATTTTGGTGCTGCTTATCTAATTTGGTTATCTAAGTTACTAATTATAGAGTTGGCATGATCATTTTTGTGTTCGGTTGTTTTGTGCTCTAAATGAAGACTGGTGAGATCCATCTTCCGATTGTTTCCCACACGTTTAAATATTGTTGGTAAGTTGGTAACTGAAATGATTAGCTTCGTTTGTTATAATGCGATATTGATGCTCGAGTCTTTGTTTGATATTGATGCTCGAGTCTTTAGATTACTTATGATGATCAGAAGCCGAATATAATGACTGTTTTGACTTATTGAACAGCTAATGGTTTTTGGTGCAGGTGATGGATGTTGTTAACAAGTTGTTTGTTACTATGTTTGACTATTTGAACAAAAATTGTGAGAAGGAACTTGAAGCTGTACGGAGGCAGTATCCCTTTGAACCACTGAAGGTTATAATTCTTTTTCATGTTAGATTGAGATTAAGTTTGGAGTGATATTCTTGTGAATAATGGTTACCTAAAGACCAACAATTGATTTCTCCGTCTATAGTTTGGATTCTGACTGTTTTACCTTTTCTAAATTTGCAGTACTTGCCTGAGACTCTACGTCTCACTTTTGCGGAAGGTGTTCAAATGCTAAAGGTTACTCTCTCTGCTACCAACTTACATAGAAAAACTAAAGAGATAGATGGTTGTAGACTTCTATAGAACTGCCTTATCGGTGACATGATTCTGTTGGTGCTTTAGTCCTTAGTAATTGAAGATAGAGGAAAGCAACTTGATAGTTATTTATTGGTGTGTATGATGTGATTGTTAATTGGTTATGGAGTAGTGGTCATGGTTAAACATACATCACCTGCTTCAGCTATTGAATTTCTGTTCCTTTTTTAAATATTATCTTAAGTTTGACATGTCTGTGTAGGATGCTGGTGTTAAAGTTGATCCTATGGGGGACCTAAATACTGAAGCAGAGAGGAAGTTGGGCCAATTGGTTTTGGAAAAGTAATTTGCTGCAGAATTCTAGTGGTACCTATAGTATATGGCCAATCCTATTACAGTTATGTGGACTTGAATTGGTCATTTTTTTGCTACTGGTAGCTACAATTGTGATGGAAGAAGTTGATTTTGGTTTTGCTGCCAATGCATGTGTTTTTAGAAGTGTATTACTCATGGTTTAAAACAGATCTTGGTAGACATATAAATATGGCAGGTTTATTGAGTACTATCCTACAGTTTTGGTTTATTTGCATGAAATTAGGTTTTATATGTGGAGATGAACCAGTACTGTGGATTTGGTCAGTACTGTTCATTTGGTAACATATCAAATGAACATAAATGACAGACTCAGTCATAAAATAACTGACGTTAGAAACACATTCATATGACACAAACGAGTGACATCTGAACCAAAATCGTATGACACAAACAATATTATGCAAGACTGACGTCTAAGAGAGCTCAGATGACATACTATATGATAGTGTAAATGACATCTGTTCAAAATTCAGATGACATTCGCCTTGACAATATGACCGACGTTACATTGCACTTTACATGACGGTTTGAGTGTCATCAGGTTACATGCCATCAGACACAAGATGCGCACACCATGAATGCCAACCGTCATCCTTAGAAGATGTAAATGACGGTCATTAAAAATGAAAGATGACGTCTGAGAAGATATCACACGACGCTTGGTTTGATATATTAACTGACATAAAAAGTAGCATTAGATGACAGTCGACTGTCATCTCAATATATGCCATTCATCACTAAAAATGCGCACGTAAGTTGGCATCAGTTGGCACCATGAATGCCAACCGTCATCTGAATACAAAACTGTCATCCTTATGATCGGTAGATGACAGTTTTTTTTGGGTTTTAACCGTCATCTGAATGCGTTTTAATAGATGACATTGCGATAGATGACAGTTTGAGAGCATATGAGATGACGGTTAAAAACCGTCATCTGAATCGATTTCTGTACTAGTGCATACTAGCGCTTGCGTTTTTATGAGGTTGAGGGCGGCTTTTATGCACTTTAGTGGTACTGACAACATAAGGTTCTGAACAGAGTAAGGGGCAAACATAGTTCGTTTGTTCTAATTTTGGTATTGAGGTTTGTTTAACTAGATCTCAAGGCCCACAGACTGATGTTCATTCTCTGTGAGTGAGTCGATAGGGAGTTCGCTCTCCGTGGTGTCCATCAACGAGTCTTGCCTCACTCCATTGTTAGTACTTTCGTTCTAGCCTTCTGAAACCACGGAATCTTGTGTCTAGTCGATAGACCTAGGCCGCACGTCCACCGAGCTTCGAAATCTTAAATGAGTTCGATATAAGTAAATTTTTATTCTCAAAAGAAAACATTTCTTGGTTTGAATTTTCGAGGTATATCGGAATAAGCATGATACTACCTTGGGCTGTATCAGTCCATTGCACTGTTATCTCCTCTGCTCCACGTACTTTGAAAATTCGAACAAATCATATAGCAATTTAACTAGGGATACATAAAACACATTTTTAATTCTTTTGTTTATACTTGTGAAATTGTGTGAGCTATACTTGTAAATTTTCGTGTGATATATTTTTGTGTAATATATTTGTACTTATTTTCGTGTGATACATATACATTTACACATTTGAATTTTCATGTGACACTTATACATATTGTTAGTTGAATTTTTCGTTGACTTATACATACTTTTGTGTGATATTTTTACCCTAACACTAACTTATACATTCTAACTATACACGTTTGTTTTTCTTTTTAAAATTCATTGATTAAATACTTGATCTTTTAATAATTTCAGGTACATGAATCTTGGTTGGTCACAAGAAATTGAGGATAGATTGAAAAGAATTTGCAACCAAGAAGAAGTAGAGCAAGTATTGCCGAGCACACCTTCACCAGAGCATCAGTTCGTATCTCCCTCCTCATCACTTTTTAACAGAGATTTCGTTGCACCACTATCACCATTTCCTTCAGAAGCTTCGTGTGAACTTAACCCTTTGTTTCACAAAGAACCAGAGTTTGAGCTACTTCAAAGTCCCATACCAATTCAGTACTTGAATTTTGATTTACCTGATCCTGCATTCAATATGACTTCATTGAGAGAAGAGAATGGGCAAGTAGATGCACCACAAGGAGGAGTGGTGAGACCAAGTAATGTGACATATCCTGCTGTTGCACCTGGCAAATCAGCAGAATTTGAGTTGAAGGGTGGATTTATCCACCAATTGCCCAAGTTCTTTGAACTTAGTGGAGAAGATCCGAATCGCCATGTTCAGAAATTTGAGTTCAGATGTGAGTCAATGTGCCCAACTGGGGCGGATTTGCAACATGTGAGGATGAAAGCTTTTCCATTCTCACTTGAAGATAGGGCAGCCGAGTGGTTCTTTGCTATTCCACCAGGAAAAATGACGTCTTGGAATACAATGGTGAAGGAATTTCTCACCAAATACTTTCCTTCATCAAGGGTGACACAAATTAGAAAGGAGATCACCTCAATTAGACAAGAGCCAGACGAGAGCTTTGATGTGTACTATGATAGGTACAAGTCTTTGGTGGCAACGTGTCCTAATCATGGGATACGTGAAGGTCTTTTGCTGCAGTATTTTTATGAAGGGTTGCGTCCTTTGGAGCGTATATTTCTTGATTCAGCGGCTGGAGGATCTTTGATGGAAAAGAGCAAGGAGGAAGTTAAAAACTTGTTGGAGATGCATTTCACTAACCAACAACAGTTCGGGTCTACTTCCTCAAGGCGAGTGAATGAAGCTAGTAGTTTTGAAGAGTCCAATGTTGTCAAGGAGCTTAGGGAAGGCATGGGGAAAATCACTCAGATGATGTCCCAAATGATGAAGCAGAAGCATGCCTAAGTTTGTGGGGTGTGTAGCATAGAGGGCCATACGGCTGATGTGTGTCCTCAATTGAGAGGATGAGATAATTTTGAGGAAGCCAATTCGGTTGGTTTTCAAGGGCAGCAACGTTCCAATTACCCCAATTTCAATCCAAGGTACAACGATCACCCTAATTTTCGTTGGGCCAACAATAGCAATGTTCAGAACCCTCAACCATTGGCGCCACCACAAGCAAACCAAGGAGGTATGGCGTTTCAACCAAGACCTCAAGGGCAATTCCAAGGATTTGCAAGACCTCAGCAACAATTCTACAACAACAATGCTCAAGCATCATCAAACCCTAACTATGATGCAATGCTGAAATCTTTGAATGATGCAACTCACACATTGTTGCAATCTACAACTTCCAACACTAAGGATATTTCTGAGCTGAAGAATCAGATGGGGAAGGTTGTGGATTTTATGGGGCAAATCCAAGAGCAAGGGAGGTTACCGGGAGGAGTGATCCCTAACCCCAAGAATGAGCAAGCAAAGTCAATTACCACAAGGAGTGGTAAAATCTTGGAGGGGCCGAGTATGGGAAAGGCTAGTGAGGACGTGATGGTGGAGTGTGATGATGATGATGCCGAGCATGAAGTGATACACAGAAAAGGTGAAGTAGCACACGGCAAGGATACCGAGAGGAACAAACCGAGCAAAGAGGAGCTCGATGTGATGAAGAAAAGGGACATGGAAAAAGATCCCGCAACCTCAGAGACACATAAGGTAAAATCTAATTCAAGTGGTTTAGTTAATACTAACCAATCTCCGAGTTTGCCTTTTCCTTCCAGATTTGCTAAATCGAAGAAGGAGAAATCAGATGAGGAGGTACTTGATATCTTTAGGCATGTGGAGGTGAACATTCCATTGCTTGAGTGCATTAAGAAAATTCCAAAGTATGCCAAATTTCTCAAGGAGCTGTGCACAACAAGAAGGCATACAAGGGAGGAGCAGGTGGTGAAGATGAGTGAGACGGTTTCAGCCGTTCTCCAGAGGAAGCTTCCACCAAAAATGAAAGATCCTGGCAGCTTTACTATTCCTTGTATAATTGGACAATGTTGTTTTTCAAATGTTTTGCTAGACCTAGGAGCGTCAATTAATGTGATGCCCTATAATGTTTATAAGTCTCTAGGTCTAGGAGAATTGAAGAGAGACAACGTAATTATTCAATTGGCTGACAGATCTAACAAATATCCTGAGGGATATGTGGAGGATGTTCTTGTGCAGGTTAATAATCTGATATTTCCTACAGACTTCTATGTGCTACATATGGAAGAGTCGCCCCTAAATTCCACTCAACTATTGTTGGGGCGACCATTTATGAGGACAGCAAGAACAAAAATAGATGTTGCTGAAGGCAACCTCACCATGGAGTTCGATGGTGAAGTGATAAGCTTCAACGTTTATGAGGCTATGAGGTATCCAATTTCTGACTTAAAACCTTGCTATGCTATTGATGTAGTTGATTCTTTTGCGCAGGTTTTGTCAGAAACTTTGGATCAATAGCAACTAGCTATTGAGCAAGGGGCTGGAATTGACGCATTAGGGGAGGAATTATCCAACGAGGCACGGCTTGAACTTGAGCCGAGCATTATGAGTGTTGTTGCCGAGCTAGAGGCAACGCCCCACGTCAAAAGGTCATGTCATTTTATGTCAATTCCCATTTCCACTAATAAAATTCTACCATCTGTGGAACAGGCCCCTATTTTAGAACTGAAGGTGCTTCCCAACCATTTGAAGTACGTGTACTTGGGAGACGATGACACACTACCAGTTATTGTGTCATCACAGCTGAGTGAGCAGCAGGAAGCACGTTTGACTAGCATGCTAAAGAGAAACAAGACCGCCATTGGATGGACGTTGGCGGATATCAAGGGAATCAGCCCTACAACTTGTGTCCATAGGATCTTGCTTGAGGAAGGAGCCAAGCCTACTAGGGAGGGTCAGAGACGATTACACCCCCCTATGATGAAGATTGTGAAGGACGAGGTGATCAAATTGCTGGATTGTGGAGTCATTTATCCTATATCAGATAGCCAGTGGATTGCACCTGTCTAAGTTATACCCAAGAAGAGTGGAGCCACAGTTGTGAAGAATGACAAGGATGAGCTCGTGCCCCAACGATTAGTGACAGGTCATAGGATGTGCATCGACTACAGAAAGCTGAATGCTACAACTCGAAAGGATCACATGCCTTTACCTTTCATGGACCAGATGTTGGAGAGACTAGCTGGACACGAATTCTATTGCTTCTTGGATGGGTACAGCGGTTACAATCAGATATGCATTCACCCAGATGATCAGGAAAAGACGACGTTCACATGTCCCTTTGGTACGTTTGCCTATCGACGCATGCCTTTTGGTTTATGCAACGCACCAGGTACATTTCAACGTTGTATGTACTCATTATTCTCTGATTATATTGAAAATATCATTGAAGTCTTTATGGATGATTTTAGTGTTTATGGAAAAGACTTTGATGCATGCTTAGAGAATTTGGAATTAATCCTGAAGAGATGTGTAGAAACTAACCTTGTGCTTAATTGGGAAAAATGTCATTTCATGGTACAACAAGGGATAGTTTTAGGACACATAATTTCTGCAAATGGTATAGAGGTTGATAGGGCCAAGATTGATATTATGTTTCACTTACCCTCCCCTACAACTGTAAGGGAGGTACGTTCGTTTCTTGGCCATGCAGGATTTTACAGGAGGTTCATCAAGGATTTTTCGTTGGTGGCCAACACCATTTGTGCCTTGTTGCAGAAGGATGTTCCATTCGTATGGGACAAAGGGTGTGAAGATGCATTTGTGAAGTTGAAGAAGCTATTGACGTCAGCACCAATAATGGCGCCACCAGATTGGACGCTACCATTTGAGATCATGTGTGATGCTTCAGACTATGCAGTTGGAGCAGTGCTTCACTACAAAAACAAAGGGATTTACCGACGAAAAAAAAAAAACGGCCGACGAAACTGTTTTTTCGTCGGGCAAAAAAAAATTTCGTCGGCTATTCCAATAGAATGGCCGACGAATTTTTTTTCCGTCGGTAAAAATTAAAAATCGTCGGCTATTCTTCGAGAATGGCCGACGATTTAAAGTTGTCGTCGGCTATACTCTGAATAGAATAGCCGACGAAAAATTTTGTGGCAAATCGTCGGCTATTCTACAAGAATGGCCGACGATTTAAAGTTTTCGTCGGCTATACTCTGAAAATGAGTATGGCCGACGAAGTTGGTAATTTCGTCGGCTATAAGTCTTTATATTTTCAGATCTGGGCAGAAGCTGCTCATTTAAAAAAAAACGGGAAAAAGAGTGAGAAATCTGTGGGTATTGTTGAAATCCGTCCTCTCTTACATTGTGGAGCTATATATAGGTACGTATATGTGTATATATGTTGATTTTGAGTTTTAGTTGAGTTGATTTTGAGTTTTAGTGATTTTGATATAGTAAGTGATTTTTTGTTTTGTTGTTGTTTTAGTGTTAGAATGTATGTATATATGTTGATTTTGAGTTGTAGTTGAGTTAATTTTCAGTTAGAGTTTAATTATGTGTTTTAATTTGATGTTATTTTAATTAGTGTTAAAATATATATAAATATGTTAATTAATGGTTGTTGATAGTGTAATGAACTTAAATAATGGTTGTTAATTAATGGTATATATATATATGAGTTGATGTTGATAATAATATATATTGTAATATATATGTGTTAATTAATTTATTATTAATTAAAGTTATACATATATATTATTATCAGGCTATATATGGATCGAGATAAGAGTTGGATTTCGCTTCCAAGGCATGACCGACGATACACTACAGGAGTTGTGGATTTTATGCAGTTCGTCGAGGAAAATGCAAAGGGGAATTACCATTATTGCCCGTGCAAGAAATGTAAGTGTCGCAGTGATATGTGTCGATTTCCGATTAGGACAGTATGGGAGCACCTAAAGAGTAATGGGTTTTGGCCGAAGTACACACGTTGGATATATCACGGTGAGCCATCATTAGATGGATCGCATGATCATGGGCAGTATTTTGAGGCGGGCAGTAGTAGTACATCCAACGATCCAACAATGGCATTCGTCAACGACGTGTTTCCTTTTGAAAGCGGTGTACGTGGGGAACAATATATGCAGGACCCGGTGCAGCCGTTCCCACAAGTTGTCAACACTGCTGCCTTTGACAAGTACAACAAACTGATTGCATTGCAACAGACCCCTGTGTCTTCAAGTTCTGAGAAGACAGTTCTTCAAAGTGTGATGGAGGTAATGAGGATTAAAGTCGAGACAAAAGGGAGCATCAGGCAAGTGGATGAATATCTACAGTACACTTCTTCGTTGTTGGAGGAGGGTCATCGTAATCCTACCAATCACCGTCAGGTCCGAAGTATCCTCAAAGATCTAGGGCTTTCCTACATTAAGATCCATGCATGCGCATTTGACTGCGTTCTCTTCTGGGGTGAAGATGCAGAAGGGAATGACCTTGCTAGCCTTGACGCATGTCCGATATGTCAGTCTGACCGATATAAGTTGACGGGAGCAGGCAATAGGAAACCTGTGAAAGTACTTCGGTATTTTCCGTTGAGAGATAGGCTTGAGCGGTTGTACATGTCAGAAACCACCGCAAAAGCTATGAGGTGGCACGGTGAGCGGGACGCGGGAGACGCAGATATCATGACACACATCTCTGACGGAGCGGCTTGGAAGCATATAAACAATGAGTTTCCTCATTTTGCGTCAGATGTCAGAAACGTCAGGCTCGGGCTCTCAACCGACGGGTTCAACCCTTTCGGCACCATGAGTCTTTCATACAGTATATGGCCGGTGGTTTTGGTACCTTACAACCTTCCTCCGTGGATGTGCATGAAGAAGGAATATAATATGTTGACGTTGTTGATTCCGGGGCCTGGTTACCCAGGGAAATGTCTCGATGTGTATATGAGACCATTGATTGAAGAGCTTAAGGTATTGTGGGACGTTGGTCATCCCACTTTTGACAAGTACAAGCAGGAGACGTTCCAGATGCATGCCATGGTTATTGGTACCATCAGTGATTTTCCTGCTTATGGGATGTTGTCGGGCAGCGTTGTTAGGGGATACAAGGCTTGTCCAGAGTGCCTCAGCGATTATGGGAGCACCCCTCATTGCAACAAGATATGCCGAATGGGTCATCGTGTGTTCCTTCCGGCGGATCACCACTGGCGTTACGAGTCCGCCGCATTTGATGGAACCGAAGAACACGGCCGTGCTCCCAGAAGATGGACAGGAAGAGAAATTTTAGCAAGACTTAATCAGTACGATTTTGGGCCCCTCAGCAATCATCCCGATATTGTAGCGGAAATACCTGAAAGGCCTGAGGAGTACAAATTCTGGACACATAGGAGCATATTGTGGGAACTCCCGTACTGGTGTGAGTTGCTGATCCGTCACTTCCTAGACGTTATGCACATAGAAAAAAATGTTTCTGAAAGTGTGGTGGGCACAACGCTGAACTTGGAGGGGAAGACGAAAGACGGTCCTAAGGCTCGCACTGATCTGCAAAACATGAATATCAGAAAACCACTATGGTTGAAACAAGGGAAGAGAAAAATGCCTCAAGCTCCTTACACCGTCAAGCCTGAGCATAAATCAGAAATTTTGCATTGGATAAGTGAGGCCAAGTATCCTTCAGGCTTTGCTGGAAATATAGCCAAGTGTGTCAACAGACAATGCAACAATCTGTACGGGTTGAAAAGTCATGACAATCATATCCTGCTACAACGTCTCTTCCCTGTTTTCATTCGACCGTTCCTTCCCCGTCACGTTGTGCAGCCGTTAGTAGCGTTGGCAAGATTTTTCCAGAAGGTATGCACACGGGAAGTGAGAAAATCTGACCTCCGGGAAATGCAACAAGACATCGTTCATATCATGTGTAAATTTGAGATGATATTTCCTCCAAATTTTTTCGACATCATGCCTCACCTCATGATCCATCTTCCTCGGCAGTTGTTGCTTACCGGTCCTGTGCACTTCACTTGGATGTATCCGATGGAAAGGTACGTATTTTACACCTTATGTTAATTTCCTCATCAATATATGTGATATAGTGTTAATGTATTATCATAACACTTTAAAAACTTGATTTATAGGCAACTTGGACAATACGGTGGTTTTGTCCAAAACAGATCCGCACCTGAAGGATGTATAGCTGAAGCATATATTGCGCACGAGTGCGTTACCTACATGAAGCTGTATTTCGGAGCGTTACAGGAAAGCATACCGGAAGATGTACCTTCACAGTTCAATCTTTCCATACTCTCTGACGATGTTGTACTCGGTGGAAACATGCCAGTTTCCTATAAGTTGAAAGATTATGAGGTAGCCATTGCACATTGGTGGGTACTAATCAACTGTCCAGAAGTTCAGTTTTGGAAGGACATACATCTACGCTGTGAAGGAGTAGCAAGTGATCGCGATTACCACAACCAGACATTCGCAGAGTATTTCGGCCGCTGGGTACGTACCTTTAACACTATTTTATACGTGTTCATATATTATTGTGTATATTTATTCATATTTATAGTTGATTCTGATGGTTGCAGATGGACCTTATTGCAAATGATAATCACCCAAATTGGTCGCACGAACTCAGACTTTTAGCGAGGAGGCCGGTCTATTCAAAAGTTTATGCGACGTGCAAGGTGAATGGTGTGTTATTTCGATGTGAAGACAGAGACCTCAGACTGAAAACACAAAATTCAGGGGTGATGGCACATGGTGGGGATGGTGGAGTTGACTATTACGGTGTTCTCCATTCGGTTGTGGAACTGCATTACGGGGAAGGCATGAAAGTGCACCTTTTCAAGTGTAGATGGTTTGACACACGGCCGCAGAGCATGAAAACCGATCAATACGGCGTAAGTTCTGTGAACACTAGTACATCATGGTATGAGGACGACCCGTTCGTTTTAGCCACATGGGTGAAACAAGTGTTTTATCTTGATGATCTCGCCAAGGGTGACCCGTGGAAAGTAGTCAACACTATCCACCATCGCAACATTTACCGGGCGTCTACACTTGGAGTGGCCGAAGAGAACGAGGAAGGGGGCACCGCGTATCAAGAGCCCAACTCAAACGGTATTCCTGACTCCTCTTTTATTCGTCTAGACACGCCGGTGCGAATTCGACGTGAAGAGCCACTGCTTGTTGATGTTGATCCAATTGAAGAAACTAACGAGGACTCTAGTGGTGAGGAAAGACATAGATTACCCCTATCGAGCAATTCAGAAACCGAAGAAGACTCATCCGATGATTCCGATTACAATCCGACGGATTAAGTAATTTAAATGATGTAATCCTTTCATTTGTAATCAACTCATTTCTAATGACCGGGCGTGGGGATGAGCCTCCCAGCTAGGCTGGGTTCCAAACCCCTTAAACAAAAATTTGAAATATGTTGACTGTTGGGTTTCTGATTTTTTATGTTCAATTTTGGTTATATGTGAACAGGACATCGGAATAGGAGAGGTGTAAAACCACTGATTTTTTTGGTTTTTTTTTTAGAGAATGGCCGACGAAAAATGCATTATTTCGTCGGCTAAACAGAGAATGGCCGACGAAAAATGCATTATTTCGTCGGCCATAATTTATTTAAAAAAAAATATTTTACGAACAATGGCCGACGAAAACTAACTATTTCGTCGGCCATAAGTTATTTAAAAATAATTATTTACGAACAATGCCCGACGAAAACTAACTATTTCGTCGGCCATAAGTTATATAAAAATAATTATTTACGAACAATGCCCGACGAAAACTAACTATTTCGTCGGCCATAAGTTATTTAAAAATAATTATTTACGAACAATGGCCGACGAAAAATAACTATTTCGTCGGCCATAAGTTTTTAACAGAAAACGACAAAACAATAGCCGACGAATACTAGGTTTGATTTCGTCGGCTATGATTAAAAAAAAACAAAAAAAGAGCTGTTTCCATTTTCTATCACTATCGACAAACCATTGCTTCATCGTTCAAATGCAAATGTGTCGTGAAATAAGACATGACCAAAATATTGAAATACGGCTACGGTTGAAAAATGGGAAGATTCCGACAAAATCTGTGTGCCGAATGTTGCGGTTAGCTGTTTTTTACTTCCGTTTTCCTATGGGTAGCCTGACGGTCGGTAAATATTTTGAGGAAAATTTTTATACGATTGGTTGCGTCTCATCGATCTGAAACTATTCTCTGTTGAACGTCAGGCCAAAAAACGTCATTTAGACGGGCCAATTTCCATTTCTAAGCATTTGAAGGGTTGACTCACCCGGTTGACCGTCCCGATCGAGCCTTTAACGTTGTCAGATGTAGTTGGATTTTTTTTCATACATGTATTTAATCTTAACGGTGATATCTGACGGTTGGAATAGATTTTCCAAACTTTTAGATTCAAAATCGGAACATATGCACTAATGTTCCTTAACTTGTTTACTAAGTGTTTAATTGAATGTATAGTTTCAAATACCTACTATACGTAGACCCTTCAAATGCAAATGTGTCGTGAAATAAGACATGACCGAAATATTGAAATACGGCTACGGTTGAAAAATGGGAAGATTCCGACAAAATCTGTGTCCCGAATGTTGCGGTTTGCTGTTTTTCACTCCCGTTTTCCTATGGGTAGCCTGACGGTCGGTAAATATTTTGGGGGAAACTTTTATACGATTAGATGCGTCGCATCGATCTGAAACTATTCTCTGTTGAAGGTCAGGCAAAAAAACGTAATTTAGACGGGCCAATTTCCGTTTTAAAGCGTTTAGAGGTTTGACTTTGCGGTTTGACCGTCCCGATCGAGCCTTCAACTTTGTCAGATGTAGTTGGATTTTTTTTCATACATGTATTTAACCTTAACGGTGATATCTGACGGTTGGAATAGATTTTCCAAACTTTGAGATTCAAAATCGGAATATATGCACTAATGTTCCTTAACTTGTTTACTAAGTGTTTAAGTGAATGTATAGTTTCAAATACCTACTATACGTAGACCCTTCAAATGCAAATGTGTCGTGAAATAAGACATGACCGAAATATTGAAATACGGCTACGGTTGAAAAATGGGAAGATTCCGACAAAATCTGTGTCCCGAATGTTGCGGTTTGCTGTTTTTCACTCCCGTTTTCCTATGGGTAGCCTGACGGTCGGTAAATATTTTGGGGGAAACTTTTATATGATTAGATGCGTCGCATCGATCTGAAACTATTCTCTGTTGAAGGTCAGGCCAAAAAACGTCATTTAGACGGCCCAATTTCCGTTTTACAGCGTTTAGAGGTTTGACTTTGTAGTTTGACCAAAAGTATAGCCGACGAAGTTATATTTCGTCGGCTAAAGTCTGGTGATCCGCGCCTTCCCATTATCCACCGTTGGATGGGGGAGATCGGACGGATTCTGAGGGACGAAAACTATAGCCGACGAATTAAGTAATTTCGTCGGCTATGCCATACCATGGCCGACGAAAATGATTTCGTCGGCTATGACATAGTATGCCCGACGAAATGACTGTATTCGTCGGCTATACTATACCATGGCCGACGAAATTGCTTTATTTCGTCGGCTATACTATATCATGGCCGACGAAATAAAGCGATTTCGTCGGCTATACTATCGGGTATAAGTAAAATGCAGCCGAACCCTAGCCTCCATTTGCCCGATTTTCCCTATCCTCCTCGAATCCGGCCCTCCTTCATCCGTCGATCCTCCTCCCTATTCCGGCAGCCCGGCGCCTCCTCCTCCTCCTCCTTGGTTCGGCAGCCCGGCGACTCCTCCTCCTCCTCCTTGGTTCGATCCGCCGCCCCTCCTCCTCCTCCTCCTCCCTGTTCCGGCAGCCCCGGCCGACCCTCCTCCTCCTCCTCTCTGTTCCGGCCGCCTCCCCCTCCTCCTCCTCCCCGATTCGGTACCGGCCGGCCCCTTTTTTTTTTTTTTTTTGTTATTTAATTATTAATAAATTAAATTATGGTTAATAAATTATATATAATTGTTAATTTAGATATAATTGTTAATTTAGGTATAATTTATGTATTTATATGTTAATTTGTGTATAATTTATGTATTTATGTTAATTTATGTATTTATGTTAATTTAGGTATAATTTATGTATTTATATGTTAATTTGTGTATAATTTATGTATTTATGTTAATTTATGTATTTATGTTAATTTAGGTATAATTTATGTTTTTATATTAATTTAGATATAATTTATGTATTTATGTTAATTTAGTTATAATTTATGTATTTATGTTAATTTAGGTAGAATTTATGTATTTATGTTAATTTAGGTATAATTTATGTATTTATGTTAATTTAGTTATAATTTAGGTTTTTATGTTAATTACTACAAGGAAAAAAACCTTAGGCGACGAAACTTAAAAAAATTCCTCGCCTAAGACAGCTTAAACGACGAAAAAAAGTTCCTCACCTAAGAAAAATTTTTCGTCGTCTAAGAACAGTCTTAGACGACGAATTACACTTTTCGTGGTCTAAGACAAAAAATTGCCGACGAAAAAAATTTTCGTCGTCCCTGCATTATCTTAGACCACGAAAACAAAAAATCGTCGCCTAAGATTTTTACTTAGGAGACGAAATATCAAAATTCGTCTCCTAAGAAAAAATCTTAGACGACGAAATTTTTTTTCGTGGTCTAAGAAGTAAAGGGGACGACGATAATTTTTTTCGTCGGCCTGTTTTGTTCTTAGACGACGAAAAATAATTTCGTCGCCTAAGATCAAAACTTAGGCCACGAAAAAAAAATTTCGTCGCCTAAGTTTTGATCTTAGGCGACGAAAAATTAATTTTCGTCGTCTAAGTAAATCCAGACTATAAATCCTGCACTCATTTTTCCGATCGGGAGCAGAGACCATTTTTCCCCAAAAACCAAATTTTTTTTCTTTCCCTCAAATTTTCCACTGATTTTCATTCTTGGATGTGAAAAGCTTCAAATCGGGTCTTCCTAAGCCTTCTCCACTACTACCCATTGATTTTTAACTTGGTATGATCTCTTTATTCATCTTTTTCAACTATAATTTCAATTTTTCCATTGAAATATTTCATTTTTGAGGTAGAGAATTATAGAAATATATATTGTTGTGTGTGTATATTGTGAGGTGATAGCTAGTATATATGTTGCTTTTGTTGATCCATACCTATATATACTCAATTAAATTGTTGGATTTTGTGAAATTAGTGAATTATATATATTAATTATATATTTTAATAATGCTTTAATTAATAATTATAATTATTTGACGAAAATCATTGTTATATGATTTATAATTAGCGGTGATATACATGCATTTATATATATCCCTAGAAATCCCGTTCGAGAATCATGGAGAGATTCTTGAATTGTCCCATTTTTGGACAGTTTGGGGGCAGAGGACATTGTTTCACAGTTTGTATAGGTCTTGTGTATTCGTTTGCGGTCGTGGGTATATATTTCGACGAGGTCTCCCATCACTGTTCCTCGAGTGCATACTAGGTGTATAGATATTCGTGCACTTGAGGAACTGTGGGGAGATGCTGCCGAAATTTTCCCACGACTGAAAACGAATACACAAGATCTACAAACTGTGAAACAAAGTCTTGTGCTCCTGAATGGGATTATTAGGACCCTAACCGGAGGCATAAGGTCGAGAAAAAACATGCATATAAATTGTTTATTTGTTAATTTGTGATTATTTATTGTTTGTCTTATATTAATTAATATATATAACAGGTGATCGATGGATAGAGATAGGAGTTGGATGCAGTACCCAAGACAGAGCGAAGAATACCATGAAGGAGTAGGAATTTTTATAAATTTTGTACGTGAACATGGTGGAGGAAAGAAAACACACAGGTGTCCCTGCTTAAGTTGTATGAATACTAAGCGCAAGACGATCGGCCGAATCTACGATCACCTGTGTAACAGAGGTATTATGCAGAATTATACAACATGGACTAAACACGGGGAAGCAGATTATGAACCTACGGTTGCCGAAATCCAGGTTGGATACCATGACCGAACAACTGCTGGTGGTTTCGAGCCTTATACTGACCCGGCGATGAACATTCTACATGACATTTTTCCTACTTTTGCTCCAGTACGCGAGGAAGAGGAATTCCAAGAGGCAGTTTTTGAGGATGGCACAACTCCTCTTGTTGACAGTGCTGATTATGATAAGTATACCAGACTACTTGCTCAAGTGCAGATCCCATTATTCGAGGGTAGTCCTCACACTGTTTTAGAGACCATCATCTCACAGACGCAGTTGAAAGTCAAGAGTAGGTGGACAAATGACTCTTTTGATAGTCTTTTAAAACAGTTTAAGGAACACCTTCCACAACCTAACTATCTACCTGATAGTTATTACACGCTACATAAGATATTGGGCGATCTCGGTCTCAGTTATAACAAAATCCACGCCTGCAAGAACAATTGTGTTTTGTTTTACAAAGAGAAAGCCGAGCTTGATGAATGTCTCATATGCCACGCGTGGAGGTGGGAGCAAGGCACAGTTAAGGAAAACAGTGTTCCTGTGAAGGTACTTCGTCATTTCCCTTTAATTCCTAGATTGAAGCGTCTTTACATGTCTTTACACACAGCAAAAGAAATGAGATGGCATGGAGAGAGAAGGACAGATGATGATACTCTCAGACACCCTGCAGATGGCGAGGCGTGGAAGTCCTTTGACAGATTATTCCCTGATTTTGCAAGAGATGTTAGAAATGTCAGACTCGGCCTTGCCTCAGATGGATTCAATCCCCATGGAAATATGAGTTTGAGTCATAGTACATGGCCTGTTATTCTTGTGCCGTACAACCTGCCTCCTTGGATGTGTATGAAGAAGGAATTTAGTATGATGTCTCTGTTAATTCCCGGCCCAAGGTCTCCAGGAAAGTGTTTGGATGTGTATCTGCAACCTTTGATCGACGAGCTGTTAGACTTATGGGAAAATGGAGTTCTTACTTTTGACAGGCACAGTGGAAGATCATTTATGATGAGAGCAATACTGCTGTTTACCATAAGTGATTTTCCTGGTTATGGGATGTTGTCGTCTCAGGCGACTAAAGGTTATAAAGCTTGTCCTGTTTGCTTGAACGAAGTCCATTCTGTTTGGTGCGCTGGGAAGGTGTGTTACTTGGGTCACCGTAGATGGCTTCCAGCTGACCACCAGTGGCGATTTCATGATCTAGCATTTGATAAAACAGTAGAGCTTCGTCCTAAACCCCGTCCCTGGAGCGGTGATGAAATTTTGGAGAAGCTGAACTCTTTCGATTTCGGGGTGTTGAGCGGTGATTTATCTATACCAGTTCCGGAACGCCCTGACGAGTACAAGTGTTTTACACACAAGAGTAGATTCTATGATTTGCCTTACTGGTCGAAATCCATTCTTAGACACACCCTAGATGTCATGCACATAGAGAAGGGAGTAAGTGACAGCATTGTGGGAACAATTCTTGATATCAAAGGAAAGAGTAAGGACACTTTGAAAGCACGTCAGTATTTGAAGGAGAATGGATTACGAGAACACTTGTGGCCAGTGAAGACGGCGTCAGGGACTTTCATACCTGTTGCACCTTACACAGTTAAACCGGCTTTCAAGAAGCAGATTTTCGTATGGTTTAAAGGAGTACAGTATCCTCATGGGTATGCAGGAAATATATCTCGGTGTATTAACTTGGGGCTTAATACGTTTAACGGATTGAAGAGCCACGACTGTCATGTATTGCTACAACGTCTTATTCCAGTGGTTATCCGACCCTATTTGCATCCAGATGTGGTCGAACCTATAATAGCCTTGTGTAGGTTCTTTCAGAAGTTATGCGCTAAAGAGCTGAAGAAGTCAGATGTTCTCATTCTCAAAGAAGACATCATCTACATTTTGTGCAAATTGGAAAGGATTTTCCCCCCTGCTTTCTTCGACAGTATGATTCATCTGATGATCCATCTTCCAGATCAAGCACTGCTTACTGGTCCTGTTCATTGCACCTGGATGTATCCGCAAGAAAGGTACTATTTATTATTCGTATTTCCCCATTCATTATAATATTCTCTTGTATATATACTTCACTAATAACTGTACGTGTAATTTCAGACAACTGTTTCAATACAAAAAGTTATGTAAAAGCAAGAGTCACCCTGAAGGATCGATAGCGGAGTCGTACATTACACATGAATGTGTAACATACTGCAACTTATATCTCCGTAACAGTGACGAAAACATTGCAGAGTCTTCTACAGCAGCCTCTACAGTACCAGTTCCGAAACTTTCCGTCCTTTCAAGTGTTGTACGTCCGTTTGGTAATTTACCAACTTCAGAAAGACTGACAGATGCTGAGCTAATTGAAGCTCATTGGTGCGTACTACAACACTGTGACGAAGCACAATATTTCATGGGTGAGCATTTGAAGCTGATTGAAGCAAATCGTCGAGACCGAAGGCCGAAAGAGACGCACAAAAGAACATTTCCTGTTTACTTTCGCAAATGGGTACGTCACAATATTTATCTCCATTTCAATATTAGTATTCTAGCTAGTCAGTTCAATTTAAATAATAAGTTATCACAATGTGACAGGTGGAAAATCTCCAAATACAGAACAGTGATTGGTACTCGTCCGAATTGCACCATTTGGCTAGAATGCCAATTTCCCACAGGGTGCGCGCGATGTGTTTTGTCAATGGCGTCAAGTTCGTGACACTTCAACGAGATGTGAACCGCAGAACGCAAAATTGCGGGGTCATGGTAGATGGTGACGACTTCACCTACTATGGAGTGCTACTGGCCGTTGTCGAACTAGTATATGGAAATATGCTCGTTGTCTTGTTCAAGTGTAGATGGTTTAACACTAATCAAAGTGTTCCTGGGAGTACAAAGATGGATTACGGCATGTTATCGGTGAATACAAACACAAGTTGGTATGAAAATGAGCCCTTCATTCTTGCTAGCATGGCAAAACAAGTATTTTATCTCGATGATCCTAAGGCAGGTGGATTTTGGAAAGTGGTTAACCCGATGTCACATAGGAATATATGGAGTGCGTCTACAGTTGAAGGGGGTGAAGAACATGATGATGAAGATGACGGCGACACTGATGAACCATATCAAGAACATTCGGCTTCTCAAATCCCTAATGCAGAGGCTATTCGCGACAACAACCGCTTACATTTCGTTACTTCTGATGAATTCATTGCAGTCCCAAATGCATCTACATCTCAAAACATAGCCAATCAAAACTTCATTAATGACGAAGATGATGAGGAATCAGACGATGATGAGGAAACATACGACGATGACGATTCCAATGATGGCTTAACTGATACGATTGAAGATGCAGACGATACAGACGATGACGATTATGATGGAGAACCATGATCAGATTTAAATTATGTTTTTAAATTCAATAAATTTGTTTTTGATGTATAATTAAAAATACATGAATGGTGTGTACGTACGTACAGAACCTTCAACTGTGTTCTGTGTTAATTATTATGTTGGATTACAATTTCGTCAAGAAAATTAAAATGGGCACAATTGCGATATTTGGGGTCTTTCGTCGACCAAATGCACCTATATGAACATGGCCGAAAATGCCATCATTAAAAAGTCAATTTTTATAAAAAAAATTGTCACTTAGTCGACGAAATTATAAGTTTCGTCGTCTAAGTATTTACGTAGTCGACGAAAACCTTATTTTCGTCGTCTAAGTATTTTCTTAGACGACGAAACTTATAATTTCGTCGACTAAGTGTCTATTTTTTTTTTTAAAATTGACTTTTTAATGTTCCACACAATAAATTTTGGGAAAATTTTAACTAAGCTTAGTCGACGAAACAGTCTTTTTCGTCGTCTAAGTAAACACTTAGACGACGAAAAAGTGTGTTTCGTCGACTAAGTGTTAATTATTTTTTAAAATTTGGCTTTATTTTCCGCCAATAAATTTGGCAAAAATTTGAACTGGTCTTAATCGACGAAAACTTAAGTTTCGTCGTCTTAGTTTTTACTTAGGCGACGAAAATATCATTTTCGTCGTTTAAGACTTTACTTAGCCGACGAAACATACTTTTTCGTCGACTAAGTGTAAATTGTTTTTAATATTTTGGCGGACTGATTTGAATTAATTGAAAATTTGGGAATACACTTAGACGACGAAACTTATTTTTCGTCGTCTAAGTTTTTACTTAGCCGACGAAAATATCATTTTCGTCGTTTAAGACTTTACTTAGTCGACGAAAATTAAGTTTTCGTCGCCTAAGTGAAGTAAATATACCCGAGAATCCCTAATTCACAGATCTGTTTCGTTCCATCCCCTCTCCGATCCTCTCCCCACCTCCCCACCTCCACCGGCCTCCCTCTCCTCTCCCCACCTCCCCCCCTCACCGGCCTCCCTCTCCGATCCTCTCCTCACCTCCCCACCTCCACCGGCCTCCCTCTCCTCTCCCCACCTCCCCCCCTCACCGGCCTCCCTCTCCGATCCTCTCCCCACCTCCCCACCTCCACCGGCCTCCCTCTCCTCTCCCCACCTCCACCGGCCTCCATCTCCTCTCCCCACCTCCCCACCTCCACCGGCCTCCCTCTCCTCTCCCCACCTCCACCGGCCTCCCCACCTCCACCGGCCTCCATCTCCTCTCCCCACCTCCCCACCTCCACCGGCCTCCCTCTCCTCTCCCCTGCTCGGCCTCCTCCCCCTGCTCGGCCCTCCCCCTGCTCGGCCTCCTCCCCCTGCTCGGCCCTCCCCCTGCTCGGCCCTCCCCCTGCTCGGCCTCCTCCCCCTGCTCGGCCCTCCCCCTGCTCGGCCAGCCTCCAATCGGGTATGTTAAACCCATCACTAATTATGTTTGTCTTAATTCATATTGGTATAGGAAAATTTAGATTTGATTTATTTTGATATAAGAATTGGTATATGTGGATAATATGGATGGATTGATTGATTGATTTTGTGCTTGGTATAAGAATTGGAATTGGAATTGGAATTGGAATTGGAATTGTTGTTGTTTGTTGGTGAGATGGGTTAATCTGTGTGTATTGTAGCTATTGTTGTATTTTTGGCTTGGAGAAGGTTGTGATGGCTGAGGAGGTGGTTTTCTTTTTGTGTAGTTTGTGTGATGAGATTTTAGGAGGGTTTGGTATTCGAATCTGTGATGAGCTTTCGGTGTAACTTGTGATGAGCTTTTATTGGTTTTACTTGGATGAATTAGTGTAGTGCATGCGATTGTTTTTAGGTTTGGGAGTTCGTTTCTGATGTGTGTTTACATTTCATGGTGTAGTGTTATACTTTGTTAGTACCTGGAAAGTTAACCAAGGTTTTTGGTGGTATGGTTTGCTTGTTAGTTGCTATTCTCATTAGATTGGGATCAATAAGGCTGTCTGTATGTGAGTGAAATACATTTCCTCTATATTGGTTTCAAATACCTTAATCAACCTTCAATTGTTTAACCATGTTCAAAGCATGGTGTTAGGAAGTGATTAAAATGGTTTATTTAGTTTCAAAAGCAAAATCTTTCTCATTGGTTCATCATCAGAATTTTGAAAGGTGACATCTGATTATACATGCATAGTTTTGTAAAATGATTTTTCCTGTACAATGGGGTCATAATTTCTTAATCATTTCAACTTTGTGTTTCTTTACAGGAAAAATATGCCGCCGACTCAGGGATTTCTGAAGAAGAAGAGGCAGGAGTTATTTGACCGCTTCTACAAGTCAAATAACTCTGAAGGGAGTGGTTCGCGGCCACCTACGGAATCGTCTGCGAACGTATCATCACCTCCCCCTCCGCCCCCGTTGGAGGATACTGCATCCCCTTTAGTAGCAGACACCGCACCTGACGTCGACGACAGCGATGGTGATTGTGAGATCAGCTGTCGGCGCACATTTCGTCCTCGGCCTGATGGAGGTAAACATAATCCAACACTTTCAATTAAGTCATTTAGTTATAAATGAGTGTTATTACTTTCTAATTAAATTGTTATTGTTTTGGCAGCACCTCCTCCCAAACACAAACGAGGGTTGGTAAAAGGCTTGAAGGCCTACACGTCTTGGGTGCAGCACGGAGAGAAGGTGAAGATCGTCATGGATGATGAGTTCTTGCACGGACCGCAGACCAGTGCACTGAACAGTTGGCTGACTCATGATATCGGGCATATCATTCGGGACAGCATTCCCATGACTGCTGCAAGTTGGTGGGATCTGGAGGAGGATGATCAGCTGAAGCTCAAAAATGAACTCGACGTAAGTTAACTACAATTTTGATATTTTAATTATCTATAAGCTTCCATATTAATTCTAATTTTTTTGTAATAGCTTGTTTATGACATCCCTTGGGATGATAAGAAGATGGTCAAGTGGGTTTACAAGCATGCCGCCAAGACCTTCACAGCCTTCAAGAGCAAGCTCAACAGGCTTAGGATTGCCAATCCTGGGAAAATTCCGAAAGAGTTCAAAGATAGGCAGGAGGAGTGGTCTTGGCTGCTTCACCACTTCGAGAGCGATGAGTTTCAGGTATATAATTTTGTAATAGTAGTATGTGCTTTCAAATGTTAACATTTTTCATTTTAGTTTTATTTCAATGCTAACTATTTGTCTCATATTTAATCATATTTCTACAGAGACGATCGACCGCCAACGCCCTCAACCGGGGGAAGAAGACGTTACACCATCGGTCCGGTTCAAAGCCGTTCATCTACGGGGCGCACGAATTGAAGCAAAAAGGTGAACTATTCCCCTTGGTGAAGAATTATGAGATGGTGTACCCTCCTGAGCACCCAGAGGCGGCAGAAAATATAGTAAGTTTCTCTTATCCTATAACTAGACATGGCATTATGTTTGGATTATGTTTAACCGTTGTGGTTTGATGAATAATATCTGCCGATTATGTTTGGATTATTTACAATGCATTATTCATATGCATGTTACTTGCTTGGTCTTTGCAGCGCCGTATCAATGCCGAGCTCGAGAGGGTGATGACCACTGTGAGGCAGGAGCACCCCGACGTTCCGGAGGATCTGATCTACAACTATTTTGACGAGCCGACTCAAGCCCGAGTGCTTGTCAGCGCACTGGGACCGCGAAACAGCGGTGAGATCCGGGGGTTAGGAGGAGTCACTTTCGGTGTCGGCTCCCAATCATCGCAAGGGGAAAATTCCACCGGACGCAGTCGGTCGTCAAATGGGGAGCGTGTGAGACGACTGGAGGAGGAGACCCGACAGCGTATAGCTCTTGCAGAGGAGGAGGCCCGAGAGCGTATCAGACTTGCAGAGGAGGAGGCCCGAGAGCGTATCAGACTTGCAGAGGAGCAGACACGATTGGTAACTGAGCGTCTTAGCTGGTTGGAGCAAGAGTTCCAGTCGTTTAGGAACCGACCACAGTAGCTTGCAGGCTCCTCACTCTCCCTATCTACGTACGATATTGTTTGATGTGTAATATTTTTATTGAACAAATGTATGAATTTATATTATTGTACGATGTTATTCGGTATTGTACGATATTATTCGGTATTTAATTTTTATCGATACTTTTTTTAATATATTTGAATATTCAATATCCGAAATTTTTTTTTTTTAAATTTAATACATGCTTAGTCGACGAAACTAAATTTTTTCGTCGCCTAAGATGTATACTAAGTCGACGAAATTATTTTTTCGTGGACTAAGATATTTACTTAAGCCACGAAAAATAATAATTTCGTCGCCTAAGATAAACTCTTAGGCCACGAAAAAATATTATTTCGCGGCTTAAGTAAAAATCTAAGACCACGAAATAAAATATTCCGTCGACTTAGTATGAAGCTTAGGAGACGAAAAAATATAGTTTCGTCGACTAAGTTTCCATCTTAGGCCACGAAATACTTTATCTTTCGTCGCCTAAACTAAAAACTTAGACCACGAAAATGTTGAGTTTCGTGGTCTAAGTCATTATCTTAGGCCACGAAATTTCTTTTTCGTCGTCTAAGCCATAGTTTAGCCGACGAAAAAATTCGTCGTCTCAGAATTTTTTTCGTCACCATTTTTCTTAGACGACGAAATTTTTTCGTCTTCTAAGAATTATCTTAGTCGACGAAATTGTGTTATTTTCGTCGTCTAAGTATTTAGCCCACAAACTTTAGACGACGAAACTTAGGCGACAAAATTTTCGTCACCAAAAAACTTAGTCGACGAAAATCCATCTTAGGTGACGAAAAATTTTCGTCGCCTAAGATATTCAGTGTTGTAGTAATGTATGTAGTTTTTAGGTTTTTATGTTAATTTAGGTAATTTTTGTAAAATTTATTTTAATTGTATATAATTTAGGTGTAATTGTATAATTTATATGTATAAATTGGTTATTATATAAATCGGTAAATATTAAAATATGTTAGTATTATTGGGTATTATATTAATTAGAATTTGTTATTTAATATAATATAATTTAATATTAATTAATGTATTAATGCGTCTGGCTTTAGATGGCCGATGCATTTAGGCAGTTGTTCGGAGGTCGTCGTTCTAGATCTAGAGGTTCTGGAAATGCCGCCGGTTCTGGAAATGCCGCGGGTTCCCCAGACTCCGAGAGGACGGCTAGCCAGCCTGAGAGGACCACCAGCCAGCCGCGGAGGAGTGTGGATGCAGCCCAGCCGCGGCGGAGTGTGAGTGCTCGGCACCAGACCCTTCTCCAGGCGGGGCGGCCGTCGAGCACTTCACTTCCGAATGTCGGTCCCTCTGTGGCGCCGAGGTTTAGTCGGCAGCTGTTTCACGAGGAGATAGCTGCCGACGTTCCTCAGGTTCGTATGCCTGAGGTTCATCGGGAGCCGATGCCGATGCCGAGTCCGACTCAGTCTGCTGGTGACTCGACTGAGGGGCCTACTCTCCCAAACCAGCTCTTCCTCCCATACAACATTCCTGCGATACCCGAGGTCGACTATCAGGGTCGGCCCCAGTGGCCTGATATGCCTCAGTTCGTGAGTGCTGCGGAGGCATACCAGCAGCAGCCATGGGAGAGCCCTGACCTCCTGATTTCGGCGAGGAGAAAAGGAAAGTCGACGGCAACCGAATCATCGGGTTCAGGTAACATTCGATTTTATTAATTAAATATTTTATTAAAATTAACGCACTAATATTTAATTTTATTAACCAATCGTCGTTTATGTGATATGGACAGGCGCTAGCAGTTCAACCCAGAGGAATACCAGAGGTGTCATCAGTTTTGAGACGCTCAGGAGAACGGTTGAACGGAGCGGGAGGATCCAGATTGACGAAGCTCCTGATCAGGAGGTTGGGGCGAAAAAGAAACGCGACTACTCGGGTTGCGTGGGTGCACTCATTAGGGACAGAGTCCCTATGTTGTGGGCTCGGTGGGCTGATGTGCCCGAAGAAATCAAGATGGAGTTGAACAACGCCGCGTCGGTGAGTAAATAAAAAAATTTAATTTAGTTATCGTAATATTTAAAAATTTTCGGTATTTTTATAATTATAAAACTAATAAAATATTATCTTTCAGACATACTTTGTGGTTGCGGAACACAAGCGGGGTTGGGCGGACTCCCAACAGAGCTCGAGGTACGTTGGGAATGTCTTATTTGATAATTAGAAATATTTTATGATATTAATAATATTTCTAATGCACTTTTGTTTTCTTCGTAGGTTCAAAGAGTGGAAGAACGAGCTCCGTTCCCACTATAATGAGTACGGCAACCGTGGTCGTATGGGTACTCCCAGAGAGTTCATGTTCAGGGAGTACGAGTGGCGTTGGTTGAGGACCGTAGTCTTCGACAACCCGGCTATGATGGTAAATATTAAACTTCATTATAAATGTTTATTTTATTAAAATTTTAATTATTAGTTTAAATATTTTATAATTATTTCAGTTATATTTTTTGATGCATTTTTCTAATATTTTATTATTTGTTTGAAGGAACGGTCTCGGATAAACTCGGAGAACCGCCGCCGTAACACAATCCTCCATCACGGCGGTTCAAGGCCGTTTGCACAATATCAGGAGGAGGCGCTAAGAGATCATCCTGATTGCAACCCCTACGTGGAGACGTTCAAGATCGCTTATCCACAAGCGACAGACGATCTCGTAAGTCGTTCATTATGATTTTAAAATTTAAATTATTAATTTTACTTAACTATCCATTTGTTAGAATATTAATTTTTTTTCCCCGTCCAATTAGGAGCGGGTGACCCAGGCCGAACAAGAGGTGCTCCAGCAAATAGTTCGGGAGACACAACCGGACATCTCAGAGGCAGATTTGGAGGAAGCCGTGCGCCAGGTCGACCGCACCAATATCCAAACGGCGGCGAGGATGTTCAACGCAGCCTTCCCACACCAGTCCAACGAGTACTACTGCCGGGGTTTAGGAGGTTCTGGACAAGGGCTCCTGAAGACCACTAAGGGAGGTCAAAAGAAGGGAGGCGGCCAGACCCAACATATGAGGGGGGAAGTGCAGCGATTGGCCGCAGAATTGGCGACCTCGTCCCAGACAGTAGAGGAGCTGCGCCGCAGACAATATCAGTCCCAGCAGTATCAGTTGGATATGGTCCGTTGGAATGCTGAGTGCGCCAGAATTCGGCAATACAACAACCACGGCCAGCAACAGTGGATTTATGAGATGTTCGCGGCACAACAAGAAGGCCGTCCACCCCCGCTCCCGTTTCAGCAGTTAGTGGAGCCTCCAATGCCTCAACCTCCCGAGTTCGGTCAGCAGGATGATGCGCCTGATGCTGTAGATGATATCCTAGACTTTAGTAGTTTAGGAGATAATTAGGATTATATTTTATGTATATTGGAACGAATTTAATAAAAATGGTGTTTAGACGTGTTTCTTGTTGGTGCAAATGCATGAATTGTTTTTGTGATTTGCAGCTTGCTTGGAATGGTAATTTAGAAAATAATTTAATTTTTTTTTTTTCCAAATGCAAGAATAGCCGACGATTTTTGCATTATTTCGTCGGCTATAACAAGTATAGCCGACGAATTTTACCAATTTTCGTCGGCTATAACTTGTATAGCCGACGAAAAGTGCCTTATTTCGTCGGCTATAACTAATTAATACCTATAAAATAGTAATATATTTCGAGGAAATAGCCGACGAAATTTTATTAAATCGTCGGCTATAGTTAAAACATCATAGCCGACGAAATTTTGGTAAATCGTCGGCTATAGTTAAAACACCATAGCCGACGAAATTTTATTAAATCGTCGGCTATAGTTCAAACAGCATAGCCGACGAAATTTTATTAAATCGTCGGCTATAGTTAAAACATCATAGCCGACGAAATTTTGGTAAATCGTCGGCTATAGTTAAAACACCATAGCCGACGAAATTTTAGTAAATCGTCGGCCATACTTAATGGATTTCGTCGGCCATACTCAAAAATACCCGACGAAAGTCGTCGGCTATTTTACCGACCTTTGCCCGACGAATTTTTTGACTCGTCGGCCATACTTAACTATAGCCGAAGAAATTTTTTTTTTCGTCGGCCATTGGTATTACCGACGGCGTATTACCGACGACTTATGGCCGACGAAATTTTCGTCGGCAGAGGGTATAGCCGACGAAAAAAAAAAAAGGCCGACGAAAATTTTTTCGTCGGCTATTCGTCCGTATCTGGTAGTGCTTGGACAGAGAAAAGAGAAGAAGCCGAATGCTATTTATTATGCTTCTCGCACACTTAATGATGCTCAATTAAAGTACTCTACTACTGAGAAAGAATTATTGGCTGTGATATTTGCTTTAGAAAAATTTCGTTCATATCTTTTGAATTCTAAAGTGATTGTTTATTCTGATCATGCAGCCCTTAGATATCTGATGAAGAAGAAAGATGCTAAGCCACGCTTGATTCGATGGATTCTCTTACTCCAAGAGTTTGACATCGAAATCAAGGACAAGAAGGGGAGTGAGAATGTTGTGGCGGATCACTTGAGCAGAATTGTGAAAGAGGAGGAAACGTTGCCACTTAAGAAAACCTTCCCAGACGAGCAGCTTTTTCGAGTGGACACAAAAGAACCTTGGTATGCAGACATTGTCAATTATTTAGTTACTAAAACTTTTCCAAGTACATGTTTGCAGGCAACCAAGACGACGATAAAAAAGAATGCAAGACACTACATATGGGACGATCCCTATCTTTAGAGGACTTGTAGTGATCAAGTTATAAGACGTTGTGTGCCACAAGAAGAGCATAGGCCGATCCTTGCATTTTGCCACAATGAGGCGTGTGGAGGACACTTTGGAGCTAAGAGGACAGCCCTCAAGGTATTAGAAAGTGGATTTTATTGGCCCACGATTTTCAAGGATGCATACACATTTTGTATGACATGTGATAGGTGCCAAAGGACAGGTAACATTGGTAAGAGAGACCAAATGCCCCTAATTCCTATAGTCTTTGTCGAAATTTTTGATGTATGGGGTATAGATTTTATGGGACCTTTTCCTTCATCCAAGGGCTTTCTTTATATCTTGTTGGCTGTTGATTATGTGTCAAAATGGGTGGAGGCGAAAGCCACAAGAACTAATGATTCTAAAGTTGTTGCAAGTTTCTTGAGAACTAACATATTTTCCAGGTTTGGAGTACCTCGTGTGCTTATAAGCGATGGAGGTTCTCATTTCTGCAACAGAACAATTGAGGCTTTGCTCAAGAGATATGGAGTCACCCATAAGGTATCTACACCTTATCACCCTCAGACGAGCGGAATGGCGGAAGTGTCCAACAGAGAGATTAAGAGCATATTGGAAAAAATTGTGGGCCCATCAAGGAAAGATTGGAGTGACAGACTTGATGATGCACTTTGGGCTTACAGAACGGCATACAAGACACCTATTGGGATGTCTCCATTTCGGCTCACATGTGGCAAGGCGTGCCATCTTCCAGTAGAGTTGGAGCATAGGGCATGGTGGGCAGTCAAGCAATTCAACATGGAGCTTGACAAGGCTGGACTTCACAGGAAATTGCAGTTGAGCGAGCTTGAGGAAATCAGGAATGAAGCATATGATGCTGCGTGAATTTACAAGGAGAAGACGAAATTGTATCATGACAAGATGATAAGAGGCAAAACATTTCATATTGGTCAAAAAGTCTTGTTATTTCATTCTCGTCTTAGATTATTTCCTGGAAAATTGCGTTCTCGTTGGGTTGGACCTTATATTGTTACTAATGTGTTTTCTCATGGTGCTATAGAAATTCAAAGTATTGAAACAGGAAAAGCGTTCAAGGTGAATGGTCATCGACTTAAGCCTTACTACGAACCTTTTGAGGAGCACACCATTGAGGAGATACAGTTTAGAGACGCACCAAGATCCTGATGATGTGGAGAAGAGTCTAGGCTGAGTAGACTATAAACATTAAGCGCTGCATGGGAGGCAACTCATTTCAACCAAAATTGTGAAGGAGCCGTCTACGAGAGTTTGAATTTCTAATCCCTAAACTCTTTTTGGTTGAATTGTATAAATGTGGAACTTGTGTGATTTATCAAATGCTTAGAAATTACTACATAATTTTTGTGTAACATTGAGGACAATGTAATTTTCTAAGTGTGGGGTAGGGAATATATGTTTCACATGTTTTGTTTTTGTTTTGAGTCATAAAAAGAAAAGAAAAAAAAAATCAGAAAAATATAAAAAAAAAATTTCGTTGCTTTTGTTTAAATTTTTCGTTGCTTTTGTTTATTTTTGTTTATTTTTGAGTCTTAGGTGCCCCTAAATAGTCTATGATGATTATATCTTTGAATGCATAGATGATGGTTTTGCATAATCTAGAAAATAATTGTGAGTTTCATGGACTTTGTGATTGGTATGAACATTTGAGACTTAGACTTAATTGTGTAATAAGCATGTATGTTGTGTTGACTTTGTTCCATAATAACCTTTGTGAGCTTTGATGCCATATACTTTCTTCTTGAGTGATAAAAATGGGCAGAATTTTTCAAAACTTCGTCATTCTTTGAATATTCAATGACTATGTGCCATAGCTTTTAATGAACTCTAGAATGCTAGAACTTGTTCTTGACAATTTTTGAGATTATTATTCATGAAATGCCTTGATTTTGAAAAGGATTGAAAAGATCATATTAGGATTACCACCAATGCCAAATAAAGCTTATGCTTAATTTTTGCCCGTCGTGGGACTCCTTAGTTTTAACCCCTTTGAGCTGACATTAAACCATTTATTTCATCACCATGATACACTTTCCTTAAGCTTAGAACAGTTTAACCTTACCATTGTTGTCAAGACTTGGTAAAATTTAATGGAATTTGTTATTTGAAGTGATGTTGTGAAGTAAGTGTGGGGTGAACTTGTCCAATTATATGAAAAATTTATGTGTTGCCGAACAAAAAAAAAGAAAAGAAAGATCGGACAGAAAAATTAAAAATTTGATCCGAGAAAAAATGCAAAGATTTCGGCAAATGAAAAGAAAAGAAAAGAAATGTTTTGGACGAGATTCTTGTGGTGAATTTGGAGTTTTATGATTATTTGAAGGTCTAACATTGCTATATTTGACCTTTGTTCATATTCACTATGTTATGGGGAAGAAAAGAATGAAGTTTGGGCCCAACATGATAAAATTTGGCCCTTTGAAGTGAAGTCATAAGGAGGATTGAATTTTGCTAAGTCTTGGTGACATTTCATCACCACTTCCTAAATGAGAATGCCTTATGCCAATCCCCATTATCACCTTTATGTTGATCTTTTCATGATTCTTAAAATAGGTAAACTTTGATTTGTGGAAATTTTTGTCAAGAGTGAGCATATGGCTTTGGTTCATTTGTGTACATAGTTGTTACATGAAGTTTTTCCTGAAAGATTAATTCACAAAGTGCTTTTATTTGATGAAATATGCGAGCTATTTGTTGCCTTACAATCTGTTCTCTTGCATATACTTTGAGTGAATCGCCATATCATGAGTGAAAAGAAGAGAGTATGCCTAGTGAGGAGGATGAAATCAACATAACATGTCATTGCTTGCTATTTTCGTTTCTTACTTGTTCATGCTATGATACATGTCTATGACGCTTGGGATTATTATGCTTACATTGAATGCTTAACTTGAAAGCTATGTGTTTAAAGATCCTGAGACAATCATTTAGGGGCTGTAGTGTTGAGTCGTTTTTATTTGTTTTGCTAAGGGACTAGCAAAGGCTAAGTGTGGGGTAGTTGATAGGAGCATAAAATGCGACGTTCTTAATATGTTTTTTACCCCCATTTATGCAATTCTTTTCCCTTATTGTTGTAATATAGAGTCATTGAGTCATGTTGGAGTCGTTGGCAAGTGTTGGTGAATAATTTGAGCTAAAATGCAGGAATGTCGAATTTTGAAGAGTTTTAGTTTGAGTACAACTCCTTGTTGGACTAGGAAACCTGTTTTGACTAGGAAACTTGTCGGAATTGTGTTCTTTATTTTTCATCGTTCCTAATAACTGTGTGGAATCGGTTTGTGCTAGAAATGTTAAAAATGCATAATTATGGTGGAGTCCTTATTGAACTAGGATTCCTAATAAGAGTTTGATTGCAACTAGGACTCCTTTTTCAACTAGAACTCTAGTTGGAAAAGGAATCTTTACAAAAGTAGGAATCCCAGTTGGATAAGGATTCTACGAGTTTGAGTCCTAATTGAAGTCTACAAATTGAGGAATTTTAGTTGAACAAGGAGTCTACAAATGCTCGACGTTTTTGAAAAGTCGAAAAAATTTCATTGAAAATACAACTCCTTGTTGGACTAGGATTCCTTATCTATCTAGGACTCTTACTCATGATAATTGTGCTACATCTTTTTATCTTCTTTTTGCTTTATTTCTTATTCTTATTTTCAGGAATTTATGGAAGATAAAAGAGAAGAAAATGTTGGAGTTATTTCGGCAATGAAGATTCCTTGCCGTGAGAGTGAAGAAGAAGAAACCAAATCGGATTTGTATTCATGGTGCCGTACAACTACTTAGCAATCTTTTTGGAATCAATTCCGATTTTTGCTTTGTATTTTCTTGGATAATACACGGCTTAAAGGAAGATTAAGTGATGGTTTTGGAGACTTCATGGCCGGCTAAAGAAAAGAAGAAGGAATTAATTCTATTTCTACATAGGATTTTCGGCAATGCATAGAATGTACTTGGATTGAATTGGAGCCTTGTTCATTTACTTGTTGCCGAATTAAAAGAGATAAATTGAAGTGATAATTCAGCATTTTTACCAAGATATTTCGGCAGCAATTTCATGAAGGATGGGAAGCCTATTGCCGAACCCTAGCAGCCCCTAACCTTGCCGAACCCTAGTGTTCCCCTCTCCTCTATAAATACCACATCTTAAATTCAGAAAAATGATCTTCTCTTCCTCACAAAAACATATCGAATCTCTGCCAAAATATCTCCATAAATTCTACCAGGAACAAGGCCGAATCATCTCCTCCACCTTTCCACAAAACCTTTCCAATCATCATCACCAATCCTATTGCCGATTCCTTCAACAAGGTTGTCATTAAGATTGTAATATTTCGATGGCTTTGATTTCTTTGTATTTAAACATTATTTTGTCTATGAAATATGGTTGGATTCTTGGTTTTATTTTCGGTTTTGTTAATTATATATGGGATTTCCGAATCTTTGTAATAATTGTTTGGTTATTTCATGTTTGATTACCGATTTATGCATGCTATGTAATTGAATATGTATGATGGGCAGTAGGATTTTAAATGTTTTCTTGATTTAATTAGGTTTATTTCCTTAATTCGTGTGCAACCGAAGGAGATGTCTAGATGCATTCGAAAGGCCATGAGTGTTATCTAGGTATTGAATTCACTTGCCGATTTAATACATGTCGGATCATACGCATGTTATGTTTTGATATGTATTTATCTAAGGGCTAGAGTAATTCTGGAAATTTACATGTCGATGTGGGATGAGTGACGCCATACCTGCTAACATGTTCCAATTCGACATATTGTGCTTATGTGCTATTTGTGTTTAATTTCTACGCATTGTGTTATTAAACCGATTAGTACCATGTTTAGGATTACACGCATGTTGGGTTCTAAATACTTGTGATGTTTTGAATAATTAGAATAACCGCATTGGCTCTAATTAAATTGGAACTTAATTGATCTTGAATTCGATATTTGCTGCTACCCCTATTGCTTGTTTTAATTTCATCGCATGTGTAATGAGTTTTGTGTCTTGTGATTGTGTGGAAGATGTTGATCAATTGTATATAATAACTTAGGATTTAATTTTAGTAGAATTCAGTAGATAATTAGATAAAAATTCGACACCCCCTTTCTATGTGCAATACTTTATGTGATTAAATACCCTTGATTTCCCCGGATAGAACGATCCCTACTTGTCAATACTACAATTGACACAAGAAGGGTATTATGTGTATGTAGTTGTTTTTTAGGTATTTTGTGCTTGAATAACACCTCCATCAATTTTTGTGATGAGGTGGGAGAAACAAATTGATGCTCTCGTGAAGATGTACTCGGCAAAACTTGCTCTTCTTCTTCCATCAACGTTAAAGGCTCGATCGGAACGGTCAACCGGGTAAGTCAAACCTCTAAACGCTTAGAAATGGTAATTGGACTGTCTAAATGACGTTTTTTGGCCTTACCTTCAACAGATAATAGTTTCAAATCGATGAGATGCAACTAATCGTATAAAAATTTTCCTCAAAATATTTACAGAAGGTAACGCTACCATTAGGGAAACGAAGGAATAAAACCTTTGACCGCATCTTTCGACACTCAGATTTTATCGGAATCTTGTTATTTTTCAACCGTAGACGTATTTCATTATTTCGGTCATATCTTATTTCACGACTTTTTTCTATTTTAAGGATGAAGTAATTGTTTATCGTTAGTGATAGAAAATGGAATATGGTCATTTTTTGTTTTTTTTGTTTAAATCATAGCCGACGAAAATGCCAATTTTGTCAGCCAAATGTTCAAAATTTTTCGTCGGCTAATGTTTCAGAGAAAGGCAGACGAAAATCTAAATCGTCGACTAAAATATGAATGTAGCCGACGATTTTTGTTTTTTACCAACGAAAAAAAGGATCGTCGGCCATTCCCATACTATGGCCGACGATTTTTTTTTTCCACCGACAAAAAATAAAATCGTCGGCCATTCTAGAGAATAGCCGACGAAAATTTTTAGTCGTCGGCCGTTTTTTTTTATTTCGTCGGGAAAAGCTTTTTTTCTGGTAGTGTATCTATTGAACCCTTATTATACCTATCATAATTCAAGCATAGGAAGTGATAATGTGGTGATGAATGAGTTTTTCACTTGTGTGGAAGCATTTTTTCCCGATCATCTTGCCAGCCAAAATGAGGTGACAAATATAGAGTTATTGAAGTTCTTGAACAAAGAGGATGGTTTCGGAAGAGCCTTGGCTATGACGGGATGCAAAACAAATGATGATACTTATGATCCCGGTAAGAACCATATCTAAGAACTTATTGTGTATTTGTTATTGTTTGGTAATTGTTATTGTGTATTTGTGTTATTGACTTATTGGTTAATTTTTTTCTTGTTAATTTTCTTTAGTTGGGTGGTGGAAACTATATGGAAATGGTGTGCCTAAATTGTAAAAAATGGCTAAAAGAATCCTTTCCTTGACTACAAGTTCATCCGGTTGTGAGAGTGATAGGAGCACAATGTGCGACGATATTAATGTGTTTACGCCCTCGTTTATGCTTTGTTTAACCCTTATTTATCTAAGATTGAGTCATAATTTAGTTTAGTGTCAATTTGGTAGAGTTTTTATCAAATGTGTTTTAGAATCCGAAAAATGACTAAGTTTAAGTAATCTGGAAAATAATGTAAGTTATCTTTTTCGTGATTCTGAGATGAGTAAAAAATGTGATCTATCCTTGTCCGAATTTAATGAAATTTGGTGTGCTTATTATTAATATACTGAGGAATATTCTGTTAAAATTTTAGAACAATCGGAGTTCGGGAAGTCACCCAAACGATGGCCGCAAAACTGCAGCTCGAGCAACAATGCTCCAGGAATCCTGACGATTTTCCTGGGACTGTGTCCCAACTTCGAAAACTTATTCCCGACGACTCACAAGGAATTTGGTCGAACTGTTTTATATGGAAGTATCTATGTGTGTCTAGTTTATCTGGGAATTGGAATCGCATCAATCGGAGCTCCGAGGAGGGTGATATACCGGAATTACTACAGCAAGGTCTTTTCGGCCGATTCCAGGATGCTACTACCTCCTTTTCGCAATTTCTGTTTTCGATGGATCATATGGTGTACAAATGCATATGTGAAGATGGTCCAAGCTTAAGGAAGGAAATAGGAAGACACCAAGCTAAAGCAATGAAGAAAAAGATGAAGAAAAGTGGCTCTCCTAGTCAAGACAAGAAATGTTGCCGATCAGCAAGCCTTTGCTGCCGATCTGCATGCCGGCAGGTTTTGGGGCATTTTTGGTGGATCAAGACTTATCAAATGGAGTCCAAAAATTATTCAAGAAGTCCATGAAGATGTGAAGCCCAAGCCTTGAAGAAAAATTCAGAAAAAGAAAACCTAATTGAACTATGAAAGGAAGGTTTCAAAACCTTATTCCACTAGGTTTTCTGATTACCTTATGTAACAAGGGCTGCCGGCATCCTTTTCTCTATATATAGCCTCACTTTGTCATTCTGAAAATCATCTCATCTCAAGCATAAACACAAGGCCTAAACTCTACCAAAATTCCCCAAAGATCCTATACAAAAACCTAAACTGAAAATCACCTCCACCTCACTTCAACCAAGTTTCTGCCCTTGCCGAACCTTGGAACTTCTGCCTCCATAACCTACTGCCGAGTCACACCCTTGCCGTGCAGCAGTCCATCCAACCTCCATACTCCGCCGGATCCACACCAAGACGAAGCTCTCCAAGGTTTCTAAAGTGTGATCCACTCCCCTCTTTCGGTTTTGTAATTTTTGTTTAGTTATGTTTAGTTTTGTCTATGAAACACTCATGTATGTTTGGTTTATATGTCTATGTATAAATCGATTTTAGTTTTATAAAATGTATGTTAAAGATTTGTTTGAATCGATGCTTAGATTTAAGTTTAGGTTTCGACAAGAACAATGATTTTACATGCTAATTTGTAATATGTAACTTGTGGATTTTTATGTTTGATAATTAGGACAATAGGTATGCGATGCTTGTTTGAGAATTTAATTCGATTAGTAATCTAAGGTTAGGGCATTAAATCGACACACTAGTTTCGTTTAAAGCATTTGTTGTTTAAAGCATGTAATTCTAAGTGCTAGGTTTCATGAGCTAGAGTAATTTGGTTGAGTCATACTCGTAGTTTTCTTAATCACTTGCTCACTTAGAGTAATAACCTTAGAACGTGCAAGATAATAAAAGGATTGACAACCCTACTTGTTCGCTTGTCTTCGATTTGTGATTCATGTGCTAAATGTTAAACGTGTAAAACCGGTTAGCATAACCTTAGGATTATACCCGTGGTTAATCTTAAGAACTCTAGTAATCAAACGATTAGATGACCTCGTAGGCTCTAATTAGGATCGAAATTGGTTAAGTCGAAATAGCATCAATACTTGTTCCTTACCTTCTTGCATATTAGTCTACATGTTAAAGAGTCTTTGGTGCTAAATGTTTTATGAGAGATGATGATCAAACTTGTACATAGTAGTTTTAGCTTTTATTTCGTGTCTTTTAGCTTTGGGGCAGCCCTATGGCTGCCGAACCTCACCTTATACCCCAAGTTCGAATTTTGTTTATATGTATATAAGTGTAACAATTGTGTGCATATGTGTTTGTATATTTTTGGTCTAACATTCTCATGTTTCAGGTACCCTTAATCCCCGGCTTAGAACGATCCCTATTTGCTCATACTACTAACGATATTTTGTAGGGTTATTATTTGTGTGAGCCTCGCGGTTCACACCAGAGAGGAATTGGAGTACCTTTGAAGGGGTGAGTATTACTTCTTAATTCTTATTAAGTTATTTTGTACTTATTGTCTTAATTAGCTTTTGTCTAACTATTATTTTTCTATTTAGATCCATACAAAGAAAAGGAATAGACTAGACACCGGAAGGTTGAACAATTTAGTTTATGTCCAATTCAATTCAAATATCATCAACAAGAACAGAAGACAAAAGGAGAAAGGAGTGGATGTGCTACTTACTAGTGAGGCTACTATGGCACAATAATGGATTGTTGAGGATGGTGATGAAGATTTTGATCTTATCAATGACATGGTTGGAGATGAATTATGAATTGATAGTAGTCCTACACCTAGGAGAAGTGCTAGGCTACACCAAGTAAGAGAACTTGATGAAGAACTTGAAGAATCGGATGAAGAAGATGGTGTTGAGATGGATTTTGAGTTTGAGTCCGACACCAAAGGAATATTAGAGGGATATGGAGAAGAAGAAGATGTGGATTCTTAGGTTCGCAAATTATTTTAGTTATATTTGCTATGTTGAGACTTGAGACTATTGCTATGTTGAATTGCTATGTTGAGACTTTAGACTATTGCTATGTTGAGACAATGAGACTTGAGAGTATTTGCAATGTTTGTAAATTTACAGGTTGGGTTGTTTGTTTTTAGAGAAATCTAATGCTAAATTTTTCCAAATTATTCATATTAAACTATTTTTGAATTTAATATTTATTAAATAAATGTGAAAAATGTAAATCGCCTAGTCCCCGCCTAGTCCGTCCAGGCGCTAGGCTATGGGTTGCCGCCGGCCTAGCGCCTAGCGTCTAGCGCCTTTTAGAACCTTGATTGTAATACAAACAAAAATGAACAAACCTACTACTGTGATAAAGCATTTTCACGAAGCATGAAAAAAAATGACCATTACAAATCTTGGTCTTGAAAATCCAATTTTTATTTCTTGAACATTCTTCAACATGGATATCTTCTTGATTATGTAAAAAGCAACGATAATGAAATTTAATTAGCTTCACATGCAATGAAAATGGAGAAACCAAAATTTTATTATGATAACGTAATTTCAGAAAACATCGGATTGACCATAATGTATCTTGGTTTGTTTCAGTTGTCGTGAATATCATTTAGACTGCAAAACTAATACATTTTCTTCTCCCTCTATTTTACAGATGGTTTAATCATCACAGTTTAGCTTTGACACATTGCATTTTGAAAAATTTGAGTACCAAATTCCCTTATTAAGCCAACTAAGGCTTGAATATGGTATATTTATGTAAACCGCTTTATGTAAATAGCTGAGAAATAGTTAAAATACCTTGAATGACGATGTAAGCTCTGAGACAAAGAAAATTTTCTAAAATAAAATTTTAAAAATTTTTAAAAAAATTGCAAAGTAAAGCAACATTCCTAAAATGAAGGACAATTACCATGAACATACAAATTTTTATAATCGTCCAAAAGCAAGTGGAACCAATATACCATTTGAAAGATGACTTAGAGGACATGTCATATGCAGTAAAACACTCTGTCATTGTTGTAAATCAACGAACTATTGATACGCACATTGCAAACTAGCAAAGAATTAGCTGACGACTGACATGAAGTATAAAGAATCATACAAGTACGAGGATTTAAAAAAGTATTTTCAATATCCAACAATAACATTGAAAATGAATTTACAACTAAAAAGCTTACTATATGGGAGAAGATGACAATGACACATCTCATCATTGCAAAAGAGCAAAAAGGATCTAGCTCAATCCAAGATAGATTTGATTAGTCAACTTTTCAATTTCCAAGATATCCTAATAAAGGCTATCACGCCTTATAAATTATACCTTTTGTCTTAAAAAATCTATTTCCAAATTGGATAAGACTAAATGTAATAGTTAGTATGTTAATTTTTGAATTTTCTCTCAATAATTAAGATTATTTGAATTTTATTCATGATATACATGATTTAATTTTCTGCATATAAGAACTACTAAGGATAGTGTAGTGGTTGGGTACCCTATACTGGTAATCACTCCAGGTCGGGGGTTTGATCCTCCATGAAATCAAAGTGGCCAGGGAGGGGCTGCAATGCCCCCATATGATGACCTCCCCCGAGGGATTACTCCTTGGGCCTAGGAAGCCTTTGGAATACCCTTTGCGATACAAAAAAAATTTTTTTTTTAAAAATTAAAAATTATGCATCTAAATTTGCAAAGTATTGCATAAAGCAAAACAACATAATACAAGCACGACATAAAGAACAGTGTGCAAAAAAACGCACCATGCAATCCCGAGAATAATTGTACTGAAGAACAATTGCACTAACATATCACAAAATAACATAATAATACTGAGGAACAGTAGTACTATATCGATAAATATAATAAAAATAACAAGGATCAGTAAATCTGTTCCTTTGGGATTCATAATGCACCTGCCTTTCTGGGATTACCATACATTTTATTGCAATCTCCACCGAGTTACTCTAAAGAAATTATGTTACGTTTTGATGTATATATATTGAGCATATGTCAAATTGACAATTTATGCGACAAGAGAAAATTGAATTATTTTCTCATTTTAAAGAAATTTATGCCACGATATTCATGAAAAAAAGATACAAGTGAGAATTCATTTGAGCTCCTTTACATTACCTCTAATGATTGCGGATGAAAACGAGTATTAGAGAAATTTATATGTCAACTTAATGGGTTCTATGTAACCGCTAATTGAATCCAATGACATAAGAAAATGATTTTTTGGAATTCTGACATATATTGGCTTTGATGCAACTACTCGTAATCTGGTGATCCGTACATTAAAGAAATTACCATGAACACCCATTTTTTGGATAAATAGAAGCAAACTCCAGATGAATATGGTTCACACACGAAACGGAGGACGACCAAAGAAAATTTTATCCTCAAATATTATTGACGAATCGCCTAAGCGAACTTTCAATAATAACCTTACAAGAAACGTTAGTAGTATAGCAATAAGTAAGGATCGTTATAGCCGGAGATTAAGGGTACCTGAAACATGAGAATGTTAGAAAAATATTCACATATATACAAACAAAAACGTCACAATGGGGGAATGGTTTAGAATCGGCAGCAAGCTACCCCTAAAACTGTCGACATGAATTTAAAATAAATTTACTATTTACATGTGATCATCATCCTTCCACACAAAGCATAGCACAAAAGCAATCAAAACACGTAACAAATAGACAAATAGAGGACTCGACAAACAAATCAAAGTGTTCTATACTCGAATTAGTTCCAACCTAATTAGTTCCTTCACGGTTTACTAATCGATTTAAGACTTCACAAGTACTTAGGACCTAGCTTCGCGCATAAATTCTAATCTTTATGCTTACCATTTTTAATGACACTTCGCGTAGACACTAAAACAAATTAACACTTAAGCACAAATTTTTTTTTAGTCGGAGACATGTTAGCAAGTAAGGCGTCACTCTTCTCACATCGACATGCAAACTCTTTTAAATTACTCGATCCCTAAGAAACAACACAAATCAAGACAACTTCGCGCTAATCTTAACCTATGTTTAGTCCGGCATATGAGATTGATACCCTAAACGTCATGAGGCCTACATATGCTCCCATGATCAGTCGAAATTTTTACTCTAATGATAGATCCGTTTTTCATCTAAAGGAAAATGACAAAGAAGTGTTGGGATATAAAATTTCTTATACAAGTGCAATGGTGCATGGTTATACTTAAACACATTATGTAAGACTCGACCTCTCATTCGATGAAAAATTGTAAAACTATGTTTAGCTCTGCACCCACGCAACGTAAATGGTTCTTTCAAATACTTACATATATGAAAGATTAGAGCTTATTCAATCTCTATATAGCGATGTGATGGAAAGAAAACTATCCACGTTATAGCTAACTATGCGCAAAGAAAAATGCATTAAAGATGAAAATCTGTTATTACAGATCAACTTCAAATCTCTTAATGGTTAGTCTATGCTTATACTCTAGATAAAGTTTTTGACTGGTTTACTATAAGAAGGTCATGCTTAGTATAGACATGACGTTCAATATGAACTTACGTGTTCAGTTCATGGATAATCTTATCCTCGAGATCAAAGTAAATAAAATTGGATTTGAGGATGATGTGGCAAGATTTGGTTACTAAATCATTGCTCAAAGTCATATTTGAAAAACATGTGAAAAAGCATAACTATGCTAAGGTTATTAAAACTCCCTTAATCAAATGAGAGAATCAAGGAAAATCACATGACTAATGTAAAAATCAGAGGGAAGTGCAAACATCAGGGGGAGTCTTGCACATACATGTTGTTTTCAAATGTAATAGGTGCATTGTGCTATTTTTCTACTTCGACCAAAGTTTTATTTTCTCCCATTGGGTTTTTGTTACTTGACAAGGTTATTAATGAGGCAACACCTCATGTCTCATTTTATCTCTGACTCGGTACAAGGAGGAGTTTTAAAGGAAAAACACATTGTGTGCCTTCATCAATGTAACTGAAGAGAGAGAATTAAGTAGTTAGCATTCAATACTTATAACTGAAACGATCAGTCATTATTATCATAAATGTAATTACTATTACAGTTATAATACTCACTCTATATAAAGGGAATTATCAATGAAATGAGGAGACCAATTTCCATTTTCCTATAACACCTCTAGCATTATTTTCCAGTATATTAGGTAATAATCATTGAGTTCCTTCTAAAAAGCCGTTTTCCTCCATCATTCAACACATAAAAACTTTTTAACATTGATATATTAGTTAAACTTTTAACATTGATACATTTGTTAAAATTTTAACATTAATATATTTGTTATTTTAATTAAATACGAAATTCTTAATCATAATTGTATTTTCTTATCCGAGGTTTTCTTGTTCTTTTTCGAAAGTGTTTAGGTAAATGTTTACGTTTTCTATATGTTCTTGAAGATTCTATATCAAACTTTCTATCATGCTTCTTATAAGTCTTATATCTTTTTATATACATTTTACGATATGGTTTAAGTTTTGTGTTGTATTTATCTTTTTTATGACAATCATATTGTTTAGGTAAATCAATATTTTTACAGCTCATATAAAATTATTTTTTAGTTTATTTCTTTTCTTATAGTTTTCTACATTATTCTCAAAGTATATCATACTCATATTGTGTTCTAGGTCTTATGGCTACATCATCTTTTCTAGGATGATTTAATCAATGGTTGTTACCTAATACATATTAGAAGGAACTCAATGGTTATTAACAAGACATAACTTCACTAACAGTAGCGCTCTAGAGCTCAATGGTGAGCTTCATAATACGAAGCTCACCACCCTTTAAACTAAGATTTTGGCCACATATTGGCATCTCCACTGTTCAATATATAGTTTTCTATGAGTAGATCACTTATGAAAAGTTTCAGCCAAATTGGTTATCGTTTGAGTACTACAATAGATCAAATTAATAGACGAACTGAATTTTTTCAACTTGAACCGTTCATGTTCATAATTAGTAATCATGATTATGAATACCCAAATGATAAGCGATTTGGTTGAAAATTTTCATAAGTAATCTACTCATAGGAAATTATATATTGAATGGTGCAGATGTCGATATATGATCAAAATCTTAGTATAAATAGTGGTGAGTTTCGTATTATAAAGCTCACCATTGAGCTCTAGAACGCGAGTACACCGTTTTCAATATCAATAAAAGTATCCTATGTTCATATTAACTTTTTTCATATGCTTTAATTTACATTCTAGCAGCAGTTCCAGAAAGATTTTATATATTTTGTTGAATATTTGTTATCACTTGTAAATTAGACACAACTACTTTTATTTGTTCTTGTTCATTTCTTCTATTTAGGTTGTTATGATCTAAAAATTCGTATTTAATTCATTTAACAAATGTATCAATGTTAAAAGTTTCTTTTACTGCTTGATGTTTTTGTGGATTTTTGTACTTTTCATGCTTGAAAGAAATCAAACACCATACCATCTAAAGTATGTTTAAAGTAATCTAACATATCAGTTGTATTGTTAAAGTCTAACATTATTGTTGCATGTACACATCCTTTTTCCCATCTTTCAACTGTTTTCTCCTAATCTTGTGGATCTACATTGTGTAGGTTTAAGATGTATTCTGCCAAGTTTACGTGTTCTATTCATTTATAAGGTATTCTATTTTTCTTTTCGAACAATTCAAAAAATCAAACTATTCACAACTACATATTGGAACTATCTTGAAATACTTACAAGTTCTTTCTTAAGAAAATAACCACTAAACATGGTAATACTCTAGGAAATTGCTATTATTGTCATGTCAAACCCTCGTACTAGAATTGATGCCTATACTCTGGTAATAAATGATAACACTTACGAAGTTAATGTCAATTATAAGATAGTATGAGTAAATATGAATACGGTTGAATACTGAAACTTGCATTTTGAATATGACAACCAAATTGTCCCAGTAACTCTAGGGTTACAACTTGAGCATGGCTTTCTAACTCTTTTACATTTTAAACAAGACCATCATGTCCATTCCATTCCAGAAATTGTCTTTGAAGAGCATAATGTAGCTATATAACAATATTTTCTTCATTGAACTTTTGGAAAATGGAAAAAAAAAAAATCATGGCTCTTGTTGGCCAAGGGGTCTTGTGCAGCGACACCACCTTGATTGTTCCAGGGCCAGCTCTACATTTAAGAAGATTCTTTACCTTAGCTTCTTAGCTATTTCAGAGAATATATTTAATTTTTATAGCAATTCCACCAACATTCCATTTTTTTGCTCAATTGACTCGTATATATAGATTAACTCTACACCAATGTCGATGAGCTCCTTATAAGATTATTGAGGTCACTAGTAAGTCGATCGGTGAGGTGATTAAGGTCACCAGTTGATTGATAAGGAACTTGATAAATTTCCAGCATTTTTGAAGCCAAAACACGTATTGAACATGACTTTTTCGTTTCTTCACCAGATTTTATACATATTATCTAAATAATTAAAAGTATTTGCTGAACTTTTCAACAAATTATTTTGATATAATGTACAAATAATACACGTAGATATTTCTTGCTATACACATTATGGTTTTTATTTACCGGTCGGTAGGTTGTCGGTCAGAAACACAATTAGCAAATCAGTCAATGTGGTCATAGACGGGTCAATTTATCAATTATATCATTGGTGGATCAGTCAGTTAGATCACTTTTTGGTCGATGAGGTCGCGGTTCATCAGAGTGAGCTTAATGACAGAGTTAGTCTAAATCTTTTGTAGGGGCTAATGATATATTTCCTCTTAATTTTCATAAATTTTAATGTGTGATTTATGAAAATTATTACCAAAAGTTGCAGCCACATAGAGGTTTGTTGGGGCCACAACCATCTCATGACATAACAAGGCTCCGCCACTGTAAAAGGTTAGTGAGTTTAACATTCGACTAGTGATTATGTGAAATTGTAAAATTATAACAATTTTCTTTTCTTGTGAAAATCAAAGGTTGTTGGAGGAACTATAGAGTTTTTATTTTATTTTTTATTTTTTATTAATAATTACTTTATTGAATAAACTGGAAATACATCAAACTGTGTGCATCTCTATAGAGAACCCATATCTAGCTTCTAAAGCTATCATCAATGACATCTAGCAACCAGGGAGGCCCGGTATCATACCAAATCAAAGTCTTTGCCATCTTCAAAGCTAGGGCTGGGCGCGGGCCGGGCCGAGCCCAAAATTCTCAAAGCCCGACCCAAAACCCGACCTCCTCGGTCCGAGCCGAGCCGGGCTTTTTCTAAAATGAGGACCGGCCCGAGCCCGAGCCCGACGGGCCGAGCCGGGCTTTCGGGTTTTCTCGGGCCCAAAAATTCCGAAACCGAACAGAAAATAAATTTCAGTTATTGGATTCAATGCAGACATAACATATCATAGAACAAAGCAGAAATTTCAATCGGCAGGACTGGAATACTGGATCTCAGAGACTCAGACTCTTACTGACAAACTAAGATGAACAAAATCAAACAATATTGCAACTGATGGAGGAGCGGAGGCGGTGGAGGTCTGGAGGAGTGGAGGCGGTGGTTTGCACTTGAGCTCAATTGGAGAAGTCAAAGAGGGAGGAACATAGGTGGAGCTTACGGAGGAGGATGGAGTGGAGGAGGTGGAGTCACGCGAGTGGCTGCCGGCTGGAGCGGGGTGGACTCGGCGACTGGGTGACATCGGCGAGCGGGCGAGTGGCCTGAGGCCTGGTGTGGGCGAGATCGGCGACTGGCTGAGGCCCGGAGTGGGCGAGATGGACGACGGGGGGGGGGGGGGGGGGGGGGGAGACAGAGAGGAGAGGAAGAAGGAAGAAGGGGGGAGGGGGTTTTGGTGGGGAATCGTGTGTCTGACATTGGAGAATGGGGTAAGTGGGATCAGAATAAGGTAAGTGGTGGGAATGTGGGATAGGGCTCAATACACTTTCGGTCCGGGCCGAGCTTTCGGGCCCAAAAAAAATAGGGCTCGAGCTCGGACCGAAATCTACATCTTCGGGCCGGTCCTTCGTCGGGCCGGTCCTAAAAATTTTAAGGCTTGGCCCGTGTCGGTCTTTTTTCGGGTTTTCGGGCCGGGCTTTCGGTCCTTCGGGCCCAAACGCCCAGCCCTATTCAAAGCCATCCTAGCAATTGTATTAGATTGCATTTTCGCCCATGTTTCTAGGAAACCCATTCAAAGTCCTCCTTCAAATGACGGACTGCATCCATAAATCCTCCAATGTCGCGTAAATCAAGTCCACTCTTACCAATAGCATTGATAATATTAGTTGCATCTCTGGCAATTACCAACCTATTTACTCCAATTTGTTTGCTTAGTTTACTAGAGTGGCAGAGTTGAGAGTTCAATGCTAAAAGCCACTAAAAGCGTAATTTTTTTCTTTTTTTCCATAAAGTTACTTTTTTAAAAAAAAATAAAGTTTTATTTTTGTTTTTAGGCTAAGTTTTTAAGGAAAATATCAAACTTTGACCTGCTTTCTTTTTTCATCGACTGAAGTCACCCAATCAGAAAAGATGACGGACCATAGTAAAGAAGTAAGAGAATCACACCTAAAACCCTCCCAGGTAACCTAACCACCACGCTTCTAGTTTTACTCTCTGCGTATATATTAAGTCGAGATGAACCCTTCCAGGAAGCTTCAGCCCAGCCCACTCCTTTTCCTTCTTTGACTACGCTTCCTCCTCTCCTGCTCATGTAGACCTCTCTATCTCTCATCTCTTCTATTCTAATCCAAACCCTCCTTCTCTCTCTCTCTCTCTCTCTCTCTCTCTCTCCTTCTTCGATCCAATTTCGAACCCCAGAAAAGTTTGACCGAATCCCAATTTTGATTCCCTTGAAATTCTAGGGTTTGGGAATCTGATTGAATCGGGGATGGTCTCGGAAGACGACGTGGTCTCGGCTTTCTGCGACGGGCACTTCTGGCAGCCCGGGTTTCGGTTCCACCCTACCGACGAGGAACTCGTCCTTTACTATCTCAAGCGCAAGATCTGTAAGAAGAAGCTCAAGCTCAACGTTATTGCCGAGACTGATGTTTATAAGTGGGACCCCGAGGAGCTCCCTGGTATATTCCCCTAATTCTTCTCTTGATTATGCTATTTTGGTTTCCTTTGATTTTTAACACTCATCACAATGTGTGCTTACTCAATTGTAATCAGTTTTTAGATTGATATTTTTTACTAAGTTGTTTGGTTTTGTATTGGATTTCGTCAATCGGGTTGTGTTCGATATAAGGATCTGAGATGAATTGAATTCAGTTTTGGGGTTATATTACACATATGGGAGCAGCCACTTTCAGTTTATGGATATAAATAACACTGCTTCATATCCAAGTACTAGACTTTATGGGACACACATAATCATCCACATTCCCACACAGAGTACATGTATTAAATGCTAGTTGTCACTAAACTAGCAGTATATTGGATACATTGATAGTTTAAAGTTCCGTTCTTGCTCCACTTTAAGTACAGCTTGCTCTCTTGGTTTTCGCTAACTTTGTTTGATGTTTGATGTCGAACATTATTTGTTTGTTGATTGGATTTCGGTTGGGAATTAAGTTTTTCTTGTTTTGATATATTGGCTATATAAATGACTTTGCTGTATCAGTTCACGATAGTTGTGCATTGAATATAAGATCCTAACTAGTGAATGTGGTGTTGATATGCAGGATTGTCGTTGTTGAAAACTGGAGATAGACAATGGTTCTTTTTCAGTCCGCGAGATCGGAAGTACCCTAATGGGGGAAGATCTAACAGGGCAACCAGACATGGGTATTGGAAGGCAACTGGAAAAGATCGCAACATTGCCTGTTATAACCGGTCAGTTGGACTGAAGAAGACCTTAGTTTTCTATAAAGGCCGTGCACCTACTGGAGAGCGCACTGACTGGGTGATGCACGAGTATACCTTGGATGAAGAGGAGTTGAAGCGATGCCAGAATGTACAGGTATTTACTTAAGCAGTTTTTTTCTTTTCTTTTTCTTCATGTTCATCTATACCAATTTTTATTTGCTGAAGTTAATTTTATAATTATTCCTCCTTTCTTTCAGGAATATTATGCTCTTTACAAGGTTTTCAAGAAAAGTGGACCTGGTCCTAAAAATGGTGAGCAATATGGAGCTCCATTTAGAGAGGAAGATTGGGCTGATGATGAATGTCCGATAATAAATAGGCCCGCTGATCGGGAAATCTCAGTTGAGCAAGTTGGAGAGGTCGTTTATAGTATAAAACCTCTTGCAGAAATTCCATTGAAGCAAGTCGGACAGATAACTGCTAATGGTTATACAAACACTAACAGCAAAGTCCATTCAACATTAGATGAATTGGAAGAGTTCTTGAAACAGATTGCTGATGACGCCGTGCTTGACACGCCACAGATTAATGATCATGTTCACACCCTATCTCAGGTTGGTACTTCTTAATTGCTAGTCTCTTGGTTTCTCTGGGCTGCTTGAAATTGTCTGCATAATCATATTAGGCGTGTCTTTCCCAAGGTAGTAAACTTGGTGGTCTGTTCCATTTTTGGGAAAGATGGCTGAATAAAACTTGTTATGAGTAATCTGCTTCAGATATCTTAAAGTGATAACTAAATTTCAGAACTTCATAAGCTGGGTTAAGAAGAGGGTTGCACCAATAAGAAACATAAAGTCTAAACTTTTTTTTTGCATGTTTGTAGCCTTGCATGTACATTTTATCTGGCATAGATAACATCTAATTGATCCTTGTTATTTTTTTGCAGGTTGTTAGTGAAGAAGAAACACAAAGTACTGTGGTGGATTTGTACTCTAGTGAAGTTAAGTGTCCACAATCAAATACAACTTTTGATCCAAGTGATCTGCATGGCAATGCATATGCAAATTTCGACTTTACACAATCAGCTACTTCACAGATGCAACTGTACCAGGCATCTGAACCATCTGCTTCTGACGTTCATCCACTGGAGTCTTTCACTCCCATACTACGTGAAGAAGATTTCCTGGAGATGGATGATCTCTTGGGTCCTGAACCTACTGTTTCAAACAATGGGAATTCCGAGGGTAACTTGCAGTTTAATGAGCTGGATGGATTTGACTTGTACCAGGATGCAGACATGTTTTTCAATGACATGGGGCCCATTGAACTAGGAAATGTTTCTCATCAATTCATGAATTCAATGGAGGCTAATATTGTGAACCAATTTGATTACCAGATACAACCAGCATCTCCAATTCAGATCAACCATCAGCTGAACCAAGAGTCGACTCAGATTAACAATCAGCTATGGGTGCAGAATGAAAGGCGAAATGTCTATACTTCAGCAGAATCAAACCAGGGGTCTGGATCACATTTCACCTCAGGTATATATAACAGTGATGAACTGTCCATGCTATTGCACAGCTTTTATTAAGTGCATATGTTCAACATCAAGAGCTCTTCCTCTAATGGATCATTGCGTGCTTTCAGGCTTTGGCAAGACTAACTTCTACTTTTGTAAGATATTGGAATATGAAACTGAAATTGTGTGAATCTTGTAAGTTGTAACTAATATAGGTAGTTGTTATCTGGCCTTTTCTAGGTGTGGTACATGAGTCGTCAAGTCATCCTTCACAAGAAAATCAAAATCAAAATGGCAATGAAGCTGCCGGTGTTACTAGTCAGTTTTCTTCTGCCCTATGGTCTTTTGTGGAGTCTATACCTACTACTCCTGCATCTGCATCGGAGAATGCCTTGGTGAGTCGGGCCTTTGAAAGGATGTCTAGCTTTAGCAGGATGAGAATAATTGCGAGAACCACAAATGCCCCTGCAGGTAATGATTCCGAAACTATCAAGGGATCCCGAAAGAGGGGATTCTTCTTCCTTCCAGTTCTTGTGGCACTATGTGCTATTTTTTGGGTTGTGATGGCATCTCTCAGGCAATGGGGGAGATGCATCTCCTCATGAGTTAGAAGATGGAAGAGAGGGGGAGTTTTGTCGCTTCACACTCTCCTCGGAAAAGTTGATTTTCATATGAATGAAACTATAGGATGCTGATTATCTATATTATATTTGATTGTAAAGGGTGAATTTTGCTCTATTCCTCTTCTTTTGTATATAGAAAAATCTAGACAAAGCTGTATTGTTATGCGAGCACTAAAGTAGTGTGCAACAATTACACACCTACACATATTTATCTGACCCCTGACATGCACCTGGTCCTCATGTACAGTATATGATAAACTTTTCAAGCATCATTAGAGTATAATGGCTGACTTGGTCTTAATTCCATTTGCCACAAACGTCTGCTGGCAGTTTTGTTCCTAATGTTGCAGTCTCCTGATCACAAACTCTTTTCATTTGCAAATTCTCCTACTCAGTTGTATGCATATGCCGTGATTGTCAGCAGTTGACTTTTGTTTTTTGGTCCCAGAAATAGAATCTAGAAATTGTGCAATTCTCCAGTCAGATGAACTAATAGGCTTTTTTTTTTTTTATTGAAATGAACTGATGGACGGAGACCTAGCATCCTGTATATTACGGGATACAGATACTGCCTCAATAATCGGTATCAGGTCCTTAACAGTATGTTGGTTTCCGATGATGGTTTTACTAGCCAGTAGTATTATCAGTAATGAACCACTATTTTCTATTGCTTTTTCACGGTCCATTCTACTTGTACGACTACTTCTATTAACTTTTGCTAGTCAAATGGGACATGACATTCATCATTCTCCTCGTTGGTCGTTGGGATACTTGATTTAACAATCACGATATACTTGACAACAGTTGATAATGTCTATATATTTGATGACTGGGCATGATTATTTCATTGTGAAATATAATTATAAATATTGGAAAAGTGTTTTTAGTCTTTCTGGGAAACCTTTGTGCCGTTTACTTTATCATGATCAGTAAAATAGATTGCCTCCTTCCACTTCCTAACAACTTCAATAAATTCAATGATCAACCTAAAATTTAGGCATATATGGGAAAGCTACTTAAGCTAGCATAGAGGATGTCGTTGTCGAGGTGATGTGATTAATCTCCCAAGGATTCCATCTCCTAATAACGATGGAGGTGGAATTGTCAACTTTCTTATGAAAATGGAGTTTAAAAGATGTATGTTTATCACAAACCTCTGAGAGTGTTGTCCTTTAGTTGCCACTTGATTGTCAGCAACAACCACCAGAATGACATACCGGAAGAATAATCACAGCATGTCAGCATGCGTTTACCTACACGAGATCTGTCCAAGCTTTCAGTAGTCTGTCAATGGCTCAACTTTTCTGTTGCTCTCATCTCTTGCTGGTTCAATTCATAAATTAGAGTTTCTGCATTTCCACACTGCCTAATCACTTCACTAATAGCAGTCTTACTGCTGTCATATCAATTCAATGTGTGGCTCCGACTAAGAACTTACAACCTTCCCACAAAGAAAAAGCATTTGCTTTTCTCGTTCTAATTTCCCATCCCTAATAATAATCTATTTTTTTTTATAAATATGTTGATATATGAATTTAACCTCTTAAACTTATTTTTATCAATATCTTAAGTTAAATTTAATATATATGTATGTATGTAAAATATGATTATATATAAAAAAGAAGTGTCTTACATTACACAGTATAACTATTTAGCTACATTTTAAGAAAGTTTTATTATACAAAAACATGCCATGTTCGACCTTTTTCAGCCCTATTTAGCCATATTCGGAGGGCTAGCTCGACCCGTCCTTTTAACCCTAATGGAATCGGCATTTAGGGCGGGTAAGGGTTTACATATTAGAGCCTTGGCCCGGCCCTACCAAGCCCTAAGTTTTGTTGACTTTGGTCATGCCCTACCCGGCCTACCCTAAGCCCTAAATTTTAAGGTAGGGCCTAGCCCGCCCCGGTTCATGATGAGGCCTAAAGTAACCTATGAGTATAGGTAAGAAGCAGCAACTATTGTCATAACCAACACTTACGATTGACATTTGCTATATTTAAGAAAGCATTTTTTTTAAAGATAATTATGAAAGTTTAAGGCGTTCAATCTTCTTCTTTTTTCGTCCTTGAATCTCTCTGGGATATGAACCTATACATCATGTGTTCATATTATTTGTTTGAATACATTATTTTCGGTTTGTGTAGAAATAGAAGTCATGGGTTAGGACTGAAATCTGATCGATAAAAACGTACTATTTCCATAACGCCCAAAGAATGTCTATATTGTATTAGAATAAGATTTTAAGCTAAAAGAAGAACTTTCATTCCCCAAAATTCAAGACCTGTTTAAGGAGAAATTATAATAAGGAGAACTTCTACTTTATTCATTGATAAGGAGACCTTTATATAAGCATTACAATAAGTATCCCGATAAATCAGGGATTCCCTATCTATTACATAATCATCTAATCTAGTCTAATTAGGTCAAGACACATCCAGGAAGTTAAGGAAATAACTTTCCTACAACACTCCCCCTTGTGTCGAGCGCCTAATGTCTTCATGGTTCTTACCATGCTGTCTCACTAAAAACCTTGTCAGCAAAACAAAACCTCTTGGGCAAAAATAAAATGCATGGACGAAGGGAAAGAGCACAACACACCAACACTACACTTGTGAATAACATGTGATGTAAACTCTCCCTGATGTCTAACAAACTTAGAGCTCAGATATATGGCGCATGTCAATGCTCTTCACATGTTTCACAAACATAGATTTTCTCAAAGACTTGGTAAACAAATCTGCAACATTTGCATCTGAACTCACTTGATTAACTTGGATGTTCAGGAATTTCTGTTGTTGCACATTATAAAAGAACTATGCGGGTCAGAGAGATACCCAGCATCTACAAAACCAACTAACACATTGTTGGGAGTCTTTGGATAAGGGAGACGGCCATTGAAGGACGAAGGAGAGCCGAAATCATCACCTATGCTGGTCTCCACGTCGCCGGTGCCGGCTGCAGTTCCGCAGCGTACAGCGGCGCTGCTGGGGCTGCTGGTGGCATTGGTGTGAGGATGACCGGTGGTGGAAACCTCTCTGGTGCTAAACGGGTAGAACAAACTCAAGTCAATGGGACCTTTCAGATGTTTAACACCATTCCAATGATGATGCGTAATAAATTCACAACGGAAGCGATGTCTGGTCTAATATATTGTGCTAAATACAATAGCGCCCCAATTGCACTAAGATACATGTATTTAGCTCCAAGCATCTCTTCATCATCTTCTTTAGGACGGAATGGATTCTTGTGTCTAGACTTTGTCTTTCTTATGAACACGCATAGGCATAAATCATTGTTCTTGTATCCCCTCCCAATCAAGTATTACAACAGACGTTACAATCTAGTTGCACAATGACTTTGTGGTTTAAAGTCACTTGATCGAGGCATTAGAAGTCCTTCAAACACTTTAGTGTATATATCTGCATCTATATCCCCATATAGGTATACATTAACCACATTCATAAGCTACAAACTTCAGTTTTTAGGACACTACTAAACTGATTAAGTAGCGGAAAGTAATAATGTCCATTACGAGAGAATACATCTCATCGTAGTCAATACCAGGTCGTTGAGAGAAACATTGCGTCATGAGTCTTGCTTTATACCACATGATCTCATTCTCTCATTACGCTTACGAACAAAGGCTCTCTTATGTCCAACAGGTTTAACCTCTTTCCGGATCAACTTAACAGATCCCAAGACTTGCCTTTTATTTAACGAGTCTAGTTCTGCATGTATTGCTTCTTTCCACTTCGGCCAATACATTCTTCGTTGACACTCTGCAATAGAATAAGCGATTACATCATTAACATACGTGGAATTTTATCCACATAATACACGTGCGCACTTGTGTAATTGAGATTTATGTGTACTCTGACATCAACAAAGGTTATGTGGCGTCCCATAGAAAACACATGGTTGATCATGGACATAATTATAGTCAGAGACAATCTCATTGATGATGAGCGGATTAATTTGTGCCATCGCAACTCGCTTCTTTCGAGGTTTTAAATCTCGAGAATTAAACGGTCTCCCCCTCTTCTTGGTGGGAGCCGAGGCCGAAGCTGCTGCCCCTTCAAAGTCCATCAGTGGCACCGTTGCGATCCGATTCAACAACAGCGACGACGTCCCGTAGGGCTGCGCCGCCGCCGGCGTTACTCTCTCCCGGGGATATGCTGACCGCACTAGGTCTTTAGGGCAACCGAACCGATCCCATATGATCGGATCTTCAACCTTACCGGCACATTTGCAGTATGTATGTGCGATCTCGTCACTTTCTAACTCACTTTGAGTAGTGCGGGGATCATGATGAGACAAATCGTTGGGGGCACACCATGTCAATTCCTGACATTCATTCGGAATGTGAGCATTCATATCTCCCCCTAACGGCGGGAAGTGTGTCTCATCAAACTGACAATCTGCGAAACGCGCAGTAAAGAGATCTACGGTGGTTGGTAGCGGATTATTGTTGGGGATTCACATCCAACATATACCTAAACGTCTTTGTAGACCCATCTGTGTACGCAGAAGAGGCGTAATAAATAAACAGCACAAATGAAAGTACGTAAGTGCGCAATATTGGGTTTATAACCAGTAACCAGCTAGTATGCACTACACGTCTGGTTGGCATTGGTTCTGAAACGAATAAGCATAGCTGCATGCAGTATTAGATATCCCCATGCAGAAACTGGCAATTGGTTCCCATAACCAAAAGCCCTAGCTAATAGCCGGAGTTGTTGAAAAGTGGCTTCTGCAAGGCAGTTCTGAGAAAGAACATGAGAAACGGGATGTTCAACTTCAATCCCTATGGATATGCAATAATCATCAAATGTCTTGGAGTTAAACTCTCTAACATTATCCAACCTAATAGATTTAATAGGATGGTCATGGTGGTGAGCCCTTAACTTGATGATTTAAGCTAAAAGCTTGGCAAATACAGCTTGTGGACAGCAAATCGACGTGACCAACGCGTCGATGCATCAACCAGCACCTTAGAATACACAAAGGGTCCGCATTCTGGTTGATAGGTCCACACATATCATCTTGGATTTGTTGTATGAATGGTTTCTTTTGTGTCCATATAACAAAGGAAAACAATGGATTCATCTTTGCTAGTGTACAAGCTTTGTAATAAGAGCATTATGCATCTTAAAATACAAATTCGCGCTGAAAATCAGATTCACGCGCAGCATGACCTTTGTGTACTAAAACGGTTATAACTTCTTCATTACAGAAGGTATCGACAAACCGTAATTTTTATTGGAAACTAGACATCGATATCTTTCTATTGATATAAAGTACACAATGTAGTTCGAACCGAGCTGATCACAAAACTCTGTCGAAGTTGATAGATCTATAGATTTCCTGACAGATCCGTCCTACGTTGCCGAAACGGCCATAACTCACTCAATATGATAGCTATGATCAAACGGTCAGCGTCTCTGGAAATTAGACACATAGACCTTTTTATCGGTATAAAGTATACCATTTTTGAATGAGTGAGCTATGATTTATAGGTCATGCAATATCAAAGCTTGTATGAGTCATAAGATCCAATAACAAGAATTGGAATGAGGTATTCTCATTGAATCTGACTCAACTTCTTCTCTAGAATGATTCATTAGAGGAAATACACAAGTAATTGTTACCATTCTCATATATCCAAGTGATAACATATGGCAATTAGGTTTTGGAAAACACAGCAAGATTCGATTTTTTCTTGGTGCATAGAATACGTTCAATGACATCGATAACTGTACCATTAGGTAACGTAAAGTTAATGAATCCACGCTCTTTAACAACCAGCGAGGTTCTAATCGATATAGCATTGATCATCTATATTGCACATAATACTTAAACGACTCTCTCTCCCTTAGAATAGTGTGGGTTGTCCCACTATCAGCCAGACACTCAACTTCACCGCGAGACATCTAAATAGATGAAAAAACTATGGGAGTTTTTCTCACGGGACACAGTCTAATCACTACCCCGTAGGATAGAGAAAGAAAAGGGGATGAAATCTCATCGAGTGTATCACATGGATTTGGACTTTATAACTTCAACTAAAGTCGGAAAGTGCAAGGTTGAATGCATGTTATATAACCGAGCAATTATCATCAGAAACCAAAACGAAGCTGAGGCTTCACACGTTGTGGTGTTGAACACCTTTGGTGACCGGAAGAATGGAGGCTCAGCCTCCTAGGATCTGTGCTAAGCACCTTCTTGGGTGGCTATGGAACCGAGGCCGAAGCCTCCTTGAAAGCACGGTGCCATGGCACCTTTGTGCTGCCGAAGCCGAGGTATCATCACCATGAGGCCGACGTCGGCCACTAGGCTTGTGACGTCGAGCCTAGCTCCAATTATTCTTTGATTTTGATTTTGATTTTGATTTGAGCTGAGGTGGAATTATAAGTCCAATATACTAAGCCAATGTGACCCAATAGTGTTTCAGAAGAACCACGTGAGTCGTTAAAACACCAATCTGGATTGCTTAAAAACATAAAATTTCTCACAATATGGGAAAACAGAGAAATTTTATTGACTTTTCAACTTTTAATACATCAAAAGCAAGTTTCTAATTCCAAAGAAAACGACTAAGAGATCAAAGTCTATAAGATGTGGCAAAGCCATTACAATACTTGAAAAGTTCTTAATGAAAAGTCAAACATAAAGACTAATCAAAATCTGGGACATCTAATGCTTGAGTAGGCTCTTGAGTCTTAACTTCAGGAATGAAGTGCTCAGCCACGAGATTAACGTGAGGTTGTCATCACTAAGTCTCACTCAGCATGATAATTTTCTTTGCTAGATTTATCTCTTGTAGGCATTAATCATCTCCTTGCTAGAATTATACACGTGGTGCATATGCTTAGAGGAATCACACTTGTAACAAGGAGAAAAACTAGTGCTTTTGTTGTTGTTATGAGACGAGGGAGGAGGTGGCGCGTGGCCACCTTGACGGGTTCTATGGCCGAATTGGCCTCCCCCTGAAGGTGCGGCATTGCCGCCATCTCGTCTCCAAGTGTTGGAGCGTCGTGTCACACGGTTTCTACCATTTTGATTTCCTCCACGTATCGGTTTAGAAACTTGTTGATACGGGGCATTCTGATTCTTATTTCTTTTATTTTGAAGCCTTCCCATAGTAAGCATGTGGTTCATGAATCTTTTTAATTCCAACAGGTCTCAAAATTATTGTTATTTATTCAGCTTAATCAACCGAATTTCGGTATGGGTGTCATAAGACATCATAGGCTATGAGGAATTTATCAAAAGTCTTATTGATAAGATCTCCATCATTTTTGTTATGCCAACAGTGTCAAGGTCATAATCCAAAGAACCGAATGGTTTCCCATTTCAATGAAATCTATGGGATAAGTATGTCATTGACATTATTTAATCGCTACTGGAGCGTGTCTCTTAAATTTTTTCTTTAGGGATCTTTTATCGACAAATGTTGTCGCTTCAGAGTTGGATGAATATGGCGTTCTCAAAAATGAGTGCCTAGGCCTTGACATAATCCCCAAATGGGGTAGTGGCTATTGCTTCATTCAGAATGACTGAGAAACCTTTGCTTTGAAAAGCAAACTACATATCAGAAACTCATCGATGGTATTGTTTGCCCTCGAGATTAAGAATCTCAAAATCGGGTCGTGACTATGACGACATCTACAAGAAAAGAGATACGTCGGATTGGTATGAATATGACATATACCATTCAAGTATGTAGAACGGAATTAGAAGGGCTATGACGTATATGGTCATAAATTTATCTTTTCGATGCATAAAACCGGCGGCATCATATCGCACCTTCAAACAGTGGCGTACTCAGACATCCACATAAGCATCTTTTTTCTTTTAATTTCCCTTTCAAACGTGATTCCCCCAGGACCATCACTTAAAAACTTCGACCGTAGGGGTAATTACATCCCCATCTTAGGTCTCATCGGCGATATAAGAATGGCCGGGATCGGAGTAGAAGAAGGCTAATAGCGCCCGATATATATATATCGTATATGTTCAAAAGCTGGAACTTTTATAAAATCTTACTTGCTAGTTCGCCAATGAACTGCGTTGTAATATAAAATGAGCTTGAGAACTCGGTTCTACTCCTTGTGCAAAATGCAATAGTCGCTTCGTTCTTTAGACGAATGCAGAAAATTGTTCCTCACTTCCATGGCGTACACATCGTCGTAACATGTCGATGAATGACCACATATTTCCTATTGAGCATGTGAAAAATAAATATATTTAGATAGGTGCATGAAATTATTAAAATAAATAATAAAATAGGAAAAAGTGGGAGGAAGAAAAGCCCAAAGGGCTGCTGGGCTCGGCAGAGGCCCAAACCCGACTCGGGTCGGGTTGGCAGAGGAACCGGGTCAGGACTGATCCGGGTCATGCAGATCCAGCGAGCGGATCGAGCAACACCGTGCGCTGGTGTCAATCGGATTGGCGGGGAATCCAGGTCGTGCAACGCCTGGGCTCGGATTGACGGCTTCCAAGGCTGCCGTGCGGCGGCGTCAAACGTGGGATTCGAGAGCACCAGACTTGTCGTCGTCATCGACGGCGCTGGGCTGAGCACGCATGGATCAGCAGAGAGTGCAGAGGCTTCATCATCCAGGCATGGTCGACGGCTAAAACAGATGTCGTAGGCTTCCGGCTGGGGGGGGGGGGGGGGGGGTGCCCAAAGAAGATCTCTGGGTGCCCTAGGATTTCTTCAGTCTCTGCCGACAAAGATGTCGTCGGCAGGATGAGTTTTCTGAAATTCTTGTCTTTGCCGACAAAGTGTTTGTCGGCAGAACTTGAAGCCTCTGAATTTTTTTATTTTTTTTTTCTTTCTTCCGACTAAGGGTTGTCGGCGGAAGATGATTTCTGGGGAGGGCGGCAAGCAGTTGCCGGCATAAGAGAGATCTAGGGTTTCTGAATATTTTTTTTTTTTTTTTTTTTTTCAGATTGGAAACTTAGGGTTTATGAATTTTTTTTCATGGCTATTAGACGAAAGGCTAGAGCTACGTGCTGATAACGTGTTCAAGGAGAAATTATAATAGGGAGAACTTCTACTTTATTCATTGATAAGGAGGCCTTTATATAGGCATTACAATAAGTATCCCGATAAATCGGAGATTCCCTATCTATTACATAATCATCTAATTAGGTCAAGACACATCCAGAAAGTTACGGAAATAACCTTTCTACAACAAGACCAATATTATTATGAAATATTACTAATGACTTTGTGACGTGAGTCATATAAATAACAAAACTAAAAGTAAGAGCCATATTTTTGAGTAAAACTTTTGACTGATAAGAGATTATTAATATTAATTCAACTAAAGTTCAATTGTGTAATATAAATAAAGAAGTCTCATTTTCTTTTGAAATGATAGAAAACTTATAATACATTCTTTGCTAATTATTATGTCGGTTCACCCCATCCCCAAGAATATACTCGTTACCTGAAAAATAAAAATGTAGGTATAGCATCATAAGTTACACTAACCCAGTAAATACATACCACAATCTTATATTAATTTGCCTTGCAAAATGATGTAAATTGAATAACAAAGTAAAAATGATGAGATAATGAACTGTGAATGCACATTGATCATCAATATTATCATACCATCAATCTACTGATCTGACAAACACAACACCATTAATAAATGAGATGATACCAAAACCATGCATGCTCAAATTTCTTTTCACTTAACAACAAAATATTAAAAATTTTGTAATTTCACAAAATATTCAATCAAAACAATATTCGTCTTAGTGAATTCTCGGATTAACTGGTATTAATTCAAAAATCTACATGTTAAGGTCTAATTTACTAAAGCATGGGTAAGCCGCAACATACTATGGTTAATACCAAACTACGTATACTCAAGGTCGACACTTTCTTCCTATGAGTATAATAGTGCACTATCTGAATGGATTATGACCCACAACTCAATTCCACCAAGCATAAAACAATTTTACCAGTAATTCATTTAAGCACGGGTAGTACAAATCACCTGACATCACTACTTCTCAAACAAAATCAAATTCTCAATACAATCTTTATGAGTTATAGATCGTAACATATGTCTATGTGCACCAATTAATACTGAAAGTTTGAAACACACACACATATATATATATATATATATATATGCACACACTTAAGATTACTTCTAAATGAAGTTATGTGTAACATAAACATATTTCACAAGTAGTAAACACAATTATTCAAATTCATAAATGTATTATTTAATTAAGACAAATAATGATTCTATGTATGTACAAGCACACACTACTATTAGAGTTCTATATGAAAATATATGTAACATAAATGTAACACAAATATGTTAATTCATATAGTAGACAATTCATGATTAATATAAGGTTAGAACTAAATAATCATATCCAAAGAAAATGTAAGTAATGATCGATAAACACTAGCATTAATGAAATAATTAAATGCCGGTTTCAATGAAACCATGTTATTATAAGCATTTCTAGTTTTTTAAATCTAGATCCATGTGAGTTCATCAACCATGTTCATAATTCTTCGATTAGAGTCATTAAAGTCCAAATGAGTTAAATTGTCCATCTCAAGTTCGATTTCATCAAGTGAGTACACCATTATGAAGGGTTTTTCACAAGGAAATCATGGTACAGTTCATGTGTCCATGACCGAAGTATCTAAGTCCAGAAAAAAAAAATCCAATATAGTAGAAAAATATTATTCGTTACTTTAACCTTAATTGAATAAATTATTGCGTTCTGTAATTTTCACCATTGCTTTTGATATTTTTCAGATTTAAAGTTCAGGTTCTAAGCTTCTTTTTTATATAAAAATCATTAAAAAAATTGATAAGAAATGAGTGAGATGTGATCAATTGAAGTTATGAACGTCATATGAGTTTTCCTGCAAGGTTCACGGGAAACGTTTTATAAGATTTATTGTTTAAGAACTTAAAAGTCATTTAAAATGTATGATTAAGATAGAGTATTAATTAGAAATCATTTTTAATAAAAAAAGAAAGTGTAAAATCATATTTTTAGATATTCCGGCGGACGAAAAAATACCTAAACATGCTAGTTTCTAGAAAAAGCTGCTGGATTTTGATATTTTTTTTTCCAATCTTCTATTTGCCGTAACTTCTTCATTTCTTAACATTTTTAAGCAGATATTACAAAAAAAGTTAGCAATCTCATTTCTATATAATATTTTCTTGTTGCTTCTGTCAGAAACCTTTTCGTTCAGTTAGATTAGCCTAAACAGATATGACACACAACGCTGAAAGTGAGCAATCTCATTTCTATATAATATTTTCATGTTGCTTTTGTCAGAAACTTTTTCGTAATAGTATTTGTTCACTTTATTTTAATACATTGAGCTGAAAATAAGACGATTTTTAATTTTATTTTCTTTTATTCCTTTTCTTTTCGTTTCTTTCTTTGTTGTCACATTCAAGTCTCAACACTCCCTCAATACTTAGAACTCTTATCATCCCTATCTCTTTCTTCTCTTTCTTCTCAGCAAAACTGCAAAAGTCCTCTTTTAGGCTCAAATGTTGCTTCAAGTTCTTCGGCCACCAAATTAGTTCCCTCTCTCTCTCTCTCTCTCTCTCTCTCTCTCTCTGTGACGTTGATGTTGATGTCTTGACGTCGATGAAGCATCAAGGACGACGATAATGAAGCCTCGATGACGTCAACGTCGATGCTTCAACAACTCCGACACCTCGAAGATACCGGCGCCGATGCATCGGCGATTTCACTCCCTTCGACTTTATTATTCTGGTCTCTGATCTTCACCTCTGGCACAGAGGTGGCGTCATCGATCTCGATGCCCTTTTCTCATGGGCCATCTTCTCTCCCTTCTCTCCGCCACAACCGATATGAAACCAGACTCTCTCTAATGGAACATTCCTCTTTAATTTCTTCCTAGTCGCCGATTTAATAACTACTCCTCTGCCCCCAAGATCGGAAACGAGTCTTAGTCGTATGCAGTATCAAAACCTTACCACCTCCAGGCCAGAACGATCTCATCTTCTATATTTTTCTCTTTGTGTTTATCGCCGATTTAAGATCTTTTATATTATCTATTTACTTAGACCTGCCATGTGTTTACTCGATCTCAATATCCTATGTAATATATTGCGAACCATTAGGCTTAATAGCTTTGGGTTCTACAAGTCAATTCCATGCAATATAGGGCGTGGTCATTTGATCAAGTGTGGCTTTAGCTTTGTATGTATCGACGATGTCGTCATACTTTTATTTTGTAACATTATCTTTCTGTAACTGTAAGTTTAAGTTTGTGGTAGAGAAAAATTATTATCAGGAGTTATTGTGAGTTGGTATTTATAATCACTAGGCGTCAATAATTTATTTTTTAGGTTAGTAAGAGTCGGTATTTATAATCATTTTTTTGGGTCAGCAACTTTTTATTTAGGTTATTGTGAATCAATATTTATACTCACTCACTACCAGAAAAAAGGCTTTTTCCGACGAAATTAAAAAAAACGGCCGACGAATTAAAATTTTCGTCGGTACTTCCAACGAATAGCCGACGATTTTATTTTTCGTCGGTGGAAAAATAAAATCGTCGGCCATAGTTTAACCATAGCCGACGATACTGTTTTTTCGTTGGTATAAACAAAAATCGTCGGCTATATTCATATTTCAGTCGACGATTTGGATTTTCGTCGGCCTTTCTCTGAAACATTAGCCGACGAAAACTTTTGAAATTTTGGCCAACGAAGTTGACATTTTCGTCGGCTATAAGTCTATATATTTTCAGATCTAGACAGCAGCTGCTCATTTAAAAAAAAACGAAAAAAAACGGGAGAAAGAGTGAAAAATCTGTGGGTATTGTTGAAATCCGTCATCTCTTACATTGTGGAGCTATATATAGGTACGTATATATGTATATATGTTGATTTTAAGTTTTAGTGATTTTGATTTAGTAAGTGATTTTTTGTTTTGTTGTTGTTTTAGTGTTAGAATGTATGTATATATGTTGATTTTGAGTTGTAGTTGAGTTGATTTTAAGTTAGAGTTTAATTATGTGTTTTAATTTGATGTTATTTTAATTAGTTTTAAAATATATATATATATATATATATATTAATTAATGGTTGTTGATAGTGTAATTAACTTAAATAATGGTTGATATATAGTGTAACTTAATTAATGGTTGTTAATGGTATATATATATATATATATATATATGAGTTGATGTTGATAATAATATATATTGTAATGTAATTAATTATTAAAGATATATATATATATATATGTGTTAATTAATTTCTTATTAATTAAAGTTATATATATATATATATATTATTTTCAGGCTATATATGGATCCGGATAAGAGTTTGATTTCGCTTCCAAGGCATGACCGACGATACACTACAGGAGTTGTGAATTTTTTGCAGTTCGTCGAGGAAAATGCAAACGAGAATGAATACCATTATTGTCCGTGCAATAAATGTAGGTGTCGCAGTGATATGTGTCGATTTCCGATTAGGACAATATGGGAGCACCTAAAGAGTAATGGGTTTTGGCCGAAGTACACACGTTGAATATATCACGGTGAGCCATCATTAGATGGATCGCATGATCATGGGCAGTTTTTTGAGGCGGGCAGTAGTAGTACATCTAACAATCCAACAATGACATTCATCAACGACGTGTTTCCTTTTGAAGGCGGTGTACGTGGGGAACAATATATGCATGACCCGGTGCAACCCTTCCCACAAGTTGTCAACACTGCTGCCTTTGACAAGTACAACAAACTGATTGCATTGCAACAGACCCCTGTGTCTTCAAGTTCTTAGAAGACAGTTCTTGAAAGTGTGATGGAGGTAATGAGGATTAAAGTCGAGACAAAATCGACTATCAGGCAAGTGGATGAATATCTACAGTACACTTCTTCGTTGTTGGAAGAGGGTCATCGTAATCCTACCAATCACCGTAAGGTCCGAAGTATCCTCAAAGATCTAGGGCTTTCCTACATTAAGATCCATGCATCACTACCAGAAAAAAGGCTTTTTCCGAAATAAAAAAAAACGGCCGACGACATAAAATTTTCGTCGGCTATTCCCAAGAAAAAAAAATTCGTCGGCTTTTCCCCTAGAATGGCCGACGATTTTTTTTTTCGTTGGTAAAAAAAAAAATCGTCGGCAATATTCATATTTTAGTCGACGATTTGAATTTTCGTCGGCCTTTCTCTGAAACTTTAGCCGACGAAAACTTTTGAAAGTTTGGCCGACGAAATTGGCATTTTCGTCGGCTATAAGTCTATATATTTTCAGATCTAGACAGCAGCTGCTTATTTAAAAAAAAAAACGAAAAAAAATGGGAGAAAGAGTGAAAAATCTGTGGGTATTTTATACGATTAGTTGCGTCTCATCGATTTGAAACTATTATCTGTTGAAGGTCAGACAAAAAAACGTCATTTAGACAGGCCAATTACCATTTCTAAGCGTTTAAAGGGTTGACTCACCCGGTTGACCGTCCCGATCGAGCCTTTAACATTGTCAGATGTAGTTGGATTTTTTTTTCATACATGTATTTAATCTTAACGGTGATATCTGACGGTTGGAATAGATTTTCCAAACTTTTAGATTCAAAATCGGAACATATGCACTAATGTTCCTTAACTTGTTTACTAAGTGTTTAAGTGAATGTATAGTTTCAAATAGTTACTATACGTACACTCTTCAAATGCAAATATGTCGTCAAATAAGATATGACCGAAATAATGAAATACGGCTACGGTTGAAAAATGACAAGATTCCGACAAAATCTGTGTGCCGAATGTTGCGGTTAACTATTTTTTACTTTCGTTTTCCTATGGGTAGCCTGACGTTCGTTAAATCAATTTTGTAAAATTTTTATATGATTAGTTGCGTCTCATTGATTTGAAACTATTATCTGTTGAAGGTGAGGCCAGATTTGGCGTTGAAGAGCAGATTGACCGTTGCAAGTCAAAACCCGGTTTACTGCAGATTTGGCGTCCGGCGTCCGAATGACGATTGTGATACCATTCCGGAAAGGGAACGACGCCAGGAATCAAACTCGTAGTATCGCCACGACGTGTGGGCCTTTTCGGGCTTTCGAGTTCGTTTAGGGCCTCAAAACGGCAGTTTAATATGTTTTCAAACTATAGCCGACGATGTTCATAGAATAGCCGACGAAATATTGTAAATCGTCGGCTATTCTCTAAGTTTAGCCGACGAAAATTATATTTCGTCGGCTAAACTCTTGCGATCCGCGCCTTTTTATTGTCCGCCGTTGGATGGCTCAGATCCGACGGCTGTTGATCTTCCAAATTATAGCCGACGAAATCTTTTAAATCGTCGGCTATTCTCCTTCTAAATCTTTTAAATCGCTTCCTCCCGCCTTTTTTCTCTCCTCCTCCTCCTCCTCCTCCTCCTCCTCCGATCCGGTAATTTTTTTTGCCCAAAATGCAGTTATAGCCGACGAAATTGACATTATTTCGTCGGCTATAACTTTAAAATATTAATATATTCTGACGAAATAGCCCAAATCGTCGGCTATACTTCAGAACAAATAGCCGACGAAATCAAATTTCGTCGGCTATAACTTTAAAATATTAATATATTCCGACGAAATCGTCGGCCATACTCGAAAATAGCCGACGAATTTCGTCGGATATTTGGCCAAGCTTTGGTCGACGAAATCATTTTCGTCGGCCATAATTCGTCGGTCAAGGTTGGAATGGCCGACGATGTCGTTTTTTTCGTCGGCCATTACTTTTACCGACGGGCTTTTATCGACGAATTATAGCCGACGAAATTTTCGTCGGTAGAAGGAATAGCCGACGAAAATTTGGAATAGTGCATGCACATTTGACTGCATTCTATTTTGTCAAATCTGGTAGTGCGAGCACATTTGACTGCATTCTCTTCTGGGGTAAAGATGCAGAAGGGAATGACCTTTCTAGCCTTGACGCATGTCCGATATGTCATTCTGACCGATATAAGTTGACGGGAGTAGGCAATAGGAAACCTGTGAAAGTGCTTCGGTATTTTCCGTTGAGAGATAGGCTTGAGCGGTTGTACATGTCAGAAACCACCGCAAAAGCTATGAGATGGCACGGTGAGCGGGACTTGGGAGACGCAGATATCATGACACACATCTCTGACGGAGCGGCTTAGAAGCATATAAACAATGAGTTTCCTCATTTTGCGTCAGATGTCAGAAACGTCAGGCTCGGGCTCTCAACCGACTGGTTCAACCCTTTCGGCACCATGAGTCTTTCATACAGTATATGGCCGGTGGTTTTGGTACCTTACAACCTTCCTCCGTGGATGTGCATGAAGAAGGAATATAATATGTTGACGTTGTTGATTCCGGGGCCTGGTTACCCAGGGAAATGTCTCGATGTGTATATGAGACCATTGATTGAAGAGCTTATGGTATTGTGGGACGTTGGTCATCCCACTTTTGACAAGTACAAGGAGGAGACGTTCCAGATGCATGCCATGGTTATTGGTACCATCAGTGATTTTCCTGCTTATGGGATGTTGTCGGGCAGCGTTGTTAGGGGATACAAGGCTTGTCCAGAGTGCCTCAACGATTATGGGAGCACCCCTCATTGCAACAAGATATGCAGAATGGGTCATCGTGTGTTCCTTCCGCGGATCACCACTGGCGTTACGAGTCCGCCGCATTTGATGGAACCGAAGAACACGGTGGTCCTCCCAGAAGATGGACGGGAAGAGAAATTTTAGCAGTGCTTAATGAGTACGATTTTGGGCCCCTCAGCAATCATCCCGATATTGTAGCGGAAATACCTGAAAGACCTGAGGAGTACAAATTCTGGACACATAAGAGCATATTGTGGGAACTCCCGTACTGGTGTGAGTTGCTGATCCGTCACTTCCTAGACGTTATGCACATAGAAAAAAAATGTTTCTGAAAGTGTGGTGGGCACAACGCTGAACTTGGAGGGGAAGACAAAAGACGGTCCTAAGGCTCGCACTGATATGCAAAACATGAATATCAGAAAACAACTATGGTTGAAACAAGGGAAGAGAAAAATGCCTCAAGCTCCTTACACCGTCAAGCCAGAGCATAAATCAGAAATTTTTCATTGGATAAGTCGGGCCAAGTATGCTTCAGGCTTTGCTGGAAATATAGCCAAGTGTGTGAACAGACAATTCAACAATCTTTACGGGTTGAAAAGTCATGACAATCATATCCTGCTACAACGTCTCTTCCCTGTTTTCATTCGACCGTTCCTTCCCCGTCACGTAGTGGAGCCGTTAGTAGCGTTTGCAAGATTTTTCCAGAAGGTATGCACACGGGAAGTGAGAAAATCTGACCTCCGGGAAATGCAACAAGACATCGTTCATATCATGTGTAAATTTGAGATGATATTTCCTCCAAATTTTTTCGACATCATGCCTCACCTCATGATCCATCTTCCTCGACAGTTGTTGGTTACCGGTCTTGTGCACTTCACTTGGATGTATCCGATGGAAATGTACGTATTTTACACCTTATGTTAATTTCCTCATCAATATATGTGATTTAGTATTAATGTATTATCATAACACTTTAAAAACTTGATTTATAGGCAACTTGGACGATACGGTGATTTTGTCCAAAACAGATCCGCACCTGAAGGATGTATAGCTGAAGCATATATTGCGCACGAGTGCGTCACCTACATGAAGCTGTATTTAGGAGCGTTACAGGAAAGCATACCGGAAGATGTACCTTCACAGTTCAATTTTTCCATACTCTCCGACGATGTTGTACTCGGTGGAAACATGCCAATTTCCTACAAGTTGAAAGATTATGAGGTAGTCATTGCACATTGGTGGGTACTAATTAACTGTCCAGAAGTTCAGTTTTGGAAGAACATGCATCTAAACTGTGAACAAGTAGGAGGTGATCTCGATTACCACAACCGGACATTCGCAGAGTATTTCGGCCGCTGGGTACGTAACTTTAACATTATTCTATACGTATTTATATATTATTGTGTATAATTATTCATATTTATAGTTGATTCTGATGGCTGCAGATGGACCTTATTAAAAATGATAATCACCCAAATTGGTCGCACGAACTCAGACTTCTGGCGATGAAGTCGGTCTATTCAAAAGTTTATGCGATGTTCAAGGTGAATGGTGTGTTATTTCGATGCGAAGAGAGAGACATCAGACTGAAAACACAAAATTCAGGGGTTATGGCACATGGTGGGGATGATGGAGTTGACTATTACGGTGTTCTCCATTCAGTTGTGGAACTGCATTATGGGGAAGGCATGAAAGTGCACCTTTTCAAGTGTAGATGGTTTGACACACGGCCGCAGAGCATGAAAACCGATCAATACGGCATAACTTCTGTGAACACTAGTACATCATGGTATGAGGATGACCCGTTCGTTTAGCCACATGGGTGAAACAAGTGTTTTATCTTGATGATCTCGCTTAGGGTGACCCGTGGAAAGTAGTCAACACTATCCACCATCGCAACATTTACTGGGCGTCTACACTTGGAGTGGCTGAAGAGAACGAGGAAGGTGGCACCGCGTATCAAGAGTCCAACTCAAACGGTATTCCTGACTCCTCTTTTATTCGCCTAGACACGCCGGTGCGAATTCGACGTGAAGAGCCACTGCTTGTTGATGTTGATCCAAATGAAGAAACTAACGAGGACTCTAGTGGTGAGGAAAGACATAGATTACCCCTATCGAGCAATTCAGAAACCGAAGAAGACTCATCCTATAATTCCGATTACAATCCGACGGATTAAGTAATTTAGATGATGTAATCCTTTCATTTGTAATCCATGTAATATATTTCTTTCTGTTGACTGCTGGGTTTCTGTTTTCTTGATGTTCAATTTTGGTTATATATAAACAGGAAATAGGAATACGAGAGGTGTAAACCTACTGATTTTTTAAACCTTTTTCATATAATAGCCGACGAAAAACACGTTATTTCGTCGGCTATACTCATAATAGCCGACGAAAAATGCATTATTTCGTCGGCCATAACTATATTGAAAAATACATATTTTATTTTAGACAGAAAACGACAAAAGAATAGCCGACGAGTACGAGGTTGTCTCTCGTCGGCTATGATTTAAAACAAAAAAAAAAACAAAAAATGACCAGATTCCATTTTCTATCAGTAACGATAAACCATTACTTCATCCTTCAAACAGAAAAAAGTCGTGAAATAAGATATGACCAAAATGATAAAATACGTTTATGGTTTAAAAATGACAAGATTCCGATAAAATCTGAGTGTTGAAAGATGCGGTCAAAGATTTTATTCCTTCGTTTCCCTAATGGTAGCCTTACCTTCGGTAAATATTTTGAGAAAATTTTTTATACGATTAGTTGCATCTCATCAATTTGAAACTATTATCTGTTGAAGGTCGGGCCAAAAAACGTCATTTAGACAGTCCAATTACCATTTCTAAGCGTTTAGATGTTTGACTTACCCGGTTCACCGTTCCGATCGAGCCTTTAACGTTGTCAGCTGAAGTTGGATTTTTTTCCATACATGTATTTAATCTTAACGGTGTTATCTGACGGTTGGAATAGATTTTCTAAACTTTTAGATTCAAAATCAGAACATATGCACTAATGTTCCTTAACTTGTTTACTAAGTGTTTAAGTGAATGTATAGTTTCAAATAGTTACTATACGTAGACTCTTCATATGCAAAAATGTTGTGAAATAAGATATGACCGAAATAATGAAATACGTCTACGGTTGAAAAATGACAAGGTTCTGATAAAATCTGTGTGCCGAATGTTGCGGTTCACTGTTTTTTACTTTCGTTTTCCTATGGATAGCCTGACGTTCGTTAAATCAATTTTGTAAAATTTTTATATGATTAGTTGCGTCTCATTGATTTGAAACTATTATCTGTTGAAGGTGAGGCCAGAAACTTTCGTTTAACTAGACTAATTTTTGTTTTTAAGCGTTTAGATGTTTGACTTAATGGTTTGACCTATAGTTTAGCCGACGAAAATTATATTTTATTGTCCGCCGTTGGATGACTCAGATCCGACGGCTGTTGATCTTCCAAAGTATAGCCAACGACATTCACAGAATAGCCGACGAAATCTTTTAAATCGTCGGCTATTCTCTCTGCGATCCGCGCCTTTTTATTGTCCGCCGTTGGATGGCTCAGATCCGACGGCTGTTGATCTTCCAAAGTATAGCCGACGACATTCAAAGAATAGCCGATGACATTCAAAGAATAGCCGACGAAATCTTTTAAATAGTCGGCTATTCTCTCTGCGATCCGCGTCTTTTTATTGTCCGCCGTTGGATGGCTCAGATCCGACGGCTGTTGATCTTCCAAAGTATAGCCGACGACATTTAAAGAATAGCCGACGAAATCTTTGAAATCGTCGGCTATTCTCTCTGCTATAAAAGCTGAAAGTCGCAGTCAGCCCGACTTTTTCTCTCCTCCTCCTCCTTCCCCTCCTCCTGTGCCGTCTGCTCCTTCCCCTCCTCCTCCTCCTCCTCCTCCTCCGGCCTCCTCCTTCTCCTTCCCCTCCTCCTCCGGCCTCCTCCTCCTCCTTCTCCTCCAATCTTATCGGTAATTTTTTTTTTACAATTTATTTTAATTGTATAATTTAGGTATATAATTTAGATATTTAAGTGTGTGTTAAATTGTTATATATATTGGTTATATATATAAATTGTTAGATTAATTATATATATAAATTTGTAGATTAATTATATAAATTGTTATATATTTGTTAATATATACACATATTTGTATATATATATATATATATGTTAATGTATATTTTAATTGTTATATATAAATTGTTAAATTAATTATATATATAAATTGGTAGCCTAATTATATAAATGGTTATATTTATGTTAATATATAAATGGTTATTTGTATGTATATATATGTTAATGATGAAATATAGTTATATTTGTATATAAATGGTTATATTTATGTTAATGGTTAGTATTATTTAAAATTAGTTAAATTATAAATATTAATTTGTTAGTATGTTTTAAAATATGTTAGTATTATTGGTTATTATATTAATTAGAATTTGTTATTTAATGTAATATAATTTAATATTAATTAATGTATTAATTTATTTGTTTCCAGATGGCCGATGCATTTAGACAGCTATTCGGAGGCCGTCGTTCCAGATCTAGGGGTTCTGGAAGTTCTGGCGGATCCGGAGACTCCGAGAGGACCCCTAGCCAGCCTGAGAGGACCACCAGCCAGCCTCAGAGGATCGATTCATCCCAGCCGCGGAGGAGTGTGAGCAACCGGCACCAGACCCTTTTATCGACGGGGCGGCCGTCGAGCAGTTCATGTCCCCCTCTCCGGCCAGATCCTCCGAGATGTAGTACGCAGCTATTTCAGGACGACATAGCTCCAGACGTTTATCAGGTCCGTATGCGTGAGGTTCTTCGGGAGCCGATGACGAGTCCTGCGCCGTCTGCTGCTGACTCTACTGAGGGGCCTACTCTCCCTAATCAGCTATACCTGCCATACAACATTCATGCCATACCCGAGGTCTACGAGCGTGGTGTGCCCATATGGCCTGCCAGGCCTCAGTACGTGAGTGTTGCGGAGGCATACCATTATGAGCCATTTAAGAGACCTGAGCTTCTGATTTCGGCGAGATTAAAAGGAAAGTCGATAAACGGGTCATCGAGTTCAGGTAACATTTGATTTTATTAATTAAATGTTTTATTAAAATTAACGCACTAATATTTAATTTTATTAACCAATCGTCGTTTATGTGATAGAGACCGCCGCTAGCAGTTCAGGCAGGAATACGAGAGGTGTCATATGTTTTGATACGCTCAGGAAAAGTGTTGAGACCAGCAAGAAGATCCAGATCAACGAACCCCCTAATCAGGATGTTTAGGGGAAAAAACGCCGCGATTACGCGGCTTGCGTGGGAGCACTAATTAGGGATAAAGTAACTATGTTGTGGACACGGTGGGCTGATGTGCCGGAAGAGATCAAGATGGAGGTCAACAACGCGGCGTCGGTGAGTAATTTAAAAAACTTAATTTCTTTATCGTAATATTTAATAATTTTCGGTATTGTTATAATTTTAAAACTAATAAAATATTATCTTTCAGGCATACTTCGAGATTGCCGAACACAAGCAGGCTTGGGCGTACGCGATGCAGAACTCGAGGTACGTTGGGAATTCCTCATCTTATAATTTGAAATATTTTATGATATTAATAATCTTTCTAATGCACTTTTGTTTTTTCCGTAGGTTCAAAGTGTGGAAGAACGAGCTCCGTACCCACTTTACCGAATACGACAAATATGGTCGTATGGGTACTCCAAGAGAGTTCATGTTCAGGGAGTGCGAGATGCGTTGGTTGAAGACAGTAGACTTCAACAACCCAGTTATGCAGGTAAATACTAAACTTAACTATAAATGTTTATTTTGTTAATATTTTAATTATTAGTTTAATTATTTTATAATTATTACACTAATATTTTTTTATGCATTTTTCTAATATTTTATTATTTGTTTGAAGGAACGGTCTCGGATAAACTCTGCGAACCGCCGCCGTAACACAACCCCCCATCATGGTGGTTCTAGGCCATTTTCACAATATCAGGAGGAGGCGCTTAGAGATCATCCTTTAAGCAACCCGTACGTAGAGACGTTCAAGAAGGCTTATCCATTAGCGACAGCAGAGCTTGTAAGTCGTTGATTACGATTTTAAAATTTTAATTATTAATTTTACTTAATTATATATTTGTTAGAATATTAATTTTTTTTTCCCGTTCAATTAGGAGAGGGTGAACCGGCCCGAAGAAGAAGTGTTGCAGGCAGTAGTTCGGGAGACACAACCGAACATTTCAGAGGAAGATCTGCAAGAAGCCCTGAGCCAGGTCGACCGATCGAATGTCCAAACTGCAGCGAGGATATTCGACGCAGCCTTCCCAAAACGGTCAAACGACTACTACTGCCGGGGTTTGGGAAGTTCTGGAATAGGTGTCCTGAAGACCACTAAGGGAGCTCAAAAGAGGGGAGGCAGGGACACCCAACAAATGAAGGGGGAAATGCGGAGATTGGCAGAAGAAAATGCAAGATTGGCGGCCCAGTTCCAGAGATCACAGGAGCAACAACGCAGAACACAGCAGTATCAGATGGAAATGGAGCGTTGGCATGCTGAATGCGAGAGAATTCAGCGACAGAACTACGCCGGCCAACAAAACTGGTAGTATGCTATGTTCGCGGCACAACAACAAGGCCTTGAACCCCCGCCCCCGTTTGAGCCGTTAGATGAACCTCGAATGCCGAGAGCTCCCGAGTTCATTCAACAGGATGACGAGCATGATGGACAGCAGGATGGTGGCCAGGATTAGGGTTTAGGGTTTAGGGATGGAACAAATTGAATAATTAATGAAAAACGTGTTTCTTGTTGGATTGTCATTGTGAATTGCAGGTTGCTTGGAATGGTAATTTAGAAATTAATTTAATTTTTTTTACCCCAAAATGTAAGAATAGCCGACGATATTGACATTATTTCGTCGGCTATTGATGGAGACATTATCCAAGCACAAAGTACCTGCAAAACAACTTCATACACATAATACTATTCTTTTGTCAATTGTAGTTAGGACAAGTAGGGATCGTTCTATCCGGGGAAATCAAGGGCTTTCAATCACACAAAGTGTTGCACATAAGGGGGTTTGTCGAATTTTAATCTAACTACCTACTGATTTTTACAAATTTAAATCCTAAATTATTATTTACAATTGATCAACATCTTCCACACAATCACAAAACACAAAACTCATTACACATGCAACGAAATTAAAACAAGTAATAGGGGCAGCAAGCAAATATCGAATTCAAGATCAACTAAGTTCCAATTTAATTAGAGCCTTCGCGGTATATCTAATTATTCAAAACATCACAAGTATTTAGAATTAACTTCGCGTATAATCCTAAACATGGTACTAATCGGTTTAACAACACTTCGCGTAGAAATTAAACACAAATAGCACATAAGCACAATATGTCGAATTGGAACATGTTAGCAGGTATGGCGTCACTCATCCCACATCGACATGTAAATTTCCAGAATTACTCTAGCCCTTAGATAAATACACATTAAAACCAACTTCGCATATGATCCAACATGTATTAAATCGGCAAGTGAATTCAACATCTAGACAACACTCATGGCCTTTCGAATGCATCTAGACATCTCCTTCGGTTGCACACGAATTAAGAAAATAAACCTAATTAAATCAAGAAAACATGCAAAAGCCTACTGCCCATCATACCATATTCAATTAAATCACAAGCATAATTCGGTAATTAAACACAAGAAAACCAAACAATATAACAAGAATTCGGAAATCCCATGAATAAATAACAAAACCGAAATACAAACCAAGAATCCATACATAATTCATAGACAAATTAATGTATAAATACAAAGAAACAAAAGCCATCGAAATATTACAATCCAAGTGACAACCTTGTTGAAGAATTCGGCAAGTGGATTGGTGTTGATGATTGAAATGATTTTATGAAAGGTGGTGGAAGATAGTTCGGCTATGTTCTTGGTGAGGATTCTTGGAGAGAATTCGGCAGAGTTTCGGCAAGTTTAAGTGAGGAAGAGAAGATGATTATTCTGAAATTATGTTGTGGTATTTATAGAGGCAAGGGAGGCAGCTAGGGTTTACAAAACCTAGTTTTTCTCAAACTTATCCTGCTGGCAGATTTGACCTTCGAGTGAAGATTATGGAATATCTTTCTCTAGAAAATAGATATTGAGGTGATTCCAGTTGGGTTGGAAACTAGACTCCCGTAGCTTTCTATCCATATAAGGCTCGAATTCTGATTCATTGTGAGCTGTTCGGGAGAGTCCGTGGAAATTGAGAGACGTGCACAGGAATTTTCCCGAAATTAATCAGGATTCTTTTTCTTTCTCTTATTATCTGAATTCTTTTCTTCTAGACTCTTCTTGGCCTTATCTTGGACTTGAATATTCTCATTAAGTTATTATGGACATATCTTTAGGTCCATAATATCCGATCCATGCTTCAAAAGTCCAAAGGAAAGTTTTCCTTGTGCAACCGGGATAGTTGTTGTTTTCCCGGCAGAATGACCTTACTCCAGTAAATCCGGCATAACTTCCTCCTCAGAGCTCCGATTGATGCGATTCTAAGTCCCAGAGAAACTAGACACACATAGCTACCTCCATATATAACAGTTTGATCAAATTCCTTATGAGTCGTCGGGACTGATTTTTCAAAGTTAGGACATAGTCCCAGGAAAATCCTGGAAGTCCCTGGATTGGTTTGCTCGGACTGCCAAGTTGTAGCCATCTTTTGGGTGACTTCCCGAACTCCGATTGATCTGAAATTTTAACACAACATTCCTCAGTATATGAGTAATAAGCACACCAAATTTCATTAAATTCGGAGAAGGATAGATCGCATTTTTACTCATCTCAGAATCACGAAAAAGACAACTTGCATTATTTTCCAGATTCTTCAAACTTAGTCATTTTTCGGATTCTTAACCAACTTTTCGCCTAACTCTACCAAATTAACACTAAACTATATTATGACTCTATCTTAGATAAATAAGGGTTAAACAAAACATAAATGAGGGTAAAAACATATAATATCGTCGCACATTGTGCTCCTATCAGCTATCACTGCTATAGCCGACGATTTTTACCAAATTTCGTCGGCTATAACTGTTATAACCGACGAAAATGACATTATTTCGTCGGCGGTCTATGTTAAATAGTGACGGTTTCACCGGCTATAACTAATTAATGCCTCTTAAAATATTAATATATTCCGACGAAATCTTCATGTCGTAGGCTATATTTCAGAACAAATAACCGACGAAACAGAAGAGATCGTCGGCTATATTTTACGATATCGTCGGCCATATGTGAAAATATCTGATGAATTTCGTCGGACATTATGCCAAGGTTTGGTCGACGAAATGTATTTTCGTCGGTGATAATGGCCGACGATTTCGTTATTGTCGTCGGGTTTCGTTATTACCGACGCCGTTTTATCGACGAATAATTGGCGAAGAAATTGTCGTCGATAGAAGGAATACCGACGAAAATTTTGATTAGTAGACGAAATTTTTTTCGTCGGCTCTTCTGTCCGATCTGGTAGTGACTACTAGTTAATAATAAATTATTTAGGGTTATTAGTATATACAATTACTAACACATGATAAAACCTCCAGCGACGGTCTAAGTACCTGTGACATTCCGAAAAAAAAAAAAAAGTCCTGCGAGTTTTGTTTTACATGCGAAAAATCGTGCTAAAGTTGACCCAAGTCCCGTAGCCGATGACCGGAGATCGGAATCCAGCGGTTGGTGGCCAGAGTCCAGTGACTGTGCACGTGATTTTAAGAGTTAGGGGTCAAATAGTCCTAATCTGTTAGGTTTTAGTGAAGACGTGTTCAATTGGGCAATATGTGTGATTACCTTGTGTTCAATTATTCAATATCTTAGAGTGGTCATTGGCTTCGGCAAAGATGTCCCAATGTTTCCATAATTTCAACATTATATTTATTTAGGACAAACACTTATAAGAACAGAATAACAAATTAAATGACTCCAACTAAAGAAAATAAATAACTAACAAATATAAATTGGAGATAATAATATGATATAAAATGTGGATTGACATTGGCATTTCTACGCATTGACATTGGCATTTGGATTATATATATATATATATATATATATATATATATATCATTCTATGTAACTAATTAGCACAAAAATAATATGCATGGAAAAAAAAAACAAAAGTTTATTTATTTAATCTCAAACTCAGTGTTGTTCAAGGAGAAAAGATAATAGGGAGAACTGTGTGTTTATTGATTGATAGAGAGGCTTTTATATATGCATTACATCAAGTATCCCGATAAATCAGAGATTCTCTATCTAATACAGAATCAACTATACTAGTCTAATTAGGTCAAGACACATCCAGAAAGTTACGGAAATAACCTTCCTACAACACTCCCCCTTGTGTCGAGCGCCTAATGTCTTCATGGTGCTTACCATGTTGCCTCACTAAAACCTTGCCAGCGAAACAAAACCTCTTGGGCAAAAATAAAATGCATGGACGAAGGGAAAAGAGCACAACACACCAATACTACACTTGTGAATAACATGTGATGTAGACTCCCCCTGAAGTCTAACAAACTTAGAGCTCTGATATATGGCGCATGCCTAGGCTCTTCACATGTTTCACATGCATAGATTTTTCCAAAGACTTGGCAAAAAAATCTACAACATTTGCATCTGAACTCACTTGATTAACTTGGATGTTCAGGAATTCTTGTTGTTGCACATTGTAAAAGAACTTAGGCGATATGTGCTTAGTGTTATCACCTTTGATAAAACCCAACTTCATCTGCTCAATGTAGGTAGCATTATCTTCATAGATACACGTAGGTTTATCGGTGGTAGACACTAGTCCACACGAATCACAAATGTGGTGAATAACTGACCTTAGCCAGACACATTCTCTAACAACATCATGGAGGGCAATGATCTCTGCGCGATTCGATGAAGTAGCAACCAAAGTTTGCTTGGTTGATCTCCAAGATATCGCTGTATTTCCCATGGTAAAAACATAACCAGTTTGGGAACGAGCACGATGCGGGTCAGAGAGATACCCAGCATCTGCAAAACCAACTAACACGTTGTTGGGAGTTTTTGAGTAAGGGAGACGTCCAGAGAAGGGCACATTTGAATGGCTGGACGCGTCACCATCATCATCCTCCACGCCGCCGGCACCAGCAAACATTACCACGGCGTACGATGGCATTGCCGAGGCGGCCGAAAACGTTGGTGTGAGGAGGGTGATTGGCGGGATTTTCTCTCTTTGTGCTGAAGGGATAGAAGGTCCCAAGTCAATGGAACCTTTTAAGTAACAAAACAAATGTTTGATACCGTTCCAATGACGAAGCGTAGGCACTGAGCTAAATCTAGCTAGTAAGTTCATAGCGAAAGTAATGTCTGGTCTAGTGCACTGTGCTAAATACAAAAGTGCCCCAATCGCACTTAAGTATGGGTACTCAGCACCAAGAATCTCTTCTTCATCGTCTTTGGGACGGAATGGATCCTTGTTTATGTCCAGACTACGAACAACCATGAGAGTAGACAACGGCGTACATGTATCCATGTTGAAATGCCTGAGCATCTTCTGCGTATAAGCAGACTGGTGAACCAGAATACCCTTGGTTCTATGCTCTAACTCAAGTCCTAAACAAAACTTAGTTTTCCCAAGATCCTTCATCTCGAACTCAGATTTCAAGAATGAAACTATCTCTTCAATCTCACTTGAAGTGCCGATGACATTCATGTCATCAACATAGACAGCTACAATAGCAAATCCAGAGTCAGTCTTTCTAATGAACACGCATGGGCATAACTCATCGTTCTTGTAACCCCTCCGAATCAAGTATTCACGTAGGCGATTGTACCACATCCTTCCGGATTATTTAAGTCCATACAGTGAACGTTGCAGCTTAACTGCATAAGCACTCCGTGGTTTAGAGTCTTTTGATTCGGGCACATGAATTCCTTCATGAACTCTCATGTAGATATCGGTATCTAGATCCCCATATAGATACGCTGTAACTACATCCATCAGTTGCATACTCAGTTTTTCGGACACTACTAAACTGATCAAGTAGCGGAAAGTAATGATGTTCATTACGGGAGAATACGTCTCCTCGTAGTCAATACCAGGACGCTGTGAGAAGCCTTGCGCCACGAGTCTTACCTTATATCGTAAGATCTCATGCTTCTCATTGTGCTTACGAACAAAGACCCACTTATGTCCGACAGGTTTAACGCCTTTAGGGATCAATTCAACAGATCCAAGGATTTGCCTTTTATCTAATGAGTCAAGTTCTGCCTGTATTGCTTCTTTCCACTTCGGCCAATCTGCTCTTTGTTGACATTCAGTCACTGAGCGTGGTTCAACTTCGTCGTCATGGATGATCTCTTGTGCGACGGAATAAACATATATATCATCGACGTGTGTGGAGACTCTATCTACTAAGAGACACGCGTTATTCAAACTGAGCGAGATTTCTTTGTTCTCTGGAGTCAACATTGGTTCTGTGTCTTCCCACAGAAAAGATTCAGTTGACTCATGGACATAACTATAGTCAGAGACAATCTCATGCAATGGATTCGCATCGTCGATGATGAGCGGATTTTGTGCCTTCGCTCGCTTCTTTCGAGGGTTTTTATCTCGAGAATTCTTCTGTCTCCCCCTCTTTCTGGTGGGAGCCGAGGCCGAAGCTGCTGCCCCTTCAAAGTCCATCAGGGCACCGTTGCGATCCGATTCAGCAACAGCGATGCCACGGCGTACGATGGCGCCGGTGCCGGCATCACCTTCACCTGAATGTAACATACAGGATGTAAATTGCAACCTGATTCTCATAAATAAAAAAACAAAATAAAAACTTAATCGAGTGTGATCGATGATTATTATTCTTTGTTTCTTACAAATTCAGTGTCAGTTATGTCTTCTCATGTTGGTTTACTCTACAACTTCACACGTTAAGGCAAATATTCATGTCTGCGATATCACATATCAAAATAAAAGACATATATTCTCAAATCCAGAAAAGGTAATATAGCTTAAACTTTCTTTCTTTTTGTAACTGAAAATTTGACATAAGTCTGACGTTTTGATGGTGAAAGTTGTTTACTCATCTATTGACAGAAAATTACAATTCTAGAAATTAAAGAAATACTGTTGGTTCTTAAAGAAATTTCCATAATGAGAAAACTGCGAAAATTCATGGTTTATTAAATATAAACACAAAAAGAAATAAAGAATGGAGAAGAAAGTAAAGGGAACTTTTAGAACTACATTGATAACATTTAGATCAAATCAACAATACAAAAAAAAAATCATAAATATAAGAGAACAAAGCTAATGACAAAACTACATTTTCTTGTACAATCCTTTAATCATAACCCCGTACCCATATGTTTGAGTACCAAGAATAATGGTAAACCAGATGAATCCCCAGTCGAAGAAACCTCGATCAATACTAAGATAGCAACAATAAATCTACAAAATCTTCAGCAATGTATTATATTAATTTTGAGAGGACCCGTCCCAGGATTTCCCTCGGAATTCCGAAACAGGTCCAAAATATAACTCATTATCCAAACAAAACATCTCTTTGCTCCCATACCACAACCTCCTACCCACTGGGAACGAGAACTAACATAATTAACAATCTAAATCAAGTAATAAAATCCCCATCGGCCCACTCCCAATATTTTCATAAAAAAATATCAAGCTCTGCAGAAATGTCCAATAAACAAGTAGTATTTTGGTTTATATTCAAAACAGTATACTTTTAAAATTGAATAATAATGTTCCACGACCAATCCCATTGGTCATATAAAATCAATCATCGCGGTTTCGGGAATTTATGAAATAACAGAAAGTCTCATAAGAGAAAGTATTCCCGAGACTCAAATAATATAAAATCATGACCAATCTCATTGGTCCAATAATAAAATAGGGGAAAACGTCATTACCACCATTTAATATTAAGCCTCTCAGGCTAAGGGTCGAGCCTCCAAGACTATCTATAGCGTCCCACGCTATGCCTGTACACGTCGACCATCGAGCGTGAATCTGACCTATGTGGTCAAGTCGTCACCTCGCATGGGATTAGGCGACTATGCTAGCTAGCCTCAATATATGTTGAGCCTCTAAGACTCTGTAGCGTCCCACGCTAGGCCTGTACACGTCAAATATCGAGCGTGAATCTGACCTATGTGGTCAAGTCGTCACCTCGCATGGGATCAGGCGACTATGCTAGCTAGCATCAATATAAATATGGACCATGATATGGTGAAAATCTGAAAACAAAACCGAAAATACGTTTCCCCTTATATAAAATAAATCAATACGGTCCACGACCGTACATCTGAGGCTTATAAATATCATAAATATAATAATAGCCTCTAAAGATATATATATATATATATATACCGACATGTCCCACATGTCATAAAATAATATCGAAAAGTTGAAAAATATATCCATAACATCGACATGTCTCACATGTCGTGAAATCATAATTAACGAAATCATGAAATTCTCGGAAAGTCTCATTTCCGGTCCTTTAATTATAAAAATAATCAAAATGCTCAAATATGATTTAACAAATCATACTATTTCCGGAAATTTCATTTTCGGGTAAAATTACGTATTATAAAAAAATAGTAGAAACATATGTACCCCAAATCCATATTTTCCTTTAAATATTAAATAAACAAATTCCATAATCAAATACTTTCAATGATTCATAACAAGCTCACGAAAAACATTTAATTAAAGTAACTTCATTTCAATAAAATATTTATGCATGCATCATTTCAAAATAAAATCAACTCGCTATATATCCATTTTTCATATAAATCATTCTGTATATAGAGATAATTATACTAGAATTTACTCTCGTATTTAATAATAATACAAGGAGGATTACTACCTTAATTTAACAGAAATGGTTATTATCCATTCCGGGTTAAGTCGGATTGCTGCAGGATCGCGTCGGATCGAATCACTGAAGTTCCGAAATCGGGTCAAACTCAGGTTAACGCCCGGTCAACAGTCAACGGCCGGTCAACGGTATGGTCAACGGTCAACGTGGGCCGGGTCGACGTGGCCGGGTCGGGCCTAAACCAGATCGGCTGAACATGGCCGGGTCGGATCTGAACCGGGTCGAGTCAAGGTGGGCCGGATCGGGTCGACTTCAGGTCGGGCCGAGTCGGACCCGGATCGAACAATGGAAACGGGTCGAGGAGAAACCCGTTCGATCTGCGCGACTCCGTGCAAAGTGGCGCGATCCACCTCCACAGGGTGGTGCGCAAGACGAAACCCAGCCGAACGGTGGGTGGCGCACGCAGTGGCGTCGCCTGCAGCACCGCCGCCCACGGTGGCGAAACTTCCCCACCTCGCCACGCTGCTCACCGTCGCTCCCTCGAGTTGCGCCATAGCTCAATCGGAAGAGGAGAGGAAGATGAGCCTGATGCTGGGTGGCACGCGTGACGCTGTGGCCGGACGACGGAGATCGGGACGAAATTCAAGGATGAACAGTACCCGAATCGGGGAGAGAGGGTGAACAGTAATTTTGCTACAGTAAAAATATATTTCCAACAATGAAAACTCCCCCCTCTTTCCCGAAAATTCCTTCTAATTATAGTAACTTTTCCCGAAACAGTAAACAACTTCTACATGTCATAACTTCTTCATACGACGTCCGTTTCATACTTGCCACGTGTCTACGAACTCGTATCATAGCACTCTACAATTTTCATGAAGGAAACTTTTCAAAAATTACAATGGAACATAAAGTCAACTCTCCCCCCATTAAACTTAAACATTTTTCGAATTTAACCTTCGAACATACTTCCGACATCACGAGACAACTAAAATAAAAGGGTACGAAGCTCCATATACTTGTAATTCATGCTTCTAGTAATTACGAGAAATTTATATAATTAAACACAATTAAAATCGGGTTCGGAATGTGACAAATTTGGTCTATTTTGACATCATGAGGAATTAATTTCTTTCCAAGGAATATGATCTTGAATTCATCACACTCTATCTCCCCTCCTCTAGTTCAGCATCCTCTTCAGTATACTCATACTTGATAGAAAAACTAAATATCTCCGGAGCTGATTGGAAGTGCAAGCCCCGAAAAGAGCCATCATTATATCGAGCTAGTTTATTAAGGTCCTCAATATAGCAATGTTGCTCAAACACAACAGTCCTCTATATCTTTTCAAGTGCAATACGAGTTTTTTCTCTCTCTTTCTTGCCTCTTCTTCAATTTATCATCCTTTACTCTATCCTTTGATAAATAAACCAATCTTTTCTAGAGGTGATCGAAAGTGGGAGCCCCAAAAAGATCCACCATTATATCCAACTAATTTATTAAGTTCCTTTATATAGCAATGATGCTCAAACAGAACAATTCTCTAAATCTTTTCAAGTGTAATACGAGCTTCTTCTCTTTCTCTTTCTTGCTGCTTCTTCACTTAAGTTCAGCATGTCTCTGTACAACAACTCTTAATTCAGCTTAAATCCTTGACTTTTCTTCCCGCTGCTTGTGCTCTAATATCGCTTTTTCTTATTGCATCTTTAGCTGATCACTTGTATTACCTAGACCAAGCAGTTTATGTTGAGATTTCAAAAATAAGAACCGCAAAGTGACTTTTCTGTATTGCAGCACGGAAAACCTTTTTTGGTGATAGAGGAACACTAACGATAGAAGTATTCCATTATTCTCCATAATTGGGATACATATTTTCCTTATCAACAACACTTATTATCCGTCCCATCAACCTTTTTTGCTTGGCAATCCGATTCGGTCACATAGGTTAGACAAATGATGATTTTGTTCCTTGCCTAATGACCTCTCAAAAGATATCTCACTAAAGGTGAAATAATTGGTGTGTAGACTGCATCGGTATGTATGTTACCACATGTTTCACATTTGCTACCAACCAAACTTCGCTTTCCCGACAGTTTTGTAGTGGAGTTCTTAACTGTTTTGGCAAACTTCTTACTCAGAATTGTTGAACATTGACTCTTTATTTTACTAGCCGTCTTCACCTTCTTCCCTCTTAGAGCCTTAATATCCCCCGGCGGTTCCTTCTTCTTCCCACCGAGAAGAGAAGATACAGTATGCCCAAAGTTAAGCGACACTTTCGGGGGATCAATTTGCAGGTTACCTTAAACTTCAGCTTGTTGCCCTATAATATGGTTGTTTCAGTGGTAATCATTGTGATAAACTCTCTGAAAATAAGATTAAAACAGTCTTAATTAAGTTCCAAGAAATCAAATAGGCATTCACAAAATAACAGTTTTCAAAGCAAAATAAAAACACTAGAAGTTCATGTACTAATGCAACAATGACATACTACTCAGATAATTATACAATAAAAGAAACAGATAAGTATGCAAATGTAATTACGAATTGTGTTCGAAAAAGAAAATCAGTATCTAATTAACAAACTAAGCACCCAAATCGTTGATCCAAATCGTAACCCCAGAAATGATCTAACTAGGGTTCCAAATATGAGATCGGTGACAGAGATAACTACAATCAAATGACTAGAGAGCGAGAGAGAGAGAGAGAGAGAGAGAGAGATAACTACAATCAAATGACTAGAGAGCAAGAGAGAGAGAGAGGGTGCGAACTAGAGAGAGAGAGAGAGAGAGAAAGTCACCGTGATTAGGAAAAGTAAACTTATATTAATCCAGATAGAGTTGGTTTTACGCGTAAAGTTTTGGAAGCTTTTATTTATACATCCGAAAATGACATTTGAACCTCCCTGCTTAATGGACATCCAATTTATTTTTATAAACAACTAAAATGCAATTTACACCTCTTTAATTTTTCCAAAATACCCATCAATTAATAAGATTAGTAAAAGCCTTTTTCAATTAACAAACATACATCTAAGTGTGCGTTTGGGAGGGCTTTTTAGCTCCCCTGCTTATAAGCAATGGAGGGAAAAATGTTTGGTAACTCTACTTCCACTCAGTTTCTAAGAAAAACTTTGGCTTTTTTCTCTTAAAAGCAGAAGTAAGGGGAGGTCTCTTTTTGGAAGCCAACTTATGCTTCTCTACTATAGCGGGAGCACTGTAGCTAAAAGAACTTTTCAAAATACCAGGGCTTGCCCTTATTCTCTGAAACGAGTTCTCCTTCCTCCGAGTCCGAGGCCTCCGCTCCCTCCTCAAGTTCCTCCGATCTATCGCCGAGTCCGACTCCACAATCAAACTCTTATCCCAGATCCAGTTGATTCCCGAGCTTCAAGGTTGTGCAATTGTCTCACTTTGAATTTCGAAATTTTTGGTATTGTGATTTGTGACGGTTAGGGATTTGGTATTGCAATGGTGTCGGTTTTGTTTCAAAATTCGTTGAAAGAGGCAGAGGGTGAGATCGTGAGGAGTTTGAATCACATTTTCGGCATGGAGCCAATGAAGATCACTACTCCTTCAACCGACTCGGAGGTTTCGGTGGCGCTTAGGGTTCTGGAAGGGTGTTGTTTGCTTCATCGGGACTCGGCAATGTTGGCTCATCAGCACAAGGCTATTCAGGTACTGATTTATAGCCGAAATGAATAATTGGTTGATTGATGATGAATTTGAGTGATGAAGTGGTTTTTTGTGGTTTAGGTGTTGATGAATATATTGTCGAGTAGAAGAGTGGCGGAGCAGGGTGTGTGTTTGGATGCTTTGACTGCGATTATGTTAGGTTCATCGGCTAATCAAATGGTATGTGGAGTTTTGATATTGTTGGGTTTATGAATGAGGATGGGTGTCTGCCCCAATGATGGTAAAGATTGCCATTACAGGCATGCTCTTCCTCTATGATATATTTTGAAGTCTCAGATGAAAGATCTATTGGAGGAAGAGACTGATAAGATACCTATTGAGGAGGAGATTGAAGACCAAGTTATTCAAATAAACCTTCCTGCAAGTTTTATCATTTGCAGTTTGAACGTCTGGTCTAAATGCCTTTCACTTTATCATTGTTTTCATTTTTTTCATTTGCAATTATATGTGGCTAATAACCAAGTATATCCTTTTTCCGGTGGTAGCGTGCTAAGTTGAAAACTTCAACTCCTATGACTCATGAGCTGTTTATGCAATGGAAGAAGAAAACGATAGCCGAAAGAGATGCTGGTTTGGCTTCATAAATGGTAGAGCGGGATAAGAATGACCGTATGAGGTGTTTCCCTTCTCTATCTCAAATGCCCCCTCCTTTCTTTTCCCGCAAGTAGAAATTAGATAAAATGAAATTTATTTGACGTGAACTATATCGATATATAATGGAGGGAATTCTGTTTGCCTACAATGGATAGTCACTAATATGTTATAATTTCCACTCCATCGCAGCGGTAGAGAACTATTTTTGTCAGATTCAAGCTTATTTATGGATGATGCTGAGGCATCTGATAAGTATCAAAGACATCAAGAATCTAAAGTTACTAAAAAGAAGGTTCGTACTCTATTCTGACTTATTATCCATTTCTTTCTTCCTCAACTCTCACTTCGTATGCTATCGCACGGGATGTGGTGTTATGACATGAAATTAATGTCGTCTGTGCCTAAGCATGGATCTAGTCAGAAGTTTAAAATTACTGTTCTGCTCTCCATATTATTAGTTGAAATAGAATGAGAGATTCAGGTTACTTGAATTGAATTACTATTTATTGTTACTTTGCCATGATAATTTGTGACTAGAACTGAATTGGTTGGACTATTTGTAAAGTGTTATACTCGTGCATGTTCTCTGGTTCAACTGCAGGTTAGTGATATTGCTAATGGAGGTGAGTGATAGGAGCACAATGTGCGACGATATTATATGTGTATGCCCTCGTTTATGCTTTGTTTAACCCTTATTTGTCTAAGATAGAGTCATAATATAGTTAGTGTCAAATTTGGTAAAGTTTTGTGAAAAATGGTTAAGAATCCGAAAAATGACTAAGTTTGAGAAATCTGGAAAATATTGCAAAATATGTCTTTTTCGTGATTTTGAGATGAATGAAACTGTGATCTATCCTTGTCCAAATTCTATGAAATTTGGCGTGCTTAATATTCATATGCTGAGGAATGTTGTGTTAAAATTTCAGATCAATCGGAGTTCGGGAAGTCACCCAAAAGTTGGCTGCAAAACGGCAGTCCGAGCATTTCAATCCAGGGACTTCCAGGATTTTCCTGGGACTTTGTCCCAACTTCAAAAACTCATTCCCGTCAATTCACAAGGATTTTGATCAAACTGTTTTATGGGGAGATGGCAATTTGTTTTACTCGACTGAAGATGTAAAGGTCTCATCCGCCAGCTCATTCGCCAAGCCCTTGCTCGCTCGCCAACGATCTTGCTCGCCAGAAGCTCATCCGCCAAGTTGCATCCGCCAAGCTTCATCCGCCAGCAGATTCAGCAGAACTGGTCAGCTCACCAGCTAGTACATGTTCGCTCGCCAACCATCCGCACATGCCTACATGCATGTTCGCGCTATCGCCAGAAGCCTAGCCTCGCCAGTACCCGATACTAGCAAAGTCTGTACTCGCGAGCAGAGAGGAATTTCCTGTATTGTCATCAATTGGCGGCAAGCATGCCAAATCATAGAAGTAAAACCGCCCTCAACCTCATAGAAGTAATACTATTACCGAAGAAACGTTTATATGCGTGGGGGGGAAGTATCCCGCGTTTCCCAATCTACATAGAACCGCCCTCCGACAAAGCACCATTCACATGAAGGGTTTTGGTTATGATCAACAAAAGAGGCTTCACCTACATGTTACACTTTAGAAACTACAATAAACTCAAACATACACAACATATCAACTTCCTAGAAATTAAACTAAGTGATTACCAACATACATCATTATACATCATGCAACTTTCGAAATTTAAACTCTACATGCCGAAGCATATTTCTACTTAACAAAATCCCAAAATAAACTTAAAATTTACAACTTTACAACTTCACAACAAAAATTTCCAGCAACATATATACACAACAATAACATAAAACAAGCTTTTATAATCCCCGGCAACGGCGCCAAAAATTGGACGAAAGCCTAAGCTCGCATGCAATAATAACCCTACAATCGTTAGTAGTATAGAATAAGTATGGATCGTTCTAGCCGGGGATTAAGGGTACCTGAGATATGAAATTGTTAGACAAACATATATACATATATACATCACAAACGTCACACATATGGGGGAAATAGGGTTCGGCAGCCCTAGGGCTGCCCTATACTAAGTACGGCATAAAAACAGAAAATAAAATCCTAGGTCTACTATATACAAGTTTGATCATCATCTCTCACGCATCACATAACACAAAACACAATTTAACACAAAGATTCATATGCAAGAAAGTAAGAGACAAGTATTAGCATGCTCAAAACTTAACTTAGTTTCGACCACAATTAGAGCGATTAGCCTTTTAACCAATTGTTAGACATCTAATGTTTTAAGATCATGCTATTCGCCTTCGATCCTAAAGTTTATGCTAATCCGGTTTTACGCGTTTTAACATTTAAGCGCAAGAGTCTAAAATCGAAAACATGTAAACAAGTAAGGTTGTCAATCATCTTATTTAGCATGCAAGTTCTAAGATTAATAGCCCTTAGTGAATAACACAAATCATAGAGTCCGTCAGGTCCATCTAGTTTGTAATTACCCTAGCAGATTAAACCTAATACCTAGATTATGTTCAAAGACAACACCAAGTATCGATTTTCATGCCCTCACCTTAGATTACTAACCAATTTAAATCCTAAACATGCTTCTAATACCACTGCTCTAATTATCTAAACAAACAAAAACCATGTATTAAAAATCGCACAAGTCATCACATAAACTTCAATGAAAATTGCAATTCATGCTCATCATACAAAACCAAACGAAACAAAGTATTTTTTATAACAATACATGTGACTAAACCGAAATTAAAAACACAAGTCATAGGGATGGATCACACTTTAGAAACCTTGGAGAGCTTCGTCTTGGTGTGGTGGAAGAGGATCGGCAGTAGCTAGACTAGGGATAGGGATCGGCGGTGATTGGTGGTGGTGAATTGGTGACTTGGTGTTTCTAGGGTTTCGGCTTAGAACTTTGAGTAGGAAATTTGGTAGAGTTTTGGCTAGTGCTTTGCAAGAGATGAGATGCTTTTTATGATGGGAGCAGGCTTCTATATATAGGAGAAAAGGTCTGTGCAGTTTGAAGCCTTTCCTTGTTCAAATCGGCAAAGAAATCTTCAGTAAATAAGGTTTCCCAATCCAAGTTGGCATAGGCTTTTCTTTCCGTATCGAACAAAGAAACCTTGCTTGGTCAACTTATAATTTCTTCTTGGCCGTTTCATAGCTCTTTGGAATGATTTGGCATGCTTGCCGCCAATTGATGACAATACAGGAAATTCCTCTCTGCTCGCGAGTACAGACTTTGCTAGTATCGGGTACTGGCGAGGCTAATCTGGGTGGCGAGGCTAGGCTTCTGGCGATAGCGCGAACATGCATGTAGGCATGTGCGGATGGTTGGCGAGCGAACATGTACTTGGCGAATGAGACCTGGCGGATGAAGCTTTTGCATCTTCAGTCGAGTATAACTTTTTCTTCAATGCTCTGATTGATGCGATTTCAAATCTTAGATAAACTAGACACAAATTGCCATCTCCCCATAAAACAGTTTGATCAAAATCCTTGTGAATTGACGGGAATGAGTTTTTGAAGTTGGGACAAAGTCCCAGGAAAATCCTGGAAGTCCCTGGATTGAAATGCTCGGACTGCCGTTTTGCAGCCAACTTTTGGGTGACTTCCCGAACTCCGATTGATCTGAAATTTTAACACAACATTCCTCAGCATATGAATATTAAGCACGCCAAATTTCATAGAATTTGGACAAGGATAGATCATAGTTTCATTCATCTCAAAATCACGAAAAAGACATATTTTGCAATATTTTCCAGATTTCTCAAACTTAGTCATTTTTCGGATTCTTAACCATTTTTCACAAAACTTTACCAAATTTGACACTAACTATATTATGACTCTATCTTAGACAAATAAGGGTTAAACAAAGCATAAACGAGGGCATACACATATAATATCGTCGCACATTGTGCTCCTATCAACTACCCCACACTTATCCTTTGCTAGTCCCTTAGCAAACTAAATTAAACTAGACTCTAAACAAACTATTGCCCCTAACAATTTGTCTCAGGCTCGTATGTACACATAGCTTTCAAGTTAAATGCATGAGAATGCTAAGCACGAAAATTCCAAGTTTCATGAACATGCGACATCAATATAAACATATAAGAGCAAAAAGGTAAGCATGCAAGCATGTTAAAAACTAATTCAAATCACCTCACTAGGCATACTCTCTTCTTTTCTCTCGAAGCATGGTTATTCACTCATAAGTATATGCAAGCGAAAGATAATGAATTACAAAGAGTGACTTGCATATATCAAGGAAATGAAAGCACTTTGTGAATTTTTATGGAAAAACCTCATGTGATAACTATATGCACCAATGAACCAAAACCATAAGCTTACTCTTGAGATAATCTCCACAAATCAAATTTAACCATCTTAAGAATCATGAAAAAGATCAATCAAAAGGGTTGTAATGGGGCTAGGCTAAGAGGTATTCGATATTTGGATAAGGAGGCTCAAAACGTCACCATGGCCTTTGGCAAAGCTCAAATCTCCTTATGTCTTCTCGCCGAAGGGGTCAAATTTCATCTTGTTGGACCCATACTTCATTCTTTTCCTCCCATAACATTACAACAATAATCTAGACAATAGCCATGCACAAAAAATTTTTCTTTTCTATGCCTATGCCGTATCCTTCTTTTTTCTTCTTTTGCTCTCGGTTTTCTTTCTTTTTATTTTGTTCGAGCATTTTTTTTTCTTTTTCTAGGTACGGCATGCATACATTTTACATACAAATTCATGGCTAAGTCTACCCCACACTTATTCTTCTTCATCACACACGCGAAAACGCTCTCAAAAATTCAAGCTTTGCCGGAACACACAGTAAAGGCATCACTATACTAAGTTCATGGAAAGTGTTTAAGGGTGATGAAAGAAAAGGCTCAACGTAGGCTCAAAGGGGGTTTACTAAGGTGTCCCACGACGGGCACAAATAGGCACATGCTTTATTTGGCAATGGTGGTAAACCTAAAAGATCTTTATTCAATCATATTCAAAATCAAGGTAGTTTATGATTAAAAATGTTTTGAAAATCAACAAGAGTAAGTTCTAGCATACTAGAGTTCATTAAAAAGCTATGGCACATAGTCATCGAATATGTAAAGAATTATGAGGTTTCATGCTTCCTACGAATCTATCGAATTTTATCTTTTTGTCACTCAAGAAGAAAGCAAATTGGCACTAAAGCTCACATAGGTTATAATCGAAATAAATTAGCTAAAACATGCATGCTTAATAATCAACAAGTCCTACATGCTCCTACCAATGCACATAATCCATGAAACTCACAATCTTAATTGTATGCATAACCATCATCTATGTATGCAAAGAGGAGAAAAACATCATTGACATATTAGGGGCATCCTAAGACTCGAAACAAACAAATTAAAACACTCTATTTTTGTGGAACAATTTTCTGAATTTTTCTTTCTAAACTAAGCACACAAACTAAGCACACAAAAACAAAAACAAAAACGGAAACGGAATACGTTATCCCACCCCACACTTAGAAAATTACATTGCCCTCAATGTAAGCACAGAACAATATCAATGAATTTCCTAAGCATGCAATCGACTAACATATTCCAACATATCATCACGAAGCAAAGAAAGAGAGAAGGGTTAAGAAATTTCAAACTCTCGGTGATGGCTCCTTCACTTTTCTTTGATCGACATGGGTTGCCTCCCAAGTAGCGCTTTGTGTTTATAGTCCATAGCCTAGACTTATCACCGTGTTTTTGCATTTGTTCATCGTGCTCCAAAGCATTCCAAATCGGCAATAAGAAGTTCAATGAGAAGATCGTTGCATGAAGTGTTCGATTCGGCATTTGAATAGGTGGTTGTATCATGCATTGTATCGGAGGCAGCGGAAGACGTGTCCGAGCCAGCGGATGGTGTGTCCGACTGTTCTGCTTGCATATCCGGCGTGTCCTCTGGCGTGTCAGCCTTGTGCTCGGCCTTGTGTGGCTGTGTGTCAACCCTGCCGGCAATGGCAGGTCCGGCAGGGGGTGTTGGCTCGGCTGAAACCGGTGGCTGCTGCTCGGCAGCATGAAGGTTGGCCGGTTGTGCTCTATATCCGGCAGCTCGGCTTGTTGGTGGTGTGGAATTGGATGGTAGCTCGGCAATATCATGTGGTGGGGGATCATCGAAGTCGGATGCCTCAACGGAATATGGTTTGAATGAATCGTAGTAAGGCTTAAGTCGGTGGCCATTAACTTTGAAACGCTTGGATGTCACACTATTCTCAATCTCAATTGCACCATGTGGAAAAACTTGAGTAACAACAAAGGGACCAACCCATTTAGAGCGAAGCTTACCCGGAAAAAGTCGAAGTCTTGAATTGAATAAAAGAACTTGTTGCCCAACTTCAAACCTTTTACCCCGAATCATTTTATCATGATATGCCTTTGTTTTCTCCTTGTAAATCCAAGCGGCATCATAGGCTTCATTACGGATTTCTTCAAGTTCGTTGAGTTGAAGCTTCCTATGAATGCCAGCATCATCTATGTTCATGTTGAAGGCCTTGATTGCCCACCATGCCTTATGTTCTAGCTCAACCGGTAAGTGACATGCTTTTCCATAAACCAACCGAAAAGGGGACATACCAATCGGTGTTTTGTAGGCGGTTCTATAAGCCCACAAAGCATCATCGAGACGATCACTCCAATCCTTCCTTGAAGGTCCAACCGATTTCTCCAATATATGCTTGATCTCTCGATTACTTACCTCGGCCATACCACTTGTTTGGGGGTGATAAGGTGTAGACACCTTATGTGTGACTCCATACTTCCTCAATAAGGCTTCAATGGTGCGGTTACAAAAATGGGATCCTCCATCGCTAATCAAGACCCTTGGAACTCCAAAACGTGAAAAGATGTTGGTCTTGAGAAACTTGGCTACCACCTTGGCATCATTGGTGTGCGTAGCCCTTGCTTCGATCCACTTTGACACATAATCAACCGCAAGCAATATGTAGAGAAAGCCCTTACTTGAAGGAAACGGTCCCATGAAATCAATACCCCATAAATCGAAAATCTCAACCTCAATGATAGGCGTGAGCGGCATTTGGTCTCTAGCTCCAATGTTCCCCATTCTTTGGCATCTATCACATGCCTTGCAAAACATGAATGCATCCTTGAAAATCGTAGGCCAAAAGAATCCACACGAAAGTACCTTCAAAGCCGTCTTCTTTGATCCAAAATGTCCACCACAAGCTTCGCTATGACAAAAAGAAAGGATGGATCGATGCTCATTCTCCGGTACACATCTTCTAATAACTTGATCACCACATTGCTTCCATAAGTACGGATCATCCCACAAGAAGTGTCGAGCTTGCTTCCTTATTCTCTTTTGTTGGTGGCTCGGCATCTCTTTGGGAAATCGGTTTGTGGCAAGAAAATTTGCAATGTCGGCATACCAAGGCTCATGTACTTCAAGTCGAAAAAGTTTCTCATCCGGAAAGGTTTCACATAGGGGCAGCCGATCCTCCTCTTGCACAAGTCTACTCAAATGATCGGCTACGACATTCTCTACACCTTTCTTATCCGTAATCTCAATATCGAACTCTTGAAGCAAAAGAATCCATCGAATAAGCCTCGGCTTAGCATCCTTCTTTGTCATAAGATATCTTAAAGCGGCATGATCACTATAAACAATGACTTTGGAATTCAAAAGATATGATCGAAATTTTTCCAAAGCAAAGATTACCGCTAAGAGTTCCTTCTCCGTTGTTGTGTAGTTGAGTTGTGCATCGTTGAGAGTCCTTGAAGCATAGTAAATGGCGCATGGCTTCTTCTCAATTCGTTGTCCAAGTACCGCTCCAAGTGCATAATCACTAGCATCACACATCAACTCAAATGGCTCGTCCCAATTAGGGGAAACAAGTATAGGTGCCGAGCACAATAGCATCTTCAATCGGCAAAATGCTTCTTCACATGCCTTTGTCCACTCAAACGTCACCTCCTTTTGTAACAAGTTGCTCAATGGCTTGGCAATTGAAGAGAAGTCTTTGATAAATCGACGATAAAACCCCGCATGGCCAAGAAAACTTCTCACATCTTTCACACACCTAGGGCTCGGCAATGCTTGAATTAGCTCCACTTTGGCTTTGTCAACCTCTAAGCCTCTTGCCGAAATTATATGCCCTAGAACAATGCCTTGCGTGACCATGAAGTGACACTTCTCCCAATTGAGCACAAGATTTGTCTCTACACACCTCTCAAGTATCTTCTCCAAGTTCCCCAAACATGCATCGAAGGTACTCCCATACACACTAAAATCATCCATAAACACTTCGATAATGTCTTCAATAAAATCCGAGAAGATAGCATACATACATCTTCGAAAAGTGCCGGGTGCGTTGCAAAGTCCGAATGGCATCCGCCGATAAGCAAACGTGCCAAATGGACAAGTAAAAGTGGTCTTCTCTTGATCGTCCGGGTGTATCATGATTTGATTGTAGCCACTATATCCATCAAGAAAACAATAGTAAGAATGGCCGGCCAACCTCTCTAGCATTTGATCCATAAACGGCAAAGGCATGTGATCCTTCCTCGTTGTAGCGTTGAGCTTCCTATAGTCGATGCACATCCTATGACCGGTTACAAGTCTTTGTGGCACAAGCTCATTCTTCTCATTCTTGACAACCGTTACACCACTCTTCTTCGGCACTACTTGCACGGGAGATATCCACTTACTATCCGAAATTGGGTAGATCACCCCACAATCAAGCAACTTGATAATCTCTTCTTTCACAACCTTCATCATAGGAGGGTGAAGTCGACGTTGAGCTTCCTTTGTCGGCTTAGCTCCTTCTTCCAACAAAATACGATGAACACAAGTAGTAGGGCTTATTCCCTTGATATCCGCTAATGTCCAACCTATAGCGGTCTTGTACTTCTTAAGCACTCTTATCAAATCAACCTCTTGCTTCTCACTAAACATTGAAGACACAATCACTGGTAGTGTATCTTCTTCTCCAAGATAAACATACTTCAAGTGACTAGGGAGTTCTTTAAGTTCTAACTTTGGGGCCTCTTCCACACTTGGTCGAAATTTTGTTGTGGCACTTGGAATTGACAAGAACGAGTTCCTCGGATAAGTTGGCGTGGCATCAAGCTCGGCAACCACCTCTCTAAGGCTCGGCAATATGGCACAATGCTCGGCATGGTTGCTTGGCTCGGCAATCCCATGCTCGGCATGACTTGGCTCGGCTCCATTATACACTCGTTCTCCCTTCTTGTCAAATCCGACCCCTTGCTCAATCGCTAATTGCTATGCGTCGAGCGAGGTCGACATAACTTGCTCGACCTCCTCCAAAACATCAATGGCACAACCCTCCTTGAAATCAACATTAGGGAACTTCATGGCATCAAACACATTGAACTTTATCATCTCACCATCAAACTCCATAGTTAGGTTGCCCTCGGCCACATCTATCTTTGTGCGCGCGGTCCTCATGAATGGTCGCCCTAAAAGCAATTGAGTGTTGTTGACCGGCGAATCCTCCATCTCAACCACATAAAAATCGGCGGGGAATATCAATTGGTTGACTTGCACCAACACATCCTCTACATAGCCCTCCGGATATTTGCTTGAGCGATCCGCAAGTTGAATGATGATATTATCCTTCTTGAGAGGTCCTATACTCAACGTTTGATAAACATTGAGCGGCATGACATTGATCGATGCTCCCAAATCCAACATCACATCCTCAAATCGTGTATTGCCTATGACACAAGGCACATTGAAGCTCCCCGGATCCTTCATCTTTGGTGGCAACTTCCTTTGAATAACGGCCGACACCGTCTCACTCATTGTCACCACACGAGTCTCTCTAGTATGCCTCCTTGCCGTGCAAAGCTCTTTCAAAAACTTAGCATACTTCGGCACTTGCTTAATGCATTCCAACAAAGGAATGTTGACTTGCACTTTCCGGAAAATCTCCAATACCTCTTCATCGGATTTATCTTTCTTTGTTCTAGCAAAACGTGAAGGGAATGGGGCACTAGATGATGGCACACCTCCCTTACTTGCTTGGCTCGGCAATACCTCATTCTTTGATGTAGCGGGATCGTACTCAAGCTCGTTACACAGCCCCTTATCATTCATACCATGGTTGCCGGCATCACTTTTTTTCTCGGTTGCCCTACTGTCCCTCTCGGCAGCAACACTGCCGGCAATGCTATGCTCGGCATCATTTGTCTCGTCATCCCTCTTCTCGGCATTTCCATCATGGCTGCCGGCAATGACAGGTCCGGCAGCCCTCTCATCCTCATTAATACCTTTGAAAGTCACTCGCTTCTTCTTTGGACTTGTTGGAGGAACCAACTCTCTTCCACTTCGAGTTTGAATCACTTTGGCTTGCTCGTTCCTCGGATTAGGAATTGTATTGCTTGGCAACTTCCCTTGCTCATTAAATCTTCCCATGAAATCCACAACTTGCCCCATTTGAGTCTTGAGCTCACCAATGTCCTTTTGATGATTTTGTTGCCCCGCGAGCAATGCTTGAGTAGCACTTGACAAAGATTGAATCAAAGCATCGTAATTAGGGTTGCTTGGCGAAGCTTGGCCTTGGATAGGCACGGCTTGGTTTTGGTTTTGGTTCGGCACTGCCCCATAAACTCCTTGGTTCGGCATGTATGGCTGCCGAGGCACAAACGGTGGCCTCGGTGCAAATGGCGCTCCTCCCTCTCTTGGTTGCATAGGTGCCCTAAGCACGTTATCATTGTTCGCCCATCGAAAGTTCGGATGATCATTGAACCTTGGATTGAAATTTCCAAAACGTTGGCCTCCTTGAAAACCAATGGCATTGCACTCCTCAACTCCCTCACTAATTCCAAATTGAGGGCATTGGTCGGTCTCATGGCCCTCGGTGCAAATGCCACATACACTTGCACGCTTCTTCATCAAATTACTCACCAAGTCGGTGAGCTTGTCCACTTTATCTTCTAACTTTGAGCTCGAAGACGTCTCATGCACTTTCTCATTCCTTTGCACATTGTTTCGTGCCATGCCAAATTGTTGGTTGTTCAATGCACGAACTTCCAACAAACTTCTTGCCGCACCGGCGTTTAACTCCAAAAAGCTACCTCCCGCGGCCGAGTCAAGAAACTCTCTCTCCATGACGCGCAATCCCTCATAGAAATATTGTAGCAAGAGTCCATCGCTAATGCCATGCGATGGACACAAAGAAACTAGGGACTTGAACCTCTTGTAGTAATCAAAGAAAGTCTCATCTCCGGCTTGCCTCACACTTGTAATTTGCTTCCTCAGATCAGTGATACGTGAAGCAGGAAAGTACTTGAGTAGAAACTCATCCATCATAGTACTCCACGAAACAATGCGACCACTAGGCACCTCAAACAACCACTCCTTTGCTTGATCTTCTAGCGAAAACGGAAATGCCTTCATCTTGAAGTGTTGCAAATCGGTCCCTCTTGGACACATAGACTCCGTGGTGAAGTTAAACCACTGTAGATGCTTATTAGGGTCCTCACTCGGCATCCCATAAAATGACTTCAGCTTATGGAGGAATCCACTCCTCAATTCAATCTCTCCAGTCTTGTCAGTTTCCAAGGGAGGATAAGTGATATTAGAAGGAGCAACCCCAGCTCCAGCAACATGACCATTCTGTGATCTGATTGATGCCATGATCTCTTCTTCTTCTTCTAATTCGGCAAAAGCTTCAAATTCTGGATTCTGAAGATCACAAGACGATGAAACTACTGATGGGGAGCTCGGCACTGATGATGATACGGACGGCACGGATGGTGAACTTGGCAAGGATGATGATACTGATGAACTGGTTGGTGACGATGGTGGTAATGGCACAAAACGAGCAATAGCGAGTTCTTGGTCTAAACGTTGCAAACGGCCTTGAAGATCTCTTGTCCAAATACTAGATTCGGACATGCACTATTTTTGAAATTTGCAACATTTAAACAAGTTAGAACATCGTAAAGAAATAGAAAGCAAGAATATACATCATTACAAGCCACGGCACTGGCGATTACACAACAAATTTCAACAATAATACACATATGCACATTCGGCAACACATATAGTACACGGCATAGCAACAAACATTTCGGCAAAGCATACATATACAATCGGCACAAGAGAAGAAAATTTGACAAGTTCATAAGCATGTAATCGCTAAGTCTAATTTCTTTTAAATTTGTTCTAACTCTCGAAGTACGTGGAGCAGAGGAGATAACGGTGCAATGGACTGATACAGCCCCCGGTAGTATCATGCTTAATCCGATATACCTCAAGAGTTTGAACCACACAACATGTTTTATCTTTGAAAAAAAAAAAAAAAAAAAAAAAAAAAAAAATAGGCCACATATGTCAAGTTATGTTCTAGCGTCTAAAGTGAGGTGATGCTTCGGCACAAGCTGTTGACTAGGTCGTGCGGATTTTACGTTTCAAAGGTCATTAAAATCATGGAGGGCGAACCCCATACAGGAACCAGGCAGGACTCGTTGTTGGACACCACGGAGGGCGAACCCCCTATCGACTCACTCACCGAGAATGAACATCAGTCTATGGGCCTTGAGATCCAGTTAAACAAACCTGAGAACCATATCTATGATAATAACTTCCCCATACTTTGTAAAACAAACACGGATCCCTAGCGGTCTCAAGTGTTGATTAAAACCGCCCTCAACCTCATAGAAGTAATACTATTACCGAAGAAACGTTTATATGCGTGGGGGGGAAGTATCCCGCGTTTCCCAATCTACATAGAACCGCCCTCCGACAAAGCACCATTCACATGAAGGGTTTTGGTTATGATCAACAAAAGAGGCTTCACCTACATGTTACACTTTAGAAACTACAATAAACTCAAACATACACAACATATCAACTTCCTAGAAATTAAACTAAGTGATTACCAACATACATCATTATACATCATGCAACTTTCGAAATTTAAACTCTACATGCCGAAGCATATTTCTACTTAACAAAATCCCAAAATAAACTTAAAATTTACAACTTTACAACTTCACAACAAAAATTTCCAGCAACATATATACACAACAATAACATAAAACAAGCTTTTATAATCCCCGGCAACGGCGCCAAAAATTGTGCGGAAGCCTAAGCTCGCATGCAATAATAACCCTACAATCGTTAGTAGTATAGAATAAGTAGGGATCGTTCTAGCCGGGGATTAAGGGTACCTGAGATATGAAATTGTTAGTCTCAAACATATTCACATATATACAAAATCATCACACATATGGGAGAATAGGGTTCGGTAGCCCTAGGGCTGCCCTATACTAAGTACGGCATAAAAACAGAAAATAAAATCCTAGGTCTACTATATACAAGTTTGATCATCATCTCTCACGCATCACATAACACAAAACACAATTTAACACAAAGATTCATATGCAAGAAAGTAAGAGACAAGTATTAGCATGCTCAAAACTTAACTTAGTTTCGACCACAATTAGAGCGATTAGCCTTTTAACCGATTGTTAGACATCTAATGTTTTAAGATCATGCTATTCGCCTTCGATCCTAAAGTTTATGCTAATCCGGTTTTACGCGTTTTAACATTTAAGCGCAAGAGTCTAAAATCGAAAACATGTAAACAAGTAAGGTTGTCAATCATCTTATTTAGCATGCAAGTTCTAAGATTAATAGCCCTTAGTGAATAACACAAATCATAGAGTCCGTCAGGTCCATCTAGTTTGTAATTACCCTAGCAGATTAAACCTAATACCTAGATTATGTTCAAAGACAACACCAAGTATCGATTTTCATGCCCTCACCTTAGATTACTAACCAATTTAAATCCTAAACATGCTTCTAATACCACTGCTCTAATTATCTAAACATACAAAAACCATGTATTAAAAATCGCACAAGTCATCACATAAACTTCAATGAAAATTGCAAATCATGCTCATCATACAAAACCAAACGAAACAAAGTATTTTTTATAACAATACATGTGACTAAACCGAAATTAAAAACACAAGTCATAGGGATGGATCACACTTTAGAAACCTTGGAGAGCTTCGTCTTGGTGTGGTGGAAGAGGATCGGCAGTAGCTAGGCTAGGGATAGGGATCGGTGGTGATTGGTGGTGGTGATTCGGTGACTTGGTGTTTCTAGGGTTTCGGCTTAGAACTTTGAGTAGGAAATTTGGTAGAGTTTTGGCTAGTGCTTTGCAAGAGATGAGATGATTTTTATGATGGGAGCAGGCTTCTATATATAGGAGAAAAGGTCTGTGCAGTTTGAAGCCTTTCCTTGTTCAAATCGGCAAAGAAATCTTCAGTAAATAAGGTTTCCCAATCCAAGTTGGCATAGGCTTTTCTTTCCGTATCGAACAAAGAAACCTTGCTTGGTCAACTTATAATTTCTTCTTGGCCGTTTCATAGCTCTTTGGAATGATTTGGCATGCTTGCCGCCAATTGATGACAATACAGGAAATTCCTCTCTGCTCGCGAGTACAGACTTTGCTAGTATCGGGTACTGGCGAGGCTAATCTGGGTGGCGAGGCTAGGCTTCTGGCGATAGCGCGAACATGCATGTAGGCATGTGCGGATGGTTGGCGAGCGAACATGTACTTGGCGAATGAGACCTGGCGGATGAAGCTTTTGCATCTTCAGTCGAGTATAACTTTTTCTTCAATGCTCTGATTGATGCGATTTCAAATCTTAGATAAACTAGACACAAATTGCCATCTCCCCATAAAACAGTTTGATCAAAATCCTTGTGAATTGACGGGAATGAGTTTTTGAAGTTGGGACAAAGTCTCAGGAAAATCCTGGAAGTCCCTGGATTGAAATGCTCGGACTGCCGTTTTGCAGCCAACTTTTGGGTGACTTCCCGAACTCCGATTGATCTGAAATTTTAACACAACATTCCTCAGCATATGAATATTAAGCACGCCAAATTTCATAGAATTTGGACAAGGATAGATCATAGTTTCATTCATCTCAAAATCACGAAAAAGACATATTTTGCAATATTTTCCAGATTTCTCAAACTTAGTCATTTTTCGGATTCTTAACCATTTTTCACAAAACTTTACCAAATTTGACACTAACTATATTATGACTCTATCTTAGACAAATAAGGGTTAAACAAAGCATAAACGAGGGCATACACATATAATATCGTCGCACATTGTGCTCCTATCAACTACCCCACACTTATCCTTTGCTAGTCCCTTAGCAAACTAAATTAAACTAGACTCTAAACAAACTATTGCCCCTAACAATTTGTCTCAGGCTCGTATGTACACATAGCTTTCAAGTTAAATGCATGAGAATGCTAAGCACGAAAATTCCAAGTTTCATGAACATGCGACATCAATATAAACATATAAGAGCAAAAAGGTAAGCATGCAAGCATGTTAAAAACTAATTCAAATCACCTCACTAGGCATACTCTCTTCTTTTCTCTCGAAGCATGGTTATTCACTCATAAGTATATGCAAGCAAAAGATAATGAATTACAAAGAGTGACTTGCATATATCAAGGAAATGAAAGCACTTTGTGAATTTTGATGGAAAAACCTCATGTGATAACTATATGCACCAATGAACCAAAACCATAAGCTTACTCTTGAGATAATCTCCACAAATCAAATTTAACCATCTTAAGAATCATGAAAAAGATCAATCAAAAGGGTTGTAATGGGGCTAGGCTAAGAGGTATTCGATATTTGGATAAGGAGGCTCAAAACGTCACCATGGCCTTTGGCAAAGCTCAAATCTCCTTATGACTTCTCGCCGAAAGGGTCAAATTTCATCTTGTTGGACCCATACTTCATTCTTTTCCTCCCATAACATTACAACAATAATCTAGACAATAGCCATGCACAAAAAATTTTTCTTTTCTATGCCTATGCCGTATCCTTCTTTTTTCTTCTTTTGCTCTCGGTTTTCTTTCTTTTTATTTTGTTCGAGCATTTTTTTTCTTTTTCTAGGTACGGCATGCATACATTTTACATACAAATTCATGGCTAAGTCTACCCCACACTTATTCTTCTTCATCACACACGCGAAAACGCTCTCAAAAATTCAAGCTTTGCCGGAACACACAGTAAAGGCATCACTATACTAAGTTCATGGAAAGTGTTTAAGGGTGATGAAAGAAAAGGCTCAACGTAGGCTCAAAGGGGGTTTACTAAGGTGTCCCACGACGGGCACAAATAGGCACATGCTTTATTTGGCAATGGTGGTAAACCTAAAAGATCTTTATTCAATCATATTCAAAATCAAGGTGGTTTATGATTAAAAATGTTTTGAAAATCAACAAGAGTAAGTTCTAGCATACTAGAGTTCATTAAAAAGCTATGGCACATAGTCATCGAATATGCAAAGAATTATGAGGTTTCATGCTTCCTACGAATCTATCGAATTTTATCTTTTTGTCACTCAAGAAGAAAGCAAATTGGCACTAAAGCTCACATAGGTTATAATCGAAATAAATTAGCTAAAACATGCATGCTTAATAATCAACAAGTCCTACATGCTCCTACCAATGCACATAATCCAAGAAACTCACAATCTTAATTGTATGCATAACCATCATCTATGTATGCAAAGAGGAGAAAAACATCATTGACATATTAGGGGCATCCTAAGACTCGAAACAAACAAATTAAAACACTCTATTTTTGTGGAACAATTTTCTGAATTTTTCTTTTCTAAACTAAGCACACAAAAAACATTAAACGAAAACGGAATACGTTAACCCACCCCACACTTAGAAAATTACATTGCCCTCAATGTAAGCACAGAACAATATCAATGAATTTCCTAAGCATGCAATCGACTAACATATTCCAACATATCATCACGAAGCAAAGAAAGAGAGAAGGGTTAAGAAATTTCAAACTCTCGGTGATGGCTCCTTCACTTTTCTTTGATCGACATGGGTTGCCTCCCAAGTAGCGCTTTGTGTTTATAGTCCATAGCCTAGACTTATCACCGTGTTTTTGCATTTGTTCATCGTGCTCCAAAGCATTCCAAATCGGCAATAAGAAGTTCAATGAGAAGATCGTTGCATGAAGTGTTCGATTCGGCATTTGAATAGGTGGTTGTATCATGCATTGTATCGGAGGCAGCGGAAGACGTGTCCGAGCCAGCGGATGGTGTGTCCGACTGTTCTGCTTGCATATCCGGCGTGTCCTCTGGCGTGTCAGCCTTGTGCTCGGCCTTGTGTGGCTGTGTGTCAACCCTGCCGGCAATGGCAGGTCCGGCAGGGGGTGTTGGCTCGGCTGAAACCGGTGGCTGCTGCTCGGCAGCATGAAGGTTGGCCGGTTGTGCTCTATATCCGGCAGCTCGGCTTGTTGGTGGTGTGGAATTGGATGGTAGCTCGGCAATATCATGTGGTGGGGGATCATCGAAGTCGGATGCCTCAACGGAATATGGTTTGAATGAATCGTAGTAAGGCTTAAGTCGGTGGCCATTAACTTTGAAACGCTTGGATGTCACACTATTCTCAATCTCAATTGCACCATGTGGAAAAACTTGAGTAACAACAAAGGGACCAACCCATTTAGAGCGAAGCTTACCCGGAAAAAGTCGAAGTCTTGAATTGAATAAAAGAACTTGTTGCCCAACTTCAAACCTTTTACCCCGAATCATTTTATCATGATATGCCTTTGTTTTCTCCTTGTAAATCCAAGCGGCATCATAGGCTTCATTACGGATTTCTTCAAGTTCGTTGAGTTGAAGCTTCCTATGAATGCCAGCATCATCTATGTTCATGTTGAAGGCCTTGATTGCCCACCATGCCTTATGTTCTAGCTCAACCGGTAAGTGACATGCTTTTCCATAAACCAACCGAAAAGGGGACATACCAATCGGTGTTTTGTAGGCGGTTCTATAAGCCCACAAAGCATCATCGAGACGATCACTCCAATCCTTCCTTGAAGGTCCAACCGATTTCTCCAATATATGCTTGATCTCTCGATTACTTACCTCGGCCATACCACTTGTTTGGGGGTGATAAGGTGTAGACACCTTATGTGTGACTCCATACTTCCTCAATAAGGCTTCAATGGTGCGGTTACAAAAATGGGATCCTCCATCGCTAATCAAGACCCTTGGAACTCCAAAACGTGAAAAGATGTTGGTCTTGAGAAACTTGGCTACCACCTTGGCATCATTGGTGTGCGTAGCCCTTGCTTCGATCCACTTTGACACATAATCAACCGCAAGCAATATGTAGAGAAAGCCCTTACTTGAAGGAAACGGTCCCATGAAATCAATACCCCATAAATCGAAAATCTCAACCTCAATGATAGGCGTGAGCGGCATTTGGTCTCTAGCTCCAATGTTCCCCATTCTTTGGCATCTATCACATGCCTTGCAAAACATGAATGCATCCTTGAAAATCGTAGGCCAAAAGAATCCACACGAAAGTACCTTCAAAGCCGTCTTCTTTGATCCAAAATGTCCACCACAAGCTTCGCTATGACAAAAAGAAAGGATGGATCGATGCTCATTCTCCGGTACACATCTTCTAATAACTTGATCACCACATTGCTTCCATAAGTACGGATCATCCCACAAGAAGTGTCGAGCTTGCTTCCTTATTCTCTTTTGTTGGTGGCTCGGCATCTCTTTGGGAAATCGGTTTGTGGCAAGAAAATTTGCAATGTCGGCATACCAAGGCTCATGTACTTCAAGTCGAAAAAGTTTCTCATCCGGAAAGGTTTCACATAGGGGCAGCCGATCCTCCTCTTGCACAAGTCTACTCAAATGATCGGCTACGACATTCTCTACACCTTTCTTATCCGTAATCTCAATATCGAACTCTTGAAGCAAAAGAATCCATCGAATAAGCCTCGGCTTAGCATCCTTCTTTGTCATAAGATATCTTAAAGCGGCATGATCACTATAAACAATGACTTTGGAATTCAAAAGATATGATCGAAATTTTTCCAAAGCAAAGATTACCGCTAAGAGTTCCTTCTCCGTTGTTGTGTAGTTGAGTTGTGCATCGTTGAGAGTCCTTGAAGCATAGTAAATGGCGCATGGCTTCTTCTCAATTCGTTGTCCAAGTACCGCTCCAAGTGCATAATCACTAGCATCACACATCAACTCAAATGGCTCGTCCCAATTAGGGGAAACAAGTATAGGTGCCGAGCACAATAGCATCTTCAATCGGCAAAATGCTTCTTCACATGCCTTTGTCCACTCAAACGTCACCTCCTTTTGTAACAAGTTGCTCAATGGCTTGGCAATTGAAGAGAAGTCTTTGATAAATCGACGATAAAACCCCGCATGGCCAAGAAAACTTCTCACATCTTTCACACACCTAGGGCTCGGCAATGCTTGAATTAGCTCCACTTTGGCTTTGTCAACCTCTAAGCCTCTTGCCGAAATTATATGCCCTAGAACAATGCCTTGCGTGACCATGAAGTGACACTTCTCCCAATTGAGCACAAGATTTGTCTCTACACACCTCTCAAGTATCTTCTCCAAGTTCCCCAAACATGCATCGAAGGTACTCCCATACACACTAAAATCATCCATAAACACTTCGATAATGTCTTCAATAAAATCCGAGAAGATAGCATACATACATCTTCGAAAAGTGCCGGGTGCGTTGCAAAGTCCGAATGGCATCCGCCGATAAGCAAACGTGCCAAATGGACAAGTAAAAGTGGTCTTCTCTTGATCGTCCGGGTGTATCATGATTTGATTGTAGCCACTATATCCATCAAGAAAACAATAGTAAGAATGGCCGGCCAACCTCTCTAGCATTTGATCCATAAACGGCAAAGGCATGTGATCCTTCCTCGTTGTAGCGTTGAGCTTCCTATAGTCGATGCACATCCTATGACCGGTTACAAGTCTTTGTGGCACAAGCTCATTCTTCTCATTCTTGACAACCGTTACACCACTCTTCTTCGGCACTACTTGCACGGGAGATATCCACTTACTATCCGAAATTGGGTAGATCACCCCACAATCAAGCAACTTGATAATCTCTTCTTTCACAACCTTCATCATAGGAGGGTGAAGTCGACGTTGAGCTTCCTTTGTCGGCTTAGCTCCTTCTTCCAACAAAATACGATGAACACAAGTAGTAGGGCTTATTCCCTTGATATCCGCTAATGTCCAACCTATAGCGGTCTTGTACTTCTTAAGCACTCTTATCAAATCAACCTCTTGCTTCTCACTAAACATTGAAGACACAATCACTGGTAGTGTATCTTCTTCTCCAAGATAAACATACTTCAAGTGACTAGGGAGTTCTTTAAGTTCTAACTTTGGGGCCTCTTCCACACTTGGTCGAAATTTTGTTGTGGCACTTGGAATTGACAAGAACGAGTTCCTCGGATAAGTTGGCGTGGCATCAAGCTCGGCAACCACCTCTCTAAGGCTCGGCAATATGGCACAATGCTCGGCATGGTTGCTTGGCTCGGCAATCCCATGCTCGGCATGACTTGGCTCGGCTCCATTATACACTCGTTCTCCCTTCTTGTCAAATCCGACCCCTTGCTCAATCGCTAATTGCTATGCGTCGAGCGAGGTCGACATAACTTGCTCGACCTCCTCCAAAACATCAATGGCACAACCCTCCTTGAAATCAACATTAGGGAACTTCATGGCATCAAACACATTGAACTTTATCATCTCACCATCAAACTCCATAGTTAGGTTGCCCTCGGCCACATCTATCTTTGTGCGCGCGGTCCTCATGAATGGTCGCCCTAAAAGCAATTGAGTGTTGTTGACCGGCGAATCCTCCATCTCAACCACATAAAAATCGGCGGGGAATATCAATTGGTTGACTTGCACCAACACATCCTCTACATAGCCCTCCGGATATTTGCTTGAGCGATCCGCAAGTTGAATGATGATATTATCCTTCTTGAGAGGTCCTATACTCAACGTTTGATAAACATTGAGCGGCATGACATTGATCGATGCTCCCAAATCCAACATCACATCCTCAAATCGTGTATTGCCTATGACACAAGGCACATTGAAGCTCCCCGGATCCTTCATCTTTGGTAGCAACTTCCTTTGAATAACGGCCGACACCGTCTCACTCATTGTCACCACACGAGTCTCTCTAGTATGCCTCCTTGCCGTGCAAAGCTCTTTCAAAAACTTAGCATACTTCGGCACTTGCTTAATGCATTCCAACAAAGGAATGTTGACTTGCACTTTCCGGAAAATCTCCAATACCTCTTCATCGGATTTATCTTTCTTTGTTCTAGCAAAACGTGAAGGGAATGGGGCACTAGATGATGGCACACCTCCCTTACTTGCTTGGCTCGGCAATACCTCATTCTTTGATGTAGCGGGATCGTACTCAAGCTCGTTACACAGCCCCTTATCATTCATACCATGGTTGCCGGCATCACCTTTTTTCTCGGTTGCCCTACTGTCCCTCTCGGCAGCAACACTGCCGGCAATGCTATGCTCGGCATCATTTGTCTCGTCATCCCTCTTCTCGGCATTTCCATCATGGCTGCCGGCAATGACAGGTCCGGCAGCCCTCTCATCCTCATTAATACCTTTGAAAGTCACTCGCTTCTTCTTTGGACTTGTTGGAGGAACCAACTCTCTTCCACTTCGAGTTTGAATCACTTTGGCTTGCTCGTTCCTCGGATTAGGAATTGTATTGCTTGGCAACTTCCCTTGCTCATTAAATCTTCCCATGAAATCCACAACTTGCCCCATTTGAGTCTTGAGCTCACCAATGTCCTTTTGATGATTTTGTTGCCCCGCGAGCAATGCTTGAGTAGCACTTGACAAAGATTGAATCAAAGCATCGTAATTAGGGTTGCTTGGCGAAGCTTGGCCTTGGATAGGCACGGCTTGGTTTTGGTTTTGGTTCGGCACTGCCCCATAAACTCCTTGGTTCGGCATGTATGGCTGCCGAGGCACAAACGGTGGCCTCGGTGCAAATGGCGCTCCTCCCTCTCTTGGTTGCATAGGTGCCCTAAGCACGTTATCATTGTTCGCCCATCGAAAGTTCGGATGATCATTGAACCTTGGATTGAAATTTCCAAAACGTTGGCCTCCTTGAAAACCAATGGCATTGCACTCCTCAACTCCCTCACTAATTCCAAATTGAGGGCATTGGTCGGTCTCATGGCCCTCGGTGCAAATGCCACATACACTTGCACGCTTCTTCATCAAATTACTCACCAAGTCGGTGAGCTTGTCCACTTTATCTTCTAACTTTGAGCTCGAAGACGTCTCATGCACTTTCTCATTCCTTTGCACATTGTTTCGTGCCATGCCAAATTGTTGGTTGTTCAATGCACGAACTTCCAACAAACTTCTTGCCGCACCGGCGTTTAACTCCAAAAAGCTACCTCCCGCGGCCGAGTCAAGAAACTCTCTCTCCATGACGCGCAATCCCTGATAGAAATATTGTAGCAAGAGTCCATCGCTAATGCCATGCGATGGACACAAAGAAACTAGGGACTTGAACCTCTTGTAGTAATCAAAGAAAGTCTCATCTCCGGCTTGCCTCACACTTGTAATTTGCTTCCTCAGATCAGTGATACGTGAAGCAGGAAAGTACTTGAGTAGAAACTCATCCATCATAGTACTCCACGAAACAATGCGACCACTAGGCACCTCAAACAACCACTCCTTTGCTTGATCTTCTAGCGAAAACGGAAATGCCTTCATCTTGAAGTGTTGCAAATCGGTCCCTCTTGGACACATAGACTCCGTGGTGAAGTTAAACCACTGTAGATGCTTATTAGGGTCCTCACTCGGCATCCCATAAAATGACTTCAGCTTATGGAGGAATCCACTCCTCAATTCAATCTCTCCAGTCTTGTCAGTTTCCAAGGGAGGATAAGTGATATTAGAAGGAGCAACTCCAGCTCCAGCAACATGACCATTCTGTGATCTGATTGATGCCATGATCTCTTCTTCTTCTTCTAATTCGGCAAAAGCCTCAAACTCTGGATTCTGAAGATCACAAGACGATGAAACTACTGATGGGGAGCTCGGCACTGATGATGATACGGACGGCACGGATGGTGAACTTGGCAAGGATGATGATACTGATGAACTGGTTGGTGACGATGGTGGTAATGGCACAAAACGAGCAATAGCGAGTTCTTGGTCTAAACGTTGCAAACGGCCTTGAAGATCTCTTGTCCAAATACTAGATTCGGACATGCACTATTTTTGAAATTTGCAACATTTAAACAAGTTAGAACATCGTAAAGAAATAGAAAGCAAGAATATACATCATTACAAGCCACGGCACTGGCGATTACACAACAAATTTCAACAATAATACACATATGCACATTCGGCAATACATATAGTACACGGCATAGCAACAAACATTTCGGCAAAGCATACATATACAATCGGCACAAGAGAAGAAAATTTGACAAGTTCATGAGCATGTAATCACTAAGTCTAATTTCTTTTAAATTTGTTCTAACTCTCGAAGTACGTGGAGCAGAGGAGATAACGGTGCAATGGACTGATACAGCCCCTGGTAGTATCATGCTTAATCCGATATACCTCAAGAGTTTGAACCACACAACATGTTTTATCTTTGAAAAAAAAAAAAAAAAAAAAATAGGCCACATATGTCAAGTTATGTTCTAGCGTCTAAAGTGAGGTGATGCTTCGGCACAAGCTGTTGATTAGGTCGTGCGGATTTTACGTTTCAAAGGTCATTAAAATCATGGAGGGCGAACCCCCTATCGACTCACTCACCGAGAATGAACATCAGTCTATGGGCCTTGAGATCCAGTTAAACAAACCTGAGAACCATATCTATGATAATAACTTCCCCATACTTTGTAAAACAAACACGGATCCCTAGCGGTCTCAAGTGTTGATTAAAACCGCCCTCAACCTCATAGAAGTAATACTATTACCGAAGAAACGTTTATATGCGTGGGGGGGAAGTATCCCGCGTTTCCCAATCTACATAGAACCGCCCTCCGACAAAGCACCATTCACATGAAGGGTTTTGGTTATGATCAACAAAAGAGGCTTCACCTACATGTTACACTTTAGAAACTACAATAAACTCAAACATACACAACATATCAACTTCCTAGAAATTAAACTAAGTGATTACCAACATACATCATTATACATCATGCAACTTTCGAAATTTAAACTCTACATGCCGAAGCATATTTCTACTTAACAAAATCCCAAAATAAACTTAAAATTTACAACTTTACAACTTCACAACAAAAATTTCCAGCAACATATATACACAACAATAACATAAAACAAGCTTTTATAATCCCCGGCAACGGCGCCAAAAATTGGACGAGAGCCGAAGCTCGCATGCAATAATAACCCTACAAAATATCGTTAGTAGTATGAGCAAGTAGGGATCGTTCTAGCCGGGGATTAAGGGTACCTGAGATATGAAATTGTTAGTCTCAAACATATTCACATATATACAAAATCATCACACATATGGGAGAATAGGGTTCGGCAGCCCTAGGGCTGCCCTATACTAAGTACGGCATAAAAACAGAAAATAAAATCCTAGGTCTACTATATACAAGTTTGATCATCATCTCTCACGCATCACATAACACAAAACACAATTTAACACAAAGATTCATATGCAAGAAAGTAAGAGACAAGTATTAGCATGCTCAAAACTTAACTTAGTTTCGACCACAATTAGAGCGATTAGCCTTTTAACCAATTGTTAGACATCTAATGTTTTAAGATCATGCTATTCGCCTTCGATCCTAAAGTTTATGCTAATCCGGTTTTACGCGTTTTAACATTTAAGCGCAAGAGTCTAAAATCGAAAACATGTAAACAAGTAAGGTTGTCAATCATCTTATTTAGCATGCAAGTTCTAAGATTAATAGCCCTTAGTGAATAACACAAATCATAGAGTCCGTCAGGTCCATCTAGTTTGTAATTACCCTAGCAGATTAAACCTAATACCTAGATTATGTTCAAAGACAACACCAAGTATCGATTTTCATGCCCTCACCTTAGATTACTAACCAATTTAAATCCTAAACATGCTTCTAATACCACTGCTCTAATTATCTAAACATACAAAAACCATGTATTAAAAATCGCACAAGTCATCACATAAACTTCAATGAAAATTGCAAATCATGCTCATCATACAAAACCAAACGAAACAAAGTATTTTTTATAACAATACATGTGACTAAACCGAAATTAAAAACACAAGTCATAGGGATGGATCACACTTTAGAAACCTTGGAGAGCTTCGTCTTGGTGTGGTGGAAGAGGATCGGCAGTAGCTAGGCTAGGGATAGGGATCGGTGGTGATTGGTGGTGGTGATTCGGTGACTTGGTGTTTCTAGGGTTTCGGCTTAGAACTTTGAGTAGGAAATTTGGTAGAGTTTTGGCTAGTGCTTTGCAAGAGATGAGATGATTTTTATGATGGGAGCAGGCTTCTATATATAGGAGAAAAGGTCTGTGCAGTTTGAAGCCTTTCCTTGTTCAAATCGGCAAAGAAATCTTCAGTAAATAAGGTTTCCCAATCCAAGTTGGCATAGGCTTTTCTTTCCGTATCGAACAAAGAAACCTTGCTTGGTCAACTTATAATTTCTTCTTGGCCGTTTCATAGCTCTTTGGAATGATTTGGCATGCTTGCCGCCAATTGATGACAATACAGGAAATTCCTCTCTGCTCGCGAGTACAGACTTTGCTAGTATCGGGTACTGGCGAGGCTAATCTGGGTGGCGAGACTAGGCTTCTGGCAATAGCGCGAACATGCATGTAGGCATGTGCGGATGGTTGGCGAGCGAACATGTACTTGGCGAATGAGACCTGGCGGATGAAGCTTTTGCATCTTCAGTCGAGTATAACTTTTTCTTCAATGCTCTGATTGATGCGATTTCAAATCTTAGATAAACTAGACACAAATTGCCATCTCCCCATAAAACAGTTTGATCAAAATCCTTGTGAATTGACGGGAATGAGTTTTTGAAGTTGGGACAAAGTCCCAGGAAAATCCTGGAAGTCCCTGGATTGAAATGCTCGGACTGCCGTTTTGCAGCCAACTTTTGGGTGACTTCCCGAACTCCGATTGATCTGAAATTTTAACACAACATTCCTCAGCATATGAATATTAAGCACGCCAAATTTCATAGAATTTGGACAAGGATAGATCATAGTTTCATTCATCTCAAAATCACGAAAAAGACATATTTTGCAATATTTTCCAGATTTCTCAAACTTAGTCATTTTTCGGATTCTTAACCATTTTTCACAAAACTTTACCAAATTTGACACTAACTATATTATGACTCTATCTTAGACAAATAAGGGTTAAACAAAGCATAAACGAGGGCATACACATATAATATCGTCGCACATTGTGCTCCTATCACCGAAGAAACGTTTATATGCGTACCCTAAGCTCGCATGCAATAATAACCCTACAATCGTTAGTAGTATAGAATAAGTAGGGATCGTTCTAGCCGGGGATTAAGGGTACCTGAGATATGAAATTGTTAGACAAACATATATACATATATACATCACAAACGTCACACATATGGGGGAAATAGGGTTCGGCAGCCCTAGGGCTGCCCTATACTAAGTACAGCATAAAAACAGAAAATAAAATCCTAGGTCTACTATATACAAGTTTGATCATCATCTCTCACGCATCACATAACACAAAACACAATTTAACACAAAGATTCATATGCAAGAAAGTAAGAGACAAGTATTAGCATGCTCAAAACTTAACTTAGTTTCGACCACAATTAGAGCGATTAGCCTTTTAACCAATTGTTAGACATCTAATGTTTTAAGATCATGCTATTCGCCTTCGATCCTAAAGTTTATGCTAATCCGGTTTTACGCGTTTTAACATTTAAGCGCAAGAGTCTAAAATCGAAAACATGTAAACAAGTAAGGTTGTCAATCATCTTATTTAGCATGCAAGTTCTAAGATTAATAGCCCTTAGTGAATAACACAAATCATAGAGTCCGTCAGGTCCATCTAGTTTGTAATTACCCTAGCAGATTAAACCTAATACCTAGATTATGTTCAAAGACAACACCAAGTATCGATTTTCATGCCCTCACCTTAGATTACTAACCAATTTAAATCCTAAACATGCTTCTAATACCACTGCTCTAATTATCTAAACAAACAAAAACCATGTATTAAAAATCGCACAAGTCATCACATAAACTTCAATGAAAATTGCAATTCATGCTCATCATACAAAACCAAACGAAACAAAGTATTTTTTATAACAATACATGTGACTAAACCGAAATTAAAAACACAAGTCATAGGGATGGATCACACTTTAGAAACCTTGGAGAGCTTCGTCTTGGTGTGGTGGAAGAGGATCGGCAGTAGCTAGACTAGGGATAGGGATCGGTGGTGATTGGTGGTGGTGATTCGGTGACTTGGTGTTTCTAGGGTTTCGGCTTAGAACTTTGAGTAGGAAATTTGGTAGAGTTTTGGCTAGTGCTTTGCAAGAGATGAGATGATTTTTATGATGGGAGCAGGCTTCTATATATAGGAGAAAAGGTCTGTGCAGTTTGAAGCCTTTCCTTGTTCAAATCGGCAAAGAAATCTTCAGTAAATAAGGTTTCCCAATCCAAGTTGGCATAGGCTTTTCTTTCCGTATCGAACAAAGAAACCTTGCTTGGTCAACTTATAATTTCTTCTTGGCCGTTTCATAGCTCTTTGGAATGATTTGGCATGCTTGCCGCCAATTGATGACAATACAGGAAATTCCTCTCTGCTCGCGAGTACAGACTTTGCTAGTATCGGGTACTGGCGAGGCTAATCTGGGTGGCGAGGCTAGGCTTCTGGCGATAGCGCGAACATGCATGTAGGCATGTGCGGATGGTTGGCGAGCGAACATGTACTAGCTGGTGAGCTGACCAGTTCTGCTGAATCTGCTGGCGGATAAAGCTTGGCGGATGCAACTTGGCGGATGAGCTTCTGGCGAGCAAGATCGTTGGCGAGCGAGCAAGGGCTTGGCGAATGAGCTGGCGGATGAGACCTTTACATCTTCAGTCGAGTAAAACAAATTGCCATCTCCCCATAAAACAGTTTGATCAAAATCCTTGTGAATTGACGGGAATGAGTTTTTGAAGTTGGGACAAAGTCCCAGGAAAATCCTGGAAGTCCCTGGATTGAAATGCTCGGACTGCCGTTTTGCAGCCAACTTTTGGGTGACTTCCCGAACTCCGATTGATCTGAAATTTTAACACAACATTCCTCAGCATATGAATATTAAGCACGCCAAATTTCATAGAATTTGGACAAGGATAGATCACAGTTTCATTCATCTCAAAATCACGAAAAAGACATATTTTGCAATATTTTCCAGATTTCTCAAACTTAGTCATTTTTCGGATTCTTAACCATTTTTCACAAAACTTTACCAAATTTGACACTAACTATATTATGACTCTATCTTAGACAAATAAGGGTTAAACAAAGCATAAACGAGGGCATACACATATAATATCGTCGCACATTGTGCTCCTATCAACTACCCCACACTTATCCTTTGCTAGTCCCTTAGCAAACTAAATTAAACTAGACTCTAAACAAACTATTGCCCCTAACAATTTGTCTCAGGCTCGTATGTACACATAGCTTTCAAGTTAAATGCATGAGAATGCTAAGCACGAAAATTCCAAGTTTCATGAACATGCGACATCAATATAAACATATAAGAGCAAAAAGGTAAGCATGCAAGCATGTTAAAAGCTAATTCAAATCACCTCACTAGGCATACTCTCTTCTTTTCTCTCGAAGCATGGTTATTCACTCATAAGTATATGCAAGCGAAAGATAATGAATTACAAAGAGTGACTTGCATATATCAAGGAAACGAAAGCACTTTGTGAATTTTGATGGAAAAACCTCATGTGATAACTATATGCACCAATGAACCAAAACCATAAGCTTACTCTTGAGATAATCTCCACAAATCAAGTTTAACCATCTTAAGAATCATGAAAAAGATCAATCAAAAGGGTTGTAATGGGGCTAGGCTAAGAGGTATTCGATATTTGGATAAGGAGGCTCAAAACGTCACCGTGACATTTGGCAAAGCTCGAATTTCCTTATGTCTTCTCGCCGAAAGGGTCAAATTTCATCTTGTTGGACCCATACTTCATTCTTTTCTTCCCATAACATTACAACAACATTCAAGACAATAGCCATGCACAAAATTTTTCTTTTCTATGCCGTGCCTTACACATTTTTTTCTTTTTCTTGCTCTCGGTATTTTTTCTTTTTTTCTTTTTCTTTTGGTCCGAGCACATTTTTTTTTTTTTCTTTTCAATTTTCTAAGGCACGGCATACATACTTCACATATAGATTCATGGCTAAGTCTACCCCACACTTGTTCTTCTTCATCACACACGCGAAAACGCTTTCAAAAATCAAGCTTTGCCAATACTTTGATCAAGGGTAAAGGCACAACTATACTAAGCTCATGGAAGGTGTTTAAGGATGATGAAAGAAAAGGCTCAACGTAGGCTCAAAGGGGTTTACTAAGGTGTCCCACGACGGGCTCCAATAGGGCTCATGCTTTATTTGGCTTTGGTGGTAAACCTAAAAGATCTTTATTCAATCATTTTCAAAATCAAGGTAGTTTATGATTAAAAATGTTTTGAAAATCAACAAGAGTAAGTTCTAGCATACTAGAGTTCATTAAAAAGCTATGGCACATAGTCATCGAATATGCAAAGAATTATGAGGTTTCATGCTTCCTACGAATCTATCGAATTTTATCTTTTTGTCACTCAAGAAGAAAGCAAATTGGCACTAAAGCTCACATAGGTTATAATCGAAATAAATTAGCTAAAACATGCATGCTTAATAATCAACAAGTCCTACATGCTCCTACCAATGCACATAATCCAAGAAACTCACAATCTTAATTGTATGCATAACCATCATCTATGTATGCAAAGAGGAGAAAAACATCATTGACATATTAGGGGCATCCTAAGACTCGAAACAAACAAATTAAAACACTCTATTTTTGTGGAACAATTTTCTGAATTTTTCTTTTCTAAACTAAGCACACAAAAAACATTAAACGAAAACGGAATACGTTAACCCACCCCACACTTAGAAAATTACATTGCCCTCAATGTAAGCACAGAACAATATCAATGAATTTCCTAAGCATGCAATCGACTAACATATTCCAACATATCATCACGAAGCAAAGAAAGAGAGAAGGGTTAAGAAATTTCAAACTCTCGGTGATGGCTCCTTCACTTTTCTTTGATCGACATGGGTTGCCTTCCAAGTAGCGCTTTGTGTTTATAGTCCATAACCTAGACTTATCACCGTGTTTTTGCATTTGTTCATCGTGCTCCAAAGCATTCCAAATCGGCAATAAGAAGTTCAATGAGAAGATCGTTGCATGAAGTGTTCGATTCGGCATTTGAATAGGTGGTTGTATCATGCATTGTATCGGAGGCAGCGGAAGACGTGTCCGAGCCAGCGGATGGTGTGTCCGATCTTGGTTCTAACGTATCTGACGTATCCTCTGGCGTGTCAGCCTTGTGCTCGGCCTTGTGTGGCTGTGTGTCAACCCTGCCGGCAATGGCAGGTCCGGCAGGGGGTGTTGGCTCGGCTGAAACCGGTGGCTGCTGCTCGGCAGCATGAAGGTTGGCCGGTTGTGCTCTATATCCGGCAGCTCGGCTTGTTGGTGGTGTGGAATTGGATGGTAGCTCGGCAATATCATGTGGTGGGGGATCATCGAAGTCGGATGCCTCAACGGAATATGGTTTGAATGAATCGTAGTAAGGCTTAAGTCGGTGGCCATTAACTTTGAAACGCTTGGATGTCACACTATTCTCAATCTCAATTGCACCATGTGGAAAAACTTGAGTAACAACAAAGGGACCAACCCATTTAGAGCGAAGCTTACCCGGAAAAAGTCGAAGTCTTGAATTGAATAAAAGAACTTGTTGCCCAACTTCAAACCTTTTACCCCGAATCATTTTATCATGATATGCCTTTGTTTTCTCCTTGTAAATCCAAGCGGCATCATAGGCTTCATTACGGATTTCTTCAAGTTCGTTGAGTTGAAGCTTCCTATGAATGCCAGCATCATCTATGTTCATGTTGAAGGCCTTGATTGCCCACCATGCCTTATGTTCTAGCTCAACCGGTAAGTGACATGCTTTTCCATAAACCAACCGAAAAGGGGACATACCAATCGGTGTCTTGTATGCAGTCCTATAAGCCCACAAAGCATCATCGAGACGATCACTCCAATCCTTCCTTGAAGGTCCAACCGATTTCTCCAATATATGCTTGATCTCTCGATTACTTACCTCGGCCATACCACTTGTTTGGGGGTGATAAGGTGTAGACACCTTATGTGTGACTCCATACTTCCTCAATAAGGCTTCAATGGTGCGGTTACAAAAATGGGATCCTCCATCGCTAATCAAGACCCTTGGAACTCCAAAATGTGAAAAGATGTTGGTCTTGAGAAACTTGGCTACCACCTTGGCATCATTGGTGCGCGTAGCCCTTGCTTCGATCCACTTTGACACATAATCAACCGCAAGCAATATGTAGAGAAAGCCCTTACTTGAAGGAAACGGTCCCATGAAATCAATACCCCATAAATCGAAAATCTCAACCTCAATGATAGGCGTGAGCGGCATTTGGTCTCTAGCTCCAATGTTCCCCATTCTTTGGCATCTATCACATGCCTTGCAAAACATGAATGCATCCTTGAAAATCGTAGGCCAAAAGAATCCACATGAAAGTACCTTCAAAGCCGTCTTCTTTGATCCAAAATGTCCACCACAAGCTTCGCTATGACAAAAAGAAAGGATGGATCGATGCTCATTCTCCGGTACACATCTTCTAATAACTTGATCACCACATTGCTTCCATAAGTACGGATCATCCCACAAGAAGTGTCGAGCTTGCTTCCTTATTCTCTTTTGTTGGTGGCTCGGCATCTCTTTGGGAAATCGGTTTGTGGCAAGAAAATTTGCAATGTCGGCATACCAAGGCTCATGTACTTCAAGTCGAAAAAGTTGCTCATCCGGAAAGGTTTCACATAGGGGCAGCCGATCCTTCTCTTGCACAAGTCTACTCAAATGATCGGCTACGACATTCTCTACACCTTTCTTATCCTTAATCTCAATATCGAACTCTTGAAGCAAAAGAATCCATCGAATAAGCCTCGGCTTAGCATCCTTCTTTGTCATAAGATATCTTAAAGCGGCATGATCACTATAAACAATGACTTTGGAATTCAAAAGATATGATCGAAATTTTTCCAAAGCAAAGATTACCGCTAAGAGTTCCTTCTCCGTTGTTGTGTAGTTGAGTTGTGCATCGTTGAGAGTCCTTGAAGCATAGTAAATGGCGCATGGCTTCTTCTCAATTCGTTGTCCAAGTACCGCTCCAAGTGCATAATCACTAGCATCACACATCAACTCAAACGGCTCATCCCAATTAGGGGAAACTAGTATTGGTGCCGTACACAACCTCTCCTTCAATCGGCAAAATGCTTCTTCACATGCCTTTGTCCACTCAAACGTCACCTCCTTTTGTAACAAGTTGCTTAATGGCTTGGCAATTGAAGAGAAGTCTTTGATGAATCGTCGATAGAACCCCGCATGGCCAAGAAAACTTCTCACATCTTTCACACACCTAGGGCTCGGCAATGCTTGAATTAGCTCCACTTTGGCTTTGTCAACCTCTAAGCCTCTTGCCGAAATTATATGCCCTAGAACAATGCCTTGCGTGACCATGAAGTGACACTTCTCCCAATTGAGCACAAGATTTGTCTCTACACACCTCTTAAGTATCTTCTCCAAGTTCCCCAAACATGCATCGAAGGTGCCTCCATACACACTAAAATCATCCATAAACACTTCGATAATGTCTTCAATAAAATCCGAGAAGATAGCATACATACATCTTTGAAAAGTGCCGGGTGCGTTGCAAAGTCCGAATGGCATCCGCCGATAAGCAAACGTGCCAAATGGACAAGTAAAAGTGGTCTTCTCTTGATCGTCCGGGTGTATCATGATTTGATTGTAGCCACTATATCCATCAAGAAAGCAATAGTAAGAATGACCGGCCAACCTCTCTAGCATTTGATCCATAAACGGCAAAGGCATGTGATCCTTCCTCGTTGTAGCGTTGAGCTTCCTATAGTCGATGCACATCCTATGACCGGTTACAAGTCTTTGTGGCACAAGCTCATTCTTCTCATTCTTGACAACCGTTACACCACTCTTCTTCGGCACTACTTGCACGGGAGATATCCACTTACTATCCGAAATTGGGTAGATCACCCCACAATCAAGCAACTTGATAATCTCTTCTTTCACAACCTTCATCATAGGAGGGTGAAGTCGACGTTGAGCTTCCTTTGTCGGCTTAGCTCCTTCTTCCAACAAAATACGATGAACACAAGTAGTAGGGCTTATTCCCTTGATATCCGCTAAGGTCCAACCTATAGCGGTCTTGTACTTCTTAAGCACTCTTATCAAATCAACCTCTTGCTTCTCACTAAGCATTGAAGACACAATCACTGGTAGTGTATATTCTTCTCCAAGATAAACATACTTCAAGTGACTAGGGAGTTCTTTAAGTTCTAACTTTGGGGCCTCTTCCACACTTGGTCGGAATTTTGTTGTGGCACTTGGAATTGACAAGAACGAGTTCCTCGGATAAGTTGGCGTGGCATCAAGCTCGGCAACCACCTCTCTAAGGCTCGGCAATATGGCACAATGCTCGGCATGGTTGCTTGGCTCGGCTCCATTATACACTCATTCTCCCTTCTTGTCAAATCCGACCCCTTGCTCAATCGCTAATTGCTATGCGTCGAGCGAGGTCGACATAACTTGCTCGACCTCCTCCAAAACATCAATGGCACAACCCTCCTTGAAATCAACATTAGGGAACTTCATGGCATCAAACACATTGAACTTTATCATCTCACCATCAAACTCCATAGTTAGGTTGCCCTCGGCCACATCTATCTTTGTGCGCGCGGTCCTCATGAATGGTCGCCCTAAAAGCAATTGAGTGTTGTTGACCGGCGAATCCTCCATCTCAACCACATAAAAATCGGCGGGGAATATCAATTGGTTGACTTGCACCAACACATCCTCTACATAGCCCTCCGGATATTTGCTTGAGCGATCCGCAAGTTGAATGATGACATTATCCTTCTTGAGAGGTCCTATACTCAACGTTTGATAAACATTGAGCGGCATGACATTGATCGATGCTCCCAAATCCAACATCACATCCTCAAACCGTGTATTGCCTATGACACAAGGCACATTGAAGCTCCCCGGATCCTTCATCTTTGGTGGCAACTTTCTTTGAATAACGGCCGACACCGTCTCGCTCATAGTTACCACACGAGTCTCTCTAGTATGCCTCCTTGCCGTGCAAAGTTCTTTCAAAAACTTAGCATACTTCGGCACTTGCTTAATGCATTCCAACAAAGGAATGTTGACTTGCACTTTCCGGAAAATCTCCAATACCTCTTCATCGGATTTATCTTTCTTTGTTCTAGCAAAACGTGAAGGGAATGGGGCACTAGATGATGGCACACCTCCCTTACTTGCTTGGCTCGGCAATACCTCATTCTTTGATGTAGCGGGATCGTACTCAAGCTCGTTACACAGCCCCTTATCATTCATACCATGGTTGCCGGCATCACCTTTTTTCTCGGTTGCCCTACTGTCCCTCTCGGCAGCAACACTGCCGGCAATGCTATGCTCGGCATCATTTGTCTCGTCATCCCTCTTCTCGGCATTTCCATCATGGCTGCCGGCAATGACAGGTCCGGCAGCCCTCTCATCCTCATTAATACCTTTGAAAGTCACTCGCTTCTTCTTTGGACTTGTTGGAGGAACCAACTCTCTTCCACTTCGAGTTTGAATCACTTTGGCTTGCTCGTTCCTCGGATTAGGAATTGTATTGCTTGGCAACTTCCCTTGCTCATTAAATCTTCCCATGAAATCCACAACTTGCCCCATTTGAGTCTTGAGCTCACCAATGTCCTTTTGATGATTTTGTTGCCCCGCGAGCAATGCTTGAGTAGCACTTGACAAAGATTGAATCAAAGCATCGTAATTAGGGTTGCTTGGCGAAGCTTGGCCTTGGATAGGCACGGCTTGGTTTTGGTTTTGGTTCGGCACTGCCCCATAAACTCCTTGGTTCGGCATGTATGGCTGCCGAGGCACAAACGGTGGCCTCGGTGCAAATGGCGCTCCTCCCTCTCTTGGTTGCATAGGTGCCCTAAGCACGTTATCATTGTTCGCCCATCGAAAGTTCGGATGATCATTGAACCTTGGATTGAAATTTCCAAAACGTTGGCCTCCTTGAAAACCAATGGCATTGCACTCCTCAACTCCCTCACTAATTCCAAATTGAGGGCATTGGTCGGTCTCATGGCCCTCGGTGCAAATGCCACATACACTTGCACGCTTCTTCATCAAATTACTCACCAAGTCGGTGAGCTTGTCCACTTTATCTTCTAACTTTGAGCTCGAAGACGTCTCATGCACTTTCTCATTCCTTTGCACATTGTTTCGTGCCATGCCAAATTGTTGGTTGTTCAATGCACGAACTTCCAACAAACTTCTTGCCGCTCCGGCGTTTAACTCCAAAAAACTACCTCCCGCGGCCGAGTCAAGAAACTCTCTCTCCATGACGCGCAATCCCTCATAGAAATATTGTAGCAAGAGTCCATCGCTAATGCCATGCGATGGACACAAAGAAACTAGGGACTTGAACCTCTTGTAATAGTCGAAGAAAGTCTCATCTCCGGCTTGCCTCACACTTGTAATTTGCTTCCTCAGATCAGTGATACGTGAAGCAGGAAAGTACTTGAGTAGAAACTCATCCATCATAGTACTCCATGAAACAATGCGACCACTAGGCACCTCAAACAACCACTCCTTTGCTTGATCTTCTAGCGAAAACGGAAATGCCTTCATCTTGAAGTGTTGCAAATCGGTCCCTCTTGGACACATAGACTCCGTGGTGAAGTTAAACCACTGTAGATGCTTATTAGGGTCCTCACTCGGCATCCCATAAAATGACTTCAGCTTATGGAGGAATCCACTCCTCAATTCAATCTCTCCAGTCTTGTCAGTTTCCAAGGGAGGATAAGTGATATTAGAAGGAGCAACCCCAGCTCCAGCAACATGACCATTCTGTGATCTGATTGATGCCATGATCTCTTCTTCTTCTTCTAATTCGGCAAAAGCTTCAAATTCTGGATTCTGAAGATCACAAGACGATGAAACTACTGATGGGGAGCTCGGCACTGATGATGATACGGACGGCACGGATGGTGAACTTGGCAAGGATGATGATACTGATGAACTGGTTGGTGACGATGGTGGTAATGGCACAAAACGAGCAATAGCGAGTTCTTGGTCTAAACGTTGCAAACGGCCTTGAAGATCTCTTGTCCAAATACTAGATTCGGACATGCACTATTTTTGAAATTTGCAACATTTAAACAAGTTAGAACATCGTAAAGAAATAGAAAGCAAGAATATACATCATTACAAGCCACGGCACTGGCGATTACACAACAAATTTCAACAATAATACACATATGCACATTCGGCAACACATATAGTACACGGCATAGCAACAAACATTTCGGCAAAGCATACATATACAATCGGCACAAGAGAAGAAAATTTGACAAGTTCATGTGCATGTAATCGCTAAGTCTAATTTCTTTTAAATTTGTTCTAACTCTCGAAGTACGTGGAGCAGAGGAGATAACGGTGCAATGGACTGATACAGCCCCCGGTAGTATCATGCTTAATCCGATATACCTCAAGAGTTTGAACCACACAACATGTTTTATCTTTGAAGAAAATAGGCCACATATGTCAAGTTATGTTCTAGCGTCTAAAGTGAGGTGATGCTTCGGCACAAGCTGTTGACTAGGTCGTGCGGATTTTACGTTTCAAAGGTCATTAAAATCATGGAGGGCGAACCCCCTACAGGAACCAGGCAGGACTCGTTGTTGGACACCACGGAGGGCGAACCCCCTATCGACTCACTCACCGAGAATGAACATCAGTCTATGGGCCTTGAGATCCAGTTAAACAAACCTGAGAACCATATCTATGATAATAACTTCCCCATACTTTGTAAAACAAACACGGATCCCTAGCGGTCTCAAGTGTTGATTAAAACCGCCCTCAACCTCATAGAAGTAATACTATTACCGAAGAAACGTTTATATGCGTGGGGGGGAAGTATCCCGCGTTTCCCAATCTACATAGAACCGCCCTCCGACAAAGCACCATTCACATGAAGGGTTTTGGTTATGATCAACAAAAGAGGCTTCACCTACATGTTACACTTTAGAAACTACAATAAACTCAAACATACACAACATATCAACTTCCTAGAAATTAAACTAAGTGATTACCAACATACATCATTATACATCATGCAACTTTCGAAATTTAAACTCTACATGCCGAAGCATATTTCTACTTAACAAAATCCCAAAATAAACTTAAAATTTACAACTTTACAACTTCACAACAAAAATTTCCAGCAACATATATACACAACAATAACATAAAACAAGCTTTTATAATCCCCGGCAACGGCGCCAAAAATTGTGCGGAAGCCTAAGCTCGCATGCAATAATAACCCTACAATCGTTAGTAGTATAGAATAAGTAGGGATCGTTCTAGCCGGGGATTAAGGGTACCTGAGATATGAAATTGTTAGACAAACATATATACATATATACATCACAAACGTCACACATATGGGGGAAATAGGGTTCGGCAGCCCTAGGGCTGCCCTATACTAAGTACGGCATAAAAACAGAAAATAAAATCCTACAATCGTTAGTAGTATAGAATAAGTAGGGATCGTTCTAGCCGGGGATTAAGGGTACCTGAGATATGAAATTGTTAGTCTCAAACATATTCACATATATACAAAATCATCACACATATGGGAGAATAGGGTACGGCAGCCCTAGGGCTGCCCTATACTAAGTACGGCATAAAAACAGAAAATAAAATCCTAGGTCTACTATATACAAGTTTGATCATCATCTCTCACGCATCACATAACACAAAACACAATTTAACACAAAGATTCATATGCAAGAAAGTAAGAGACAAGTATTAGCATGCTCAAAACTTAACTTAGTTTCGACCACAATTAGAGCGATTAGCCTTTTAACCAATTGTTAGACATCTAATGTTTTAAGATCATGCTATTCGCCTTCGATCCTAAAGTTTATGCTAATCCGGTTTTACGCGTTTTAACATTTAAGCGCAAGAGTCTAAAATCGAAAACATGTAAACAAGTAAGGTTGTCAATCATCTTATTTAGCATGCAAGTTCTAAGATTAATAGCCCTTAGTGAATAACACAAATCATAGAGTCCGTCAGGTCCATCTAGTTTGTAATTACCCTAGCAGATTAAACCTAATACCTAGATTATGTTCAAAGACAACACCAAGTATCGATTTTCATGCCCTCACCTTAGATTACTAACCAATTTAAATCCTAAACATGCTTCTAATACCACTGCTCTAATTATCTAAACATACAAAAACCATGTATTAAAAATCGCACAAGTCATCACATAAACTTCAATGAAAATTGCAAATCATGCTCATCATACAAAACCAAACGAAACAAAGTATTTTTTATAACAATACATGTGACTAAACCGAAATTAAAAACACAAGTCATAGGGATGGATCACACTTTAGAAACCTTGGAGAGCTTCGTCTTGGTGTGGTGGAAGAGGATCGGCAGTAGCTAGGCTAGGGATAGGGATCGGTGGTGATTGGTGGTGGTGATTCGGTGACTTGGTGTTTCTAGGGTTTCGGCTTAGAACTTTGAGTAGGAAATTTGGTAGAGTTTTGGCTAGTGCTTTGCAAGAGATGAGATGATTTTTATGATGGGAGCAGGCTTCTATATATAGGAGAAAAGGTCTGTGCAGTTTGAAGCCTTTCCTTGTTCAAATCGGCAAAGAAATCTTCAGTAAATAAGGTTTCCCAATCCAAGTTGGCATAGGCTTTTCTTTCCGTATCGAACAAAGAAACCTTGCTTGGTCAACTTATAATTTCTTCTTGGCCGTTTCATAGCTCTTTGGAATGATTTGGCATGCTTGCCGCCAATTGATGACAATACAGGAAATTCCTCTCTGCTCGCGAGTACAGACTTTGCTAGTATCGGGTACTGGCGAGGCTAATCTGGGTGGCGAGGCTAGGCTTCTGGCGATAGCGCGAACATGCATGTAGGCATGTGCGGATGGTTGGCGAGCGAACATGTACTAGCTGGTGAGCTGACCAGTTCTGCTGAATCTGCTGGCGGATGAAGCTTGGCGGATGCAACTTGGCGGATGAGCTTCTGGCGAGCAAGATCGTTGGCGAGCGAGCAAGGGCTTGGCGAATGAGCTGGCGGATGAGACCTTTACATCTTCAGTCGAGTAAAACAAATTGCCATCTCCCCATAAAACAGTTTGATCAAAATCCTTGTGAATTGACGGGAATGAGTTTTTGAAGTTGGGACAAAGTCCCAGGAAAATCCTGGAAGTCCCTGGATTGAAATGCTCGGACTGCCGTTTTGCAGCCAACTTTTGGGTGACTTCCCGAACTCCGATTGATCTGAAATTTTAACACAACATTCCTCAGCATATGAATATTAAGCACGCCAAATTTCATAGAATTTGGACAAGGATAGATCACAGTTTCATTCATCTCAAAATCACGAAAAAGACATATTTTGCAATATTTTCCAGATTTCTCAAACTTAGTCATTTTTCGGATTCTTAACCATTTTTCACAAAACTTTACCAAATTTGACACTAACTATATTATGACTCTATCATAGACAAATAAGGGTTAAACAAAGCATAAACGAGGGCATACACATATAATATCGTCGCACATTGTGAAACCTCATAATTCTTTGCATATTCGATGACTATGTGCCATAGCTTTTTAATGAACTCTAGTATGCTAGAACTTACTCTTGTTGATTTTCAAAACATTTTTAATCATAAACTACCTTGATTTTGAATATGATTGAATAAAGATCTTTTAGGTTTACCACCAAAGCCAAATAAAGCATGAGCCCTATTGGAGCCCGTCGTGGGACACCTTAGTAAACCCCTTTGAGCCTACGTTGAGCCTTTTCTTTCATCATCCTTAAACACCTTCCATGAGCTTAGTATAGTTGTGCCTTTACCCTTGATCAAAGTATTGGCAAAGCTTGATTTTTGAAAGCGTTTTCGCGTGTGTGATGAAGAAGAACAAGTGTGGGGTAGACTTAGCCATGAATCTATATGTGAAGTATGTATGCCGTGCCTTAGAAAATTGAAAAGAAAAAAAAAAAATGTGCTCGGACCAAAAGAAAAAGAAAAAAAGAAAAAATACCGAGAGCAAGAAAAAGAAAAAAATGTGTAAGGCACGGCATAGAAAAGAAAAATTTTGTGCATGGCTATTGTCTTGAATGTTGTTGTAATGTTATGGGAAGAAAAGAATGAAGTATGGGTCCAACAAGATGAAATTTGACCCTTTCGGCGAGAAGACATAAGGAAATTCGAGCTTTGCCAAATGTCACGGTGACGTTTTGAGCCTCCTTATCCAAATATCGAATACCTCTTAGCCTAGCCCCATTACAACCCTTTTGATTGATCTTTTTCATGATTCTTAAGATGGTTAAACTTGATTTGTGGAGATTATCTCAAGAGTAAGCTTATGGTTTTGGTTCATTGGTGCATATAGTTATCACATGAGGTTTTTCCATCAAAATTCACAAAGTGCTTTCGTTTCCTTGATATATGCAAGTCACTCTTTGTAATTCATTATCTTTCGCTTGCATATACTTATGAGTGAATAACCATGCTTCGAGAGAAAAGAAGAGAGTATGCCTAGTGAGGTGATTTGAATTAGCTTTTAACATGCTTGCATGCTTACCTTTTTGCTCTTATATGTTTATATTGATGTCGCATGTTCATGAAACTTGGAATTTTCGTGCTTAGCATTCTCATGCATTTAACTTGAAAGCTATGTGTACATACGAGCCTGAGACAAATTGTTAGGGGCAATAGTTTGTTTAGAGTCTAGTTTAATTTAGTTTGCTAAGGGACTAGCAAAGGATAAGTGTGGGGTAGTTGATAGGAGCACAATGTGCGACGATATTATATGTGTATGCCCTCGTTTATGCTTTGTTTAACCCTTATTTGTCTAAGATAGAGTCATAATATAGTTAGTGTCAAATTTGGTAAAGTTTTGTGAAAAATGGTTAAGAATCCGAAAAATGACTAAGTTTGAGAAATCTGGAAAATATTGCAAAATATGACTTTTTCGTGATTTTGAGATGAATGAAACTGTGATCTATCCTTGTCCAAATTCTATGAAATTTGGCGTGCTTAATATTCATATGCTGAGGAATGTTGTGTTAAAATTTCAGATCAATCGGAGTTCGGGAAGTCACCCAAAAGTTGGCTGCAAAACGGCAGTCCGAGCATTTCAATCCAGGGACTTCCAGGATTTTCCTGGGACTTTGTCCCAACTTCAAAAACTCATTCCCGTCAATTCACAAGGATTTTGATCAAACTGTTTTATGGGGAGATGGCAATTTGTTTTACTCGACTGAAGATGTAAAGGTCTCATCCGCCAGCTCATTCGCCAAGCCCTTGCTCGCTCGCCAACGATCTTGCTCGCCAGAAGCTCATCCGCCAAGTTGCATCCGCCAAGCTTCATCCGCCAGCAGATTCAGCAGAACTGGTCAGCTCACCAGCTAGTACATGTTCGCTCGCCAACCATCCGCACATGCCTACATGCATGTTCGCGCTATCGCCAGAAGCCTAGCCTCGCCACCCAGATTAGCCTCGCCAGTACCCGATACTAGCAAAGTCTGTACTCGCGAGCAGAGAGGAATTTTCTGTATTGTCATCAATTGGCGGCAAGCATGCCAAATCATTCCAAAGAGCTATGAAACGGCCAAGAAGAAATTATAAGTTGACCAAGCAAGGTTTCTTTGTTCGATACGGAAAGAAAAGCCTATGCCAACTTGGATTGGGAAACCTTATTTACTGAAGATTTCTTTGCCGATTTGAACAAGGAAAGGCTTCAAACTGCACAGACCTTTTCTCCTATATATAGAAGCCTGCTCCCATCATAAAAATCATCTCATCTCTTGCAAAGCACTAGCCAAAACTCTACCAAATTTCCTACTCAAAGTTCTAAGCCGAAACCCTAGAAACACCAAGTCACCGAATCACCACCACCAATCACCACCGATCCCTATCCCTAGTCTAGCTACTGCCGATCCTCTTCCACCACACCAAGACGAAGCTCTCCAAGGTTTCTAAAGTGTGATCCATCCCTATGACTTGTGTTTTTAATTTCGGTTTAGTCACATGTATTGTTATAAAAAATACTTTGTTTCGTTTGGTTTTGTATGATGAGCATGAATTGCAATTTTCATTGAAGTTTATGTGATGACTTGTGCGATTTTTAATACATGGTTTTTGTTTGTTTAGATAATTAGAGCAGTGGTATTAGAAGCATGTTTAGGATTTAAATTGGTTAGTAATCTAAGGTGAGGGCATGAAAATCGATACTTGGTGTTGTCTTTGAACATAATCTAGGTATTAGGTTTAATCTGCTAGGGTAATTACAAACTAGATGGACCTGACGGACTCTATGATTTGTGTTATTCACTAAGGGCTATTAATCTTAGAACTTGCATGCTAAATAAGATGATTGACAACCTTACTTGTTTACATGTTTTCGATTTTAGACTCTTGCGCTTAAATGTTAAAACGCGTAAAACCGGATTAGCATAAACTTTAGGATCGAAGGCGAATAGCATGATCTTAAAACATTAGATGTCTAACAATTGGTTAAAAGGCTAATCGCTCTAATTGTGGTCGAAACTAAGTTAAGTTTTGAACATGCTAATACTTGTCTCTTACTTTCTTGCATATGAATCTTTGTGTTAAATTGTGTTTTGTGTTATGTGATGCGTGAGAGATGATGATCAAACTTGTATATAGTAGACCTAGGATTTTATTTTCTGTTTTTATGCCGTACTTAGTATAGGGCAGCCCTAGGGCTGCCGAACCCTATTTCCCCCATATGTGTGACGTTTGTGATGTATATATGTATATATGTTTGTCTAACAATTTCATATCTCAGGTACCCTTAATCCCCGGCTAGAACGATCCCTACTTATTCTATACTACTAACGATTGTAGGGTTATTATTGCATGCGAGCTTAGGCTTCCGCACAGTGAGCCAAATACCTCAGCAACAGCTGATGGTGATGCCAAAGTTATCAATGCCGATGAAGATGTTGATGATGATGATTTGGACATAAATGAGTTAAATGAGTTAGAAGCAAGCTTATTAAAGGCAACAGTTCAAGAGCCAAGAACTAGTTCTTAAGCCAAAAAGAGGCAACCCAAAGTCTACATACCTCTCGAATGTGGACTCCATATTTCCGCAGACTTGTAGCCCTTGTATCATAGCACCTCCCCATCAATTGTCTTGGATGATTTATGGATTATTAGGTGCTTTTGCATCTTGTACCTATTATCATTGGTGGATCTCTTTCTATAAAAATCATTGTTTTGTAACTTAAGCATCTTGGGATGCATTCGCTAGAATTGTGTCACAGTAAGATAACTCATTGTTTCTAAGAAAATCACCATCTGTAACTGTATTTCATCCATTGCTTTGTGTGTTCTCTGCAATGGTTGTTCTCTACATTGTTTGTGAAATTGATTGGAGGAAATCTAATTTTTTTTATTATAGTTGTAAACCATCATTTCATAATATAGTTGTATACAATGGGATATATTGAAGTCTGCATCTTAGGAAAGTATCAACTGTATTATTTGAAATAACGCCCAGTCGGATTTTTTCCCACGGGTTAAAATAATAAAAAAGAAAAAAAATCATAGAAAAAATATGAGAGTGATGTTTGTGTGAGGACCGAAAACGATCGAGGAGCAAGAACGTCCATATACACAGTGAAGCTTCGAAACGGCGTGATGAGTGCCCGTAATGTTGGATGATAAAGATTCAATTAGCATAAAATTTAAGCATAATATTTTTTCTTCTTCATATAAGCATAATAAAGATTCAATCAGCCATAAAATTTAAAATTAATATGTGTTACCATTCAATCAAAGTTAAAATTTCTTTCATGTCTAAATTGGTTATTTATAGACAAAAAGCACAAGCCAACTTTCAGTTTACCAAACACTTTGCTAATGTTTTTTTTTTCCACTAACAACACTTTAAAAAAAGTCAGTTTACCAAACACTGAGTCAATTTACTTTTCAGCAGCTTATTTTAAAAAAAAAAACAAGAAGTCAACTTTTCTATAAAGCTCAGCTGCACCAAACATACCATAAATAGATAGATAGTAAATACACAATCAGGTTCAGGTCTTGTAATTGATAACATTGGTTCATAGTCAAATGATTCTGTTATCTGATAATCAAGTGTTTTAATGTTTCCATACCAGTTAATTTATTTCCATTTCAGTGCATTGTGTTGTTACATATTCAAATATAAATACAAAGAACCCTAAACACAAATCTACCTCAGGTATATAAAGAACCAGGCTCATGCCAACTTTCTTACAATTCAAATTTGAAAGAGCCGATCAATAATGAAGAATATAGGACTAATGTTTCAATCTCCCGGTATTAATTAGGTTAGTGAGGATGAAGACTTCAATTTTTGAATTTCATAATTGTGGATTTATGTTATATTTTGTATTTACCGGTAGTTTAACATGAGTTGACAATAAAATCAACTATTATTGATGAAAAAATAGTGATCCAAATGCTATTTTTGAGTATGAATAGAGACTCTCTTTGTGATGTACGTATCAAAAATATTTTCAGTGAAAAGTCTTTTGGGATAATATATATATATATATATATATATATATATATATTTTTTTTTTTTGCTTTTTATTTTTACGTAGAAAACTACCCCATAGGCCTGTACCATAAAAGGTTTTTACTTTTTACCCGTTACAAGAAAAGTAAATAAAAGCAACACACCGACCGAGAAAGACAAAAACCTGGTGAAAGTAAAAGGAAAAGGGGACGTTGAAGAGGGGTTGTGTTTACCTTCCTCCACGAGATTGAGTCCTGAGCTTGTTTCTACTTCCGTGACTGCCTCATAGGCCTGTTCTATCTCACTTCAGTTCTGCACTTCTCAAACTCATAATTACATGTCCCTAGTTTCACAACAACACAGATTCTGTATATAGATTTTTGTCGTAGCTTGACGAGAGCCCAGGGTGTGAAAATTAGGATGGTAAGGAGGAAGAAGATGAAGCAGTGCTTCACCTTCTTCTTCTCTTCCTCTTGATTCATGGCCTCCTCTTCTCAGCACCGCTGCGTTTTCGGTACTCTTTTTTTTTTATTCTTCTTCTCATCACTTGTTGAAAACTCGAATTTAATTTCATGCATATTTGGAATGCCGAGGGTTTTGAGGATTTGAATTGGGATTGAATTTGTTGGATGCAGTGGGGAATATACCTTATGATGCCACTGAGGAACAGCTCATAGAAATCTGCCAGGAGGTTGGCCCCGTTGTCTCTTTTAGGTCAGTCTCTTTACCCTGTTCTATCTTGTGAACCCTAAAGTTCCAATCTTAGATTTATAACTCACCTACGGAAATAATTGTAAGATTTTTCTTTTTAAGAGTTTTACTTTACATAAATATGCCTAAATCTGATGTTATTCCTTAGGTTCTATGTGTTGAGATGTCCCTGTGATAGTTAGACTGATAGTCTGCTCCTTTTAAAAATGTGCCCGGAAGCCACATTACACTAACATGTTTTGCGTCCTTGTTAACTAATTTTTTTTTTCAAAGTGATATTGCATGAAACTATATCAGTTAGGAAAGTTAGAAGAGTGGAACAGTCATTTGTTGGGAAAGGGAGCTACACAGACTCTTAGGGATTAAATATTTTTGTGTCTTGTATTTGTTTCAGGTTAGTTATTGATAGAGAGACTGGGAAACCAAAAGGTTATGGATTTTGTGAGTACAAGGATGAAGAGACAGCTTTAAGTGCTCGCCGTAATCTTCAGGGGTACGAGATCAATGGCCGGCAATTACGAGTGGATTTTGCTGAAAATGATAAGGGCACTGACAGAAATCGTGAACAGGTGCTTAGATACGTTTAGCTCTTTTCTTTCTGGTTCCCTGGCTTCTCTAAAGTTGCACTCACTTTGCAATTACTGTACACTGTCTATAACCAAACTGCAAGAATATTCTGCTTTACTGTAACTTCTTGATTGGTAGTTCTGATTATGATTGTGCAGATAAAATCTCAGGTCTTGTATTTGTAGCTATTAGAATATGTCATTTGATGTTTCTTTTGATTGGACATTGATTTAAACTAAGAGCATGTGGGTGCTGGACCACACTGATATTTTCTGATTGTATTTGTTGGTCGTACTTGTGTTGGGTAAATTGTTAAATATCGTTGTTACCTCAGTACCTTCTAAATTTTACATCTTTTGGTTATCCGCACTACCAATTTCCTCCATCAATATAAACTTTCTCTTGCGATTTTTTGTTTCTCAATTGAATGGCATCAATGACCTGTACCTAGATAGCTCCAATATGGTAAGACCTTTGGTTGAAGTAATACCTAGATAGCTCCAATATGGTAAGACCTTTGGTTGAAGTAATCAGGAATTATTGCATTGATGCTGGAACTGCATGTCTGATAGCTATGTATAGAGTTTTGTTGTGAGGTTGAAGTAGTTGATTATACTCTTTCAGGGTCGTGGTGGGCCAGGAGTGACTGCAAATGTTGGTTAGTTTTCTGCCTCATTTTTTTTTCTCCTTATGTTTATGAGTTATTATTTGCCTCTAAAGAGAACCTGAAATTGTATCTTTCCTTATGGATATATCAGACCTTCAAAAGCAAGTTGGAGGCCCAGCGGTTCATGGTGATCCTATTCTTAATCAACCAATTGGTCTCCATATAGCAATAACTGCAGCAGCCATTATGGCAGGTGCTCTAGGTGGTCCTCAGGCTGTTTTGCAGTCAAATCAAGGTTTGCAGAATCAGTCTGCATTAGCCAATGATCCTTTGACACTCCATCTAGCCAAAATGTCGAGAAGTCAATTGACTCAAATTATCTCGGAGGTCAAGGTGAGAAAATATGTGAACCATATCTCTTTATTCTGTACAGCTTTTCATTTTGATAACTTCTTATGAAAATATATATTTTTTCCTTTTCATTGTTAGGGAATGGCTATACAAAACAAGGAATTAGCTCATAAATTATTTCTTGCAAGGCCACAGTTGCCAAAAGCTCTATTTCAGGTACCAACTATTTATATTTTTTTTTATATGACAAGTTTGAACAGATTCGTAGTATTTCTCGTTTCTGATTCTGTCCACTTGTCCCTCAAATTTTGATTTTCATGCATACTCTTCTCTTAATTTGTAATTTTATTTCCTCATGTCCCACATAAACCTTGTCCGGAGAGGATAGTGAGATTAGTATTCCTATAGTTTATTTTGTACAAGGTCCTTTGAATGCACTATGAACAAAGTTTTGTTCCTATCTTGTGTCTGCCTACTCGTACATGCCCTTTCTGCCTTTTAATTCTTGAACAAGATGAAGTTGTGTGAATAGAACGTTGTAGAAAGCAGCAGAGTTATTGTCAAAGTAGGATTATCATTACCAACAAAGACATTGAAAGAGCAAGTGTGAAGATTCTTTTATATTTTACTACCGTAAACATAATGTGATTGGGTTATGCCCCTTTTCAGCAAAAAAAGTTTTACTGCATCAAATCAGTACTAAAATTTAGGCCCTGTTTATTCCCTTAGTATTGTTGCCTAGAGGGGGTGACAGGGCAGGGGCATAAAAATATTGAAGTTGTGTTCAAAACAGTATGTTAATAATGATGTCAGAGCTGTTTACTTTTCAATTCTGTGCAAAATCATTCTGCATGACATTTCAAAGCAAAGAAACTACATCTCCATGTATTGAGTTTTATTTAGAAGTAGAGAGTTGCTTGTTACCATGATTTTGTACCTCTTAATGCTATAAATACCTACACATTTGGAAAAAAAAATAAAAAATCTGAACTTCTCTTGCAGGCACAAATAATGCTTGGAATGGTGACCCCACAAATGGTTTGTCTCTCTACTTATTGTCATATCATTGTTGTTCAGTGCCGACACTTGTTTAACCTATTGGCTTCCCTTTTTCAGTTGCAGATGGCAAATACCAGGCAAACTTCAGGCCAGCCCTCACAGCCTCTATTCAATCAGGGCCAACAGGTTCCATCACCTGCAGTTCAAAATATTGCTGATCTAGCCCCTGCTGCTGAGAATAGGTTGCAGTCTGGGTTGATGCACAAAATGCAAGAAATCCCATTTTCTGCTGGGCCTCAAAATTTATTGGTTCATAGCCAGTTTTCTGCACCCCGACAACAAAACATGCAGCCTCGAATGCAACTTCCACAACATGCAAACCACAATGTTTTGCAACACGCCACACTGCTAGGGCAGGCTGGAATTCCAACAGTTCCTCCTATGCACCCGCAGTCCTCAAGTGGTTTGTCCATTCGACCACAAACTCAGGTCGCCAGTTCTTCCATATTAAACCAGAAAATGCAACCTCCTTTGCTGCAACACCCTGGTCAGGGCAGGCCTTCACATGTGGGCCATAACACTCAGATGGTTCATCAAAATGCTACTGTACAGCAGGCTCCTTTATCTCGTCCTTTTTCTGATGCTGTCTTTCAGGTGCCAAATTTTTATAGGCTTGTACAATGTGTAGGCAAATATTAATATCTCACAAATGAGGTTGCCGCACAAGATTATATTCTCTGCTTGTTTGTTTCTTTTTTGCTAATTTTTTTTTTTGATTTATAGTTTCTCCATTTAGGGGCAAAGTTAATCCTTCTCTTACGCATCTTGCATGGTTTACTTTAGTTAAAAAAGAGGAAGAAAATTTTACATAATTTATATTGCTAGTGGTCTTAAATTTGCTTGCTTACAAGTTATATAGTCCCTTGCTAATGATGAATAGTTATTTTTGTTCCTATCAACAAATTGTATAACATTAGGGTGCGAAATAAACCACCCTTAACTCCTCAGAGTTTAGATGTTTGGAGTTTTCTTGCTAGTTTTATTGTTAAATACTTAAATATGACTGTTATCTGACTAAATTTATTTGCTACAGCCTGGTCCCTCAATGTCTAAAGGTGTCATACAGTCGATCAACAAGGATGCTGATATACCTTCTCGTGTGGTTGCTGATTCTTTAGAATCAGTTGCCCGCCCTTCAAAACTAATGAAGTTTGATGATGGAAGGAGCACCCCTTTGTTGGCAGGGGGTCTCAATGTTTCAAATGCCAATGAATCTGCATTGCCCAATGCTTTTGGAGCAGGATTGTTGCCTGGAAAGCATGTTCACAAATCAGAAGATGTATACTCTGAGAAACAAATTTCTGAGGTAATGCCCGCATCTTTGGTGGCAGCAATATTTAAAATACATATTTTGGAGTTACAGTTTATTTTCATGCCTTCGAGAGGTTATTCTTTGAATTGGGAAAGTTCACTAATGCAGGGATTTTTAGGTGTAGTGAATACTTGTAGTAATGCTAGCAGAATTTGAAAGCTGAATATCAAAACCAAAAGCTAATAATTAGTATAGCCAATGTGAGATTTGAAGCTTTAATACAGGAGCCCGACTTGTGGCTTCTTAATGCCATACACATAGGGTTAATTTTTTATCAAGTGACATGGAACATGTGCAGTGAATCGGTGCCTGACATTTGAATGAGCTATGTTCTTACAATTAAAGCATCTCAGAAACCAATTGGGTGTAGGTGGGGTGGCCTAGGGTTTTTAAAGTGTATGCAAGACCTAATACCCAGTATGGTTCAGAACAAACCTCCTCAATTGTGAATAGCTGAATCGATGATGTTGGGCAAGGTGAAGCACAAATGGGCACAACTTGTGAATGAGGTTTTCAAATTTTGCCACATTTTCTGTAGCCAAGAGATACTGTTTGGATCGTGTTTTTCTTAATATAAAAACTTTTAGGAATTTAATGGTGATATAGTGATCTAATAGCCAAGTTCGAAAAATGATAAATAAACCCATTGAAGTACCGAATTAACTGAATCATTGTAGACTAGAACAGAATGGACTGCATAGGCTCAGTTTTATGATGATGGGTCTATGTTAGCTTGGAAATTATAAGATCAAAAGGCAGGTAAGATATAAACTAGGTGGAGGTATCAATGAGTTTAGGGAATAGGGGATTGGCATGTTGCTTGTCATTACCCAGTAACATATATATACACACTGTAGTGCAATAAGTTACCTTTTTGCATTGTTTTTGACGTTACACTTTACTACATCTGACCGTATGCATGCAAGTGCATGTCTTCATCTATGGCAATTGATTGCACAGTGTGTTCGTTGTTTTATTTTATTTTTCCTAATGTCTTTGCTTGGAAAGGTCTTTTTCCCTGTAGCTAGCATCCTAACTCTCACATTGGACCAAAAGATTGTGAAATATTCTTTATGATTAGACTGTAACATTGCTTTCTTTATTTCTCAGCCTCAGATTCCACCTGAGGTGGACTCTGCTTTATTGCAACAAGTTTTGAGCCTGCCACCTGAAAAGTTAAGCTTGTTGCCACCGGAACAGCAAGAAGAAGTCATTAAGCTGCAGCAACGGTTTCGGCAGATTCAGCCATCTTAGCAGTCAGGGTCATATACCTGCATATTTAATGCAGCAATTTGTTACATGTGGAGGTGCTAACTTGCCTTCTACAACAAATAGCAGATTATTCTTGTACCAAAGGAAGAAAAAAAAGCTCTGCTATTTATTTAATCAAAATTGATTGCTTGTAACATTATTATCACATAAATGTCAGATCAGAGAATCTGCAGAGCATGAGGTCTGGTTCATGTAGTGTATACAAGCTCGTGTTAGAGTAGTTGGTAAATTAGTTAGAATAGGAAAATTTTGTTTATTCCCTGTGATAGCACTTGACAAGCTAATTGTATGGCCTGAGATACAGACGAAAGAAAGACAAGACTTTGCTTCATTTGCGCTGTGTTGGTGTGGGCTTGTCCAGACTTGTTACATTCTGTATGTTCATTTCCATATTCAGAATAATGAGGGATTGTTAGGCTTCCCTAATCTTCCTTGTGATGTATGAGACGATTTTACTTGGCAAAACGCTTCTGCAGCAATAAATTTTTTTTGAGTAATTTTAAATTTTCTGTTGTTCTCGATACGGTGTTCATGAATTTTGCGATCTGTGGTAATTTCCTTTGGATTTGAATTCAAAGATGAGTGGTAATTCATGCTTACTTATAACCAGACGAACACCTCTGTGGCTCTTTATCGACATAAATGGGGAGTGTTCTAACTTGGTCTCCATTTGGTGATTGGAACTAAATGTCCCGATTCATACTGCTCATCGTTTGTATTGCTGCACAGTTCAGTTTTGCACTTTTTATTTGTGCTTCTTGAATACATATTAAGGTAACTGAAATTATAGTTAGGGGGAGCCTTTTTGACCACTAAGTTGAGGACTAATTGAAGATTTTTGTGTTTCGCCCACTTTTTTATTGCACATATCTACATTTCGACTGTTTAGTTTATAGATATACATGTATATATGTTTAGTTTATAGAACATCTTTACAAATTTCATTTAAATTGAAAATCAAGAGACATTCGTAAATGTGACCAACTAGTTATGAACTAGAACAACTTCTAGTTCATGTTTGACAGGTTTGATCCATTGATTGATTTGATCTAGATTAGTGCATTTTTTTTTTTTGGATAGATCTAATTTGATACCTTAATGATTACTAATTTTACTAAAAATTTGTAAAAGTGATCTACTTATTGAAGGAAATCTCACATGTATGTGCCTGCTTGGTCTAGTCCGTGTAGGAATAGGAACAATAGTTCCATGTAGTGATAGTTTTACGATTCCGTATAGATATAGGTTTTTTACTACGTACTTTGTAATCCTCTATAAATAGAGGCTCCTATTGATGAATAAAGATGATCTCTTCCTTCTCTCTCTACTTTATTGTATTTTTTCTACAACACATTATCATACACTTTTGCTCTAAAAAAGTTGAGTGTTTTAGGCGCCTAGATATGTTTTTTCAATTGTAGAAGACCAGCAAATCAAGAAGACAACAAACTCCAGGATCAGGTAGTAAGAGAAACAAGGACTCATTGAATCAAGAGATTCACCTTGTAGAGAATGACGAGAGAGACATTGAGAATGTCAATCTCACAGTCACGGTTTTTAGAAGCAAAGACGTAAGTGCTTCAGGCTTAGACGCTCCTGAGTTTGACATCTTAATGCCAATACTGATACAGCTGAAATTAGCCTCACAATTAATCCTGCAAAAATGTCATCGTTAGTATAGGTAAGCACGAATCGTTCAGTCCGGGGATTGTAGGGTATCCTAAACTAATAAGGTAATAAAATGAGGGATTTTGAAAGTTTTTATCTAATATTCCTACTGTCTTAATTTAAATCTAAATTATATATATACAAATAATCAACTTCTCCACATAAAACAAAACATAAATTCTCTCAAGAACATATACAAACTCATGCACAAGAACAAGACAGCAAATCTCATTCATCCTAGGTTTATTCAATTTCAATTCTAATTAGAGCCTTTCGCGGTTCATCTAATCGTTAAGACTTCAAAAGTATTTAGAATTAACTTCGCGTATAATCCTAAATATGGTGTTAATTGGTTTAAATACACTTCGCGTAGTAATTAAACACAAAAAGCACATAAGTACAATAAGCCTAATTGGAGACATGCAACAAGTATGGCGTCACCTCATCTTATTAATATGTAAATTTTCAGAATTATTACAGCCCTAATTAAATAACCTAAACTACAACAACTTCGCGTATGATGCAATTTAGATTATTTTGGTGTATGAAATCGGCACCTAAGGTACTGCTATGGCCAAGGCAGCCCTCAAGCCAAGGACTAAAATATCCTCGATAACCTCGATATTTCCTCGAAATTTCCGTTTTTTTCAAACATCGATATTAATACTCATATCTTTCCGATATTTTACTTTTAGTCTATTTTTATCTAAATATATAATTTTTATATAAATTTTTGGTAAAATTTCCATCGATATTCGATATTTTCTCGAAATTTCCATCGAAATTTCTTTTTTTCAAACGATCGATATTTCCGTAATCGTCGATATTTAATACCTTGCCTCAAGCACACGATTTGTGATGCTCGAACTCATGAAAATTAATCAAATAAATCAAAGATTCACACGAAAATATTCTGCCCTATTCAAAGTACACGAATCACTACATGCTCAAGTTTGTACAACCATTACATAGAAATCCAATGAAACTGAAATCCATGCTTGATAAACAAAACCAAAATCCAAACAATATTCATTACAAAAATTGTAAATTTACAAAAATAATACAAATCTATGAGAGGATGAATCACACTTTAAAAAAAACCTTTGAAGACTTTCGGCAAAGTGTGGTGAAATCGGATGGAGGCTTAGGTATGGTGCGATATTTTGGAGGTGGTGATGATATTTTTGGCTTGTATTTTTCTGTATGAACTTGGAGGAATTTTGGCAGAATTTTGGTATGGTTTATGGTAAGGAAGTGATGCAAAATTATGTTGTGGATGTTTTCTATTTATAGTGGAGCAAATGTTGGCTTTTGTCAATCATGCCGTTTGCCATTTGGACGGATGAGATTGCACATCTTCAAATTCCTCATAATGGTGTCACTTATGGCCTTCATTTCACGTAATGGGCTACTCATTTAAATTTCAAAACTGAAATGTAACACTTATGAGGCTCCTTCAATTCCTTTATGTCTATCTTTTATTTCAGCCTTCATTACTTAGTCAAAATTCATGATGCACATTAAGTCTTCATATTTCCCTACAAACAAGAAGGAGAAAATCAGAATTATTTTAGAGAATATAAAGAGAATTAAAATTCTAATTTCAGATTAATGCTCTCTCTCTCTCTTAAAACTCAAGCCCATGGGTCTAGACCCAAATCCATTTCAACATACCTTATCCAATTAGGATTCTTCATGAATTTTGCATTTTTCTACCTATTTCACACCAAACACTCTACAAGCCACTCCAAATGACTCAACAACACAAAACTAAAGGAAAAACATGTCTAAAATGGGAAATATACTCATTAATATCGTCGCACTTTATGCTCCTATCAACTATATTTCAAAATTTGGAATGACATCATTACCTTAGTTATTTTGACTTTCGACGCTAAGTCTTAATACTTTATTCGGTTGAATAAAACCTCGATGTAATCATTGGCTTATGCATCAAAGATGCATATATGGTTCTAATTTTCCTCGGCTAAATATCATAATGTCTTAAGTGCATTCATGACGGAAACACAAAAATGCGTAAATGTCGATCCCGTAAGGGATGAAGACGTCGGTGTCGTTCCCCCTTCCTTCAGGGGGAGAATCATCGTTTCCTCCTCTCTTTCTTAGAAGATTGGATTCTTATTTTGATCTTCAGAGATCAATGCGTGTTCTACAATTGATGACAGATTTAATCATACTCAATTCATAACTAGGCGCATCTGATTTAGTGTGATGTTCATGTAAGGGAGAAATTAATGAATCTAGCCTAGGCTAGCGGTTTTAAGTGTGCCTCGCACTACCAGTCCTCTACTCGCTAGACAAGTCCCTAAATCGGAGTTATCGAACGGTCTCGACTTTGGCTCTACTCTTTACGTCGTCGACTAGCGGATTGATCATCATCAATTGATTTTGATTGTAAAACGACGCTATTACCTAGTGTTGGCCATCCTCCGGGATGTTGAACACGCCACCTTACCTTCATTTGAAGGGTGAGACGTCAAGTTCTCTTCCTTAGGAGTTTGACACGCCATTTTAGTCTAATTAGCATCCATTGCCATACCATGTTTCCTCTATTGCACTCTTGGAATTTTAACTAATTTCAATTCCAAAGAAATTCTCTAACGTACTTGAGAAAATCTCTTCTTCTATGTATATACCAAGAAGAGATTGCGTGCTTAGCCGAATGTGGGACTACTCACACAAATTTTAAGGAATTGGCAAGTATTCTTGTTTTAGCACCATATAATTCCTCTGTGACTACGATGATTGGATCATCACAAATAATTTAAGGAGCAAGGTACTGCTCAATTTCTATTGCCTAAACGACACTATGGGTAATGTCACAAATGCTCTCTATGCACTAAGAAGCAATCAAATCTTGCTAAGTTTTAAAGAATATTAGCGCTAATGATTTTCACTTGTGAGAATGAAAGAATTCTTATGTATTACCTCTAATGAGTGTGGAGGTAAACACATCTTAGAGACACTATCGAGTCAATTTCGTGTATTAATATCTCACTATGTTTAGGGTTACTGAATTCCTACGTTGTTGCCAATAAGGACATTTGGGACACCGACTCGTATAGGGTTTGGCATGATCATTTGGTCATCCTGACGAACACCTGATAATCCAAATTTTTAGAAATTCACAAGGACATCCATTCTTTTGATCCTGAAAGAACAAATTTGGCCGAATTGTGTTTACCGGACATGCAAAGGGGAGTTGCGCCACAATGGTGCCAAGCATTGCACCTAGGCTCAGCCCCAACTTCTTGAATTCCAAGCCGATGTCACCTAGGGCTATTGTGATATCCCGGCCTCCGCACGATGCCTAATTAGCAATTTCCAATGCGCATCGCTCTTTCTGGTAAGCCTATTCTTTAGCCAAATTAGGAGCGAGACCGTCCTACGCTAAAGATACATAAAAAAATATCTCATTCTTACATTGAATCCAAACGGGATTATGTGGATTGATTCAACCAACTTGCGGACACCTTAAATATTTCAGACATTTCATTATAAGCTCAATTTCTATTAACTCTTTTAAGAAAAATCCACTTATATTTTTTGGATGTTTCTTTTTCATTCTTCACTCAATAATTGCCAAGTAGGATATAATATTGCCATTATCTTCTTTCTAAATTACACAATATGCCACTATTCAAAGTTGAAATAATAAATAATTATCCATAACTACAATATAGCAGCAGTAATTACCAATAACAAAATCTAAAATTTTTATACCATCAACACCAAATTAACAGTAATAGCTGTTATTAATTACCCATAACATACCCATCATACCCTTCCCTCCTCTTCTTCCCACTCTTACTCAACCCCTGCGTTCCTCAGCCTCCAGCATCCCCTTTCATTTCTCTCATCTCCTCCTCCCCGAGCTCGACTCTGACTCTGACTCCGACTTCGATCTCCTCCTCTCCCGAGGTCGACTCCGACTCCGCATCGACTAGATCTCCTCCTCCCCCGAGCCCTACTCCGACTCTGATCTCCTCCTCTGATCTCGTCACCCAGATCTGACCTCCTCACAAGTCCCGCGCTGCCGCCTCCTTTTCCCCCCTCTTCCGCCTCGTCTTCGGCCCCATCATCAAGCCCCTCCAGGCCCTCAGTCAATTCTTTGGCTAAGGGTGAGGTAAGAGATTATGGTTTCATAAGGAGAAACTCAATCTGACCTTGTGTCATTATGCCACTGAGGGTCAATATATGACGAATCTTGATTTTCTGAAGCTCAGTAGCATTGGAAACACGGCAGAGGGAGACAGATCTTGATTACTGAGGCTCAGTGGTATTGGAAGCGCGGCCGAGGTGGATTTTCTGAGGGTTAGTAGCATTAAAATGGCGGCTGTGGTAAATTTTCTGATGGTCAGTAGCATTAGAGGTACATTTTCTGAAGGTCAGTATTTTTGCGAGTAATTTTGTAATTTATGAGTTAACGGATTCTGTTAGTTTTGGATGGAAACCTGTTGGTGGTAATTTTAAAAGGTAATCTTGTTATTGCTAAATATGAATACAAAATTGTAGTTATGGACTTATGGGTAAAAACCTCTTGAAATAAATTAGTGATTAATCAATTAGAAAATTACATTCTCATTAACTACCTTAATTATATATTTTTATTGGTTCCTTAACAATAACAATATTTCTTTCACTTATCATCATTTCAAAAATTAAGGAACATTGCCTTACATATCTACAATTCAAAAGCTTTTTGTGAAATTTACGTTTTGATAATTTAAACTTTCTCTTTTAAAGATAATTTTTCTATATTTCAGTAATTTACTTACAATCTAACTCAAATGTAGAGATTTAAGTTTTTAACCTATGTAGTAGGTTTTTATTCTTAATTACAACATAAAGATTAGATATTTATCTTTATAGCTAACCTAACTTCTAGGAATTTTCACATCAAACTCTTTCTGAAGTATTTTATCATTCCACTTCTAAAAAAAAAAAAAAAAAAAAGTATTCCATCATTCCAAATATCTCTTTCATAGGTTGAATCTGTAACTTATCCCAATATACATGTATCTAGCTATTGATTAGATAACAATTGGGAATGAAGAGTCCTAAAATATCATAACAATATACGAAAAGAAAAGTTCAAACCTAGAGCAAAATGTTTAGCATAAGAAAACTCAAGATACAATGATACGAAAAGAAAATATTTGAGAAAATATATCTCATGGATAACATACCTTATTAGTAAATTCAAAAAATTGAAATGAATGAGGAATACAAGTTCACAACAAGCTTGAAATTCTCTCTTATGGTCTACAAGAACAGGAGTAGTGTTTGTATTCTGAAATTTTGGTGTTGGCTATATATAAAGTTTTTCTCAAAGAAAATTTGAAATCATCATACATGAATTTAAAGCAATGAAAAATCAATGGATGAAACTTATCATGATAATTAGACATGTAGAATGAAATATTATAAATGGATGCTAGAATTGGGGAAATATTTTAGTTTAATGTTAGAAGCGCAAATTAGAGATGTAGAAAAAATAGCAAAGACAATGATGGAAGGCCATGGGTGTAGAATGAAAGAAAATTTATGCGTGGTTGTAATCTAATACATGCTTGCAGATTTAGGTTTTTATCTCATTTTCTCTAAATATTTTATGGTGTTGGTTGATATGTAGACAATCTGGTCATGTGTTACACCATCATCCACTACTTATGTTACTTATGGTAAGATAATCAAAGCACGTAATCCGGCTTAATTTCTGTATGAGTGATGATTTGAGGCATATCATATGGGATTTATGATGAGAATCATATCCATATACAAATCTAATTCTCACAGAAAATGACTACGTTAATAGTCTTGATTTTGGAAATGCGCACCAGTACGTCCGTTAAGGTTAAGCAAATTTAGCATGTAGCATTACTTATTTGCCTATACCCACCATCATTGAATTTTTCACTAAAAGTTAGTGAAATATGTGTAAGGATTCAAAGAGAATTACAATCCTTGATCCCACCGAGATTGAAACGGATCTACAATCTATGAGCTCTGGTAGATGTGTCAAATTGCGCCGCCATAGCGCACAATGATTGATATTTTGCGATGAGTAAGTATTTATGTGGGCTCCAACTATGTCCGCTTATGTAGAAAGCTTGACATGCGATCTCTTTACCGCTAAATTTACGAATTGTACGTCACTTTAATGAGACAGTCTTTCTGTCGTTAGGGGGAGATAAGAACAAGAATGTTCAAGTGGAACGACATGAATTGTCGTGGTTTGTCTCACTCCGTCTCATTATGATCCCCACATATCACAAGGTGAATGTGAAATACTTGATCTCCATAATATAACAGATTCGATGCATGACTCATTCATGTATATCGAAAAAGTGACGAGATCATATAAACGTGCTGCAAACATGCCTGTAAGAATTAATATTCTATCAAGAGAACATGACGCTATCCAAAGGGAATTGGGCATTACGCCGCCGCTATGTATGGTGGCATTATGCCGCCATAAAAGTGGTTACATGAAGTCACATGCCGTGGCTCCTCAAGAGAATGAGGGAGGCCTTTAAGTTCGATAACTACTCGCCAAGAAAGAAAGCGAGTTTGGCACAACTTAATCCACGGATCAATGATAGTCAAATCCGTCTCAAGTGATAATTCTAGATTATGATCAATGGAGGATGCCTCGATTAATCCTTAAGAATATGAGATCTCTACAAATTACACTAGTGTACATAAGGACATGCACTAATGAGTATGATATCGAACCATACTTAGTTGATATATATCAGCCTAGTAGATTGGCCTAAATGGAAAGAAACGATCCAGTTTAAACAAATAGATAGGTCTTTGGGTAGGTGATGCCGACACCGCAAGTGTAAATCCTATCATATATATCTTTGTTAGAAATCGTAGTGAGAAAAAGAGTTTAGACTCACCTTATAGAACAACGTCACTCACTAAACACCCTGGTATCAATTACAAAGAGATATGCTCTCATAATGGATGTCATTGCACTCCACTACCTTGTCAATTGGTAGTTTTTGAAAAATTGACCATGTCGTAGCATATGAATGTGGTCATAACATATCTTTCGGGGGATCTATATCAAGAGATATACATGAAAATTCTAAATGGACTTCATCTCGAATCAAGTGGCTCTAGACCACGGAGCACGTTTGCATAAGGATTTGAAAACATTCACTAAGTGACTACTTGATTGGAAAGAGATATAGTGAATTATTCCTTTGCGTGTTCATTTCGGATTTACGTAGACTTTTGTTGGAATTAAGAGATGTCACTATTCGAAGTTAAGAATGAAAAAGGTCTTCGGAAGACATGGTCTCGAATGCACACGAGGACTGTATTGATGGTGCTTATCCATCAACTGTATACAAGATGATAAAGAAGTGTTGGGAGTGGAAATTCTCTAGACGAGTACAATGACGCATTATTGTACTAAAAGCTGTATACAAGACCCGGCCTTTCATACGCTGTAAAACTATCCCAAAAGTGAAATCAGAAAATCTGTCCAGTTTTGTAGGTCAAATTTGACGAGACCTACAAGGCAACTCACTCATTGGAAAATGGTTAAATTGGTACCATTGGAAAGGTCTACGTGTCCTCTTTCTAAAAACATCAACCATTTGATCATATATATATATATATATATATATATATATATATATATATCATATTGAATGAGTTATAGCTAGTTTAGCAAAGTAGGACGAATTTCAGAAAATTGCACATCAGTCAACTTCTACAGAGCTTTGTAATCAGTTCGGGATGAACTATGTTATGAAACATATAAGGTTGGAAAGCTACGGTTGTGTAGTTTCTAAAATATCTTACGGTTTGTTCATATATTTTTCTTAAGTAAATTTATGGCTATTTTAAGTGCACGAATATCATGTTAGGCGTGAATATTATTTTCAACTCTAACTTATATTCTGAGTTCTCAAGCAGCCTTCTCCTCAAGATTAAAGTGAAATTGATCAGGTTTGAGGACATACAGCAAGATTTACTCAATCATTGTCTAATACCAAGTCTGGAATACATGTCAAAGTATTGATATGCTAAAGTTATTGAAGCTCCCATGATGTAAGTTAAAATCAGGGGAGGTGCAGACATCCGAGAGAGTTAGCACATTACATGTCACTGATAGGAGCACAAAGTGCTACGATATTAATATGTTTATGCCCTCGTTTATGATTTGTTTAGCCCTTATTTATCTAAGCTCGAGTCATAATTTAGATTAGCGAATAATTAGTAGAGTTTTGCTAAAATGTGCTTAAAAGCTGGAAATTTACAGAAAATTAACAGAAAATTTACAGAAAATTTACAGAAAATTACAGAAAATCGAAGTCATTCTATGTTTCGTTGAATCTTTAAAGCTTCTATGTTGCTTTTGATGGGTTTTCCTTCTCTTATGAGCAATACACACATATATGATCGAGCAATGGAAAAAGTTTGAGTAATTTGAGCGAGAGAAACTACCGGAAATTACTATGCAAATTCAGATACAGTAGGTTCCAGGAATTTCCTGGGCACATCACTCAACTTCCAGAATTTCCCCAATACAGCTCATTTAGAACTAGATAGCATGCCCAAATATGCATAAAAAGATCTCTGAGTCTAGTTTCCACAAAATTTAAAATCGCATCAATAGCTATTTTCTGGAGGAAGTTATGCCCGATTGAAGATACAAAGGTCAAATCTACCGAGAAGAGAAGCAAGTATCGGACACTCACCAGCCAGCGCGCGCAACAGCTCAACACAGCCGCGCAGCCAAGGCACCGAGCACACCGAGATGCATCAGACATGGGCATCACTTGTCCGACTCGTATCCAAGACAAAGCCAAGTGTATCCGAAGGCGTATCCGAGGCGTGTCCGCCGATGTTTTGACCTATGGCACCACTTATCGGATACTGACATCACGTATCCGATATGGGCACCCACACCACGCACATGCAGCCCTTGCTGCAGCCTGCCGTTACGATGCCTTGCTTATCGATGTCACCATTGTGCGCTTGTGAGCCTCGCCACACCTTGCGCTAACCTGTCAAGCACATGCGTGCATGCGCGCACGTATCCGGATCCAGCCGAGAAGACTTCGCACGCCAGCACACGCCAACCCATGCCAGACTGCAAGCACGCGCGCGCGCGCTCCTGTTACCCTGCACCCGAGAGCAAGGCATTTTGTCGGGAAGTTTCTAATGAGCATTCCAAGCTATTCTCTACCTTTCTTTGTGGCTGTAATTATTCCTAAGGATGCTAGGAAGAATGGCAGGCGTGTAAAGATCAAGTCAAGACTTGCAACCATAAGGAAGAGCAACCCTAGAGGAATACGGAAAGCCTATTCCGGCAAGGAAAGGGAAAGTACAATATCGGCTGCAACGAGGAAAGCTTAGCTGAACTAGGAGAAGTTTCTGCCGAAACCTTGAAGGAAAAGAGAAGACAATAATCTGCAATATATCAAGAATTAAATCGGCAAGGAATCCTAGAAGGAAAGGAAGAGGAAATCAAACCAAAACCAGTAAGGAAATCATCTTTTCCTTTGCCGATTCACATTAGGTTTCTTTGCCGAGTTTGTGCAGCCTTCTCCCTATAAAAAGCCTAACTTTTCCACAGAAAAAGGGGTCACATTCAAAAGCAAAAGCTCTAGCAAAGAGCTCTACCAAAATTCTCCAAGAATCCTACAAAGAAAACCTAGCCGAAACACATCTTCCATCACCACCAAAAACACCCTAGCCGTACCTCCATCATCATCATCGGATCAACACGACTTGAAGCTCCAAAGGTGTTCGAAAAGTGTGATATACTCTCTACTTTCGGTTTTGTAATTATTTCTTTATACCTATGTTAAACTTTGTCTATGAAGTTAGCATGTATTCTTGGTTTCAAACTTTATGTCTATGTTTTGTTTGGATTAAAATTTGGTTTTATAAATTGCATGTTCAATTCGTTTTCTATATTTTTAATTGGTTTTGGGAGTTAAAAAATCGGATTGCATGATAATTTGTAAAGAAAAGATGTTACAAAATAGTAAATAGGATAACCGGCAAGCATGTTATTTTAGTTATAGTTTCGGTCTTGGTTTATTCTTTAAATCTGTGTGCAATAAAGATTGCTGCTCTATACAAACGCGATGTACTCAGGGTATCGATCTCATTAGCCAAAATAATCATAGGTTAAATCAAACGTTTAGTTGCTTAACTTGTGGTATTTTTAGGGATAGAGTGGTTTAAAGAATTTAAATGTCGATGTGAGAAGAGTGACGCCTTACTTGCTAACATGTCTCTGACTAAAAAGACTTTGTGCTTAGTACTTGTTATGTTTGTTTTCTTCGTTTAGAGTTCTCAAATATGACTAGTAAAACTTTAAGGTTAGGCGTTTAGTCACTTAAAATACATGAGGAGTCTTAATCGATTAGTGAAACCGTTTGGGAGCTAATTAGGTTGGAACTAAGTCGAGTCTAGAACACTTTAATATGGTATCGTGAGTCTTGTTTGCTAAATTGTTATGTGTTTTGATGACTTTTGTGTTAGTGCTTTGTGAAAGAATGTGGACCAACATGTACATAATAGATTTAGGTTTAATTTTGCATCTCATATCCGTACCCTTAGTTTTAGGGGCGGTAGCAGCAGCAATGCCGAGCCTTAGATAGGGCAGCCCATGGTTGCCGAACCTCACTCTTCAACCCCTATGATTTCGTGTGTTTATATGTATATAAGTGTGACGTTATGTGCATATATGTTCGTGTTTTATTTAACATTCTCATGTTTCAGGTACCCTTAATCTCCGGCTAGAACGATCCCTACTTGTTTATACTACTAACGATATTTTGTAGGGTTATCATTGCTTGCGTGCCTATGGTATTCGACCAATTTTTGGCGCCGTTGCCGGGGATTAGAAAAGCTTGATTTGTGTGAATGTGTTGTATATAATATTGCTGAAAATTTGTAAAGTTGTAAAGTTTTCGATTTTATTTGGGATTTGTAAAGTAGAAATATGCTTCGGCATGTAGAGTTTAAATTTCAAAAATTGTATGATGTATAAAGAATGTATGCTTGTAATAACTTAGTTTAAATTGCTAGGAAGTGTAGAGAATTATTTGTGTTGAATTTGTTTGAGTTTTGAGGGGAAGAGGAAGTAGGCAATGTCACTTTTGTTAATATTAGCCTTAATCCTTCATGTTATCTTTTGAAGTTTTATGAGGTTGAGGGCGGCTTTTATTGACACTTGTGGTACTGACAACACGATTATTCTCAACTGAGTAAGGGGCATAAAGGTTCGCATATTAGTGTGTGTTGTCTCGACTTAGTATCGAGGTTTGTAAAACTAGATCTCAGAAGCCCACAGACTGATCATTCTTCTCGGTGAAGAGATCGATAGGGGACTTGTCCTCCGTGGAACCAACAAATGAGTCTTGCCTTGAGCTATTTTCGGATGATACATGCTAGCCTTCTGAAATCACGGAACGATTGTGTCTAGTCGATAGTGTTTCTGCACAAACCCTGGGGCCTGGTAGAGACTGGTAAATCTTCGTACTAACTCCTGCAAACCTGCTTACTAAGGGGAATACCGGGCGGGCCGGTCTTCTCCTCTCCGATGCCTAAGTTAGTATAGTTGGAATAGATATAACTTAAGCACGTATATAAGCGGTAGGAAGGATCAGTTACCTGTTAATGAGGGTAGTTGGGGCCCTTATATAGGTGGCCAGGAGTGAGGTCTGGCCTTACCCTTCAATGTGGGACTGGTTCCCTTCTGCTTGCACACCAAAGGGCAGCTTTGGTGACCTCTTGGGAAGGCAGGAGCCCCCGGACCCCGGGCCCCTGGTAGCAGGATAGACTGCTGGACCCCGAGGCCGGGTTCTGGTGATCCTATCCCGGGCCCTGGGCCGGTCCCTGGTGCACTAGCTGCGGGTCTGCGGGCCTGCTGTAGCCCCTCTGTGGCTACTGTCAACAAGTCCCCCAAGTTCCCGGTCAAGTGCAATCTTGAATGGGGACTTAATCTGTCTTGCCCTTGCCCTGCAGACCCGCAGGGTTACCAACCCAACAGTGCCCAGTCCCCCAAGTCCGCGTTGAAGATTGGGCGTGACCGGGGTGAGTACCTGTTTACCGATGGTGAGCAATAATTTATGAGTACGTTTACAATATTAGTACTGTGCTCAAGTGTTGTGGTGTTATGAGCATGGAGTGGGGTGAAACCCGGAAAGTATATGAGATGATGCCATGCAATAGATGTGTGCATGGAATGATAATGGAGCGTTGAAATCCGCCATGCCATAGATGTGTGCATGGAATGATAATGGGGCGTTGAAATCCGCCATGCAATAGATGTGTGCATGAGATTTCGACCGGGCGCTCTGCCATATCGGTACGAAGCGGAATTCACTGGGCCTCTACCGGGCGTTCTGCCAAATCGGTACGAAGCGGAGTTCACTGGACCTCTACCGGGCGCTCTGCCAAATCGGTACGAAGCGGAGTTGACTGGGCCTCTACTGGGCGTTCTGCCAAATCGGTATGAGGCGGAGAGCATGGGACCTCGATCGGGCATTTTGCCATATCGAGACGAGTCCATATTACTAGGCTGCGACCTCGACCGGGCGTTCTGCCAAATCGGTACGAGTCAGCGTATGGGACCTCGACCGGGCGTTCTGCCATATCGAGACGAGTCCATATTGCTAGGCTGCGAGGCGGTGGCCCCGGTGTTGCGGTCTGTTGTGGCGCCGGTCAACACTTGCTAGTTCTTCTCAGCTTGTATTGGAATAAGCGTTGAGGCAATGGGGTGGCGTTGAGGTGACAAGTCTCGCCGTAGAGCCCCAGATTGATCGCAGTTCAGTGCGATGCAGGGTTTTTATCCTGCTGGACAAGAGTACATGTGTTAGATGTAAACTCACCCGGGTGTATAAAGCCCATGCCGGTCGAATGTTCTCATGACCGGGGTCGTGCCATGGAGCCGGGGTGGACCTCGACCGGGCGTCCTGCCATATCGAGACGAGTCCCCCAGTGAGATGCCATGGGCCGGTGGATCTCGTTCCAGGAAAAAAAACTCTCGAGCCGGTTGGATGATCATAACCGGTGAGATGGTCTCGCGTCGGTTGAATGTTACGTAACCGGTGAGATGCCATGCAGCCGGTTGAATGATACCTAACCGTGAACTGCCATGGTACCGGATGGATGGCTCATACCCGGAACAAAGCTCTCGAAGCGGTTGAAAAACTCGGCGGTGAGAGGTGCCATGCAGGCCGGTTGAATGATACCTAACCGTGAGCTGCCATGGTACCGGATGGATAGCTCATACCCGGAACAAAGCTCTCGAAGCTGTTGAAAAACTCATAACCGGTGAGAGGTCTTCAAGCCAGTTGAAAGATCATAACCGGTGACTTGCAGTGAAGATGCCATGCAGCCGTGGAGCCTGGGGAAGTGGGGGGGGGGGGGGGGGGGGGGGGGGGGGGGGCGGCCTGACGCCTCGTTTCCCGCTCCTAACTCCCTTACCTGTCGCCAGAAGGCGGGACAAGTAGCTGACATGCATTTAAGGAGGAAGTCCATCAGTCCCATCAGTTATGATGGCGTGGGCAGTTTACTGATACTGGGACACGTGCTGATAGGGAGCGGTCTGAGATGGAAGGCCTGGATTCGCGAGCGTTTGAGTTGCTCTGATTGCGTGTTTGGGGGGATTACAAGCGCCTAGGGCACCGAACCTCTCTATAAAAAGGGCTTGCTCTGCCTTCTTTATTCTGTTTTGCTTCTTGCTCAGAGAGACTAAGAGAAAGAGAGAAATCCGGCGAAAGCTCTGTGGAGGTGCCCCGCGACATCCGTTGCCTCAAGTGTTCTTTTACTCTTCTCCTACCATTGCTCGCTGCTTTCACAGGGCGGACTTTCCTCGGTTGAGCATACTAATCGGTAAGTTCTTGCTTTCTTTGCCTGGTGTTGTTCTTGTTTTTCTTTTCGGGGTTTTTGCGGCGGGGGGGAAGGGATCTCTGTCGCCGACTAAGTTGTTTTAAGCGGAGCGTCTGCGGTAGACTTGGGGAGGGGCCGCAGAGGGCGCTGTTCTAGCCTGTTGCTGACCAGCGCTAGGGATTTGTTTTTTCTTCCCCTTAGGTTAAAAATGTCTTCTGCAAGTTCTGATGGGGCTTCCGAATCGACCGACAGGCGTCCCATTGTGGATGATGAGGAAAGACTGGAGAACTGGCTCGGTTCGGAATAGCCGGCGTCCGAAGCCGCTGACCGTTCCCGGAGCGGGGCTTCGACTTCCGGGTCCTCAGGGTCTGAGGAGATACCGCACGGGGTGCGCCTTGCTGGTGCTCCGCCCGTAAGCTACACCATCGGTAGAGGGAAGGGTCCCGTGGTGTGCGATGAGCCGGAGGGTAGCATGAGTCCCTCAGAGATTGCTGCGTTTCGGGAGACGTGGAGTATCCCGGATGAGGTGGCGCTACGGCCACTGAATCCCGGAGAGTCAGCCTGTAACCCTGAGGCATGTTGGGTTGCCGTGCATCTAGACCAGTTTCGCCACTGGTTCTCGCTCCCGCTGCCAGACTTCGTGCAGTACATGCTTAGTGCACTGCAAGTATCTCCCGCGTAGCTTCCAGGGCTCCAGTGGAGGCGACTGCTGAGCCTCGGCTGCCTGTACGAGTTTTCCGGGATGAGTATGCCAACGGTAAACGAATTCCGGGCACTGTACAGGTTGTCCCACTCGAAGAAGCGAGGGTCCCGGGGTTGTCTATCCTTCAACGCCCGGCGCTTTCAACCTATCATCATCAATATGCCTACTTGGGTGGATAACAACTGGAGGAAGAAGGTGGTGATGGCGGGCGGTAAGTGGCAGAAGAGGAGTAAGATGTACCGGGTTCCTGGTGCCTTCCAGCCCATTGGGGATCAATCGTTCGAGCTGTCCGAGTTGGAGCATGAGAGGATCACGACCATACTCGGATGTTGGGATGATCTCGAACGGAGCTCTTACAACTTCATCCGGCGAGAAGTGCTGGAGCATTGCTGTCTTGGGCGAGATCCCGGTGCGTAGCAAGTGCTAGCGGTGATACTTTTGCTAACTTTAAATGCTAACCTTTGCTCGTCCTGCAGGTGCATCTTCCCGGGCGGTCATCAAACCCGAAACCTCTCTATCCATGGACGGTGAAGAGCTTCTCGCTATGCTGAAGGAGAAAGGCGAGGCCGTTTCACGGACCTCCGTGGACGAGGAATCTGGTCGGCTAACGGTTCATCCCGAACCGCGGGCCATGGATGTGGAGGACGAAGGCTACGTCCTGGCTCGTGTGAAGAGCGATCCTGCTGCGCCCAAGGCGGGACCCGGCAAGGGCAAGACTACCGGGGGGCCACTGAAGATTCCCGGTGGAGTGAGCCGGATTCCATACCGGCTAGGGTCAGTCCTGCTCGTCACCCGGGTGACCCGATCAAGCGCACAATCTTCTTCGCCTGACGGCCAGGGTGAGAAGAGGCGGAGGATTATGGACGTTCCTCCCTCCACGCTGGTGACGCTGACCGGTGGGTCGTCCGGTGAGAATCTGGCCAAACGGCTCAAGGTAACCAGCGGTGCATCGAGTTCCGCTGGGCAGAAGGCTGCCGCTGCCCGGCAGAGTAGCCCCGCGCCTGCGGAGGCTCGGAGGGCAAGCCCGGAGAGTGCACTCGCCCGGCAGCTGGCGGCAGACTTGGCCGGCCTTGGTCTGGACAGGGCTGAGGTCACCGGAGCCTTGGCGGGCGGGAAGCGCCAAAAGTTCAAGGAATCGGTCCTGCAGGTAAGAATTGCCCGGTGCCACCGTACCGCTCGAAACTCATTTCCTCTATTGCTTGCTTAACTGGCTCTGTTGTTATGCAGCTGCTGTACAATCTGTACCAGCCCGATCCGAGCGAGGAACTGAAGAGGCAGGTGGCCGAGCTGACAGAAACCCGAGAGCGGCTGGAAGCAGAGAGGTCTCGGCTGGAGCGGGAAGGCCAGATTGGAGGAGAGGGCCAAGAAGCAGGTGGCCAAGCTGGAGGAGCAGGTCCAGAGCCTGGAGAGGGAGAAAGAGCTGGCTGAGGAGGAGAAGGCCGAGCTGGAGGCCAAGGTGGATGAGCTCCAGGTGGGAGCTGCCGCTGTGCGCGCCGCCTCTGCCGCTGCGGCCGGGGAAGAGGACCCGGAACTGTACGAGCGGGTTGTTCTCAGATATCATGAGAGCGATCAGTTCCTTCAGTTCCTGGAGAAGGCCAGGGAATCGGGCATCGCTGATGCGTACACCGAATGGGAGCAGAAGGGGTACCTGGATACTTCTCGGATGCCGAAGGCTGCTGATGAAGATATTCATGAGCAGTCGGATATCCATGAGCAGTCGGTGGAAGAGCAACCGGAAGGGGATGGTGGACCTCAGATTGCTGAAGGCGCGGCTGCTTCATCCGGAGAGGCTGGTGGATTGCCCGCTGAAGGTGGAGGCGTAGCTCCTTAGGATTTTGCCTTTGCTCTTTTTGTAAACTTGCCGGAACGGCCTCTGCTTGTATTATCCCTTGACTATGAATATACTTGAATTGGTGGGACTGGTGGAATTTTTCTTGAAAGTAGTTTGTATATACATCTTGATGTTACAACGGTCGAACCGGCGATATGCCAAACTAACCTCCTGGAGGCTCGGCGAGTCTACCAACCCCGGTCTTGCTCCCGGTCGGGATCTGCTCTCCTTTCCCCTATATACCGTTGGAGCTGGCCGTTACTAATCAAACCCTCCACTGCTGTTTTGAGAGCACAGCACTGGCTCGTTCGATGAGTAGCCTCATTATGATAGGAGTAGTACTTGCCCGTTTGCGCCATGGTAAGCTTCCCCTTTGGGTACTTTCTCCAGGGCGGTGGTGGAATGATGTTCCCGTTCTCAAGCAAAATGTCCTCATACGAAGAGGTGAGAGCGGTGAAAACCTCTTGACCGGCCGGTTGTGCTGGCATGATTTCCAGGGGGCGTTCTTGCCGGTACTGTGCCGGCTTGTGCTCGTTCTGGGGTCGGTCATGATAGGGCCTTTGCTGCCGTTGCCCCCAATTTCTGCTGGGCCGGCTCGGCTGGGCGGATCGGTTCTCGGTCCGCTGGCTGGTCTTGTCTTCTTGGCGGGGTGGGGGGTGCTCTTCCCGGGGGTGGTCTTCTTGCTACTGCTCTTCCCGCTTCCTCTTCAGCAGGTGCTGCCCGTACGTCTCGTGATCGGCCTGGGCGTGCCGGATGGCCATTGCCATTAACTCGTCATATCCCTGCGGGAGTTCCACCAGCATGGCGTAGGAAAATTTTCCCGGTCGGAGCCCTTGCTTGAACGCCATCTCGGCGATACCTTTGTCAAGGTTCCGAACCCCGGCCGTTGCCGTCTGCCATCGGTTGACGAAAGTCCTCAATTCCTCGCCGGGCGCTTGCATGCAGTTGAAAAGGATGGTCGATGTGCGGGCTCCCTCGACCTTGAGGATGAAGCGGTCTACAAACCGGTCGGCCAACTGCTCGAAGGCCTCGATTGAGTTTGCCGGGAGTTCATAAAACCAGCTGAGCGCCTCCCCAGACAGAGTTTATTGGAAAATGTTGCAGCATACTGCATCAGAGTAGCCTTTGGAGCATGTCTGGGACCGGAAACTATCCAGGTGCTGGTACGGGCAGCCGGACCCTGAATAGGTGAGCTTGAGGGACTTCTGGTTACCAGACCTCCCCGATTCCATAACCCTGTGCGAAAAAGGGCCCATGCGCTCGTTGAACCATGCGCCTTCCATCGGCCGTGCCGCTCTTCTCTCGCTGGCCTCCATTTGGGCCTTCAAATCTGACACAGTGTCGATGAGCATTTGCAACGCCCGTGCAGTCGAGGTTACGGTTTCATCCTCGGACGAAGTGTGGGGCTGGCGAGGTGTCAGCGTGTTCTTTGGCGGGGCCCTGCCGGCCGGTGAATCTGCGCGCCCGGGATCACTGGGCCTACCGCCCGATGACTGCCCCGCTTCAAACTACTGAGATCGAACTGGCGGGGGTGCCTGTGCCTTGACTAAAGCGTCGTTGCGCTGTTGTCCTCTCTCCAGGGCGGCGTTCACCGCCTCCATTTCTTCATACCGAGCGTTGGACCTGGCTCTATCCCGGTCGCCCTCCTCACGCAGGCGACTGACCTCTGCGGCTATTGCCCGTATCTCTCCCGCCATACTGCTCTGGTCGAGGCTGTACGTGGTGTCTCGGTCACTGTTGCAGCGCGGGCTCTCCTCTCGGTCACTCGGATCATCCGAGAACGTCAGAGAAAAGCCCCGGTGCACAGGCCTGTCTTCAGTTGCCGGGCCTTTGCCGCGCGAGCTGTCGTGGTTTGGCCCCGGCATGCTGGTCGGCCTCCCACAGCTCCCGCCTTCCTGATCACCCTGGTCGCCGCGCTGCTCTCGCATAACGACCGGGGTGGAGACAAGCGTTTACACTGGTACAACACGCTGCTCCTCGGTGGTATTTCTTTCCTGTCTTGCTTCCGAACTCTCTGCCATCGGTAGTGCTTAAGTGGTTTCTTGTCCAAACTTCCCACAGACGACGCCAATTGTTTCTGCACAAACCATGGGGCCTGGTAGAGACAGGTAAATCTTCGTACTAACTCCTGCAAACCTGCTTACTAAGGGGAATACCGGGCGGGCCGGTCTTCTCCTCTCTGATGCCTAAGTTAGTATAGTTGGAATAGATATAACTTAAGCACGTATATAAGCGGTAGGAAGGATCAGTTACCTGTTAATGAGGGTAGTTGGGGCCCTTATATAGGTGGCCAGGAGTGAGGTCTGGCCTTACCCTTCAATGTGGGACTGGTTCCCTTTTGCTTGCACACCAAAGGGCAGCTTTAGTGACCTCTTGGGTAGGCAGGAGCCCCTGGACCCCGGGCCCCTGGTAGCAGGATGGACTGCTGGACCCCGAGGCCGGGTTCTGGTGATCCTATCCCGGGCCCTGGGCCTGTCCCTGGTGCACTAGCTGCGGGTTTGCGGGCCTGCTGTAGCCCCTCTGTGGCTACTGTCAACAGATAGCACCTAGGCCGTATGTCCACCAAGCCTCAAAGCTTAGATAGGTTCGGCATGAGTGGTTTTCTGTGCTTAAAAAAAAACGTTTTGTGTGGTTCAAACTCTTGAGGTATACTGGATAAAGCATGATACTACCGGGGGCTGCATCAGTCCATTGCACGGTTATCTCCTCTGCTCCACGTACCTTGAGAGTTGGAACAAATTTTTAAAAGCAATTAGACTTAGAGATTACATGACCACATAAATTATTGTCACTTTATGCTCTTCTTGCCGATTGCATGTTTCTTGCCGATTGTGTGTATATGTGTGCCATTCTTTGAAAAATGTTTGTAATCGCCAATGCCGTGGCTTGTAATGATGTATATTCTTGCTTTTTATTTCTTTACTAGATTCTAACTTGTTTAAATGTTGCAATTTTCAGAATAAGTATATGTCCAAATCTTATATTTGGATACGAGATCATCAAGGTCGATTGTAACGTTTGAACCAAGAGTTCGCCGAGCTCTCCTTCCATCATCTCGTCTTCGTGTGACCTTCAAGGTCCCGAGTTTGAAACCTTTGCTGAGCCAATTGTTGAGCTACCAAGAATGCCTTCGATTAGAGCTCAAAATGGTCATGTTACCGGTGGAGGGGGAGCCTCACCCTCAAACATAATTTATCCTCCTTTGGAGGCCAACAAGACCAGTGAGATAGAATTGAGGAGTGAATTCCTCCATAAGTTGAAGTCATTTTATGGATTGCCAAGTGAGGATCCAAACAAGCTCTTGCAATGGTTCAACTTCACCACCGAGAGCATGTGTCCAAGAGGGACTGATTTGCAACACTTCAAGATGAATGCTTTTCCGTTCTCATTGGAAGATCAAGCAAATGAGTGGTTGTTTGAGGTTCCTAGAGGCCGAATTACCTCATGGAATACAATGGTAGATCAGTTCTTGCTCAAATACTTTCCCGCTTCGCATATCACGGATCTAAGGAAGTAAATTACTAGTGTGAAGCAAGCCGGAGATGAAACTTCCTTCAACTACTTCAAGAGGTTCAAGTCCCTCATCTCTTTGTGTCCATCGCATGGCATTAGCGAGGGACTCTGGTTGCAATATTTCTATGAGGGGTTGCGCGTAATGGAGAGGGAGTTTCTTGATTCGGCCGCGGGAGGTAGTTTCTTGGAGTTGGATGCTACACCGGCAAGAAATTTGCTGGAGATTCGAGCTTTGAATAACCAACAATTTGGCATGGCATGCGATAATGCAATAAGGAGCGAGAAGGTGCATGAAATGTCCTCAAGCTCGAAATTGGAGGAGAAAGTTGACAAGCTTGCCGACTTGGTGAGTAACATGATGAAGGAGAAACGTGCCTTAGTTTGTGACTTGTGCACCGAGAACCATGAAACCGAGCTATGCCCTCAACATTCATCGAGTGAGGGAGTAGAAAAGTGCAATTTCATTGGTTTTCAAAGAGGACAAAGGTATGGCAACTTCAATCCGAGGTTCAATGATCATCCGAACGTTCAATGGGTGCTCCGTGACAATGTATTGAGAGGACCAATGCAGCCGAGCCAAGGGGGGCAGCCAAAGGCACTCTTTGTGCCACGGCCACAGTTTCAGCCGAGCCAAGGAGGGCAGTCGAGCCAGGCAACCTTTCAACCAAGCCATGCTATGCTGAGCCAGGTGCAAGGAGGATCGAGTAATCCTAACTATGATGCTTTGATTCAATCTCTTTCGGGTGCTACTCAAGTGTTGCTTGTGGGGCAACAAAATCACTCGAAGGACATAGGCGAGCTCAAGACTCAAATGGGGCAAGTTGTGGACTTCATGGGAAGATTTACCGAGCAAAGGAAGTTGCCTAGCAATACGATTCCTAATCCGAGGAACGAGCAAGCTAAGGTGATTAAAACTCGTAGTGGAAGGGAGTTGTTGCCTCCAAGGAGCCCCAAGAAGTCGAGCATGCCATTCGACGTGATAGAAGAGGAGGAGGCTACTGCTGGACCTGCAATTGCTGGCAGCAGCAAGGCCGAGAGAGAAGCTGCCGAGCAGCTAAACCAACATGGGGCAGTGCTGCCGAGGAAAGGAGGGCTGCCGAGAGGGAGCGATTGCACAATGAGCTAGAGAAGGATCCCACCATGTCCAAGAAGGAGTTACAGCTGAGCCAAGCAAGCAAGGGAGGGGTGCCGAACTCAAGCATTCCCTTCCCTTCGCGCTTTGTAAGATGAAAAAAGGATAAGTCTGACGAGGAAGTGTTGGAGATTTTCTGGAAAGTGTAAGTCAACATCCCTTTGTTGGAATGCATTAAGCAAGTGCCTAAGTATGCTAAATTTCTAAAAGAGTTGTGTACGCCAAGGAAGCATACAAGGGAGACTCATGTGGTGACAATGAGCGAAACGGTTTCGGCCGTTATTCAAAGAAAGTTGCCACCAAAGATGAAGGATCCGGGAAGCTTCAACATGCCTTCTGTGATAGGCAACACTCACTTCGACGATGTTATGCTAGGCTTGGGAACGTCGATCAATATCATGCCTCTCAATGTTTATCAAACGTTGAGCATATGACATCTCAAGAAGGACAATGTCATCATACAACTAGCGGATCGCTCAAGCAAGTATCTGGAAGGCTATGTGGAGGATGTGCTTGTGCAACTGAACCAATTGATCTTTCCGGCCGATTTCTATGTGGTTGAAATGGAAGACTCGCCGGTTAATAGCACGCAATTACTACTTGGCCGGCCATTCATAAGGACGGCACACACGAAAATAGATGTTGCCGAGGGCAATTTGACAATGGAGTTTGATGGTGAGGTGATAAAGTTCAATGTTTTTGATGCCATGAAATTCCCTATTGCCGATTTGAAGGAGTGCCAAGCTAGAGACGTTTTGCAGGAGGTCGAGCAAGTTATGTCAACCTTGCTTGATGCATAGCAACTGGCGGTCGGATTTGACAAGATGGGAGAGCGACTTCGTGAAGAGTACCAAGAAGCAATCGAGCCGAGCCTAAGAGAGGCTACTGCCGAGCTTGATGCCGTACCATATGATGAATGCCTAAGCACGCACACAATAATAAACCCTACAAAAGATCGTTAGTAGTATGAGCAAGTAGGGATCGTTCTAAGCCGGGATTAAGGGTACCTGAAACCTGAGAATGTTAGTTGTTTCTGCACAAACCCGTAGGCCTGGTAGAGATAGATGAATCCAAGCGTGATCTCCTGTAAACCTGCTTACTAAGGGGAATACCGGGCGGGCCGGTCTTCTCCTCTCCGATGCCTAAGTCAGTACAGTTGGGATGAATAGATAACTTAAGCACGTATGATAAGAGGTTGGAGAAATCAGTTACCTATTAATGAGGGTAGTTGAGGCCCTTATATAGGTGGCCGGGCGTGAGGTCTGGCCTCACTCTTCGATGTGGGACTGGCTTCCTTCTGTTTGCACACCAAAGGGCAGCTCTGGTGACCTCTTTGGCATGCTGGCGTCCCCGGTCCCCGGGCCCCTGGTCACAAGGTAGGCCGCTGGACCTCGGGTCTGGGTGCTGGTGATCCTGCTCCGGGCCCGAGGTCGGCCCCGGGTGCACTGGCTGTGGGTCTGAGGGCCTGTTGTAGCCCCTTTGTGGCTACTGTCAACAAGTCCCCCAAGTTCCCGGTCAAGTGCAATCTTGAATGGGGACTTAATGTCTTGCTCCTGTCCCGCAGACCTGCAGGGTTACCAACCCAACGGTGCCCAGTCCCCCAAGTCCGTAATGAAGATTGGGCGTGACCGGGCGTTCAGTCAGTGGGGGCGTGGTGAGTACCATGCCGGAACGAGTCGGAGAGTGCATGGGATCTCGTCCGGGCGTTCTGCCATGTCGGAACGAGTCCCCCAAGTTTCCAAGGCGAGTAGCCCAGTGGTTCGGCCCAGCTTGTGCTGGAATAAGCGTGGGGTAGGATTGCTAGCGTGCGGGGAGGCTTGTTGGTGCATGGAATAAGCCAATAGGTACCCCGATGTTGCGGTCATGTTGAAGCACCGGTTAACACTTACTAGTTCTTCTCAGCTTGTGTTGGAATAAGCATGAGGTAATGTGCAGGTTTGTTAGCCTGCGGGGAGACTTGTTTTGTGTTAGAGAAACAATCTGCCTGGTGGGGTGGCGTTGAGATAACGAGTCTCGCCATGTATCCCCAAATGTATCACAGTTCAGTGTGATGCAAGGTTTTTTTCCTGCTGGACAAGAGTACATGTGTTAGATGTAAACTCGCCCGAGTTTATAAAGCCCATGCGTTTGGAAGCCTTGAGTTATTGCTGGCTCGTTCCTGCCCGCAGGCGAAGGAAAGTGACTAAACCGGAGGAATGCCTTGGAGCCGGTTGAATGTCACATGACCGGTGGAATGCCATGGAACCGGTTGAATGCTACAGAACCGGTGAGGTGCCATGGAACTGGTTGGATTGGCCGGTTGGATACTTCATAACCGGTGAGATGCTGCGGAGCCGGTTGGATACTTCATAACCGGTGAGATGTTGCGGAGCCGGTTGGATACTTCATAACCGGTGAGATGCTGCTCCTTGGTTTGAGGTTGACTGTTGGGGAAGTGGGGGGAGTGGACGCCTCGGCTTGCGCTCCTATCTCCCCTAACTGCCGCTTGTAGGTGGGACATGTGGCTGACATGCAATGAAGGGGAGAGCCCATCAGTCCCATCAGTTATGATGGCATAGGAGCTTTATCGATGCTGAGACACGTGTCAGCAGGGAGCGGTCTAAGATGGATGGGATCTGCGGCTGGGGTTGCCTCTCTTTTATGCTTGCCCTAATTATCAACACGGTGTAGTTTTGCCGCCTATAAGATGCTTCGCCACCCCCCCCCCCCCCTCCTCTCCTCCTGCCGTATTTTGCTGAAGCTTGGCTCTTCGTTTGCCGTCTGTTTGTACTGTTATCTTGCTACAGAGCTAAATTTTGTTCTTAGGTTTTATGGCATCTGGGAGATCAGCGAATCCTGTCGGTGCCGGCCGTGGGTCGATGGGAGGGCCCGTGAGGTACCAGCTATTGGATGGCGACAGGGCGGTTTTCTGTGACGAGCCGACCAGAAGCATGACTACTAACGAGATAACGGATTTTCGGGCAAAGTGGGATATCGACTCCTCCGTTAAGCTCCGGGGTCTATATCCAGGGGAACTGGCCTGCAACCCGGAGGAGGGTTGGGTTGCCGTTTTTGATGATCAATTTCGGCACGGGCTATCTCTGCCGCTGCCGAAGTTTGTCCAGTATGTGCTGAGCCTGATAAATATCTCCCCCGCCCAGCTTCCTAGCAACTAGTGGAGGCAGTTGCTTGGTCTCGGGTGCTTATTCAGTCTGAGCAATATGGAGTGGCCCACGATAAATGAGTTCCGGGCGCTGTACAAGATTCTTTACTGCAAAAAGACCCAGGCCTGTGGTTGTGTTAATTTTGCTGCGCGGGACTTCGAGCCTGCCGTTACTCACCTGCCGTCGTCCGTTTCGAATGTATGGAGGAGGTCGGTTGTGATGGCCGGGGGCAGGTGGCAGCGTAGCTGGAGGGGCTTTCGGGTGCCCGGGGCTTATCAAGCTATCGGGGATTAGTCGTACCGGTTGGTCGACTTGGAGAGGCAACAGTTAGCCCGGCTTTTTGTTTGCTGGGACAATCTGGGCCGGAGCTTCTACAATTTCATCCGGTGGAATGTGCTGGAGATATGTGAGATGGGGAAGAAACCTGGTAAGGTACCTTACACCGTTGTTTTGTGGGGTCGCGTTTTATTCTGACCGCTTGGTTTATTGGTTTGCAGGTAATGCCCACCGGCTCGCTGTTCGGAGCGAGGAGACCGTCGAGCCGGATGACGAGCTTGTGGTCCAGAGGTTGATGGAGATGGGGGAGATGGCCTCGAAAACCGTTGTAGATCCGGTCACTCTAGAGAGCACGATGCATAATACCCCTGTGCCACTCGTGTTTCCGGACTCCCACTACGGTAGGCGGCCGGGCGGTGAGGATAACGCCCCACTTGTTATTTGGGAAGTGAGATCGGTGGGCTCACAAGGTCCGGAACCTCTAGCGCGGCCGGTGGGGATACGGGCCCCGCGGGAGAGAGAGGCAGCGGAGATGACTGGGTACCGCAGAAGCGGTCTTGGCGAAGCTCCGGCGAAGTGGGCGAGGACGTTTGATGCCGGGGCATCGAGCTCGGCTGGTGGGGGGCCAGCACTGGTTCTGGCAGAGGGAACCGGTAGTCGAAGGAGTCGGGAGCCGGAAGCCGATCGCGGTTCTGGTGGTAGTGGTTTTGGTAGGTTTGTGGCATCTACCATTGAGGCCTTGGGGCTTGATCGGGAGGCCCCGCGGGCTGTGCGGCCGGGCGAGAGCAGGAAGAAGACTGTGGAGTTGGGTCTTCGGGTAAGCCTGGTTACGTACCTGTGTGGAATTGAGGTTCTTTTGTGCTGCCTCTCTCTTTTTGTGGTACGAGCTAATGTTCTTCTTTTGTGTACTTGTACCAGCTGGTTCATAGCCTTTACGCCCCTGAGCCTAGTGAGGAGACTCCGGCTCTAGAGAAGCAAGTGGAGGACCTCACCATGCAGCTGTCATTGGCGGAGGCTAAGCTTGCGCAGGAGAGGGAGGAGGTCGGTCGGCTGGCAGCTGAACTCTCGCGTGAGAGAGAGGAGGCCGGTCGGCTGGCGGCCGCTCGGGAAGAGAGGAATACGGAGTTGGAGGCGAAGGTTTTGGAGCTGCAGACCCAAATAACAGCTGCCGTCAAAGGAGGGGAGAAACTCATAGAATCCCAACTTGCCGAAGCCGCTGATAAAGCTATCAACGATTTCCGAGAGTCGGTGGAGCTTGAAGAGATGCTGGAGGTCGCCCGTGCGAAGGGTATAAATGATGCCTATCTGCAGTGGAGGGAGAAAGGGTGGCTTGATGCTGAGCGGATGGAGGCTGAGGTAGCCTTGGCTGAGAAGCTGGAGCAAGAGCGGTCTCTCAAGGCTGGCGGGTCAGGGATTGGAGGCTCCAGCGGCGCTGATTAGTGGTTTTTTTTTGTTTTACATATATACCCGGCAGATGTATATACCTTGTAACCAGCTGTAGTTCATTCTAGAGGCAGTGACTGTGTATTGCAACGTTGGTACCAAATACATTACTGTCCCTCTAAGACTGATCTCATTTAGGGTAGAACCGCAGGTGCTGGATATTCCATGGGCGAGTGGAGTAGATGCCTTCGGCGCCTATGATGTGGAATGTTGCCGGACCCGTGGCTGCGGTGATTTGGTAGGGCCCTTCCCAAGTTGGCTCTAGGGCCAGTGGTTTTTTCTGAACTTTCTTCATGACCGAGTCCCCCACTTGTAATTTCCTTTCCCGGACCTTTCTGTCATAGTATCGAGCGACCCGTTGCTTGTATGTTTGGTTTCGCATATGCGCTTGGTCGCGCCGCTCCTCTATGAGATCCAGGTTGAGCCGTATGCCCTCGGCGTTTGTTTCGGCGTCGTAATTCTCGACCCTGCCGCTGGGCATGTTAGTCTCTACGGGGAGTACCGCTTCGCTCCCGAATGCCATGCAGAACGGGGTCTCCCCTGTTTCCTCGACTGCTGTCATCCGGATGGCCCATAGAACCGCGGGGAGTTCCTCAGCCCAATATCCCTTTTTGTCATCCAGCTTCTTTTTGAGGAGACTTTTGATAATCTTGTTGACCGCTTTCACCTGGCTGTTGGTCTGCGGGTGCGCCACTGAGGCGAACAACATCCGGGTCCCCATGGAGGCCGTGTACTGGATAAGATAAACATTGTTGAACTATGTCCCGTTATCCGTGACTATAGTCTGCGGCACCCCGAACCTGCAGTAGATGTTCTTCCATAGGAATTTTCTTACCCGCTCCTCAGTGATTTTTACCAAGGGTTCCGCCTCGACCCACTTAGTCTGATAGTCAACGGCTACAATGGCGTATTTGTATTGTCCCACAGCTATTGGGAAAGGGCCGATGATGTCTAGCCCCCACTGTGCGAACGGCCATGGCGCTAACAGAATTGACAACGCGATTGCCGGGGCATGGGGTGTAGAGGCATACATGTGGCACTTGTGGCAGCCTCCTGATATTCTTCTCGACGTTGCTGCCATGTCTGGCCAAAAGTATCCCGCCCGTAGCGACTTGTGAGACAGGGACCGGGCGCCAGAGTGATTACCGCATACTCCTTCGTGGATTTCTCGCATGATGGCTTCTCCCGCCTCCTTAGTCACACACTTTAGCTGGGGGAAGTTGTGCCCTCTTCGGTACAACTTGCCGCCGAGGAGGCTGTACCTGGCACACCGGAGGTGTAGCCTCCTAGCCTCCACTGTATCCTGGGGGCTGGTTTTGTCAGCCAAGTATCTAACTATCGGATCCATCCAGCTTGGTGGTGCCTCCTCTACCACAAATATCTCGGAGATGGTCTTGCTTATGCTCGATTTCTGGAGGGTTTCGATTTTAGCTCTTCGGTACTCTGGTGGGTAGTTTTCGGTTGCCAACCTGGCTAGGGCGTCTGCATGCCTATTTGCCTCCCGGGGTATATGCTGAATCATGGCGCCCTGGAATGGCTCGATCAGGGCTTTGGCCAAAGCTTGGTAGGAGGCTAACTGAGGTTCCTTGACTTCGAACAGCCCGTTCATTTGGTTCACCACCAGGCTCGAGTCGCTGTATATTTCCAAGGATGGTATCCCCATTTCTTTGGCTAGCTGTAAGCCGGCTATGAGGGCCTCATACTCAGCGGCGTTGTTGGAAGTATTGAAGAGGAACCGCAGGGCATACTCGTACGACTATCCATCGGGTGAGGTTAGCATGACGCCGGCTCCGCTCCGCTTACCCGTTACGGAGCCGTCCACATAAAGTTTCCAACCGCTGGGGAGGCCTGGTTCAATCTTTATGGCCTGAACTGCTTCGGTGCCCACGGACCTGCCGGAGTGCGCTTCTACCGCCATCGGGGTGAGTTCGCATATGAAATCCGCAGCGGCCTGACCCTTGATAGCCGTTCGCGGGGCGTAAGTGATGTCGAACTCTCCCAATTCAACTGCCCACCGTACGAGCCTGCCGCTAGTATCCGGTCTTTGCAGGATCTGCCGTAGAGGGTGATTGGTATATAGGGTGATGGAATGAGCCTGGAAATAGTGCCGGAGCTTTCTGGCGCTGACGATCAGAGCCAGAGCCAGTCTTTCAATGTCAGGGTACCGGCTTTCGGCTCCAGTAAGTCCCTTTCCTGCATAGTATACCGGGAGATCGAGCGTGCCTTCCTTCCTGACGAGAGCTGCGGAGACGGCCGTTCCTGATGCAACTATGTAGAGGTATAGCATCTCGCCCGGCACTGGTTTGGATATGAGAGGCACTGCAGACAGGTATGTCTTGATGGACTGGAATGCCGCTTCGTGCTCCGCCGCCCAGTGAATTTTCTTGAACTGCTGTGCCTTGAGCAGTTTAAAGAATGGGGCGCACTTATCGGTCAGGCGGGAGATAAATCTGGCCAGGGCGGCCAGTCGGCCGGTCAGCATCTGGACCTCCTCTTTTGCCTCACCGGGGGAACGTTAGGCAACGAATTTAGCCGGTGGACAGCTATCTCCGGCTGATGCTCTTGCCTGACAGCCGGGGCGAGCTTCATTCCTATCACCACCTTTCGCTCCTGATGATCCTCCGAAAATGGAGATTGTTTCGGTTTCTTCCACGGCCGACGGTCGTTTTAGCTTCTCGTCGTCGGAATCGGTGTCATCACGGGGGTCAATACTCGGATCCGGCACTGGCGCTTGTTGAGTAGCCGTGAATACTTCGGTCCGCTTTCTCCCGTGGGTCAGGGCCTCTGCATAATACCTGCGAGCGATCTTCTGGTCCCCGCGTATGGTAATGACGCCGGCAGGTGAAGGCATTTTTAACATCAGCATATGGCCGACTATAAACGTTTTCAGCTTCCATAACCCCGGCCGACCGATTATGCCATTGTATGAGGACAGGTGATGGGAGCCTAAGCTCGCACAATAATAAACCCTACAAAATATCGTTAGTAGTATAAGCAAGTAGGGATCGTTCTAAGCCGGGGATTAAGGGTACCTGAAATATGAAATTGTTAGACAAAATAACTACACATATACATACACAAAACGTCACAAATATGGGGGATAGGTGGTTCGGCAGCAAGGCTGCCACTAATGCTAGGCACGAAAATAAATTGCTGAAAAATAAATCCTAAGTCTATTATTTACAAGTTTGGTCGACATTCTTCCACAAAGCACTAACACGAAAGCAATCAAAACACATAACAAACAAGCAAATAGGACTCACGGCAAAGCATTAAAGCGTTCTAGACTCAACTTAACTCCAACCCAATTAGAGCCGCAGCGGTCATCTAATTACTAGACTTCTTTTGTACTTAGAATTAACTCAGCGTATAATCCTAATCTTGTTACTAACCGGTTTACATGACACGCAACGTCGACACATGAACTAGCTAGCAAATATGCACAAAGTCTTTTTAATTGGAAACAAGTTAACACATAAGGCGTCACTCTTCATATTAAACAAGCATGTTCTTTAAATTACTCTAGCCCTCGTGAAAAATAACACAAACAAAGTAACTCATTGATTACTTAATCCATATTAAGTTTCGGCTAATGAGATTAATAATCTAAGTATTGCAATTACATAGGCTACCAATCTTTAAGCACATGAATTTAAAGAACAAGTCAAGAAAACCCTAAAATCAGTTTAACACATATTTTTGCCGAAAATCCTAATTACTAGTTCATCATATATTTTCCTTACTCTTTAGCATGCAATCCATATTCTTACATCCAAACATCACTTTAAGATAAAGAAAACAAATTGAACATGCAAATCATAAAACCAAATTTCAATCCAATTCATACATAGACATAAAAATTGAAACCAAGAGTTCATGCTAATTTTATAGACAAAGTTTAACATAACTAAAACAAAAATTACAAAGCCAAGAGAAGAGAATGGATCACACATTAGAAACCTTGGAGACTTCGTCGTGTATGGATCCGGCGGTTGGTGGTGTCGGATGGGACTGCTGCTCGGTAGTGATGGTGTCGGCAGCAAGGTGCCAAGGTTTCGGTAGAAACTTTGGGTGTGGCGGAGGTGATTTTGGCTAGGGTTTTTGTATAGGACTCTTGGAGAAATTTAGGTAGAGCTTTGGCTAGATTTTTGCTTTGGAATGTGACAAGTTTTTCTGTGTAAAAGTTGGCTATTTATAGAGGAAGAGCTAGGTATTGCCGGCAGCCCATGTTGCACAAGGAAATCAGAAAACCAAGTGGGATAAGGATTTGAAACCTTCCTTTCATAGTTCAATTAGGTTTTCTTTTTCTGAATTTTTCTTCAAGGCTTGGGCTTCACATCTTCATGGACTTCTTGTATAATCATTGGACTTCAATTGATAGGTCTTGATCCACTGAAAATGTCCTCATTGCCGGCAGCTTCATCCTTGCACAAATCTGCCTCTTCCGGCAGCTTCATCCTTGCACAAATCTGCCTCTTCCGGCAGCTTCTCCTAGTTTGACTAGGAGAACTTCTTTCTTCATATTCTTCTTCAATGCCTTGTCTTGGTGTCATCCTCCTTCCTTCCTTAAGCTTGGACCATCTTCACAAATGCATTTGTACACCATGTGGTCCATCGAAAAACAACGATTTGTGAAAATGAGGTAATAGGTTCCTGGAATCGGCAGAAAAAACCTTGTGGCAGTAACTCCGGCATATCTCCATCCTCGGAGCTCCGATTGATGCGATTCCAAGTTTCGGATAAACTAGACACATATAGCCATCTCCCCATAAAAGGGCTCGATCAAATTCCTTGTGAGTCGTCGAGAATGATTTTTCGAAGTTGGGACACAGTCCCAGGAAAATCCTGGAAGTCCCTGGATTGGTTTGCTCGAACTGCCTTTTTGCAGCCCTCTTTTGGGTGACTTCCCGAACTCCAATTGATCTGAAATTTCAACAAAACATTCCTCAGTATATGAATATTAAGCACACCAAATTTCATAGAATTCGGACAAGGATAGATCATATTTTTACTCGTCTCAAAATCGCGAAAAAGACATATTTTGCACTATTTTCCAGATTTCTCATACTTAGTCATTTTTCGGACAATTAAGCACATTTCACCAAAACTCTACCAAAATTGACACTAACTATATTATGACTCTATCTTAGAAAAATAAGGGTTAAACAAAGCATAAATGAGGGCATAAGCATATAATATCGTCGCACATTGTGCTCCTGTCAACAGGCAGTCCACGATGATGAACTCCAGGTGCTCCTTCCTCGTCCTATCTCCCTCGCTGAAGATTAGCGGTAGGTAATCCGATCCCAAAGGCTAGACCACCTCACCGGAGAAGCTTATCAGCAGCTCGTTATCCTGGGATAACTTGCTCCTTCCTCGCTGCAGCCCCTTGTATGCGTCTCGGAACATCACATTGACAGAAGCTCCAGTATCGATCAGCATGCAGCTGGTTATCCAGTGGTCTATTTGGACCGTAATGAGGAAGGGGTCGTTGTGCGGTTGGATCAGATCCTCCGGCTCTTCTTCCTCATAGAACGTAATCGAGTTCCATCCGGTTTTAGCGGCCTGGCCGCTTCCTCCTCCAAAGGCATACACCTCCTTTCCTTGGATCGACCTTAAACACCGCTTCTTCGAGCTCCGGGTGAGTCGATCTATATGGTCCCCACCGTGTATCATATTTATACTCCCGTGCACCTCGATCCCTCCGGGAACTCGGGTGCTTGTGGTCCCTACTTGTCGGGCTCCTTGCCCGTCCCATTTCGGGTCATCTGTCCGAACTCGGTCGCCCACAACCGTTCTCTGGCATCGTTGGTCGCTAGTCCGAAGGGCTGGGTCTTCGGGTTTTTCTACTGGCATAATGGCCAGGGCCCGCGGTGGTCGTTCCGCTAGCGCCGCTGCCATGGGCCGTGCCGGTCGCAAAGACGGTGGTCTTCTACCTGACCGTGAACTGTTGTTGCCGTTCCGGCGGGGTCGCCAATCCTCCCATACTTCGGCTTTCTTGTTGGTCGTAGGCGTACGGTTGCGATCCTGCCACCCCGCTTTGCTTTCACGGGAAGACGGTGGTAGTAGGTCATCCGACCTTCGCTTGGGCATCTTATCCCCATACGTCTCATGCTCCGCCTGGGCGTGCCTGACGACCACGACCATCAACTCGTCGTACCCCAGCGGCTCCTTTAGTCGCAGGGCGTACGAGAGTTCCCCGGGTCTTAACCCCTGCTTGAATGCCATCTTAGCGATTCTTTTATCCAAGTTCCTGACCCCAGCCGTGGCGATATGCCACCGGTTAACGAAAGCGCGTAGCAGTTCGTGGTCAGTCTACATGCAATCGAAAAGGATCGTTGATGTTTGGGCCGCCCTGGCTCTAAGGACGAACCGGCCGACAAACTTATCAGCCAGCTATTCGAAAGTTTCCACCGAGTTTATTGGCAGCTCGTAGAACCAACTCAACGCCTCCCCCGAGAGCGTCTCTTGGAATACACTGCAGCACATGGCGTCTGAGTAGCCCCTTGTGCTCGTTTGTGACTTAAAGCTGTCCACGTGTTGGTATGGGCTGCTCGTTTCTGAGTACGTCAGTTTCAGGGGCTTTTGGTTACCAGATCTTCCTGATTCCCTAACCTGGTGTGGAAAATGTCAAGTGCGTTTGTGGAATCGTGCACTGTCTTGCGGTCGCCCCGTCCTTTTCTCGTTGGCCTCTAGTCGGTCCTTCATGTCCGACACCGAGGCGGAGAGCGTCTGCAGCGTCCTTGCGGTGGAGCTGTCCCGCTCGCTCGATGCCGGGCTCGCGCGGTATGGGGGCTCAACCGGGCCGGAATTCTTCAGAGCCTCTGGAAAGAGTGGTGTGGGCACATGCGCAGTCTTTCTCCTTCCCGTAGGCTGTCCCACTTCTAGGTGCGGGTATTCGTTACCTTTGTCTGCGGGCCGCGACGCCGCCCGAGAAGGGCCCTGCAGGTGCCCTTTCTCCAGGGCCGCTAATAAGGCGTTGTTCACCGCTTCCAACTCCTGGCACCGGGCATCCGCCCTTAGTCGGTCTCGATCGCCCTCCTCTCGCAACCGTGCGACCTCTGCCTTCATCTTTTTTATTTCCCCCCCCCCCCCCGCCCCCCCCCGGCATCGTATTGGTCAGGATTGTCTAAGCCTTGGCGATCGTGAGTTCCGTCTCGGTCGGGAGAAGGGACGAACCTCGTGCTGACCTCAGATTTAATGTTTTGGGCCCGGTCGGGGATCCGGACTCGCTCTTTCCACCTTCCCGTGCCGGCTTTTATCTTCCTTTCCTCCATGGCCTCCGGATTGTGGATTTAACTGCCTTTCAAAGGATCGATTGGGTCCTACCCTCCGGTAGAGCAACGCTACTTTTTCTCGTGGATCAAATCCCTTCCCACAGACGGCGCCAATTGTTTCTGCACAAACCCGTAGGCCTGGTAGAGACAGATGAATCCAAGCGTGATATCCTGTAAACCTGCTTACTAAGGGGAATACCGGGCGGGCCGGTCTTCTCCTCTCCGATGCCTAAGTCAGTACAGTTGGGATGAATAGATAACTTAAGCACGTATGATAAGAGGTTGGAGAGATCAGTTACCTATTAATGAGGGTAGTTGAGGCCCTTATATAGGTGGCCGGGCGTGAGGTCTGGCCTCACTCTTCGATGTGGGACTGGCTTCCTTCTGTTTGCACACCAAAGGGCAGCTCTGGTGACCTCTTTGGCATGCTGGCGTCCCCGGTCCCCGGGCCCCTGGTCACAAGGTTCACTGCTGGACCTCGGGTCCGGGTGCTGGTGATCCTGCTCCAGGCTCGAGGTCGGCCCCGGGTGCACTGGCTGCGGGTCTGAGGGCCTGCTGTAGCCCCTTTGTGGCTACTGTCAACATTAGTCAAAAATATTCACATATAAACATATCTACACGTCACAACCATGGGGGATTTTATGGTGAGGTTCGGCAGCCATAGGGCTGCCCCTAACAACTAGACACGAAATTTAAAGCCAAAAACTAATATGTACAAGTGATCATCATCTCTCACACCAAATAGTTCACACAAAAGACTCTTTAGCAAATAGATTCGCATGCAAGATAGTAAGGGACAAGTATCGACATGTTTAGATTCAAATTAGTTTCGACCATAACTAGAACTTCCGCTATGTACCTAGTTACTAGACTCCTCAAGTTCTTTAGAACAAACTTCCGGTCTACCCCTAAAGATTTATGCTAATCCGGTCAAGGCTTAACACTTAAAGCACAAGAGTCTTAAATCGAAAGCATGTAAACAAGCAAGGTTGTCAATCATCTTATTTAACATGCAAGTTTTAGCTAAGGTTATACCCTAAGTGAGCACAACAAATCAAAACAACCGTCAGACCTATAGTTTTATCCATTATAACTAGGGTTAGATGAAACCTAACATCTAGATTTACATACTTTAAACAACAAATGCTTTAAACAAAACTAATGCTTCGGTTTTTAAGGTCCATCCTTAGATTACTAACCATGCTTCAAATACCACTGCCCTAATTATCCATACACATGAAATCCATAAATTAAAATTACAAAACTACTTTACATAAACTTCAATAAAATCGGTTCATACAAAAGTTTAACAAAAATCAAGAATCTAAACACATTCTTACAAGATAACCAAACAAAATTAAATACAAAAGCCATAAGAGGAGTGGATCACACTTTAGAAATCTTGAAGACTTCCAAATCGTGGTGGAGAAGCTTGCTTGCTGCTCGGCAGAAACACAAGATAAAGGAATCGGTCGACAGAAACACAAGGTGATGAGGACGGATTTTGGATGGTGGTGATGGTGGTTTTTGGTTAAGTATTTGGGTGTTGGTTCTTGTGAGACTTGGTAGAGCTTTAGGCTAATATTTGTGCTTGAGATGAGATAGATTTTCTGAGAATTAATTGGCTATTTATAGAGGAAAAACCCTAGGGTTGCCGGCAGCAATAAGGAATGACAATTCATTTTCCTAGTTGGCTTATGTTTCCTTGCCGGCCAAGCTTTGTATTCTTGGACTTCAATTCTGATCTTGGACTTCAATCAGCCTCATTTGAGTGGCATGGACATATCCAATAAGTCTTTAGGTCCATAATATCCGATCCATGCTCCCAAAAATCCAATGGAGAGTTATCCTGATGCAACCGGGAAAGTTGTTGTTTTCCAAGCAGAATGACCTTGCTCCAGTAAATCCAGCATAACTTCCTCCTCAGAGATCCGATTGGTGCGATTCCAAGTCCTAGAGAAACTAGACTTGTAGAGCTTTTTAACGGCGTATGACACGTCCTCTAGTTCCAAGCGATACGTTATACAAAAATTCCGGAAGTCAGGACACAGTACCAGAAAAATCCTGGTAGTCCCTGGATTGTTTTGCTCAAACTGCCAAGTTGCAGCCATCTTTTGGGTGACTTCCCGAACTCCGAATGATCTGAAATTTTGACAATTTCATTAAATTTGGAAAATGATAGGTCAGTTTTCGAACAATTAAGCACAATTCTCCAAACTCTACCAAATTGACACTAAACTAAATTATGACTCTATCTTAGATAAATAAGGGTTAAACAAAGCATAAATGAAGGTATAAGCATATTAATATCGTCGCACATTGTGCTCCTATCACCATATAAGTTCAAGTCGTTCTTGTCAATTCCAAGTGCCACAAACAAATTTCGTCCAAGTGTGGAAGAGGCCCCAAAGTTAGAACTAAAAGAACTCTCTAGTCTCTTAAAGTATGTTCATCTCAGAGAAGAAGATACTCTACCGGTTATTGTGTCTTCAAAGCTTAGTGAGAAGTAAGAGATGGATTTAATTCAAGTGCTTAAGAAGTACAAAACCACTATAGGTTAGACCTTGGCGGATATCAAGGGAATAAGCCCTACTACATGTGCTCATCGTATATTGCTAGAAGAAGGAGCAAAACCAACGAAGGAGGCTCAACGTAGATTGCATCCCCCCATGATGAAGGTAGTTAAAGATGAGATAATCAAGTTGCTTGATTATAGCGTAATCTATCCAATTTCGGATAGTAAGTGGATATCTCCCGTGCAAGTAGTTCCAAAGAAAAGTGGTGTAACGGTTGTAAAGAATGAGAAGAATGAGCTAGTGCCACAAAGACTTGTAACTGGTCATCGTATATGCATTGATTATCGAATGCTAAACGTTACAACAAGGAAGGATCACATGTCTTTGCCGTTTATGGATCAAATGCTAGAGAGGTTGGCATGCAATGCTTTCTATTGCTTTCTTGATGGCTATATATAGTGGATACAACCAAATCATGATACACCTGGATGATCAAGAGAAGACCACTTTTACGTGTCCATTTGACACATTTGCTTATAGAAGAATGTCATTCGGCCTATGCAATGCACTCGGAACATTTCAACGATGTATGTATGCTATCTTCTCGGATTTTATTAAAGACATAATCGAAGTTTTTATGGATGACTTTAGTGTTTATAGAAGCAACTTCGAGGCTTGTTTGAAGAACTTGGAGAAGATATTGGAGCGTTGTGTAGAGACGAATCTTGTGCTCAATTGGGAGAAGTGCCACTTCATGGTGACACAAGGAATCGTCCTTGGCCATATAATTTCTGAAAAGGGGCTTGAAGTCGACAAGGCTAAGGTGGAACTCATTCAACACTTGTCGTCACCAAAGAATGTGAGGGACGTACGAAGCTTCCTTGGCCATATCGGTTTCTATTGACTATTTATCAAGGACTTCTCATCCATAGCAAAACTATTGAGCAACTTGTTGGAAAAGGAGGTGTCATTTGAGTGGACAAGTGCGTGTGAGGAGGCATTCGGTCGGTTGAAGCATGCATTATGCTCGGCTCCTATCCTTGCCGTACCTAATTGGAATGAGCCATTCAAGCTCATGTGTGATGCAAGCGACTATGCATTAGGGGCGGTGCTCGGCCAAAGAGTAGAGAAGAAGCCAAAGCCATCTATTATGCTTCAAGAACGCTCAGCGATGCTCAACTCAATTACTCCACAACTGAGAAAGAACTCTTGGCGGTAATATTTGCTTTGAACTCCAAAGTAATTGTTTATAGTGATCATGTCGCACTACAAGAAAATATGGCTTTGCCGACGAAAAAAAAAAAACGGCCGACGAAACACTTTTTTCGTCGGCTATTTCCAAGAATGGCCGACGAAAATTTTTGTCGTCGCAAAAAAAAACATTTCGTCGGTAAAAATGAAAAATCGTCGACTATTCTACAAGAATGGCCGACGAATTTTTCCGTCGTCCCTAAAAAAAATGTTTCGTCGGCTATACTCCTATAATGGCCGACGAATTAAAGTTTTCGTCGGCTATACAAATTTTGGTAGAATGGCCGACGAAGTTGGCAATTTCGTCGGCTATAAGTCTTTATATTTTCAGATCTGGACAGAAGCTGCTCATTTGAAAAAAAACGGGAGAAAGAGTGAAAAATCTGTGGGTATTGTTGAAATCCGTCCTCTCTTACATTGTGGAGCTATATATAGGTACGTATATGTGTATATATGTTGATTTTGAGTTTTATGTTGATTTTGAGTTTTAGTGATTTTGATATAGTAAGTGATTTTTTGTTTTGTTGTTGTTTTAGTGTTAGAATGTATGTATATATGTTGATTTTGAGTTGTAGTTGAGTTGATTTTCAGTTAGAGTATAATTATGTGTTTTAATTTAATAATATTATTTTAATTAGTGTTAAAATATATATAAATTAATATATTAATTAATGGTTGTTGATAGTGTAATGAACTTAAATAATGGTTGTTAATTAATGGTATATATATATATATATGAGTTGATGTTGATAATAACATATATTGTAATATATATGTGTTAATTAATTTATTATTAATTAAAGTTATACATATATATTATTATCAGGCTATATATGGATTGAGATAAGAGTTGGATTTCGCTTCCAAGGCATGATCGACGATACACTACAGGAGTTGTGGATTTTATGCAGTTCGTCGAGGAAAATGCAAAGGGGAATTACCATTATTGCCCGTGCAAGAAATGTAAGTGTCGCAGTAATATGTGTCGATTTCCGATTAGGACAGTATGGGAGCACCTAAAGAGTAATGGGTTTTGGCCGAAGTACACACGTTGGATATATCACGGTGAGCCATCATTAGATGGATCGCATGATCATGGGCAGTATTTTGAGGCGGGGAGTAGTAGTACATCCAACGATCCAACAATGGGATTCGTCAACGACGTGTTTCCTTTTGAAAGCGGTGTACGTGGGGAACAATATATGCAGGACCCGGTGCAGCCGTTCCCACAAGTTGTCAACACTACTGCCTTTGACAAGTACAACAAACTGATTGCATTGCAACAGACCCCTGTGTCTTCAAGTTCTGAGAAGACAGTTCTTCAAAGTGTGATGGAGGTAATGAGGATTAAAGTCGAGACAAAAGGGAGCATCAGGCAAGTGGATGAATATCTACAGTACACTTCTTCGTTGTTGAAGGAGGGTCATCGTAATCCTACCAATCACCGTCAGGTCCGAAGTATCCTCAAAGATCTAGGGCTTTCCTACATTAAGATCCATGCATGCGCATTTGACTGCGTTCTCTTCTGGGGTGAAGATGCAGAAGGGAATGACCTTGCTAGCCTTGACGCATGTCCGATATGTCAGTCTGACCGATATAAGTTGACGGGAGCAGGCAATAGGAAACCTGTGAAAGTGCTTCGGTATTTTCCGTTGAGAGATAGGCTTGAGCGGTTGTACATGTCAGAAACCACCGCAAAAGCTATGAGGTGGCACGGTGAGCGGGACGCGGGAGATGCAGATATCATGCACACATCTCTGACGGAGCGGCTTGGAAGCATATAAACAATGAGTTTCCTTATTTTGCGTCAGATGTCAGAAACGTCAGGCTCGGGCTCTCAACCAACGGGTTCAACCCTTTCGGCACCATGAGACTTTCATACAGTATATGGCCGGTGGTTTTGGTACCTTACAACCTTCCTCCGTGGATGTGCATGAAGAAGGAATATAATATGTTGACGTTGTTGATTCCGGGGCCTGGTTACCCAGGAAAATGTCTCGATGTGTATATGAGACCATTGATTGAAGAGCTTAAGGTATTGTGGGACGTTGGTCATCCCACTTTTGACAAGTACAAGCAGGAGACGTTCCAGATGCATGCCATGGTTATTGGTACCATCAGTGATTTTCCTGCTTATGGGATGTTGTCGGGCAGCGTTGTTAGGGGATACAAGGCTTGTCCAGAGTGCCTCAGCGATTATGGGAGCACCCCTCATTGCAATAAGATATGCCGAATGGGTCATCGTGTGTTCCTTCCGGCGGATCACCACTGGCGTTACGAGTCCGCCGCATTTGATGGAACCGAAGAACACGGCCGTGCTCCCAGAAGATGAACAGGAAGAGAAATTTTAGCAAGACTTAATGAGTACGATTTTGGGCCCCTCAGCAATCATCCCGATATTGTAGCGGAAATACCTGAAAGGCCTGAGGAGTACAAATTCTGGACACATAGGAGCATATTGTGGGAACTCCCGTACTGGTGTGAGTTGCTGATCCGTCACTTCCTAGACGTTATGCACATAGAAAAAAATGTTTCTGAAAGTGTGGTGGGCACAACGCTGAACTTGGAGGGGAAGACGAAAGACGGTCCTAAGGCTCGCACTGATATGCAAAACATGAATATCAGAAAACCACTATGGTTGAAACAAGGGAAGAGAAAAATGCCTCAAGCTCCTTACACCGTCAAGCCTGAGCATAAATCAGAAATTTTCCATTGGATAAGTCGGGCCAAGTATCCTTCAGGCTTTGCTGGAAATATAGCCAAGTGTGTCAACAGACAATTCAACAATCTGTACGGGTTGAAAAGTCATGACAATCATATCCTGCTACAACGTCTCTTCCCTGTTTTCATTCGACCGTTCCTTCCCCGTCACGTTGTGGAGCCGTTAGTAGCGTTGGCAAGATTTTTCCAGAAGGTATGCACACGGGAAGTGAGAAAATCTGACCTCCGGGAAATGCAACAAGACATCGTTCATATCATGTGTAAATTTGAGATGATATTTCCTCCAAATTTTTTCGACATCATGCCTCACCTCATGATCCATCTTCCTCGGCAGTTGTTGCTGACCGGTCCTGTGCACTTCACTTGGATGTCTGATGGAAAGGTACGTATTTTACACCTTATGTTAATTTCCTCATCAATATATGTGATATAGTGTTAATGTATTATCATAACACTTTAAAAACTTGATTTATAGGCAACTTGACAATACGGTGGTTTTGTCCAAAACAGATCCGCACCTGAAGGATGTATAGCTGAAGCATATATTGCGCACGAGTGCGTCACCTACATGAAGCTGTATTTCGGAGCGTTATAGGAAAGCATACAGGAAGATGTACCGTCACAGTTCAATCTTTCCATACTCTCCGACGATGTTGTACTCGGTGGAAACATGCCAGATTCCTACAAGTTGAAAGATTATGAGGTAGCCATTGCACATTGGTGGGTACTAATCAACTGTCCAGAAGTTCAGTTTTGGAAGGACATACATCTACGCTGTGAAGGAGTAGCAGGTGATCGCGATTACCACAACCAGACATTCACAGAGTATTTCGGCCGCTGGGTACGTACCTTTAACACTATTCTATACGTGTTCATATATTATTGTGTATATTTATTCATATTTATAGTTGATTCTGATAGTTGCAGATGGACCTTATTGGAAATGATAATCACCAAAACTGGTCGCACGAACTCAGACTTTTAGCGAGGAGGCCGGTCTATTCAAAAGTTTATGCGACGTGCAAGGTGAATGGTGTGTTATTTCGATGTGAAGACAGAGACCTCAGACTGAAAACACAAAATTCAGGGGTTATGGCACATGGTGGGGATGGTGGAGTTGACTATTACGGTGTTCTCCATTCAGTTGTGGAACTGCATTACGGGGAAGGCATGAAAGTGCACCTTTTCAAGTGTAGATGGTTTGACACACGGCCGCAGAGCATGAAAACCGATCAATACGGCGTAAGTTCTGTGAACACTAGTACATCATGGTATGAGGACGACCCTTTCGTTTTAGCCACATGGGTGAAACAAGTGTTTTATCGTGATGATCTCGCCAAGGGTGACCCGTGGAAAGTAGTCAACACTATCCACCATCGCAACATTTACCGGGCGTCTACACTTGGAGTGGTTGAAGAGAACGAGGAAGGGGGCACCGCGTATCAAGAGCCCAACTCAAACGGTATTCCTGACTCCTCTTTTATTCGCCTAGACATGCCGGTGCGAATTCGACGTGAAGAGCCACTGCTTGTTGATGTTGATCCAACTGAAGAAACTAACGAGGACTCTAGTGGTGAGGAAAGACATAGATTACCCCTATCGAGCAATTCAGAAACCGAAGAAGACTCATCCGATGATTCCGATTACAATCTGACGGATTAAGTAATTTAAATGATGTAATCCTTTCATTTGCAATCAACTCATTTCTAATGAACGGGCGTGGGGATGAGCCTCCCAGCTAGGCTGGGTTCCAAACCCCTTAAAAAAAAATTTGAAATATGTTGACTGTTGGGTTTCTGGTTTTTTATGTTCAATTTTGGTTATATGTGAACAGGACATCGGAATAGGAGAGGTGTAAAACCACTGATTTTTTTGGTTTTTTTTTCTGAGAATAGCCGACGAAAAATGCATTATTTCGTCGGCCATTACAATGGCCGACGAATAATAAATTTTTCGTCGGCTATAGCAACAATGGCCGACGAATAATGAATTATTTCGTCGGCCATAAGTTTTTTAAAAATAATTATTTTACGAACAATGGCCGACGAAAATTTCATTATTTCGTCGGCCATAAGTTTTTTTAAAAATAAATATTTTATTTTTTACCGAAAACGACAAAAGAATAGCCGACGAATACTAGGTTTTATTTCGTCGGCTATGATTAAAAAAAAAAAAAAAATGAGCAGCTTCCATTTTCTATCACTGTCGACAAACCGTTGCTTCATCCTTCAAATGCAAATGTGTCGTGAAATAAGATATGACCGAAATATTGAAATACATCTACGATTGAAAAATGAGAAGATTCCGACAAAATCTGTGTGCCGAATGTTGCGGTTAGCTGTTTTTTACTTCCGGTTTCCTATGTGAAGCATGACGGTCGGTAAATATTTTGAGGAAAATTTTTATACGATTAGTTGCGTCTCATCGATCTGAAACTATTCTCTGTTGAAGATCAGGCCAAAAAACGTCATTTAGACGGGCCAATTTCCGTTTTAAAGCGTTTAGAGGTTTGACTCACCCGGTTGACCGTCCCGATCGACCTTTTAACGTTGGTAGATGTAGTTGTATTTTTTTTCATACATGTATTTAATCTTAACGGTGATATCTGACGGTTGGAATAGATTTTCCAAACTTTTAGATTCAAAGTCGGAACATATGCACTAATGTTCCTTAACTTGTTTACTAAGTGTTTAAATGAATGTATAGTTTCAAATAGTTACTATACGTAGACTCTTCAAATGCAAATGTGTTGTGAAATAAGATATGACCGAAATATTGAAAAACGTCTACGGTTGAAAAATGAGCAGATTCCGATAAAATCTGTGTGCGAAATGTTGCGGTTAACTGTTTTTTACTCCCGTTTTCCTATGGGTAGCATGCCGGTCGGTAAATATTATGAGGAAAATTTTTATACGATTAGTCGCGTCTCATCGATTTGAAACTATTCTCTGTTGAAGATAAGGCCAAAAAACGTCATTTAGACGGCCCAATTTTCGTTTTAATTTATAGGGTTTAGAGGTTTGACCTTGTAGTTTGACCAAAGGTTTAGCCGACGAAATCAAATATTTCGTCGGCTAAACTCTTGCCATCCGCTTAGTGTCCGCCGTTGGATGGCTCAGATCGAACGGCTGTGATTTTCCAAACTATAGCCGACGAAATATTTAATTTCGTCGGCTAAACTCTAGTGATCCGCGCCTTTTCATTGTTCGCCGTTGGATGGGGGAGATCGGACGGTTGCTGAGCGCCTAAACTATGGCCGACGAGTTGATACATTTCGTCGGCTATATGTAAGTATAGCCGACGAATTAAAAAGATTTCGTCCGGCTATAGTTAAGTATAGCCGACGAAATCTTTTTAATTCGTCGGCTATACTATCGGGTATAAGTTTGTTGCAGCCGAACCCTAACCTCCATTTGCTGCATTTTTCCAATCTTCCTCTTCGACGTGCAATCCGGCCCTCCTCCCTCTATCTCCTCCACGTCGGCAGCCCCGGCCCGACCTCCTCCCTCCTCCTCCCTCCACGTCGGCAGCCCCGGCACCTCCTGCCTCCCTCCTCCATTTTTTTCCGGCCGTCTCCCTCCTCCGTTTCCAGTGCCGACGAAAGGCCTCCTCCTTCCTCCTCCGGCCGACCTCCTTCTCCTCTGCCCGAATCAAGCAATGTAAGGAAATTTTTTTTTTTTTTTTTTCATTTATGTTAATTAATTGTTAATTTAGTTATAATTGTTAATTTATGTTAATTTATGTATTTATGTTAATTTAGGTATAATTTATGTATTTATGTTAATTTAGGTAAATTTTAGGTATTTATGTTAATTTATGTATAATTTAGGTATTTATGTTAATTTAGGTATAATTTTGGTATTTATGTTAATTTAGGTAAATTTTAGGTATTTATGTTAATTTATGTATAATTTAGGTATTTATGTTAATGTATGTATAATTTAGGTATTTATGTTAATTTAGGTAAATTTTAGGTATTTATGTTAATTTAGATAAATTTTAGGTATTTATGTTAATTTAGGTAATTGTTTCCAAATTTATTTTAATTATATAATTTATACGTATAAATTGGTTTTTTAATTATATAAATTGATAACTTAATCGTATAATTTAGCTTAATTATATATATAGCTTAATTATATTTAATTAGAATTTGTTATTTAATATAATATAATTTAATATGTTAGTATATAAATTGTTATATTAAAATATGTTAGTATTATTGGTTATTATATTAATTAGAATTTTTTATTTAATATAATATAATTTAATATCAATTAATGTAATAATGCCTCGGGCTTTAGATGACCGATGCATTAAGAAACCTATTCGGAGGCCGTCGTTGCAGCAGATCTAGAGGTTCTAGAAATTCCGGCGGTTCCGCAGACTCCGAGAGGACCGCTAGCCAGCCTGAGAGGACCACTAGCCAGCCGCGGAGGAGTGTAGATTCATCCCAGCCGCAGAGGACTGGGGATGCAGACCAGCCGCGAAGGAGCGTGAGTGCTCAGCACCAGACCCTTCTCCAGGCGGGGCGGCCGTCGAGCACTTCACTTCCGCATGCCGGTCCCGCTGTGGCTCCGAGGTTTAGTCGGCAGCTGTTTCACGAGGAGATAGCTGCCGACGTTCCTCAGGTTCGTATGCCTGAGGTTCATCGGGAGCCGATGCCGAGTCCGACTCAGTCTGGTGCTGACTCCACTGAGGTTCCTACTCTCCCAAACCAGCTTTTCCTCCCGTACAACATTCCGGCGATACCGGAGGTCGACTATCAGGGTGTGCCCTTATGGCCGGATATGCCTCAGTACGTTAGTGCTGCGGAGGCATACCGGCAGCAGCCATTTGAAGACCCTGACCACCTTATTTCGGCGAGGAGAAAAGGGAAGTCGACAGACGAGTCATCCACTTCAGGTAACATTTGATTTTATTAATTAAATGTTTTATTAAAATTAACGCACTAATATTTAATTTTATTAACCAATCGTCGTTTTTGTGATAGGGACAGCCGCTAGCAGTTCACGGAGGAATACGAGAGGTGTCATCTGTTTTGACACGCTCAGGAAAACTGTTGAGCGCAGCGGCAAGATCCAGATCAACGAACCTCCTAATCAGGAGGTTCAGGGGAAGAAAAAACGCGACTACTCGGGTGGCGTGGGGTCAGTGATTAGGGACAGAGTCCCTATGTTGTGGACCCGGTGGGCTGATGTGCCCCAAGAGATCAAGAGGGAGGTGAACATTGCCGCGGCGGTGAGTAATTTAAAAAATTTAATTTATTTATCGTAATATTTATTAATTTTCGGTATTATTACAATTGTAAAGTTAATAAAATATTATTTTTCAGACATTCTTCGAGATTGCCGAACACAGGCGGGATTGGGCGGACAACCAGCAGACCTTGAGGTACGTTTGTTTTTATAATATTATAATTATCTTATAATTATTAATATTTTATGATATTAATAATATTTCTAATGCACTTTTGTTTTTTTCGTAGGTTCAAAGAGTGGAAGAACGAGCTGCGTTCCCACTATAACGAGTACGACCACCTTGGTCATATGGGCACTCCCAGGGAGTTCGTGTTCCGAGAGTACGAGTGGCGTTGGTTGAAGACAGTAGACTTCAACAACCCAGTTATGCAGGTAAATACTAAACTTCAGTAAAAATGTTTATTTTGTTAATATTTTAATTATTAGTTTAATTATATTATAATTATTACATTAATATTTTTTGATGTATTTTTCTAATATTTTATTATTTGTTTGAAGGAACGGTCTCGGATAAACTCTGCAAACCGCCGCCGGAACACAACCCCCCATCATGCTGGTTCACGGCCGTTTGCACAGTATCAGGAGGAGGCGCTCAGAGATCATCCTGATAGCAACCCGTACGTGGAGACGTTCAAGATCGCTTATCCACAAGCGACAGAACAGCTCGTAAGTCGTATATTACAATTTTAAAATTTTAATTATTAATTTTACTTAATTATATATTTGTTATAATATTAATTTTTTTTCCCGTCCACTTAGGAGAGGGTCAACTGGGCCGAAGAAGAGGTGCTCCAGCAAGTAGTTCGGGACACACAACCGAACATTTCAGAGGCAGATCTGGAAGAAGCCATGCGCAATGTCGACCGGTCCAGTGTCCAAACGGCAGCAAGGATCTTCGACGCAGCCTTCCCAAACCGGTCAAACAACTACTACTGCCGGGGTTTGGGAAGTGCTGGACTAGGGCTTCTGAAGACCACTAAGGGAGGTCAGAAGAAGGGAGGCGGGGAGAGCCAGCATATGAGGGGGGAAGTGCAGCGATTGGCCGCAGAATTGGCGACCTCGTCTCAGACAGTACAGGAGCTGCGTCGCAGTACACAGCAGTATCAGCAGGAGACGCGCCGCAGATCACAGCAGTATCAGTTGGATGTGGCCGGTTGGCATGCCGAATGCGAAAGAATTCGGCAACACAACTACGACGGCCAACAAAACTGGTGCTATGATCTGTTCGCGGCACAACAACAAGGCCTTCCACCCCCGCCCCCGTTTCAGCGGTTAGCGGAACCTCCAATGCCTCAACCTCCCGTGTTCGGTCAGCAGGATGACGAGCCTGATGGAGAGCAGGATGCTGGGGATGACCTGCTAGACTTTAGTAGTTTAGGTGATGATTAGGGTTTATGTATATTAGAACGAATTTAATAAAAATGGTATTTAGACGTGTTTCTTGTTGGTGCAAATGCATAGAATGTTTTTGTGATTTGCAGGTTGCTTGGAATGGTAATTTAGAAAATAATTTAATTTTTTTTTTCCCAAATGTAAGAAAAGCCGACGATTTTGGCATTATTTCGTCGGCTATAATAACTATAGCCGACGAATTTTACCAATTTTCGTCGGCTATACAACTTATAGCCGACGAAAATTACATTATTTCGTCGGCTATAACTAATTAATGCCTATTAAATATTAATATATTTTGAAGAAATAGCCGACGAAAATTATGTATTTCGTCGGCTATTTTTAACAACATATAGCCGACGAACAAATAAATGTTCGTCGGCTATATGTTGTTAAAAATAGCCGACGAAATACATAATTTTCGTCGGCTATACTTAATGAATTTCGTCGGCCATACTCGAAAATACCCGACGAAGTTCGTCGGCAATCTGTCCCAGGTTTGGCCGACGAAAAATATTTTCGTCGGTACAGTCGTCGGACATACTCTACTATAGCCGACGAATTCTTTTTTTTCGTCGGCCATTAGTATAGCCGACGGGGTTGTTCCGACGACGTATAGCCGACGAAAATTTCGTCGGCAGATGGTATAGCCGACGAAATATAACCATAGCCGACGAAATTTTTTTCGTCGGCTATTCATCCGCATCTGGTAGTGTCGCCTTGAGATATCTTATGACAAAGAAAGATGCTAAACCAAGGCTCATTCGATGGATTCTTTTGCTTCAAGAGTTCGACATTGAGATCAAAGGTAAGAAAGAAGTAGAGAATGTCGTTGCCGACCACCTTAGCCAAATCATTAAGGAAGAGGATCGGCTGCCCCTTGTTGAAAACTTTCCGGACGAGCAACTCTTTCGAATGGAATCACAAGAGCCTTGGTATGCCAATTTGACCAATTACTTAGCCACTCAGCAACTACCAAGCACAATGCCAAAACAAGAGAGGCTACGACTCATCAAGCAAGCTCGTCACTATCTTTGGGATGAGCCGTACCTATGGAAGCAATGTGGTGATCAAGTGCTTCATCGTTGTGTTGTCAAGCAAGAGCATATGCCGACCCTAAGGTTTTGTCATAGTGAGGCGTGTAGAAGGCATTTTGGAGCAAAGAAGATCGCTTTGAAGGTGCTTGAATATGGATTCTTTTGGCCTACGATCTTCAATGATGCATACGTGTTTTGTAAGATGTGTGATAGGTGCCAAAGAATGGGAAATATCGGCCCACGAGATCAAATGCCATTCACTTCCATCAATGCCATCGAAATTCACGACTTGTAGGTGATTGACTTCATGGAACCATTTCCTTCAAGCAAGGGCTTCCTCTACATACTGCTACCGGTTGATTATGTGTGGAAGTAGATCGAAGCGAAGGCTACACGCACCAACGATGCTAAGGTGGTTCCAAATTCCTCAAGACTAATATCTTTTCACGTTTTGGAGTTTCAAGAGTCTTGATTAGTGATGGAGGCACCCACTTTTGCAATTGTACCATTGAGGCTTTGTTGAAGAAGTATGGCGTCACTCACAAGGTATCTACTGTTATGTCAATATTTACCTAGTAATTGTTGCCTTATTCTTATACTTTTGCTATCTCGTTTTGTATTTTATCTATTACTTATTACGTTTCCTATTCCTGTTAGGAAAGTGAGCTAAAGATCGGAAACGAATTAAAATGGTGGATTTAGCACATATTGAAGAAATCGGGTAAAAAATCGAAGTCAAAGGAGAAAAACCGAAAAATACACTAAAAGACGAATTTGACCGGTCAACGGGAAAAATTTCGGCCAAACTCCGGCGGTCGGAAGATGGTGATGGCTGATATTCAAGTGAAGGAGCATTGGAGGGAAAAAGACTTGTTGATTTAAATTCAAATGAGAAGAAGACAAGTGAAAGTGACATCTTTGGCTTTGTCCCTTTGATGTTGACCTTGTCCCCTTGTCCTTATGGCCAAATATCAAGAGTGCCCTTGCCTTTTCATTCTCCACCAAAATATATTTGAGGTTTTTGATCATTTTATAAGGACTAGATCCACAATTTATGCTTCCATCTTTGTCCATAACATCTAGCCATTCATTTCCTTGCATCTCCACTATTCACCACTTTAGACCTATTTATAACCCCCTCTCTCATTTTGGACAAAAATAAGCTCTCTCTCCCCTCATTTCATCTCCATTTTTCATAGCTCTTCATCTTTTAGTTTGTTTATTTATAATAGTTTAGCATTTGTGTAGAGAGAGGGGTGTAGCATCTTTGGTTGATAACCAAAACCAAAGATTCTACACCCCTTGATCAATCACACTTGTGGGTGGATCCATGAAGCCTTGTTCTTAATTCCCCTTTGTGTATGTAGATTTGTATAGTGTTTTGGGTTTGAGAAAACCGAAAATACTATACTTTGAAGCTTCACATCCTCTTTGTTTACATGTAGGAAGCCCATGGGTATTGTGGTTCATTCTCACCTTCTCTTTGCTTTCATGATGTATTACTTTTGCAAGGCTTTTATGTATATACCCATGTGTGTGAGTAGTGGATATGAGCAAACAGTGTAATTTCCTTGAATTGATGATTGATGCATGTTTGAATCTATGGGTTCCTACTCTCTATGCTTACTAAATGTGTTAGCTAGCTTTGTCACCTAGAAAACATGTTTAGGTAAGTAATTAATCGGAATATGAAATTGACAACTTCTTGAATCCGTGAGCATGAGTAGCCTTTAGGTGGTGGCTTAATATTTCTTACGGGAAGTATTAAGTTGCTTGAATTTCTTACTTTGAACTTAAAGCTTGTGTCGTGAGTTTAATTGTTCTAAGGGGGCGTTAGGCTTGCGGTACATAACCCACTTATATTATAAGGTAATATAATTGGGATTAAGGTTGTATGATTTAACTTGGCTCCAAAAGACTTTGTTAAATTGCATGATTAGTTAGTTTCTTGGTAGCTTAACCAAAGCACTAGGGGGATGTTTGTCAAGCATGTTTTCACACCAATTACGGGTTACATTTGTGCATAAGTCTCTATTCCTCTCATTGATCTAGTCTCTATACTTGTTAGTTTTGTTTTCTTTATGTTTATATTAGGTTAATTTAGTAAAAATCAACAAAGCCGATTCACTACCACTTGTAAATACCATCCCATGACCTTTAGCTTCCAAAGGGCTAAAGTTGTGAATTGTAAAAAGGTAAATGCATGTGTTTTCTAGGTTTCATTTCGCGGTAATCTAGTTAGGGTAGACTTACTCAATCCCTTGGGTACTGTTTCTGCCTAAACCCGGGGGTCTAGTAGATACTTGATGAATCCAACTCGATCTCCTGCAATCCTGCTCACTAAGGGGAATACCGGGCGGGCCGGTCTTCTCCTCTCCGATGCCTAAGTTAGTATAGTTGGAATATATATAACCAAGGCACGTATGTAAGCAGGGAGAGAGATAAGTTACCTAATAAAGAGGGTAGCTGGGGCCCATATATAGGTGGTTGGGGGTGAGGGCTGGCCTCACCCTTCGATGTGGGACTGGCTCCCTTCTGTTTGTAACTTCTGATGCCCTTTTTGGCAGGCTGGCGCCCCCGACCCCAGGGTCCCTGGAGGCAGGATAGAGTGCTGGACCCCGAGGCCGGGTGCTGGTGATCCGGTCCCGAGCCTTGGGCCGGGCCTTGGGGCACTTGCTGCGGGTCTGTGGGCCTGCTGTAGCCTCTCTGCGGCTACTGTCAACAAGTCCCCCAAGTTCCCGGTCAAGTGCAATCTTGAATGGGGACTTAAATCTGTCTTGCTCTTGCCCCGCAGACCCACATGGTTACCAACCTACCGGTGCCCAGTCCCCCAAGTCCGCGTTAAAGATTGGGCGTGACCGAGGTGAGTACCTGTTGCTGACGGTAAGTAAAAGTTTATAAGTACGTTTGCAATATAGATAGTACTGGACCTCACCCGGACGTTCTGCCATATCGGTGCGAGGCGGAGTTCTCGGGACCTCAGCCGGGCGTCCTGCCATATCGAGATGAGTCCCGGATGAGCTTGCAGACTGGACCTCGCCCGGGCGTTCTGCCATATCGGTGCGAGGCGGAGTTCTCGGGAGCTCGACCGGGCGTCCTGCCATATCGAGACGAGTCCCGGATGAACTTGCAGACTGGACCTCGCCCGGGCGTTCTGCCATATCGGTGCGAGGTGGAGTTCTCGGGAGCTCGACCGGGCGTCCTGCCATATCGAGACGAGTCCCGGATGAACTTGCAGACTGGACCTCGCCCGGGCGTTCTGCCATATCGGTGCGAGGCGGAGTTCTCGGGAGCTCGACCGGGCGTCCTGCCATATCGAGACGAGTCCCGGAGATGCTAGCCGCGGGAGGGCCTGTTGGTGCGTGGACTAGGCCAACAGGTACCCCGGAGAGTGTTACGGCCGTACCGAGGCATCGGTTAACACTTGCTAGTTCTTCTCAGCTTTTGTTGGTTAAGCATTGAGGTAATGTGCAGGTTTGTTAGCCTGCGGGGAGACTTGTTCTGTGTTAGAGAAACAATCTGCCCAGTGGAGTGGCTTTGAGATAACGAGTCTCGCCATGTATCCCCAAATGTATCACAGTTCAGTGTGATGCAGGGTTTTTATCCTGCTGGACAAGAGTACATGGGTTAGATGTAAGCTCGCCCGGGTTTATAAAGCCCATGCGTTTAGAAGCCTTTGTTGTTGGCTTGTTCCTGCCCGTAGGCGAAGGAAGGTGACAACCGGTAGAATGCCTTGGAGTGGGTTAAATGTCACAGGGCCGGTGGAATGTCATAGTGCTGGGCGGATCTCGACCGGGCGACATGCCATATCGAGACGAGTCCCCCAGTGATATGCAACGAAGATGGTGCTAGAAGGAGGGTTCATACCTGGATAGATGCTCTCGAAGCGGTTGGAAAAAACACAAGCGGTGAGAGGTCTTCAAGATATACAATGAAGAAGCCATGCAGCCGGTTGAATGATCATACTCGTGAACCGCCATGGTGCCGGATTGACTCAGAGTTGACTTTCTGGGGGAACGAGGGGAGTGGACGCCTCGTTATTCGCTCCTATCTCCCTAAATGCCGCTGGTAAGTGGGACAGGTGGCGGACATGCGATGAAGGGGAGAGCCCATCAGTCCCATCAGTTATGATGGATGGGATCCCTTATCCATGCTGGGACACGTGTCGACAGGGAGCGGTCTGAGATGGAGGGAATCCACGGCTGGGGTTGCCTTGCTTTTCTTGTTGCCCTATTTATTGTCCACTCTGCTCACCTCCTACCACAGTTTGCCTAAACCTTTTGCCTTCTGCTCTCCTCGTCCGCCTTGCTGCAGATCTGAATTATTTGCGTTAGGATTATGGCGTCTGGGAGATCTGCGCATCATGGCGGCGCAAGCCGCGGGCCCAGAAGGCACGAGCTGCTGGATGGTGACAGAGTGATTCTCTGTGATGAGCCAGTCAGAAGCATGGATGAAAGAGAGATTAGGGAGTTTCGGGCGAAGTGGGACATCGATTCTTCTGTTAAACTTCGAGGCCTGCGTCCCGGGGAATTGGCCTGTAACCCGGAACCGGGCTGGGTTGCTGTTTTCGACAATTAATTCCGACACGGACTATCGCTGCCGCTGCCGGGATTTGTTCAGTACATGCTGAGCTCACTAAATCTTTCCCCAGCCCAGCTTCCGAGTAATCAGTGGAGGCAGTTGCTTGGGCTTGGGTGCCTGTTTAGCCTGAGCCATATGAACTGGCCTACGGTTAATGAATTTCGGGCGCTGTACAAGATTTTTTACTGCAGAAAGGCCCAGTGCAGCGGTTGTGTGAATTTTGCCGCGCGGGACTATGGTGCTGCCATCACGCATCTGCCGTCATCGGTTTCAAATGTCTGGAGGAGGTCGGTGGTGCTGGCCGGTGGCAGGTGGCAGCGTAACTGGAGGGGCTATCAGGTCCCCGGGGCATACCAACCGATCGGGGACCAATCGTGGCAGTTGGAGGACTTGGAGAAGCAACGGATATTCTGGTTGTTCTATGGCTGGGACTATCTGAGTCGGAGCTCCTACAATTTCATCCGATGGAACGTGCTGGAGATATGCGAGATGGGGAGAAAACCTGGTAAGGTGTCTTGCACTTTGCTTTTGCATGGTTGCTTGTGTTCTGACCGCTCGACCTATCGGCTTGCAGCTAATGCCCCCCGGCTCGCGCTTAAGATTGAGGAGACTATCGAACCGGATGAGGAGCTTGTAGCCTCGAGATTGATGGAAACAGGGGAGACGGCCGCGAAGACCGTGATTGATACGGCTACCCAGAAACGCAGGGAGCATGACAGGCCGGTGCCGCTCGTGTTTCCGGACGCTCACTATGGAAGGCGACCGGGCAGTGAGAATAACTCCCCATTCTTTATTCGGGAAGGGCGGTCTGTGGGGTTATCTGGTTCAGAACCCGTGGCGCGACCGATGGCGGTACGGGTCTCGCGGGAGAGGGAAGCGGCAGAAACGGTCGGGCGCCACCGAAGCAGCCTTGGTGAAGCTCCGCCCAAGAGGGCAAGGGTTTTTGACACCGGAGCGTCGAGTTCGGCTGGGCCAATCGAGTGGGCGGTGGCTCCGGTCGTGGAGGTGGTTGATCGAAGGACTCAGGTGCCGGAAGCCAGTCGCAGCTCCGGTGATGGAATTGGTAGGTTCGTGGTTGCTACGATCGAAACCTTGGGGCTTGACCGGGGGGACCCTGGGAGTGGACGATCGGGCGAGAACAGGGCGAAGCCCGTGGAACTAGCCGTTGGAGTGACACGAGCTAATGTTCCTTTGTTTACCTCTGGCAGCTGGTTCATAGCCTTTATGCCGCGGAGCCCGGAGAGGAGGCTGCTGCGGGTTTGGAGAGGCGGGTGGAGGAGCTGAGCGTGCGGGTGGACGTGGCGGAAGCCAAGCTTGCGGAGGAAAGAGAGGAGGTTGGTCGGTTGGGTACCGAGCTCGCGCGAGAGAAAGAACTAACCGGTCGGTTGCACCATGAACTCCTACAGGAGCAGGAAGAGACCGATGGGCAGGCTGCTGCTCGGGAAGGGAAGGTCGCGGAGCTGGAGGCGAGGGTTTTGGAGCTGCAGACCCAGGTTGTTGCCCGGGAAAGGAGAATCACGGAGCTGGAGGTGAAGGTTTTGGAACTCCAGAGTCAGGTTACAGTAGTCGCCCAAGGAAGGGAGAAGCTCACGGAATCCCAGCTTGCTGAAGTGGCCGATAAGGCTGTCGACGACTTTCGGGAGTCGGTGGAGCTTGAAGAGATGCTGGACGAGGCCCGGGAGAAGGGCATTAGTGACGCTTATCTGGAGTGGAGGGAGAAAGGATGGCTTGATGCCGAGCAGATGGAGGCTGATATAGCCTTAACTGAGATGGTGGAGCAGGAGCAAGCTCTAAAAAGTGGCGGGCCGGGGATTGGGGGCTCCGAGGGCGGTAGCTAGCTGTTTACCTTGTACATGCACATCTTGTAACTGCTGTAGTTTATTCGTTAATGCCGTAACTGCGTATTGCAATATTGATGCTAAATACACTGTTGTCGCTCTGTGACCGCTATTACTTAGGGTAGAACCGTAGGTGCTGGATATTCCACGGCCGGGTGAAATAGATGCCCTCGATGTCTATAATGTGGAATGTTACCGGTCCCACGGCCGCGGTGATCTGGTAGGGCCCTTCCCATGTTGGTTCTAGGGCCAACGGTTTTTTCTGGACCTTCTTCATGACCCAGTCCCCGACCTGTAGCTTTCTCTCCCGGACCCTTCTGTCATAGTACCGGGCGATCCGCTGCTTGTAGGTTTGGTTGCGCATATGCGCCTGGTCGCGGCGCTCCTCAATGAGGTCCAGGTTGAGCAATAGCCCCTCGGCGTTTGTTTCGGCGTCGTAATTCTCGACCCTGCCGCTGGGTATACCAGTTTCTACAGGGAGTACCGCCTCGCTCCCGAATGCCATGCAGAACGGGGTCTCTCCTGTTGCCTCTGCTGCTGTTGTCCGGATGGCCCATAGCACCGCGTGGAGTTCTTCGGCCCAACATCCCTTCTTGGCATCCAGCTTCTTTTTGAGAAGGGTCTTGATAATCTTATTGACCGCTTCTACTTGGCCGTTGGTCTGTGGGTGTGCCACTGAGGTGAACAACATCCGGGTCCCCATATAGGCTGTGTACTGGATAAGATCAGCATTATTGAACTGTGTCCCATTATCCGTGACAATAGTCTGCGGTACCCCGAACCTGCAGTAGATGTTCTTCCATAGGAACTTTTTAACCCGTTCCTCAGTGATCTTTATCATGGGTTCTGCCTCGACCCACTTAGTCTGATAGTCTACTGCCACGATGGCATACTTGTATTGTCCCACAGCCGTTGGGAAAGGGCTGATGATGTCCAATCCCCATTGTGCGAATGGCCATGGTGCCAAAAGGATTGATAATGCGATTGCCGGGGCATGAGGTGTAGAGGCGTACATGTGGCACTTGTGGCAGCCGCCTGATATTTTTCTTGACATTGCCGCCATGTCTGGTCAGAAATACCCCGCTCGGAGCGATTTGTGGGATAATGATCTTGCGCCGGAGTGATTACCGCATACCCCCTCGTGGATCTCTCGCATGATAGCCTCTCCTACCTCTTTTGTCACACACCTCAGCTGGGGGAAGCTGTGCCCCCTTCGGTATAACTGGTCGTTGAGGAGACCGTACCGGGCGCACTGGAGATGTAGCCTCCTGGCCTCTACCGCATCCTGGGGGCTGGTTTTGTCAGTCAAATACCTCACTATTGGGTCCATCCAGCTTGGTGGCGCTTCTTCTACCGCAAATATCTCGGAGATGGTTTTGTTTATGCTCGGCTTCTAGAGAGTTTCAATTTTTGCTTTCCGGTACTCTGGAGGGTAGTTTCCGGTTGCCAGCCTTGCGAGGGCATCTGCATGTCTATTTTCCTCTCGGAGAATGTGCTGGATCGTGGCGCCCTCGAACGGCTCAATCAGGGTTTTGGCCAAAGCCTGGTAAGAGGACAGCTGGGGGTCCTTGACCTCAAACACCCCGTTCATCTGGTTCACCACTAGGCTAGAGTCGCTGTATATCTCCATGGACGAGATTCCCAACTCCTTGGCCAGTTGCAAACCGACTATGAGGGCCTCATACTCGGCCGCGTTGTTGGAGGTGCTAAAAAGGAACCGCAAGGCATACTCGTATGACTGGCCATCGGGCGAGGTTATCATGACACCGGCACCGCTCCGCCTGGTCGTTACGGAGCCGTCCACGTAAAGTTTCCAACCGGTGGGGAGGCTTGGTTCGGTCTTTATGGTTCGCACTGCGTCGGTGTCCTCGCACCGGGCGGGGTGCGCTTCTACCGCCATTGGGGTGAGCTCACATATGAAGTCCACAGCTGCCTGTCCCTTGATGGCCGTTCGCGGGGCGTAAGTGATGTCGAACTCTCCCAGTTCAACTGCCCACCGTACGAGCCTACCGCTGGTCTCTGGCTTTTGTAGGATCTGTCGCAGAGGGTGATTGGTATATAAGGTGATGGAATGAGCCTGGAAATAATGCCGGAGCTTCCTGGCACTAACAATCAGGGCCAGAGCCAATCTCTCTATGTCGGGGTACCGGCCCTCTGCTCCAGTGAGTCCCTTTCCCGCATAGTATACCGGGAGTTCGAGCGTGTCTTCCTTCCTAATGAGAGCCGCGGAGACGGCCGTTGCGGATGCAGCTATGTAGAGGTATAACATTTCGCCCGTCACTGGTTTGGATAGGAGAGGCACTGCCGATAGATATGCCTTGATAGACTGGAATGTCGTTTCATGCTCCGCTGCCCAGTGGATTTTCCTGGTCTGTTGTGCCTTGAGCAGCTTGAAGAACGGGGTGCATTTGTCGGTTAGGCAGGAGATGAACCTGGCAAGGGCGGCTAACCGGCCGGTCAACATCTAGACCTGGTTTCTCTCCCCTGGCGTTTCCATATCTAAAATTGCCTGGACCTTCAGCGGGTTGGCTTCTATCCCTCGCTGGCTGATGATGTGGCCTAGGAATAGGCCCTCTGAAATCCCGAAAATACACTTCTTTGGGTTTAAGCGCATTCCGAATTTGAGCATCTTGCCGATGACTACGGCCAAATCCCGGACGTGGGCCCCTGCAGTCAAGCTCTTGACCAGCATGTCATCAACGTAAACCTCTACGGTTTTACCCATTTCTTGCTCCAGCATTCGGTTCACCGTTCGCTGGTAGGTGGCCCCGGCATTCTTTAGACCGTACGGCATCCTCTTATAACAGTAGGTACCTCGGTCGGTTGTGAATGACGTGTGCTCCTCATCATCCGGGTGCATCCTAATCTGATTGTACCCGGCGTAAGCGTCCATGAAGCTGAGCATCTTAAAACCGGACGTGGAATCTATAAGCTGGTCAATCCGGGGGAGCGGGAAGCTGTCCTTTGGACACGCCCGGTTCAGGTTAGTGAAGTCCACGCACATACGCCACTGGCCGGTTCCCTTCTTCGGCACCATGACCACGTTAGCGAGCCAGCGAGGTTACTGGACTTCCCGGATGAAACCTATACCCTTCAATTTCTGTATCTCCTCTCTGATTGCCTCATATTTTGCCGGACTGAAGGACCTCCTCTTCTGCCTCACCGGGGGAACGTTGGGTAATAAATTTAGCTCATGTACGGCTATCTCCGGGGATATGCCTGGCATGTCCTCATAGGACCATGCGAAGACCGAACTTTTGTCCCGGAGGAAGGCTATGAGCTCTTGCCTGACAACCGGATCGAGCCGCGTCCCTATTACGACATTTCGCTCCGGGTGGTCTACCGAAATGCAGATTGCTTCGGTTTCTTCCACGGCCGAAGGTGGCTCCAGCTTTTCGGTGAATCGCCTTACTTTTTTTATATTGATGTCGTCACGGGGGTCAATACTCAGATCCGGCACCGGCGTCTGCTGAGTGGTTGTGAAGACCTCGGTCCGCTTCCTCCCTTGGGTTACGGCCTCTGCGTAATACTTACGGGCGATCTTCTGGTCCCCCCGTATAGTAATAACTCCGGTTGGTGAAGACATCTTCAGCATCAGCATATGGCCGGCTATAAACGTTTTGAGCCTCCATAACCCTGGCCGACCGATTATGCCATTGTATGATGATAGGCAGTCGACAATGATGAACTCCAAATGCTCCTTTCTCGTTCTGTCTCCCTCGCTGAAGATGATCGGTAGGTAATCCGAACCCATAGGCTGGACGACCTCACCGGAGAAGCTTATAAGCGGCTCGTTATCCTGGGATAACTTGTTCATTCCTCTCTGCAACCCTTTGTATGCGTCTCGGAACATTACATTGACTGAGGCTCCGGTATCAATCAACATACGACTGGTTATCCAGTGGTCTATTTGGACCGTAATGAGGAAGGGGTCGTTGTGCGGTTGGATCAAATCCTCCGGCTCTTCCTTCTCGTAGAAAGTGATCGAGTTCCATCCAGTTTTAGCGGCTTGGCCGCTTCTTTCGCCGAAGGCGTACACCTCCTTCCCTCGGATCGATCTTAGGCACCGCTTCTTTGAGCTCCGGGTAAGCCGATCTATACGGTCCCCGCCGTGTATCATGTTAATGCTCCCGTGTACCTCGATCCCCCCGGGAGTCCGGGTGCTTATAGTTCCCACCTGCCGAGGTCGCGGTCGCTCGTTGTTGGGGTCCTTTGGGCGGGCCTGGTCGTTCACGACCGCTGTCTGGGGATTTTGGTCATCAGTCCGAAGGGCTAGATCTTTGGGTTTTCCTGCTGGCGAAATAGCTAAGGCCCGCGGTGGTCGCTCTGCTGGCGTAGCTGCCAGAGGCTGAGCCGAGCGCACAAATGGCGGTCTTCTCCTTGGTCGGGAACCGTCGCCATCGCTTCGCCGTGGTTGCCACTCCTCCCGCATCTCTGCTTTCCTGGTGGCTGCAGGCGCTCGGTTGCGATCTAGCCACCCGGTTTTGCCTCCACGGGATGGTGGTAGGTCGTCCGCTATTCGCTTGGGCGCCTTGTCCCTATATGTCTCGTGCTCTGCCTGAGCGTGCCTGACGGCCACGGTCATCAGCTCGTCGTACCCCAGCGGCTCCTGTACTAGTAAGTCGTACGAAAGTTCCCCAGGTCTTAAACCCTGCTTGAAGGCCATCCCTGCGATCTGCTTGTCCAGGTTCCTGACCCCGGCCGTGGAAATTTGCCACCGGTTAACGAAGGCGCGTAGTGGCTCGTTGTCAGTTTGCATGCAGTCAAAAAGGATTGTGGATGCCTGGGCTGTCCTAGCTCTGAGAATGAACCGGCCGACGAACTTATCCGCCAACCGCTCGAAGGTTTCGACTGAATTCACTGGTAGCTCGTAGAACCAATTCAACGCCTCTCCCGAGAGCGTCTCTTGGAATACGTTGCAGCACATGGCGTCCGAGTAGCCCCTCGCCCCTGCTTGTGACTTGAAACTGTCCAGGTGCTGGTACGGGCAACCCGTCCCTGAATAGGTCAACTTTAGAGGCCTTTGGCTTCCAGATCTTCCCGGTTCCCTAATCCGGTGCGGGAAAGGTCCAATACGCTCGTTGAACCGCGCGCCACCCTGCGGTCGCCCTGCCATCCTCTCGCTGGTCTCAATACAGCCCTTTATGTCCGCCACCGAGGCGGAGAGCGCCTCGAGTGTCCGAGCGGTAGAGCTTTCCTGTTCGGTTGACGCCTGGCCCGTGCGGTACGGGGGCTCGGCCGGGCCGGAGTTTTTTAGAGCTTCCGAAAAGAGTGGCGTGGCCACATGCACGGTCCTTCTTCTTCCCGTGGCCTGCCCTACCTCAAGATGCGGGAATTCGCTAGCCTTGCCTGCTGACCGCGGTGCTGTTTGAGGAGTGCCCTGCTGACCCTCTCGCTCCAGGGCCGCTAATAGGGCAATGTTTACTGCCTTCAATTCTTGGCATCGGGCCTCCGCTCTTAGTCGATCTTGATCGTCCTCTTCTCGCAAGCGCTCGACCTCTGCTTTCATCTTTTTTATTTCTTCCGGACCCTTCTGGTCGGGGTTTTCTGGTTCCCGGCGATCATGAGCTCCGTCTCGGATGGAAGAAAGGGCGAACCTCGCACCGACCTCAGCCTTTATGTTACGGGCCGGGTTGGGGAACTGAATTCGCGCTTTCGGTTTTTCCGTGCTGGCTTTTATCTTCCTTCCTTCCATAGCTTCCGGACTGAAGGATGTAGCTACCTCTCCAAAGGATCAATAGAGCAACACAACTTTTCGTACGAATTCCCACAGACGGCGCCAATTGTTTCTGCCTAAACCCGGGGGTCTAGTAGATACTTGATGAATCCAACTCGATTTCCTGCAATCCTGCTCACTAAGGGGAATACCGGGCGGGCCGGTCTTCTCCTCTCCGATGCCTAAGTTAGTATAGTTGAAATATATATAACCAAGGCACGTATGTAAGCAGGGAGAGAGATAAGTTACCTAATAAAGAGGGTAGCTGGGGCCCATATATAGGTGGTTGGGGGTGAGGGCTGGCCTCACCCTTCGATGTGGGACTGGCTCCCTTCTGTTTGTAACTTCTGATGCCCTCTTTGGCACGCTGGCGCCCCCGACCCCAGGGTCCCTGGAGGCAGGATAGAGTGCTGGACCCCGAGGCCGGGTGCTGGTGATCCGGTCCCGAGCCTTGGGCCGGGCCCTGGGGCACTTGCTGCGGGTCTGTAGGCCTGCTGTAGCCTCTCTGCGGCTACTGTCAACAGGTACGATACTCTTATTTTTTCCCCCTGTACTAAAACTTGACCTCCTATTCTTGGGAGTAAGAAGCATCACAAATTTACACATAATATTAGTTAGGTGATGCAACCAACATCTACACCCTATTATCTTCAAACAAGTGGCATGGCCGAGGTAAGCAATCGAGAGATCAAGCAAATTCTAGAGAAAACCGTTGCACCTTCAAGGAAGGATTGGAGTAATCGTCTCGATGATGCTTTGTGGGCTTCTAGAACCGCATACAAAACGCCAATAGGTATATCACATTTTCGGTTAACTTATGGCAAAACATGTCACTTACCGGTAGAGTTAGAGCATAAGGCATGATGGGCCGTTAAAGCTTTCAACATGCACATTGACGAGGCCGGCCTTTATAGGAAGCTTTAACTCAATGAACTTGAAGAGATACGCAATGAAGCCTATGATGCCGCTTGGATATACAAGAAGAAGACTCGTGCTTATCATGATAAGATGCTTTGAGCGAAGAAGTTTGAAATCGGTAAAACAGTTCTCTTATTCCACTCACGACTCAAACTTTTTCCGGGTAAGTTACGATCTCAATGGATTGGACCTTTCATTGTTACTCAAGTTTTTATTCACGGAGCCATCGAGATTCGTAACGAGGCTACGGGGAACACATTCAAGGTCAATGGCCATCGCCTCAAGCCTTACTACGAACCATTCGAAGCATTTGATGAGGAGGAGAGTGTGGAAGAATGACCAACGCAGCCCACTGTCGCAGCTGCAGCCATAACACTGCAGAAGTGCCCCAGTCCCGGACCAGCTTCAGCCCCTGCTGATAGGCTGCAATGCCAGGATCAGCAACTTGCAGCCTCTACTGAGCACCTCGCACTGCTATTGATAGGAGCATAAAATACGACGTTCTTAATATATTTTTACCCCCGTTTATCCAATGCTTAACCTTTATTGTTGTAAGATAGAGTCATGTAATTGAGTCTTGAGTTTTGGTTGAGTTTAATGTGAGAATGTGCTTAAATAGAAGAATTTGGACAGAAATTATCAAAAGCCTATTCGAAAAGTCTCTGAGATGTTTTATTGAATCTGTAAAATATAAACTTTGCTTTTGATAGATTTTTCTTCTCTCATATGCAGTTGACACATAAAGAATTGAGCAAGGCAAGGAGTCAATGAAATTGGAGCAAAATAAGATGCAAAGAATCACAAGTTCAAATCGGATGCAAATCCAGAAACTTCAGCAGATTTCAGTACACGACATTCAACTTCCCGAATTTATACCAGATGATCCACAAGGAACCAAGAAGCGAATCACATATTGATGGAAAGCTTTGTGTGTCTAGTTTCATATGCAATTGGAATCACAGAAAAAATTTTCCTGAGCAAAAAGTTATGCCTATTTGAATGCACGGAGGTCAAGTCTACCGAGAGAGAAAACTTACTGTCCGTTTTGAGAGATTTTGGTTTTTCTTCACCAAGTTCTTGTCCAAGGTCATCATTGAAGAGCTACTGAACATAATGGATCATTAGGGAGTCATCCTTGTAAGGAGAAAATCGAAGAACAAAGGAAAAGAAGCTTCCCTAATGCAAGCAGGAAAAGAAGACGCAAAGAAGAAGCTTTCCCCGGCCCAACTAGGGAAAGCTACAGCTAGCTCTTAGATAAATTGTCCAACTTGGAATGAGCCTAGTCCATCAACAAGTCCATGAAGCAATGATCCATAAAAAATTCGGCTGATTTAATGAAGAAAAGAAAGTGAATTTTCGGATTGGAAAATCAGCAAATCCTAGACCGAATTCTATATGGAGTTGGCTTACGAATGTGGACTGAATTCTAACCTTTGTGCAAGATTTTTGGCTGAATTAATTTATGGAAAACCTAAAGAGATATTGTTCAATTATTCAGTCATTATCTTGATGATTTTTCGCAGAAAATAGAGGAAGAAAATCACAACAAATCCTGATTAAATTCGGTAAAATTCATGTGCACGTCATCCAACTTCCACGGACTCTCCCAGACAGCTCACTTTGAATCAGATTGTTTCTGCACAAACCCGTAGGCCTAGTGGAAACAGGTTAATCAAGATGTGATCTCCTCCTGCGAACCTGCTAACTAAGGGGAATACCGGGCGGGCTGGTCTTCTCCTCTCCGAAGCCTAAGTTAGTACAGTTGGGATGAATAGATAACTTAAGCAAGAGTGATAAGCAGTTGGAGAGATCAGTTACCTATTAAAGAGGGTAGTTGAGGCCTTTATATAGGTGGTCGGGCGTGAGGTCTGGTCTTACTCTTCGATGTGGGACTGGTTTCCTTCTGTTCGCACACAAAAGGACAGCTCTGGTGGCCTGTTCGGCAGGCTGGCGTCCCCGGTCCCCGGGCCCCTGGTCACAAGGTAGACTACTGGACCTCGGGTCCAAGCGCTGGTGATCCTGCTCCGGGCCTCAGTCCGGCCCCAGATGCACTGGTTGCGGGTCTGTGGGCTTATGTAGCCCTTATGTGGCTACTGTCAACACAGATGATGTGCCATATATGGATAGAAAGCTACGGGAGTCTAGTTTCAAACTCAATTAGAATCACCTCAATATCTACTTTCTAGAGAAAGGTATTCCGTAATCTTCACTCGAAGGTCAAATCTGCCAACATGATAAGCTTGAGAAAAACTAGGTTTTGTGAACCCTAGTTGCTGCCGACCCTTTGCTTCTATATATAGGACGATTTTTACACAGAAAATTATCTCTTCTCTCTCACTTTTACATAGCCAAAACTCTGTCCATTTAGCACCACACTTCCAAAGAAAGATACAAGCCGATTCCACCACCATTGTCCATCAAGTTCGCAAGTTTTCATCTCCACCGAATCATCTTTTGCCGAAGCTTCTCCAAGGTTTCTTTTAAAGTGTGATTCACTCATCTCTCATGGCTTGTATTTTTCTGTATAATTACTTAACTTTGGCTATGAAGTTTGTAAGGATTTGTGGATGCTTTGCTGGTTTTATTAATTTTACTTTAGACTTCCGAAATTTTGTTATGTGTTTTGGTTTTCTATTTATTTAATTTCTGAACTTAACATGTAACGAATTAATCAGGGTTTTGATATGTTGAATTCGCATGTAATCTTGTTCATATTTTGGTTTATTTTCAGAATTCATATGCATATAAATCGATGCATGAGGGCAGTTAATGATCATAATTGTTTCTTGTGTAATTGGTTTCACTTGCCGAATTAAAACATGAGGTTCGTTATACACGAAGTTGATTGATCTTGTGTTGGTTCTTTGGGCTAGAGTAATCTGAAAATTTACATATCGATGTAAGATGAGGTGACGCCATACTTGCTAATATGTTTCCAATTCGACTCATTGTGCGTATGTGTTTCTTGGTTTAATTTCTCCACGAAGTGTCTTTAAACTAATTAGCACTATTTTTAAGATTATGCATGAAGCTGGTTCTAAATAGTTGTGGAGTTTTGAATAATTAGAATAACCACGAAGGCGCTAATTAAATTGGAACTAGAATGGAATTTGTGAGCATGCCGATTTGATACTTTGATCTCTTGTGCGATTTGTTATGTGTTATGTGAGTTTTGTATGTTATGTATTGTGTGAAAGATGTTGATCAATTGTATATATTTAATTTAGGATTTAATTTCATAAAATTCAGTAGGATATAGATTCAAATTTAAACCCTAAATATGATTTTGTAATACTTTATGTGATTGAATGCCCTTGATTTCCCCGGATAGAACGATCCCTACTTGTCATATACTAAGGATGACACAAGAAGGGTAATATATGTGTATGAAGTTGTTTTGCAGGTACAATCTGTTTGGATAATAATTCCATCAGCTATCTGCCAAGCAGCCGCTTCCGATACATCATGCCGATACGGAAGAAAGTTCCAATATGGCACACTTCATCCCTCCAACTGCCGCTAGCATGTATAGAGTTGCCGAGGGGCAATCCTTACAACCTGCCGAGACCATTCTGTCGTTAGCTGCCGATAGGAGACTCCATGCTGCCGATACAGTCCTCCATGCTGCCGATACAGATACATGGTGCACAACGCACCTCATTGACCTTCTAGCAGCCGATTTGAACTATTTTGAACCACGATGAACATATGCAATACACATATGGTGCAAAGTTCAAGCTACGGATTATAAAATTAAAGCGCTAATTGGGAGGCAACCCAATTTGATCAAAGAAAAATGAAGGAGCCATCACCGAGAGTTTGAAATTTCTTAAACTCTTCTCTTTTTCTTTGGTTTGTGATGATATGATTGGAATGTGTTAGATGATTGCATGCTTAGGAAATTCTTTACTATATTTCTATACTTACATTGAGGACAATGTAATTTTCTAAGTGTGGGGTGGGATAACGTATTCCGTTTATGTTTTCTAGATAGATAAACGACATGCAACCCACGTTTTAGCGTAGTTTTATTTTATTTGAGTCAGATAATTTCAGAAAATCGTAATACAAAAATAGAGTGTTTAAATTGTTGTTTCGAGTCTTAGGATGCCCCTAAATTGTCAATGATCTTTTTCTCCTCTTTGCATACATAGATGAAAATTATGCATACTTTAAAAATTATGAGTTTCATGGATAATGTGCATTGGTAGAAGCATGTAGGACTTGTTGATTAATAATAAAGCATGCATATTTAAGCTAGTTTATTTCCATAATAACTTATGTGAGCTTTAGAGCCAAATTGTTTTCTTCATGAGTGATTAAATTGAGAATTTTTGAGCATGCTAGTATGTGAACCTCATTTATTCTTTGTATATTCAATGATTATGTGTCATAGCTTTTTAATGCTAGAACTCTAGAATGCTACAACTTACTCTTGTGATTTTCAAAATGTTTTTATCATAAAATACCTTGATTTTGAAAGTGATTGAAAAAGATGTTTTAGGTTTACCACCATAGCCAAATAAAGCATGGGCCTATTTGTGTCGTGGGACACCTTAGTTAAACCCCTTTTAGCCTACGTTTAGCCTTTTCTTTCATCACCCTTAAACATTTTTCATGAGCTTAGTATAGTTATGCCTTAACTTTAATCAAAGTTTTAGAAAAGCTTGATTTTTGAAGAAGTTTTCGCGTGAAGTGATGAAAAAGAACGAGTGTGGGGTAGACTTAGCTAGAAAAATTGTATGAAAATCGTATTGATGCCGTGCCAGAAAAGAAAAGAAAAAATTTGTGATTGGACAGAAACGGAAAAAGAAAAGAAAAGAAAAGAAAAATTTTAGTCCAAAATAAAAGAAGGTAATGGCACGGTTTCAAAAATAAAATTGCTAAGTCTAGTCTTGAAAAGTGTTGTGATTTTGGAGTTTGTATGCATGTGAAGGTCTACTATTGTTTAAATTTCGACCTTTGTTCATTTTCACAATATCTTTGGGGAGTTAAGAATGATGGAAGGGTCCAACATGATGAAATTTGGCCCTTGGCGAGAAGGTATAAGGAGAGTCGAGCTTTGTTTTATTAAAGAGACGTTTTTGAGCCTCCTTATCCTAAATATCAAATACCTTTAAGCCAAGCTCCATTACATCCCTTTTCATTGATCTTTTCATGATTCTTAAGGTGGTTAAAATTGATTTGTGAAGAATATCTGTTTCTGCCTAAACCCGGGGGTCTAGTAGATACTTGATGAATCCAACTCGATCTCCTGCAATCCTGCTCACTAAGGGGAATACCGGGCGGGCCGGTCTTCTCCTCTCCGATGCCTAAGTTAGTATAGTTGGAATATATATAACCAAGGCACGTATGTAAGCAAGGAGAGAGATAAGTTACCTAATAAAGAGGGTAGTTGGGGCCCTTATATAGGTGGTTGGGGGTAAGGGCTGGCCTTACTCTTCGATGTGGGACTGGTTCCCTTCTGCTTATACCTTCTGGTGCCCTCTTAGGCAGGCTGGCGCCCCCGGCCCCAGGGTCCCTGGAGGCAGGATAGAGTGCTAGGCCCCGAGGCCGGGTGCTGGTGGTCCGGTCCCGACCTTTAGGCTGGGCCCTGGTGCGCTTGCTGCGGGTCTGTGGGCCTGCTGTAGCCTCTCTGCGGCTACTGTCAACAAGTCCCCCAAGTTCCCGGTCAAGTGCAATCTTGAATGGGGACTTAAATATGTCTTGCTCTTGTCCCGCAGACCCGCAGGGCTACCAACCTACCGGTGCCCAGTCCCCCAAGTCCGCGTTAAAGATTGGGTCTGACCGAGGTGAGTACCTGTTACCGATGGGAAGCAATAGTTGAAAAAGTACACTTATAATATAAGCAGTAATGTGCTTAAGTGTTGTGGTGTTATGAGCATGGAGCCGGGTGGAACCCGGAGAGTGTATGAGATGATGCCATGATGCCATGATGCCATGCAATAGATGTGTGCATGGAATGATAATGAGGCGTTGAAATCCGCCATGCAAGAGATTTGTGCATGGGATGAGAATGAGGCATTGAAATCTGCCATGCAAGAAATGTGCACGGAATTTCGGCCGGGTACTCTGCCCTATCGGTACGAAGCGGAGCTTCACTGGGCCTCAACTAGGCGATCTGCCAAATCGAAACGGAGCGGAGTTCACTGAGCCTCTACCGGGCGATCTGCCGAAACGGAATTCACTGAGCCTCTACTGGGCGATCTGCCGAAACGGACGGGGTGAAGTTCATGGGACCTCGACCGGGCGTTCTGCCATATCGAGACGGGTCCCAGGTGAACTTCAATACTGGACCTCGACCGGGCGTTCTGCCATATCGAGACGAGTCCAGGAGTATGGGAACTCAACCGGGCGACATGCCATATCGAAACGAGTTGCCCATTGCTAGGTTGCAGGGAGATTACCCCGGTGTTGCGGGCTGTTTGAAGCACCGGTGAACACTTGCTAGTTCTTCTCAGCTTGTGTTGAATAAGCGTTGAGGTAAGGGGGTGGCATTGAGGTGACAAGGCTCGCCGTGTAGCCCCATGTTTGATCGCCTTTCAATGCGATGCAGGGTTTTTATCCTGCTGGACAAGCGTGCATGGGTTGGATGCAAACTCGCCCGGGTATATAAGCCCGCCGGTCGAATGTTCTCGACCGGAGTCAGCCATGGTACTGGGCGGAACTCGACCGGGCGTCCTGCCATATCGAAACGAGTCCTCCAGTGAAATGCCATGGGGCCGGGTGCATTATGTTCCCGGTAGGGGGGTGGCGTTGAGGTGACAAAGCTCGCTGTGCAGCCCCCTTTTGCCGCAGCTGGTGCGATGCAGGGTTTTTATCCTGCTGGACAAGCGTACATGGGTTAGATGTAAACTCACCCGGGTGTATAAAGCCCAAGCCGGTCGAATGTTCTCATGACCGGGGTCAGCCATGGTACTGGGCGGAGCTCGACCGGGCGTCCTGCCATATCGAAACGAGGCTTCATACCCGGATGGGTACTCTCCAAGCGGTTGGATGATCATAACCGCGAGAGAGGTCTTCGAGATATGCAGCGAAGAAGCCATGCAGCCGGTTGAATGATCATAACCGTGAACTGCCATGGTGCCGGGCGGTCCTCGACCGGGCGACATGCCATATCGAGACGAGGCTTCATACCCGGATGGGTACTCTCCAAGCGGTTGGATGATCATAACCGCGAGAGAGGTCTTCGAGATATGCAGCGAAGAAGCCATGCAGCCGGTTGAATGATCATAACCGTGAACTGCCATGGTGCCGGGCGGTCCTCGACCGGGCGACATGCCATATCGAGACGAGGCTTCATACCCGGATGGGAACTCTCCAAGCGGTTGGATGATCATAACCGCGAGAGAGGTCTTCGAGATATGCAGCGAAGAAGCCATGCAGCCGGTTGAATGATCATAACCGTGAACTGCCATGGTGCCGGGCGGTCCTCGACCGGGCGACATGCCATATCGAAACGAGGCTTCATACCCGGATGGGTACTCTCCAAGTGGTTGGATGATCATAACCGCGAGAGAGGTCTTCGAGATATGCAGCGAAGAAGCCATGCAGCCGGTTGAATGATCATAACCGTGAACTGCCATGGTGCCGGGCGGTCCTCGACCGGGCGACATGCCATATCGAGACGAGGCTTCATACCCGGATGGGAACTCTCCAATCGGTTGGATGATCATAACCGCGAGAGAGGTCTTCGAGATATGCAGCGAAATGGCATGCAAGCGTGGAATCTGGGGAAGTGGGAGGGCCTGACTCCTTGGTTCCCGCTCCTATCTTCCTGTCGCCAGCGTGTGGGACAAGTGGCTGACATGCATTTAAGGAGGAAGTCCATCAGTTCCGTCAGTTATGATGGTATGGGCAGTTTTCCAATGCTGGGACACGTGCCAGCGGGGGGCGGTCTTTAGATGAAGGGCCTGGATTCGCAGGCGTTTGAGTTGCTCTGATTACTTGTTTTGGAGGGATTTCGATTGCCTAGGGCACTGGTCCCCTCTATAAAAAGGCCTCTTCTGCTCTCCTTTCTGCTGTTGCTTCTTGCTTTGGAGAAACTAAGAGAAAGAGAGGAGTCCGGCGACAACCTTTGAGCCCTTTTGCCCCACGAGATCCGTTTTCTTGAGCGCTCCCTACTCTCTTCCTACCATTGCTCGCTGCTTTCGCAGGGCGGATTGTCCTCGGTTGAGCATACTAATCGGTAAGTTTGTTTGATTTCTTTGCCCCGGTGTTGTTCTTATTTTGGATTTGTTGTTTTGCGGCGGGGCGGAACTGCTTCTGCGGCGGACTTGGGGAGAGGCCGTAGGAGGTGTTGTTGTAGCCTGTTGCTGACGAGCGCTAGGGTTTTGCGTTCTTCCCCTAGGTTAAGATGTCATCTTCAGGTTCTGACCGGGCTTCCGAATCGGCTGCCAGGGGTCCCCTCGTGGATGATGCGGAGAGGCTGGATAACTGGCTCAGTTCGGAATCCCCGGAGACCGAAGCCGCTGACTGCTCCGGGAGCAGGGTATCGACTCCGTCCTCGTCTTCGTCTTCCGGGGCTGAATCATCGGAGACTGAAATACCGCACCGGGTGCGCCTTGCAGACGCTCCGGCCGTGAGCTACACCATTGGCAGAGGGAAGTACGCTGTGGTGTGTGATGAACCGGAGGAGAGCATGACCCCTAGAGAGATTGCAACGTTCCGGGAAACGTGGGGTATCCCGGATGAAGTTCTGCTGCGGCCCCTGAACCCTGGAGAGTCGGCCTGCAACCCGGAAGCAGGTTGGGTTGCCGCGCATCAAGATCAGTTCCGTCATGGACTCTCGCTCCCGCTGCCAAATTTCGTGCAGTACATGCTCAGTGCGCTGCAAGTGTCGCCCGCGCAGCTTCCTGGGCTCCAGTGGAGACGACTACTGAGCCTCGGCTGCTTGTACGAGTTTTCCGGGATGAATATACCAACGGTAAACGAGTTCCGGGCCTTGTATAGGTTGTCGTACTCCAGGAAGCAGGGGTCCCGGGGTTGCCTGTCCTTCAACGCCCGGAAGCCTCCACCGATCGTCACCAATATGCCTTCATGGGTAGACAACAGCTGGAGGAAGAAGGTGGTGATGGTGGGCGGTAGGTGGCAGGCGAGGAGTAGAATGTACTGGGTTCCTGGCGCCTTCCAACCCATTGGCGACCAGTCGTACGAGCTATCCGATCTGGAGCGTGAGAGGATCTCGACCATAACAGGATGTTGGGACGATCTGGAACGGAGTTCTTACAACTTCATCCGACGAGAAGTGCTGGAACATTGCCAACTTGGGCGGGGTCCCGGTGCGTAGGAAGCCCTTGAGCGGTGATACTTTGTGCTAGTTTTTGCAAAATACTAACTGTTCGCTTTCCTTGCAGGTGCGTCTTCCCGGGCGACTATCAAGCCCGAAACCACTCTCTCTATGGACGGGGAAGACCTCCTCAACAAGCTGAAGGAGAAGGCCGAGATCGTCTCGCGGACGTCGGTGGACGACGTGTCCGGCCGGCTTACGACTCATGCGGAGCCGAGGGCTATGGACGTCGATGACGACGCCTATGTCCTAAAGCGGGTGAAGACCCATCATGCTGCAGGTCTCCTGGCGCCTGGAAAGGGCAAGAGTACCGGGGGGGCAGTGAGGATTCCCGGTGGGATGAACAGGATCCCCAACCGGCCGGTGTCTGTGCCGCACGTGGCTCGTCCCGCCCGGGTAAGCGCACGATCTTCTTCTCCGGAAGGCCGGGGAGAGAAACGGAAGGGCGGGGACGTTCCTTCCGCCGCACTAGTAACGCTTACCGGTGGGTCAGCACGGGAGAACCTGGCCAAACGGTTCAGGATAACCAGCGGTGCGCAGACCGACGCTGCTGGGGAGAAGGCTGCTGCTGCTGCTCGGCAGAGTAGTCCAGCGCCTGCGGAGGCACCGAGGGGAAGCCCGGATAGTGCGATCGCCCGGCAAGTGGCGGCGGACTTGGCCGGCCTTGGCCTGGACAGACCCGGGGTTGCTGAAGCCCTGGCGGGCGGGAATCGCCCAAAATGCAAGGAATCCGTCCTTCGGGTAAATACCGCACGGTACCACTGTACTGCCTGTAGCTTGTTTTCTTTTGCTGCTTGACTAACTGTCTTTGGTGTTGCACAGTTGCTGTACAGTCTGTACGAACCGGATGCGAGCGAGGAGCTGTCGGAGCTGAAGAGACAGATAACTGCTTTATCTGAGATCCGACAGCGCCTGGAGGTGGAGAAGTCTCGCTCGGACTAGGAGAAGGCCAGATCGGAGGAGAGGGCCAAGAAGCTGGAGGAGCAGAACCGGAGCCTGGAGAAGGAGAGGGCCGAACTGGAGGCCAAGGTGGACGAGCTCCAAGTTGGAGCTGCTGCTTTGCGCGCCGCCTCTGCTGCTCCAGCCGGGGAAGATGACCCGGAACTCTACGAGCGGGTTGTTCTCAAATACCGCGAGAGCGATCAGTTCCTGGAGTTTCTGGTGAAGGCCAGGGAAGAGGGCATCTCGGATGCGTACACGGAATGGGCGGGGAAGGGATGGTTAGACACTTCCCTGATGTCGACTGCTGCCGAAGGAGATATCCATGAGCAGTCGGACATCCATCAGGAGGCGGTGGAGGGGCAGCCGGGTGAAGCGATTCGCTCGGGCTTGGATTCTTCTACCAATGGTGCCGAGTCTGCCCGAGCCGGAGTCAACACCGGAACTGATGTCGACGACGAGGGTACCGCAGAAGAGGCTGGCGGATTGCCCGCTGAAGGCGGAGTTGTGGCTCCTTAGGATTTTCTTGCCCTTTTCCTTGTAATCTTTCCGGATCGGTTACTGCTTGTATACTTGCTTGAATATGAATATACTGGAACTGGCAGAGCCGGTGAAATTTTCTCAAAAGTAGTTTGTATATATATTTGATTTTGCAACGGTTGAACCCCGAACTATGCCAAACTAACCGCTCGGTGCTAGCGGGTTTTACCAGGCCTGGCCACGTTCCCGGTCGGGGTCTATTCTTCTTTCCCCCACGTACCGCTGGAGCTGGCCGTTATCAATCAAAACCTGCACCGCTGTCTTGAGAGCGCAGCACTGGTTCGTTCGATGAGTAGCCTCGTCGTGGTAAGAGCAGTACTTGCCCGTCTGCGCCGTTATAAGTTTCCCCTTCGGGAACCTTCTCTTGGGCGATGGGGGAATGACGCTCCCGTTCTCAAGTAGGATATCCTCGTAGGAAGTGGTGAGAGCGGTGAAGACTTCTTGACCGGCCAGTGGCGGTGCTGGCATGATTGCTAGGGGGCGCTCTTGGCGGAACGGCGCCGGCTTGTGCTCGTTCTGGGGCTTATCAGAATAGGACCTCTGCTGCCGCTGTGGCCAGTTTCTGCTGTTGGCGTTCCGGCAGGGTCGAGCGGTGCGGTTATCGGTCCGCTGACTGGGCTTGGCTTCCTGGCCGGGCGGAGGGTTCTCTTCCCGGGGATGGTCTTCCTGCTGCTCATCCCGCTTCCTCTTCAGTAGGTGATGCCCATAGGTCTCATGATCGGCCTGAGCATGCCGGATGGCCATAGCCATCAACTCGTCGTACCCCTGCGGGAGTTCTACCCGGACGGCGTAGAAAAACTTGCCCGCTCAGAGCCCTTGCTTAAACGCCATCTCGGCGATGCCCTTGTCCAGGTTCCGAACTCCGGCCGTAGCCGTCTGCCATCGGTTGACAAAGGTTCTCAGCTCCTCTTCGGGGGCTTGTCTGCAATTGAAGAGGATGGTCGACGTCCGGGCTCCCTCGACTCGGAGAATGAAGCGGCCTACGAACCGGTCGGCTAACTGCTCGAACGCCTCGATCGAGTTCGCCGAAAGCTCGTAGAACCAGCTGAGCGCTTCTCCGGACAAAGTCTCCTGGAAAATGATGCCGCAGACTGCATTGGAGTAGCCCTTGGCGCAGGTTTAGGACCGGAAGCTGTCCAGATGCTGGTACGGGCAGCCGGACCCTGAGTAGGTGAGCTTGAGGGACTTCTGGTTGCCAGATCTTCCCGACTCTATGACCCGGTGCGAAAAGGGGCCCATGCGCTCATTAAACCGGGCGCCCTCCATCGGCCACGCGGCTTTTCTCTCGTTGGCCTCCATTTGGGACTTTAAGTCCGACATGGTGTTAGCCAGCATCTGCAGCGCTCGCGCGGTCGGAGTCTCAGCTTCATCCACTGACAAAGCGCCGGGCTGGCGGGAGGTTGTCGCGCTCTTTGGCAGGCCTGCGCCTGCTGGCGACTTCTGTCGTACGGGGTCACCGGGCCGACCGCCAGAAGATTGCCCTGCTTCGGTGTGTTGAGGTGAGATCGGCGGGAGTGTCGCCTGTGCCTCTGCCACGGCGTCATTGCGCTGCTGTCTTCTTTCCAGGGCGGCCACCAGGGCAGTATTCACCGCCTCCATCTCTTCGTACCGGGCGTTGGACTTAGCTCTGTCCCTATCGCTCTCCTCTCTTAGACGACTGACCTCCGCGGCCATCGCTCGTAGTTCTCCCGCCATACTGCTATGGTCGGGGCTGTACGTAGGGTCCCGGTCCGGGCTCTCAGATCGATCGCTTGAATCATCTGAGAACGTTAAGGAGCAGCCCCGTCGCTCTGGACTGTCTTCCTCCTCTGCCGGGCCTTTACCTCGCGAGCTGTCGTGGTGGGGATCCGGCACGCCGGATGGTCCCCCACAGCTCCCTTCATCCTGACCTTTGCCCCCGTCGCCGCGCGGCTCTCGCGTGACGGCTGGGGTGGAGGTGAGCGTCTGCACTACTGCAAGGCGTCCCTCCTCGGCGGTACCTTTCTCTTGACTCATCTCCGAGTTCTTTCCCAACGGTGTTGCTTACACGGCTTTTCGTTCAAGCTTCCCACAGACGGCGCCAATTGTTTCTGCCTAAACCCGGGGGTCTAGTAGATACTTGATGAATCCAACTCGATCTCCTGCAATCCTGCTCACTAAGGGGAATACCGGGCGGGCCGGTCTTCTCCTCTCCGATGCCTAAGTTAGTATAGTTGGAATATATATAACCAAGACACGTATGTAAGCAGGGAGAGAGATAAGTTACCTAATAAAGAGGGTAGTTGGGGCCCTTATATAGGTGGTTGGGGGTAAGGGCTGGCCTTACTCTTCGATGTGGGACTGGTTCCCTTCTGCTTATACCTTCTGGTGCCCTCTTAGGCAGGCTGGCGCCCCCGGCCCCAGGGTCCCTGGAGGCAGGATAGAGTGCTAGGCCCCGAGGCCGGGTGCTGGTGGTCCGGTCCCGACCCTTGGGCCGGGCCCTGGTGCGCTTGTTGCGGGTCTGTGGGCCTGCTGTAGCCTCTCTGCGGCTACTGTCAACAATATCTTAAGAGTAAGCATATGGTTTTGGTTCATTGGTGCACATAGTTGTTAATTGAGGTTTTTCCATAAAAATTTCACAAAGTACTTTTGTTTCTTTGACATATGCCAATCACTCTTCGTAATTCATTATCTTTTACTTGTATATACTTGTGTATGAATAGCCATGCTTCGAGTGAATAGAAGAGAACATGCCTAGGGAGGAGGATAAAATTAGCTTTACATGTTTTCATGCTTATATGTTGTTCTCGCATGTTCATATTGATGTTACATGATCATGAAACATGGGATTTTTCGTGCTTACCATTTTCATGCATCAACTTGAAAACTATGTGTTCATACGAGCCTGAGACAAATCATTAGGGGCAATAGTATGTTTAGAGTCGTAATCTAATGTACTTTTGCTAGGGGACTAGCAAAAGATAAGTGTGGGGTAGTTGATAGGAGCACAAAGTGCTACGATATTAATATGTTTATGCCTTCGTTTATACTTTGTTAGCCCTTATTTATCTAAAATCGAGTCATAATTTAGATTAGCGAATAATTGGTAGAGTTTTGCTAAAATGTGCTTAAAAGCTGGAAATTTACAGAAAATTAACAAAGTGCTGAAAATCGAAACCATTCTATGTTTCGTTGAATCTGTAAAACTTCCATGTTGCTTTTGATGGGTTTTTCTTCTTTTATGAGCTGTGATAGGAGCACAATGTGCGACGATATTATATGCTTATGCCCTCGTTTATGCTTTGTTTAACCCTTATTTGTCTAAGATAGAGTCATAATGTAGTTTAGTGTTAATTTGGTAGAGTTTGGCGAAAAATGGTTAAGAATCCGAAAAATGACTAAGTATGAGAAATCTGGAAAATGGTGAAAAATGTGTCTTTTTCGTGATTTTGAGATGAGCAAAAGTGCGATCTATCCTTGTCCGAATTTAATGAAATTTGGTGTACTTATTATTCATATACTGAGGAATGTTGTGTTAAAATGTCAGATCAATCGGACTTCGGGAAGTCACCCAAAAGATGGCTGCAAAACGGCAGTCCGAGCAAACCAATCCAGGGGCTTCCAGGATTTTCCTGGGACTTTGATCCAACTTCGAAAAATCATTTCCGACGATTCACAAGGAATGTGATCGAGATATTTTATGGGGAGATGGCCATATGTGTTTAGTTTATCTGAGACTTGGAATCGCATCAATCGGAGCTCCGAGCGTTGAGATATGCCGGAATTACTGCAACAAGGTCTTTTCTGCCGATTCCAGGAACCTATTACTTCCTTTTCACAATTGCTTCTTTTCAATGGACCATATGATGTACAAAAGCATTTGTGAAGACATTCCAAGCTTATGGAAGGAAGAAGGATGACACTTAGCCATGGCATTGAAGAAAAATATGAAGAAAGAAGTTCTCCTAGTCAAACTAGGAAAAGCTGCCGATTGGGACAGATTCGTGCCAAAGTGTTGCTGCCGGCAATTGGGTTATTTTTGATGGACCAAGACATATCAAATGAAGTCCAAGATCATACAAGAAGTCCATGAAGATGTGAAGCCCAAGCCTTGAAGAAAAATTCAGAAAAAGAAAACCTAATTGAACTATGAAAGGAAGGTTTCAAATCCTATTCCCACTTGGTTTTCTTTTTCCTTGTGTATGAAGGGCTGCCGGCAACACCCCCTCTCCTCTATATATACCCCCACTTATGCATTCTGAAAATAATCTCATCTCTTGCAAAGCACTAGCCGAAACTCTACCAAATTGCCTACCAAAGTTCTAATCCGAAACCCTAAAATACAAAGTCCACCGATTCCACCATTCACCACCGATTCCATCCCCTGCCTTAGCCACTGCCGAGCCTCTTTCACCACACCAAGACGAAGCTCTTCAAGGTTTCTAAAGTGTGATCCATCCCTATGACTTGTATTTTGATTTTTGGTTTAGTCACATTTGTTGTTATAAAAATACTTTGTTTTCGTTTGCTGTTGTATGATGAACATGAATTGCGATTTTTGTTGGAATTTATGTGATGAATTTTGCAAACAATTGCATGCTTGAATTCGTATGTTAGATTAGGGCAGTAACATGTTCTTGTATTTTTTAGTTTTTATTCGATTAGTTCTTGAATTTGTGCATAAAAATCAATGTTTACATGATGCTAGGGCCTTAGTACTTATTTAGATTGCGATTTCATTTAACTTAATAATTTGGGATTGAGTTAGGCAACGATCGAACTGAATTCAAGGTTGTTAAAATCAAGGTTACTTAATTCATGAACCTGCATGTTGATAGGATGAGTGACGCCATACCTAAAGATATGTCTCCAATTTATAGACTCTTGTGCGTAATTACTCTTTGTGTTTGTCTTCGACGTTGAGTGTTTTCAAACATGACTAGTATAATTTTAGGATTCGACGTTGAGTTTTTTCTAAAATATTTAAGAGAGAGTCTAGTGATTAGATGACCGTTGAGGCTCTAATTGAAATTGGAATTGAATAGAGTCTAAGAAACTTGAACTAAATTGCCGAGTCTTGCATGAATGCTTGTGTGTGAATTGTGTGTTTTGTGCTTTGTGATGCGTGAGAGATGATGATCAAACTTGTATATAGTAGACTTAGGATTTAATTTTCTGTTTTGTGCTGTGTGTAGTCTAGGGCAGCTTGCTGCCGAAACATACCTTTTCCCCCAAGTTGTGACGTTTATGTTTTGTATATATGTGTATATGTGTTTGTCTAACAATTTCATATTTCAGGTACCCTTAATCCCCGGCTAGAACGATCCCTACTTATGTCTATACTACTAACGATTGTAGGGTTTATTATTGTGTGCGAGCTTAAGCTTCCATCAATTTTTGGCGCCGTTGTCGGGGATTATAAAAGCTTGTTTTATGTTATTGTTGTGTATATATATGTTGCTGGAAATTTTTATTGTGAAGTTGTAAAGTTGTAATTTTAATTTTATTTTGGGATTTTGTAAAGTAGAAATATGCTTCGGCATGTAGTGTTTAAATTTCGGAAGTTGCATGATGTATATTGATGTATGTTTGTAATCACTTAGTTTAATTTCTAGGGAGTTGATAGTGTTGTATATGTTTGAGTTTATTGTAGTTTCTAAAGTGTAACATGTAGGTGAAGCCACTTTTGTTGATCATAACCAAAACCCTTCATGTGAATGGTGCTATGTCGGAGGCCGTTTCTATGTAGACTGGGAAACGCGGGATACTTCCCCCCCACGCATATAAGCGTTTCTTCGGTAATAGTATTACTTCTATGAGGTTGAGGGCGGTTTTAATCAACACTTGTAGACTGCTAGGACCCGAGTTTGTTTTGCCAAGTATGGGGCAAGTTATTTTCATAGATATGGTTATCAGGTTTGTTTAACTGGGTCTCAAGGCCCATAGACTGATGTTCATTCTCGGTGAGTGAGTCGATAGGGGGTTCGCCCTCCGTGGTGTCCAACAACGAGTTCTTCCTGGTTCCTGTAGGGGGTTCGCCCTCCGTGGATTTAACGACACCGCCTTTGAAAAGTAGAGCATGCTCGACCTAGTCGACAGCTTGTGCCGAAGCATCACCTCACTTTAGACGCTAGAACATAACTTGACATATGTGGCCTATTTTCTTCGAAGATGAAACATGTTGTGTGGTTCAAACTCTTGAGGTATATCGGGTTAAGCATGATACTACCGGGGGCTGTATCAGTCCATTGCACCGTTATCTCCTCTGCTCCACGTACTTCGAGAGTTAGAACAAATTTAAAAGAAATTAGACTTAGCGATTACATGATCATGGACGTTCCGATTTTTGATTCCTTATTGCCGATTGTGCTTGTATTTTGCCGTGTGTTTTGTATGATCTTGCCGAATGTGTTTGTATGCTATTGTTGAAATATGTTGTGTAATCGCCAATGCCGTGGCTTGTAATAATGTATATTCTTGCTTTCTAATTCTTTACGATGTTCTAACTTGTTTAAATGTTGCAAATTTCAGAAATAGTGCATGTCCGAATCTAATATTTGGACAAGAGATCTTCAAGGCCGTTTGCAACGTTTAGATCAAGAACTCGCTATTGCTCGTTTTGTGCCATTACCGCCATCGTCACCAACCAGTTCATCAGTTTCATCATCATTGCCGTCATCACCATCAGTGCCATCCGTTTCTGACAGTTTGCCGAGTTCCCCATCTGTTGTTTCGTCATCGTGTGATCTTCAGAATCCAGAATTTGAAGCTTTTGCCGAATCAGAAGAAGAAGAAGAGATAATGGCTTCAATCATATCACAGAATGGTCATGTTGCTGGAGCTGGGGTTGCTCCTTCGAATATCACTTATCCTCCCTTGGAAGCTGACAAGACGGGAGAGATTGAATTGAGGAGTGGATTCCTCCATAAGCTGAAATCATTTTATGGGATGCCAAGTGAGGACCCTAACAAGCATCTACAGTGGTTTAACTTCACCACGGAGTCCATGTGTCCAAGAGGGACCGATTTGCAACACTTCAAGATGAAGGCTTTTCCGTTCTCATTAGAAGATCAAGCGAAGGAGTGGTTGTTTGAGGTGCCTAGTGGTCGCATTGTTTCGTGGAGCTCTATGATGGATGAGTTTTTGCTCAAGTACTTTCCTGCTTCACGTATCACTGATTTGAGGAAGCAAATTACTAGAGCAAGCCGGAGATGAGACTTTCTTCGACTACTACAAGAGGTTCAAATCCCTAGTTTCTTTGTGTCCATCGCATGGCATTAGCGATGGACTCTTGCTACAATATTTCTATGAGGGATTGCATGTCATGGAGAGAGAGTTTCTTGACTCGGCCGCGGGAGGTAGCTTTTTGGAGTTAAATGCTGGAGCGGCAAGAAGTTTGTTGGAAGTTCGTGCTTTGAACAACCAACAATTTGGCATGGCACGAAGCAATGTGCAAAGGAATGAGAAGGTGCATGAGACGTCTTCAAGCTCAAAGTTAGAGGAGAAAGTGGACAAGCTTACCGACTTGGTGAGTAATTTGATGAAGAAGCGTGCTATTGTTTGTGGAATTTGCACCGAGGGCCATGAGACCGAACAATGCCCTCAATTTGGAGTTAATGAGGGAGTAGAAGAGTGCAATGCAATTGGTTTTCAAGGAGGTCAACGGTTTGGGAACTTCAATCCGAGGTTTAATGATCATCCTAACTTTCGATGGGCGAATAATGACAATGTGCTTAGGGCACCTATGCAACCAAGAGAGGGAGGAGCACCGTTTGCACTGAGGGCACCATTTGTGCCTCGGCAGCAATTTCAGCCGAACCAGGGACATTTTGCAGCACTGCCAAACCAAACTCAAGGAGGGCCGAGCCAAGGCCAAGCCGCACCGAGCAATCCCAACTACGATGCTTTGCTCCAATCATTGTCAAGTGCTACTCAAACATTGCTCGCGGGGCAACAAAATCATCAAAAGGACATTGGTGAGCTCAAGACTCAAATGGGCCAAGTTGTGGATTTCATGGGAAGATTTAATGAGCAAGGGAAGTTGCCAAGCAATACAATTCCCAATCCGAGGAACGAGCAAGCCAAAGTGATTCAAACTCGTAGTGGAAGAGAATTGTTTCCTCCGACAAGTCCAAAGAAGAAGCGAGTAACTTTTAAGGGCATTGAGGATGACGAGAGGGCTGCCGGACCTGTCATTGCCGGCAGCCATATTGAGGAAGCCGAGAAGAATGCTGCCGAGCATAATGCTGCCGGCAGGGCTGCTGCCGAGAAGGGGAGCCTTGCTGCCGAGAAGAAGGATGACGCCGGAAACAGTGTGAAGGACAAGGGGCTGCGCAATGAGCTTGAGTATGATCCCGTAACATCAAAGAATGAGTTAGTGCCAAACCAAGCAAGCAAGGGAGGGGTGCCAACATCTAGCATTCCATTCCCTTCTCGCTTTGCTAGAACGAAGAAGGATAAGTCCGATGAGGAGGTGTTGGAGATTTTCCGGAAAGTGCAAGTCAACATCCCTTTGTTGGAGTGCATTAAGCAAGTGCCGAAGTATGCTAAGTTTTTGAAGGAGTTTTGCACGGCTAGAAGGCATACGAGGGAGACTCGTGTGGTAACTATGAGCGAGACGGTGTCGGCCGTTATTCAAAGGAAGTTGCCACCAAAGATGAAGGATCCGGGAAGCTTCAATGTGCCTTGTGTCATAGGCAATACTCGGTTTGAGGATGTGATGTTGGATTTGGGAGCATCGATTAATGTCATGCCACTCAATGTGTATCAAACGTTGAGTATAGGGCCTCTCAAGAAAGACAATGTCATTATTCAACTTGCGGATCGCTCAAGTAAGTATCCGGAGGGTTATGTGGAGGATGTGTTGGTGCAAGTCAATCAATTGATATTCCCTGCCAATTTTTATGTGGTTGAGATGGAGGATTCGCCGGTCAATAACACGCAATTGCTTCTTGGGCGACCATTCATGAGGACCGCGCGCACAAAGATAGATGTGGCCGAGGGCAACCTAACTATGGAGTTTGATGGTGAGGTGATTAAGTTCAATGTGTTTGATGCCATGAAATTCCCCAATGTTGATTTGAAGGAGGGTTGTGCCATTGAAGTTTTGGAGGAGGTCGAGCAAGTTATGTCGACCTCGCTCGACGCATAGCAATTAGCGATTGAGCAAGGGGTCGGATTTGACAAGAGGGGAGAACGAGTGCAAGAAGAGGCCGAGCCAAGCAAGGCCGAGCCAAGCATTGCCGAGCCCTACACCATGATGCCGAGCCTTAGAGAGGTGGTTGCCGAACTCGACGCCACACCAATGTATCCGAGGAACTCGTTCTTGTCAATTCCAAGTGCCACAACAAAATTTCGACCAAGTGTGGAAGAGGCCCCAAAGTTAGAACTTAAAGAACTCCCTAGTCACTTAAAGTATGTTTATCTTGGAGGAGAAGATACACTACCGGTTATTGTGTCTTCAATGCTTAGTGAGAAACAAGAAGTGGATTTGATAAGTGTGCTTAAGAAGTACAAGACCGCCATAGGTTGGACCTTAGCGGATATCAAGGGAATTAGCCCTACTACTTGTGTTCATCGCATCTTATTAGAAGAAGGAGCTAAGCCGACAAAGGAAGCTCAACGTCGACTTCACCCTCCCATGATGAAAGTTGTGAAAGAAGAAATTATCAAGTTGCTTGATTGTGGGGTGATCTACCCAATTTCGGATAGTAAGTGGATATCTCCTGTGCAAGTAGTGCCGAAGAAGAGTGGTGCAACGGTTGTCAAGAATGAGAAGAATGAGCTTGTGCCACAAAGACTTGTAACCGGTCATCGGATGTGCATCGATTATAGGAAGCTCAACGCTACAACGAGGAAGGATCACATGCCTTTGCCGTTTATGGATCAAATGCTAGAAAGGTTAGCCGGCCATTCTTACTATTGCTTTCTTGATGGATATAGTGGCTACAATCAAATCATGATACACCCGGATGATCAAGAGAAGACCACTTTTACTTGTCCATTTGGCACGTTTGCTTATCGGCGGATGCCATTCGGACTATGCAACGCACCCGGCACTTTTCAAAGATGTATGTATGCTATCTTCTCGGATTTTATTGAAGACATTATCGAAGTGTTTATGGATGATTTTAGTGTGTATGGGAGCACCTTCGATGCATGTTTGGGGAACTTGGAGAAGATACTTGAGAGGTGTGTAGAGACAAATCTTGTGCTTAATTGGGAGAAGTGTCATTTCATGGTTACGCAAGGCACTGTTCTAGGGCACATTATTTCGGCAAGAGGCTTAGAAGTTGACAAAGCCAAGGTGGAGCTCATACAAGCATTGCTGAGCCCTAGGTGTGTGAAGGATGTGAGAAGTTTTCTTGGCCATGCGGGGTTTTATCGACGATTTATCAAGGACTTCTCTTCAATTGCCAAGCCATTGAGCAACTTGTTACAAAAGGAGGTGACGTTTGAATGGACGGATGCATGTGAGAGTGTTTTTTGCCGATTAAAGAATATGTTGTGGCGCCGGTTTTGGTTGCACCTAATTGGGATGAGCCATTTGAGTTGATGTGTGATGCTAGTGATTATGCACTTGGAGCGATACTTGGACAACGAATTGAGAAGAAACCATGCGCCATTTACTATGCTTCAAGGACTCTCAACGATGCTCAACTCAACTACACAACAACGGAGAAGGAACTCTTAGCGGTAATTTTTGCTTTGGAAAAGTTTTGATCATATCTTTTGAATTCCAAAGTTATTGTTTATAGTGATCATGCCGCTTTGAGATATCTTATGACAAAGAAGGATGCTAAGCCGAGGCTCATTCGATGGATTCTTTTGCTTCAAGAGTTCGACATTGAGATTAAAGACAAGAAAGGAGTTGAGAATGTTGTAGCCGATCATTTGAGTAGACTTGTCAAGGATGAGGATCGGCTGCCCCTATGTGAGACCTTTCCGGATGAGCAACTTTTTCGACTTGAAGTACATGAACCTTGGTATGCCGACATTGCAAATTTTCTTGCTACAAACCGATTTCCCAAGGAGATGCCGAGCCACCAACAAAAGAGAATAAGGAAGCAAGCTCGACACTTCTTGTGGGATGATCCGTATTTATGGAAGCAATGTGGTGATCAAGTTATTCGAAGATGTGTGCCGGAGAATGAGCATCGCTCTATCCTTGCTTTTTGTCATAGTGAAGCTTGTGGTGGGCATTTTGGACCAAGGAAAACGGCTTTGAAGGTACTCACTTGTGGTTTCTTTTGGCCTACAATTTTCAAGGATGCATTCATGTTTTGCAAAGCATGTGATAGATGCCAAAGAATGGGGAACATTGGAGCTAGAGACCAAATGCCGCTCACGCCTATCATTGAGGTGGAAATTTTTGATCTTTGGGGGATTGATTTCATGGGACCGTTTCCTTCAAGTAAGGGCTTTCTCTACATATTGCTTGCGGTTGATTATGTGTCAAAGTGGATCGAAGCAAGGGCTACACGCACCAATGATGCCAAGGTGGTAGCCAAGTTTCTCAAGACCAACATCTTTTCACGTTTTGGAGTTCCAAGAGTCTTGATTAGCGATGGAGGATCCCATTTTTGTAACCGCACCATTGAAGCCTTATTGAGGAAGTATGGAGTCACACATAAGGTGTTTATACCTTATCATCTCCAAACAAGTGGCATGGCCGAGGTAAGTAATCGAGAGATCAAGCAAATACTTGAGAAAACCGTTGGACCTTCAAGGAAGGATTGGAGTGATCGACTCGATGATGCTTTGTGGGCATATAGGACTGCATACAAGACACCGATAGGTATGTCTCCTTTTCGGTTGGTTTATGGTAAAGCATGTCACTTACCGGTTGAGCTAGAACATAAGGCATGGTGGGCAATAAAGGCCTTCAACATGAACATTGATGATGCCGGTCTTCATAGAAAGCTTCAACTCAATGAACTTGAAGAAATCCGTAATGAAGCCTATGATGCCGCATGGATTTACAAGGAGAAAACACGTGCCTACCATAACAAGATGATCCGTGGTAAGAAGTTTGAAGTTGGACAACATGTGCTTCTATTTCACTCTCGCCTTAGACTTTTTCCCGGAAAGTTACGCTCTCGTTGGATTGGCCCTTTTGTCATTGCTCGTGTGTTCCCTCATGGAGCCGTGGAAATTCAAGATTTGCAAACCCACAAGACTTTCAAGGTTAATGGTCATCGCCTCAAGCATTATCATGCACCTTTTGATGCATTTGAGGACACAATTGTTCTTGGAGACACCCCACAAGCTGCTGCCGAGCTGCCTTCACAATCATCTGCTGCAGCCACGCCACCACCAAACCAAGATGATGCCGGACCTGCAATTGCCGGCAGCATCACCACAATGCCGGACACGGACATAGAAGCCGAGAGGCCGGACCTCACTCCTGCTGAAACCGAACCAGCTGCCGGACCTGCAATTGCCGGCAGCATCACCACAATGCCGGACACGGACATAGAAGCCGAGAGGCCGGACCTCACTCCTGCTGAAACCGAACCACCTGCCGGACCTGCCATTGCCGGCAGGATTGAAGATATGACGCATGAGGATCAGCACAGCCATATTAAACCGCTGGATACACCGGATACGCAAGCTGTCGAGCCGGACACACCGATTCACCCGGACACGTAGAGTGCAACAGAATCGGATACAACATGCGATGCACTTCTCATCAACCTTCTTCTTGCCGATTTGAGCTGCTTTGGAGCGAGATGAACACATGCCAAACACGGTGAAAAGTCTAGGCTATGGACTATAAACACAAAGCGCTACTTGGGAGGCAACCCAATTCGATCAAAGAAAAGTGAAGGAGCCATCACCGAGAGTTTGAAATTTCTTAACTCTTCTCTTTTTCTTTGATTTGTGATGATTTGTTGGTATATGTTAGACTATTGCATGCTTAGGAAATTCATTGATATTGTTTTGTGCTTACATTGAGGACAATGTAATTTTCTAAGTGTGGGGTGGGATAGCATGTTCCGGTTTTGTTTTTGCTTTTTGTGTGCTTAGTTAGACAAGAAAAATTCAGAAAATTGTAACACAAAAATAGAGTGTTTTAATTTGTTTGTTTCGAGTCTTAGGATGCCCCTAATATGTCAATGATGTTTTTCTCCTCTTTGCATACATAGATGATAGTTGTGCAAACAATTAAAATTGTAAGTTTCATGGATTATGTGCATTGGTAGGAGCATGTAGGATGTGTTGATTATTAAGCATGCATGTTTTAGCTAATTTACTTTAAAAATAACCTATGTGAGCTTTTGTGCCAATTTGCTTTCTTCTTGAGCGATAAAAAAAATAATAATAATTCGATAGATTCGTAGGAAGCATGAAACCTCATAATTCTTTGCATATTCGATGACTATGTGCCATAGCTTTTAATGAACTCTAGTATGCTAGAATTTACTCTTGTTGATTTTCAAAACGTTTGTAATCATAAAATACCTTGATTTTGAATGTGATTGAATAAAGATCATTTAGGTTTACCACCAAAGCCAAATAAAGCATGAGCCCTATTGGAGCCCGTCGTGGGACACCTTAGTAAACCCCTTTGAGCCTATGTTGAGCCTTTTCTTTCATCACCCTTAAACACTTTCCATGAGCTTAGTATAGTTGTGCCTTTACCCTTGATCAAAGTATTGGCAAAACTTGATTTTTGAAAGCGTTTTCGTGTGTGTGATGAAGAAGAACAAGTGTGGGGTAGACTTAGCCATGAATTTATATGAAAAATGTATGCCGTGCCTTAGGAAAAGAAAAGAGAAAAAGTGTGCTCGGAATCAAAAGAAAAAGAAAAAGATACCGAGAGCAAGAAAAGAAAGATGTAAGGCACGGCTTGAAAAAGAAGAAAAAAAAATTTTTGCATGGCTACTGTCTTGATTATTGTTGTAATGTTATCGGAGGAAAAGAATGAAGTATGGGTCCAACAAGATGAAATTTGACCCTTGGCGAGAAGACATAAGGAGATTTGAGCTTTGCCAAAGGCCATGGTGACGTTTTTGAGCCTCCTTATCCAAACATCGAATACCTCTTAGCCTAGCCCCATTACAACCTTTTGATTGATCTTTTTCATGATTCTTAAGATGGTTAAATTTGATTGTGGAGATTATCTCAAGAGTAAGCATATGGTTTTGGTTCATTGGTGCATATAGTTATCATATGAGGTTTTTCCATCAAAATTCACAAAGTGCTTTCGTTTCTTCGATATATGCAAGTCACTCTTTGTAATTCATGATCTTTCGCTTGCATATACTATTGAGTGAATTACCATGCTTTGAGAGAAAAGAAGAGAGTATGCCTAGTGAGGTGATTTGAATTAGTTTTAACATGTTTACATGCTTACCTTTTGCTCCTATATGTTCATATTGATGTTACATGTTCATGAAACTTGGAATTTTCGTGCTTAGCATTCTCATGCATTAACTTGAAAGCTATGTGTACATACGAGCCTGAGACAAATTGTTAGGGGCAATAGTTTGTTTAGACTCTAGTTTAATTTAGTTTGCTAAGAGACTAGCAAAGGATAAGTGTGGGGTAGTTGATAGGAGCACAATGTGCGACGATATTATATGCTTATGCCCTCGTTTATGCTTTGTTTAACCCTTATTTGTCTAAGATAGAGTCATAATGTAGTTTAGTGTTAATTTGGTAGAGTTTGGCGAAAAATGGTTAAGAATCCGAAAAATGACTAAGTATGAGAAATCTGGAAAATAGTGAAAAATGTGTCTTTTTCGTGATTTTGAGATGAGCAAAAGTGCGATCTATCCTTGTCCGAATTTAATGAAATTTGGTGTGCTTATTATTCATATACTGAGGAATATTGTGTTAAAATATCAGATCAATCGGAGTTCGGGAAGTCACCCAAAAGATGGCTGCAAAACGGCAGTCCGAGCAAACCAATCCAGGGGCTTCCAGGATTTTTCTGGGACTTTGATCCAACTTCGAAAAATAATTCCCGACGATTCACAAGGAATTTGATCGAGATATTTTATGGGGAGATGGCCATATGTGTCTAGTTTATCTGAGACTTGGAATCGCATCAATCGGAGCTCCGAGCTTGGAGATATGCCGGAATTACTGCAACAATGTCTTTTCTGCCGATTCCAGGAACCTATTACTTCCTTTTCACAATTGCTTCTTTTCAATGGACCATATGATGTACAAAAGCATTTGTGAAGACATTCCAAGCTTATGGAAGGAAGAAGGATGACACTTAGCCATGGCATTGAAGAAAAATATGAAGAAAGAAGTTCTCCTACTCAAACTAGGAAAAGCTGCCGATTGGGACAGATTCGTGCCAAAGTGTTGCTGCCGGCAATTGGGGTATTTTCGATGGACCAAGACATATCAAATGAAGTCCAAGATCATACAAGAATTCCATAAAGATGTGAAGCCCAAGCCTTGAAGAAAAATTCAGAAAAAGAAAACCTAATTGAACTATGAAAGGAAGGTTTCAAATCCTATTCCCACTTGGTTTTCTTTTTCCTTGTGTATGAAGGGCTGCCGGCAACACCCCCTCTTCTCTATATATACCCCCACTTATGCATTCTGAAAATAATCTCATCTCTTGCAAAGCACTAGCCGAAACTCTACCAAATTGCCTACCAAAGTTCTAACCCGAAACCCTAAAATACAAAGTCCACCGATTCCACCATTCACCACCGATTCCATCCCCTGCCTTAACCACTGCCGAGCCTCTTTCACCACACCAAGACGAAGCTCTTCAAGGTTTCTAAAGTGTGATCCATCCCTATGACTTGTATTTTGATTTTTGGTTTAGTCACATTTGTTGTTATAAAAATACTTTGTTTTCGTTTGTTGTTGTATGATGAACATGAATTGCGATTTTTGTTGGAATTTATGTGATGAATTTTGCAAACAATTGCATGCTTGAATTCGTATGTTAGATTAGGGCAGTAACATGTTCTTGTATTTTTTAGTTTTTATTCGATTAGTTCTTGAATTTGTGCATAAAAATCAATGTTTACATGATGCTAGGGCCTTACTACTTATGTAGATTGCGATTTCATTTAACTTAATAATTTGGGATTGAGTTAGGCAACGATCGAACTGAATTCTAGGTTGTTAAAATCAAGGTTACTTAATTCATGAACTTGCATGTTGATAGGATGAGTGACGCCATACCTAAAGATATGTCTCCAATTTATAGACTCTTGTGCGTAATTACTCTTTGTGTTTGTCTTCGACGTTGAGTGTTTTCAAACATGACTAGTATAATTTTAGGATTCGACGTTGAGTGTTTTCTAAAATATTTAAGAGAGAGTCTAGTGATTAGATGACCGTTGAGGCTCTAATTGAAATTGGAATTGAATAGAGTCTAAGAAACTTGAACTAAATTGCCGAGTCTTGCATGAATGCTTGTGTGTGAATTGTGTGTTTTGTGCTATGTGATGCGTGAGAGATGATGATCAAACTTGTATATAGTAGATTTAGGATTTAATTTTCTGTTTTGTGCCGTGTGTAGTCTAGGGCAGCTTGCTGCCGAAACATACCTTTTCCCCCAAGTTGTGACGTTTATGTTTTGTATATATGTGTATATGTGTTTGTCTAACAATTTCATATTTCAGGTACCCTTAATCCCCGGCTAGAACGATCCCTACTTATGTCTATACTACTAACGATTGTAGGGTTTATTATTGTGTGCGAGATTAGGCTTCCATCAAGCTGTACACACCTATATGATCGAGCAATTGAAAGAGTTTGAGTAATTTGAGTGGGAGAAACTGCCGGAAATTGCTATGCAAATTCGAATACAGTAGGTTCCAGGAATTTCCTGGGCACATTACTCAACTTCCAGAATTTCCCCAGAACAGCTTATTTGGAACTAGATGGCATGCCATATATGCATAGAAAGATCTCTAAGTCTATTTTCCACAGAATTTGGAATCACATCAATAACTATTTTCTGGAGGAAGTTATGCCTGAGTAAAAACACAAAGGTCAAATCTGCCGAGAAGAGAAGCAAGTATCGGACACTCGCAAGCCAGCGCGCGCAGTAGCTCTGCACGAGAAGCAAGTATCGGACACTCGCAAGCCAGCGTGCGCAGCAGCTTAGCATAGTCGCGCAGCCAAGGCACCGAGCACGCCGAGACATATCAGACATGGGCATCACGTGTCTGACTCGTATCCAAGACAAAGCCAATCATATCCGAAGGCGTATCCGAGGCGTGTCCGCCAAGGTTTTGACCTATGACACCATGTATCGGATACTGGCATCATGTATCCGATACGGGCACCCACACCACGCACATGCAGCCCTCGCTGCTGCCTACTGTTGTGATGCCTTGCTTACCGATGCCACCATTGTGCGCGTGCGAGCCTCACCACACCTTACGCCAACCTGTCAAGCACATGCGCGCACGTATCTCAATCCAGCCGAGAAGCCTCCGCGTGCCAGAACACGCCAACCCATGCCAGCACGCACGCACGCGCGAACCTGTCATCCTGCACTCGAGAGCAAGGCATTCTGCCGAGAAGTTTCTAACGAGCATTCCTAGCTATTCTCTACCTTTCTTTGTGGCTACAATTATTCCTAAGGATGCTAGGAAGAATGGCAGGCATGTAAAGATCAAGTCAAGACCTGCAGCCATAAGGAAGAGCAACCCTAGAGGAATAAGGAAAGCATATTCCGGCTTGGAAAGGGAAAATACAATACCGGCTGCAACGAGGAAAGCTTCCCAAGCTCAACTAGGAGAAGTGTTTGCCGAAACCTTGAAGGAAAAGAGAAGACAATAATCTGCAATATATCAAGAATTAAATCGGCAAGGAATCCTAGAACAAAAGGAAGAGGAAATCAAACCGAAACCAGCAAGGAAATCATCTTTTCCTTTGCTGATTCACATTAGGTTTCTTTGCCCATTTTGTGCAGCCTTCTCCCTATAAAAAGCCTAAGTTTTTCACAGAAAAAGGGGTCACATTCAAAAGCAAAAACTCTAGCAAAAAGCTCTATCAAAATTCCCCAAGAATCCTACAAAGAAAACCTAGCCGAAACACATCTTCCATCACCACTAAAAACACCCTAGCCGTACCTCCATCATCATCATCGGATCAACACGACTTGAAGCTCCAAAGGTGATCGAAAAGTGTGATCTACTCTCTATTTTCGGTTTTGTAATTCTTTCTTTGTAGCTATGTTAAACTTTGTCTACGAAGTTAGCATGTATTCTTGGTTTCAAACTTTATGTTTATGTTTTGTTTGGATTGAAATTTGGTTTTATAAATTGCATGTTCAATTCGTTTTCTATATTTTTAATTGGTTTTGGGAGTTAAGAAATCGGATTGCATGATAATTTGTAAAGAAAAAATGTAACAAAATAGTAAATAGAATAACCGGCAAGCATGTTAATTTAGTTGTAGTTTTGGTCTTGGTTTATTCTTTAAATCTGCGTGCAATAAAGATTGCTGCCCTATACAAACGCAATGTACTTGGGGTATCGATCTCATTAGCCAAAATAATCATAGGTTAAATCGAACGTTTAGTTGCTTAACTTGTGGTATTTTTAGGGATAGAGTGGTTTAAAGAATTTAAATCCCGATGTGAGAAGAGTGACACCTTATTTGCTAACATGTCTCCGACTAAAAAGGCTTTGTGCTGAATACTTGTTATGTTTGTTTTCTTCGTTTAGAGTTCTCAAATATGACTAGTAAAACTTTAAGGTTAGGCGTTTAGTTACTTAAAATACATGAGGAGTCTTAATCGATTAGTGAACCCATTTAGGAGCTAATTAGATTGGAACTAAGTCGAGTCTAGAATACTTTAATATGTTGCCGTGAGTCTTGTTTGCTAAATTGTTATGTGTTTTGATGGCTTTTGTGTTAGTGCTTTGTGAAAGAATGTCGACCAACATGTACATAATAGATTTAGGTTTAATTTTGAATCTCATATTCGTACCCTTAGTTTTATGGGCAGTAGCAGCCGATAGGGCAGTGCTACTGTCAAGCCTTAGATAGGGCATCCTATGGCTGCCGAACCTCGCTCTTTAGCCCCCATGATTTTGTGTGTTTATATGTATATAAGTGTGACGTTATGTGCATATGTGTTCATATTTTATTTAACATTCTCATATTTCAGGTACCCTTAATCCCCGGCTAGAACGATCCCTATTTGCTTATACTACTAACGATATTTTGTAGGGTTATCATTGCTTGCGTGTCTATGGCATTCGACCAGTCACTTCCATATGTGAAGGGTACGTTGTACTCTTTTTGTCCTTCGACCAAGATTATTTTTCACCCACAAAGTTTTTGTTACTTATCAATGTTTTTAACGAGACAACATCATATGCACCATCACTAGGCGCGTGGGACAAAGGGGAGTGTTGAAAGAAATCTCACATGTGTGTGTATTGGTTGAGTTCGTGTAGGAATAGGAACAATAGTTCCATGTAGTGATAGTTTTACTATTCTAAATAAATATAGGTTTCCTACTACGTATTTTGTAATCCTTTATAAATAGAGGCGTCTATTGATGAATAAAGATGATCTCTTCATTCTCTCTATACTTTATTGTATTTCTTCTACAACACTATTGTACTTATATAGACTTAAAATCTGAGCAGTTGAGATGCTAAAATGTGATAAAAAGTGAGTCTCATAAACCATGAATTAAAAATTCCTCAACTAGTCGTCAACTAAATTGTCCTCACTTGAAAGACTCCTATAGTTAGTTAGGGCATGCCCTCAAATGGACATATAATGTAAAACAAAGTTACAGATTCACACCAATAATGTCTTGAATTATTTTTATTTATTTATTTTTCTTTCAGAAAAATATTTATTTATTTATTAGTAGAAAGCATTAAAAAAATTAAACTATTAAAAAAGCATCCAGTGGTGAACGAGATTATTTCTTCTAGTGACACAAACTCATAGTAAGAGTAATACCAAATAATCGAGCGAGGTAAAATAATATTTTTTATCCAAGTTGGTCATCTCACAAACAAAAGGTTCAGTTTTGAGTTACCAAATATTCTGATATTTATTTTTGTTCCTTATAACACTTATAAAAAGTCAATTTATTAAACACTTAGGTACTTAACCTTTCAGCCACTTATTCTTAAACATAAGTATAAAACAACTTTTCTTAAAAGTCCAGCTGTATGCCTGTACCAAACACGCGCCGGGAGCTTGGGAGCTTGGGAGCCTGTGAGGTTATGAGTACAACTAACATATTTTTATTTTTGTAAGTTTAGTAAAATTCTTTAACCCACACATAGTTGATTGTTAACGCGATTTGATTCAAATGAACTAAATGATGTCAGTTAGGCTAATTAATAAACCATGTCATGACTCGCGGACTCATAAAAGACAGTTGCAGCGGTTTAGTTCTTTATTCAATTTAATTGAAATAAAATAAAATTTAAAGATGAATAATAATAAAAAATCTAGCGGTAATTTAAAAATCACCAGTATTTACAGAGGGATTTACTGACTATTTAGAACATGAAGGGCATCAGTAGTCCTTCTCAAAAAAAAAGAAAACAAAAGGGTAAACTACAAGTTAGTATCTAAAAGCAATTTGATTTACAAATAAGTCACCTACCCAATTTCTTAAACAAATAGGTAACTCATAAGAATTTTTACTATATGGTAAATTTTTATTTTTTTCAAAACTCATTTTCTTTTAAAGAATTTATTTTTTTGACGGAGCGTGGTGGGCACACAAATTTGTTTATCATACATACTATATATATATATGATATATTCTCTATACTCGAAGGTAAATAATTAATTTTAATCATTATCATTTCTTCTCAGCAGTTAAGCTATTTAAAGAATATTAGAATTACTGAAAAAGAATTAAAAGATAAAAGAGAAAAATTAAAAAAATTAAAAACCTACAGAGAAAGAATTAGCAGGAGAAGATAAGATTATTGGGATCTGACTTTCAGATTTACCAAAACAATCTATATACTAGAAGAACATATTACAGAACTTAAGCAAGTTCATCGATTAGAACAAGAACCTCTTAAGATTTAGAGCCGCCGTTAGAGCCGCTGCAGGTTAGATCCGCCTAGGTTGGTATCAGAGCCTGTTTTGCTCAAAAACAGGTAAAAGAAAAGGCTTATGCCACAAAGTTGGCTTCTCTTAACCAACAAAAGAGAATCACAACTCAGGAATTACCAAGGCTTTTGTATAGAAAAAGAAAGCGATAAGTGAAACTCGTGTTTTCACACAAAACATATCCAAGAAAATCAATACTCCATTGAATATGCCTGTAGAGTTCTTAACACTCTGTACGACGAAAAAATTCATCTCCAGAAAGAAATAGGAGTCGAAGAACTTGATCAGTCAAGACCAAGCATAGTTGATTTTCTAGCACACTTATCTAAAAACAAATCTACCGACAAAATATCAGAACAACTCGAGAGATTTAATCTCGGGATTAATCAACTCGGAGAAATACAAGCGAAAATATTAAAACTTGAAGTCAAGTTAGACTACCTTAAAAACAAACAATATCTTTCGGATATTGAAAAGAAATTAATAAGAACAGAGAATCTTGCTAATAATATTAATCAGTAAGCAGTTGATTTAAGAAAAACTCAAGAACACTTGAGAAAACTTTTAGAAACTCCTATTACTAGAATAGGATGAATCTAAGAGTAGAATTAAGAGCAAAAAAGGAAGACGAAAAAGCTCTGAGCCTATATCTTCCTACATAAAAACTTGCTGAAAACGTAGAAGCTTATACATCAGCAAAACTATAGCAATATTTATCTCCAAGAAATAGGAAGAGATATAGAAGAACAATTTCAAGGAATAAACGCAAGAATCTCAAATCTACAAAAAAAGTGCAGAAAAAATGAAAGAAAACTCTAACGTTGAAAGAATCAACGAAGAAGAACTAGCTCATACAGTAGCTAGTAAAATTATCATACTTTCACCAAAAGTAGAAAGTGGGCTTAAATTTAGTAAACCTAAATTATTCAAATGGAAAAAATCCAAAACCTCCAAAAGAGACATAAAAATGCTTAATAGAATACTCAATAAGAGATACACTGTATCACCTGTACAGCTCATAAATGCTCAAGAATTTGAGTATAATGAAATTGAATCTAATGTGAGAGAAGCATCAGCTCTAAAGTTTAGCTTCAACGAAATCTACAAAAGGGGATCGTTTAAGCTAGATTCTCATAAATTCAAAATACTAGAACTAACAATCCCAGCAACTGGTGGAGAAACAAACATTAGGCTAATCACCCCAAAAGAAGTTAGCGAAGCCTTCCAGAAAAATTACAATTACATGCACATTGGTGCAGTACAAGTATCAGTAAAACTCTTAGCAAGAGATGGAATAGACTGTTCAGTCTTGTATCTTACAAAATGATAGGATAGCATATTTTAAGAAAAGTCTGTTAGGAACGGTAGAAGCATCCCTATGCAACTAGGTTGCTTTAGTGTCTTCCCAAACTTCACCACTCAAAGATGCAGCACACTGTTTGAGATTGAGAATCAAAACAGATGGGATTTCCATGAAGCAAGGAATGATGGAATTAGTTGTAGACTAAAGGATTTACTACAAGCTAATGAGTTCCAACGTAACTCCCAACACCAGGTTTATAACCAGCCCGAGTACCACTACATCAATCCTTACTAATCCTAGAAATAATTCCCAACAGAAACATATCACCAATTTGGATGATGTCTCATTCCCTAGAGAATGGAGTCTAGCTCCCCCTTAGAGACAAATGCAAAGCACCAATGCATCTATCTATGAGTATACAAGAGGAAAAATAAGCCTTCAATTCCATAGACATTCATTTGCTAACTATGAGCAAGCAACCACGTCAGGAATTCAAGAAGAAAATTTCGAAGAGGAAGATTTAAAAAGACCTATAAGAATGTTCAAGTTAGAAGGACTAACAAAATTATATGGACAAGCAGTAACTTGTGAATCCATAGAAGGATTAGAAGAAATTATAAAGAAAATTTCTTTAACCCAAACAGAGAAAAAGAAAAGAAATATACTTCCATATCAAGCAGCTAAAGAAGAACCAGGAGAGACATCTGCAGATGTAGAAAATCCTATGGAAGCAGAAACAAGTAATACTCAAACAAGACCATTAGGAGGAAATACTATAATTCCAAACATTACTAATAATCCTACCAAGATTATTAGAGAAGAAAAAATCAAACTTCCTAAAGGGCAAGCGCCTACGGCAAAACTAGGAGAAAGAAGTTCCTAAAAGTACATTCCTATAGAACCAAAATGGGGACAACCAGTCTTCGCCAGAGGTGTCTATTTAGACCTAGATAGAGTAGAAGATAAAAGAAAAGTCATAGATAACTGAGTTGCTAGTCTGAAGCTAACCCAAGCATTGTTGTTATCAAAATTCTCCTACGAAGATGCTCATACATATTTTGAGTCGACCTTAACTGGAATAGTTTAGAAATGGTACAATTCCTTTAAGAAGAGCTCTAAATGGGCTGAGTGGGCACCCAAACTAGCTCAGACTAATGACCCGATGGACTTTGCTATTCCTATATATGGACAATTATGTGGAGATATAACAGGACATAGTGAGCAGTCCAAAGAAAGAGCTAAAGAAAATATCCAGAAATTAAGTATCTGTAACATGAGATACTTTGAAGAATATACAAATGAGTTCCAAAATTACTACTGTACAATAGGAGATTTAGAGAACGAAGAACTCATTAGAACCTACTACTGAAAATTACCTGAACCCTGGAATAATGTTGTAGCACAATCCATTGAAGAAAATCCTCATTGGTGATTTACTACTATTGGGGGAATAACAGAAATAGTAAGAGATCTCTTAAGAAAACAATGCACAGAAAATCAGAAGTCTAGAACTGCTAAGAAACAACTCAGAGAAGTTGAGAACATGTGTCCAAAAATATTGGATACCCCAACACAATGGGGATGTCACAATATCATAGATAGGAAAAACAAAAGCTAATTGTGGAATAAGAAATCTAAGAGTAATTTTACTCCTAATAGGAAGTATAAGTTCAGAAATTTTGTTTAACAAAAATAAAGAAAAAACATCTCCTAGAAAGAGATTCTTTAAGAAAAAACTAACAAAACAAAATCCTGCAAGAGAAACAAAGTCCTGCATATGCTAGCTTTGTAAGGCAGAAGGACATTATGCTAATGAATGTCCTAAAAGAGAAAAAAGAACCTCTAAGACTCTTATAGCGAAATATGATGAAGCTATAGAATACGCAAACCTAAAAGGTTTCGAAATAGCCTATTCTGATGAAGAGAATGAGTCTATATATTCTCTAGAGTATTCATCAGAAAGTGATACAAAGAGCATTTTAGATGATTCTGAAGAAGATAGTCAGCGTCCTATGTTTATGTTAATCCAAAATTGGAAAGAAGAAAATATTGATAGCGTCAATAAGCTAGAATTTCTACCAAATCCAGGAACCTTTACATGTGACTATTATAGCTGCTATGATAGTGACACGGTGCCTATGCATTATAAAGAAACAGGAGAAACTTACCATAAAGAATGCTTTGTAGCTGAAGTACGAAGAAAAACAAAAAAAAATGATGCACATATTCTGGCAGATCAAGAATATGATATATCCTTTGATCAAAATCAAAAGAAAGATCTCGAAGATAACCTCAAGAAGATTCATGATTTCGAAAACGATTCTAAGAAAATGAAGTTAGTAACTTCATCAAGCCGGGACACAAAAGAAACATTAGTAAGTGATCCTCTTGTAAGGGACTCCCCAAGAAAAGGTTAATCCTTTCATAAAAATCTCTAGAAAAAAAAATACAACCAGAAAGATCTGGAAAAGAGACACAACCAATTAAACAGGTGCAGACGAGTATATATAGCAACTACATTACAGTAGGACTAAAATTTCCTGGATACAAAAACTATCATCTACATGCTTTCGTAGATAATGGCTCAGGATATAGTCTTGCTAAGAGATATGCCATACCTGAGAAATATTGGGAGAAGTCTGACAAAGATGTCACTGGGATAGGAATGGGAGATAATGAATTCATTATGAATCCACATTGCCTGAAATGTCAAAATTTCTATAGGATGAGGTGTGGTCTTACTCTTCGATGTGGGACTGGTTTCCTTCTGTTCGCACACAAAAGGACAGCTCTGGTGGCCTGTTCGGCAGGCTGGCGTCCCCGGTCCCCGGGCCCCTGGTCACAAGGTAGACTGCTGGACCTCGGGTCTGGGCGCTGGTGATCCTACTCCGGGCCTTAGTCCGGCCCCGGATGCACTGACTGCGGGTCTGTGGGCTTATGTAGCCCTTCTGTGGCTACTGTCAACAAGTCCCCCAAGTTCCCGGTCAAGTGCAATCTTGAATGGGGACTTAATATGTCTCGCTCCTGTCCCGTAGACCCGCAGGGTTACCAACCTAACGGTGCCCAGTCCCCCAAGTCCGCATTGAAGATTGGGCGTGACCGGGCGTTCAGGCAGAGGAGGCGTGGTGACGTGCGACAGTTATGAGTATGTTTACAATACTAATGATATTGTGCTCAAGTGTCGTCATGCCATGAATATGGAACGGGGTGAAACCCGGACAAGTGCATGGGATGACAATGTAGCGTTGAGATCCGCCATGCAATAGATATGGAGCGGGGTGAAACCCGGACAAGTGCATGGGATGACAATGTAGCGTTGAGATCCGCCATGCAATAGATATGGAGCGGGGTGAAACCTGGACGAGTGCATGAGATGATGATGTGACGTTGAAATCCGCCATGCAATGAATATGGAGCGGGGTGAACCCCGGACGAGTGCATGGGATGATGATGTGGCGTTGAAATCCGCTATGCAATGAATATGGAGCGGGGTGAAACCCGGACGAGTGCATGGGATGATGATGTGGCATTGAAATCCACCATGCAATGAATATGGAGCGGGGTGAAACCCGGACGAGTGCATGGGATGACAATGTGAGGACTCGACCGGTGGACTGCCATGTCGGAACGAGTCCCCCAAGTTCCCAAGGTAAAATTGCTGCCAACGGTGGGGCAGGCCGGGAGTAGCCCAGTGGCTCGGCCCAGCTTGTGTTGGAATAAGTGTGGGGTAACGTGCCTGCGGGGAGATTTGTTCTGTGTTAGAGAAACAATTTGCCCGGTGGGGTGGCGTGGAGATAACAAGTCTCGCCTTGGATCCCCATATTTATCACAGTTCAGTATGATGCAGGGTTTTTAGCCTGCTGGAAAAGTTTGCATGTGTTAGATGTAAACTCTCCCGGGTTTATAAAGCCCATGTGTTTGAAGCCTTGAGTTGTTGCTGGCTTGTCCCTGCCCGTAGGGGCGAAGGAAAGTGACTAAACCGGTAGAATGCCTTGGAGCCGGTTGGATACTACATAACCGGTGGAATGCCATGGAGCCGGTTGAATGCTACCTAACCAGTGAGGAGCCATGGAGCCGGTTGAATGCTACCTAACCGGTGAGATGCCATGGAGCCGGTTGAATGCTACCTAACCGGTGAGGTGCCATGGAGCCGGTTGAATGCTACCTAACCGGTGAGATGCCATGGCTCTTGGGGAAGTGGGGGGGCTTGACGCCTCGGTTCCCGCCCCTATCTCCCTTAACTGCCGCTTGTAGGCGGGACAAGTGGCTGACATGCATTTAAGGAGGGAGCCCATCAGTCCAATCAGTTATGATGGCGTGGGAAGGTTATTGATGCTGGGACAAGTGTCAGTAGGGAGCGATCTGAGATGGAGGGCCTGGATTCGCAGGCGTTTGACTTGCCCCGATTGAGTATTTGGGGGGATTACAGGGGTGCCTAGGACATCAGACCCGTCTATAAAAAGGCCTCATTTGTCTTCATTATTCTTGTTTTTGCTCTTGGCCCAGAGAGAAGAAGAGAAGGTTGGAGAGGAATCCGGTGAAAGTTGTGTGGAGTTACCTCGCGCTAACCGTGCCTCAAGCGTTCTGGTTCTTGCCTACCATTGCTCGGTGTATTCGTAGGACTGACTTTCCTCGGTTGTGCATAGTAATCGGTAAGTCTTGCTTTCTTTGCTTCGTGTTTTTTCTTTTTGGTTGGCGTTTTGTGGCGGGCGGGGGGGGGGGGGGGGGGGGGTGCTCTGTCGTCGACTGTGAGTCGTTTTGATCGGGGCGTCTGCGGCAAACTTGGGGAGCAGCCGCAGAGGGCGCTGTTCTAGCTTGTTGCTGACCAGTGGTGGGGTTTTGTTTTCTTCCCCTTAGGTTAAATGAATTCGGCCGACAGGCGTCCCGCGATGGACGATGAGGAGAGATTGGAGGATTGGCTCGGTTCGGATTCCCTGGAGTCCGAAGCCGCTGACCGCTCCCGGGGTGGGGTCTCATCTTCCGGGTCTCTGGGTTGTGAGGGCATCCCGCACGGGGTGCGCTTTCCTGGTACTCCGTCCGTGAGCTACACTATCGGGAGTGGGAAAGAGGCTGTAGTGTGCGATGAACCGGAGGGTACTATGAGCCCTGCAGAGATTGCCGCCTTCCGGGAGACGTGGAATATCCCCGATGAGGTGGCGTTACGGCCGCTGAATCCCGGAGAATCGGCCTGTAACCCGGAGGTGGGTTGGGTTGCTGTTCACGGAGACCAATTTCGCCACGGGTTCTCCCTCCCGCTTCCAGACTTCGTGCAGTATACGCTTAGCGCTCTGCAAGTGTCTCCCGCGCAGCTTTCCGGGAACCAGAGGAGGCAGCTGCTGAGCCTTGGTTGTCTGTACGAGCTGTCCGGGATGAGCATGCCAACGGTGAATGAGTTCCGGGCACTGTACAGACTGTCCTTCTCGAAGAAGAAAGGGTGCCGGGGTTGTCTGACTTTTAGCGCCCTATCATCACCCACCTGCCTTCCTGGGTGGACAATAACTGGAGGAAGAAGGTGGTGATGACGGGTGGGAAGTGGCAGAAAAGGAGTAAGATATACCGGGTTCCTGGTGCCTTCCAGCCCCTTGGCGACCAATCGTTCGTACTGTCCGAGTTGGAGCGGGAAAGGATTATGACGATACTCGGGTGCTGGGACGATCTTGAGCGAAGCTCCTACAATTTCATACGGCGGGAGGTGTTAGAGTACTGCTGTCTTGGGCGGGATCCCGGTGCGTAGCAGGGTTTTAGTGGTGGCGTTTCTGCTGACCGAGTTGATACTAACCCTTTGTTTGTTCTGCAGGTGCATCTTCCCGGACGGTCGTCAAGCCCGGTAATACACTATCCATGGACGGTGAAGACCTTGTCTCGAGGTTGAAGGAGAAAGGGGAGGCCGTTTTGCGGACCTCGGTGGATGAGGAGTCTGGTCAGCTTACCGTTCATGCCGAACCGAGGGCCTTGGACGTTGAGGACGACGCCTATACCCTAACGCGTGTGAAGACTCACCCCGCTGCATACAAGGCGGGACCTGGAAAGGGCAAGACCACCGGGGGGCCACCAAAGGTTCTTGGTGGGACGAACAGGATTCCGCACCGACCGGGATCGGTCCCGCTTGTCACCAGGGTCTCTCGGACAGGCGCACAATCTTCTTCACCGGACGGCCTGGGTGAGAAGAGGCGGAGGATCATAGACGTCCCTCCCTCCGCGCTGGTGACGCTGACTGGCCGGTCGTCTGGTGAAAACTTGGCGAAACGGCTCAAGTTGACCAGCGGTGCGACGAGTTCCGCTGGGGACAAGGCCGCTGCTGCCTCAAACTCTGCCGGTCAGCAAAGTACCCCCGCTCCTGCGGAGGAACAGAGGGGAGGTCCGGAGAGTCCCTTCATTCGGAGTCTGGCGGCAGATGTGGCTGGCCTTGGTCTGGATAGGCCTGGGGTTGCTGGAGCCTTGTCGGGGGAGAACCGCTAGCAGAGCAAGGAGTCGGTCCTCTGTGTAAGAATTGCTTGGTGCCATGGCACCGCTCATAACTTCTGCCGGGTCTCGTTACTTTTGCTGTTTGCTTAATTGGCTCCCTGTTGTTTGAACGGGAGCCGAAGCTCGCATGCAATAATAAACCCTACAAATGATCGTTAGTAGTATAAGCAAGTAGGGATCGTTCTAGGCCGGGGATTAAGGGTACCTGAGATATGAAATTGTTAGACACAAACATATTCACATATATACAAGAAAACGTCACATTGGGGGAATATGATGGTTCGGCAGCTTTTGCCTTCTAATGCTAGACATGGTATTAAAAACAGAAAATAAATCCTAGGCTACTATATACAAGTTTGATCATCATCTCTCACGCATCACATAGCACAAAACACAATTTAACACAAAGATTTGCATGCAAGAAAGTAAGAAACAAGTATTTAGCATGTTCAAGACCTAACTTAGTTTCGACCTACAACTAGAACGGGATCCGATTTTTACCTAGTTGTGAGACTTTTTCTAATGTTTTAAGATCGAGCTATTCGCATGGTGATCCTGAAAGTTATGCTACCTTATACAAGACATAGCATTGAAGCACAAAAGTCTATAATCGAAGACATGTAAACAAGCAAGGTTGTCAATCATCTTATTTAACATGCAAGTTTTAGCTAAGGTATTACCCTAGGTGAGTATCACAAATCAAAGCAACATACGTTTCATCTTTATTTGTTCCACTCAGGTTAAATGAAACCTAACATCTAGATTTACATGCTTCAAACAACAATTGTTTTAAACATAACTAATGTTTCGATTTGTTAAGGAACACCCTTAGATTACTAACCAAATTAAATCCTAAACATGCTTTTACTACCACTGCTCTAGTTATCAAACATACGAAATCCATGCATTAAAAATTGCAAAAGTCATCACATAAATTCCAACAAAAATTGCAATCCATGTTCATCATACAATACCAAACGAAACAAAGTATTTTTATAACAACAATATGTGACTAAACCGAAATTAAAAACACAAGTCATAGGGATGGATCACACTTTAGAAACCTTGGAGAGCTTCGTCTTGGTGTGGTGGAAGATGATCGGCAGCAGCTAGGCTAGGTGATGGGATCGGTGATGAATGATGGTGGTGTAGGTGGAATCGGTGACTGTGTTTTAGGGTTTCGGGTTAGAACTTTGGTAGGAAAATTTGGTAGAGTTTTGGCTAGTGCTTTGCAAGAGATGAGATGCTTTTTCTGTAGGAAAAGTGGGGGTATTTATAGAGAATAAGGGGGGTGATTGCCGGCAGCCCTTAAGCAAAAAGGATTTCAGAAAACCTAGTGGAATAAGGTTTTGCAACCTTCCTTTCTTAGTTCAATTAGGTTTTCTTTTTCTGAATTTTTCTTCAAGGCTTGGGCTTCACATCTTCATGGACTTCTTGAATGGTCTTGGACTTCAATTTACAGGTCTTGATCCATCGAAAATGCCCCACAATGCCGGCAGCTCACAATGACACTCAATCTGCCAGAATCGGCAGCTTCTCCTAGCTTGACTAGGAGAACTTGTTTCTTCATGTTTTTCTTCAATGCCATGGCCAAGTGTCATTCTCCTTCCTTCCATACGCTTGGGATATCTTCACAAATGCTCTTGTACATCATATGGTCCATCGAAATGAAGCACTTGTGAAAAGGAAGCAATCAGTCCCTGGAATCGGCAGCTTTGACCTTGTCGCAGTAATTCCGGCATATCTCCACCTTCGGAGCTCCGATTGATGCGATTTCAAGTCTCACGTAAACTAGACGCACATGGCCATCTCCCCATAAAATATCTCGGCCAAATTCCTTGCAAGTCGTCGGGAATGATTTTTCGAAGTTGGGACAAAGTCCCAGGAAAATCCTGTAAGCCCCTGGATTGGAATGTCCGGACTGCCCCTTTGCAGCCAAGTTTTGGGTGACTTCCCGAACTCCGATTGATCTGAAATTTTAATACAACGTTCCTCAACATATGAATATTAAGAACACGAAATTTCATAGAATTTGGACAAGGATAGATTATACTTTTGCTCATCTCAAAATCGCGAAAAAGACATATTTTACACTATTTTCCAGATTTCTCAAACTTAGTCATTTTTCGGATTCTTAACCATTTTTCACAAAACTCTACCAAAATTGACACTAACTACATTATGACTCAATCTTAGACAAATAAGGGTTAAACAAAGCATAAACGAGGGCATAAGCATATAATATCGTCGCACATTGTGCTCCTATCAACTACCCCACACTTATCCTTTGCTAGTCCCTTAGCAAACTAAATTAAACTACGACTCTAAACAAACTATTGCCCCTAACAATTTGTCTCAGGCTCGTATGTACACATAGCTTTCAAGTTAATGCATGAGAATGCTAAGCACGAAAATTCCAAGCTTCATGAACATGTGACATCAATATGAACATATAAGAGCAAAAGGTAAGCATGTAAACATGTTAAAAGCTAATTCAAATCACCTCACTAGGCATACTCTCTTCTTTTCTCTCGAAGCATGGTTATTCACTCAATAGTATATGCAAGCAAAAGATAATGAATTACAAAGAGTGACTTGCATATATCAACGAAACAAAAGCACTTTGTGAATTTTGATGGAAAAAACTCATATGATAACTACATGCACCAATGAACCAAAACCATAAGCTTACTCTTGAGATATTCTCCACAAATCAATTTTAACCATCTTAAGAATCATGAAAAAGATCAATGAAAAGGTTGTAATGGGGCTAGGCTAAGAGGTATTTGTTGTTTGGATAAGGAGGCTCAAAAACGTCACCGTGGCCTTTGGCAAAGCTCAAATCTCCTTATGTCTTCTCGCCAAGGTCAAATTTCATCTTGTTGGACCCATACTTCATTCTTTTCTTCCCATAAAACATTACAACAATACTCAAGACAATAGCCATGCACAAAAATTTTTTTTTCCTTTCCATGCCTATGCCGTACACATTTTTCTTTCCTTGCTCTCGGCTTCTTTTCTTTTTCTTTTGGTCCGAGCATAATTTTTCTTTCTTTCTTTTATGGCACGGCATCTAGTACACTTTACATATAGATTCATGGCTAAGTCTACCCCACACTTGTTCTTCTTCATCACACACGCGAAAACGCTTCCAAAAATCAAGCTTTGCCAATACATTGATTAAGGGTAAAGGCACAACTATACTAAGCTCATGGAAAGTGTTTAAGGATGATGAAAGAAAAGGCTCAATATCGGCTCAAAGGGGTTTACTAAGGTGTCCCACGACGGGCTCCAATTAGGGCACATGCTTTATTTGGTAATGGTGGTAAACCTAAATGATCTTTATTCAATCATATTCAAAATCAAGGTATTTTATGATATAAACGTTTCGAAAATCAACAAGAGTAAGTTCTAGCATACTAGAGTTCATTAAAAGCTATGGCATATAGTCATCGAATATACAAAGAACTATGAGGTTTCATGCTTCCTACGAATCTATCGAATTTTATCTTTTTATCGCTCAAGAAGAAAGCAAATTGGCACTAAAGCTCACATAGGTTATAATCGAAATAAATTAGCTAAAACATGCATGCTTATTAATCAACAAGTTCTACATGCTCCTACCAATGCACAAAATCCATGAAACTCACAATTTTAAAAGTATGCACAACCATCATCTATGTATGCAAAGAGGAGAAAAACATCATTGACATATTAGGGGCATCCTAAGACTCGAAACAAACAAATTTAAACACTCTATTTTTGTATTACAATTTTCTGAATTTTCCTTTTCTAAACTAAGCACACAACAACATAAAACAAAAACGGAATACGTTCTCCCACCCCACACTTAGAAAATTACATTGCCCTCAATGTAAGCACAAAACAATATCAATGAATTTCCTAAGCATGCAATCGACTAACATATAACAACATATCATCACAAATCAAAGAAAAAGAGAAGGGTTAAGAAATTTCAAACTCTCGGTGATGGCTCCTTCACTTTTCTTTGATCAACATGGGTTGCCTCCCAAGTAGCGCTTTGTGTTTATAGTCCATAGCCTAGACTTTTCACCGTGTTTGGTATGTGTTCATCGCGCTCCAAAACAGCTCAAATCGGCAAGAAGAAGTTCAATGAGAAGATCGTTGCATGAGGTGTCCGATTCGGTGGTTGTAGAAGGCTGCGTATCCTGTTGCGTGTTCGGCCTTCCTGCTGGCGTATCCGACTCCTGTATTGCCGTATCTGGCGTGTCCAACTGTGTATCCACCTCTGGTCCGGCCTCTTGTGCTCGTGTATCAACCCTGCCGGCAATGGCAGGTCCGGCAGGGGGTTGTGGCTCGGCTGGATTTGGATAATGCTGCTCGGCAGCAAGATGTATGTTACCTCGGCTCGGTGGTGGTGATGGTGGCACGGGATCATCCAAGGGTTGGGAAGCAATGGTGTATTCTTGGAATGAATCATAGTACGGCTTCAAGCGATGCCCGTTAACCTTGTACTCTTTGTTGGTGCTCGGGTTAAGGATCTCAATGGCTCCATGTGAAAATACTTTAGTGATTATGAAAGGACCAACCCATCGAGAACGAAGCTTACCCGGAAAGAGTCGAAGTCGAGTATTGAATAGGAGAACTTTTTGACCAACTTCAAACTTTTTACCCCGGATCATCTTATCATGATAAGCCTTTGTTTTCTCCTTGTATATCCAAGCGGCATCATAAGCTTCATTACGGATTTCTTCAAGTTCGTTGAGTTGAAGCTTTCTATGAAGACCGGCATCATCTATGTTCATGTTGAAGGCTTTGATTGCCCACCATGCCTTGTGCTCTAGCTCAACCGGCAAGTGACATGTTTTGCCATAAACTAACCGAAAAGGAGACATACCTATCGGTGTCTTGTACGCGGTCCTATAAGCCCACAAAGCATCATCGAGACGATCACTCCAATCCTTCCTTGAAGGTCCAACCGATTTCTCCAATATATGCTTGATCTCTCGATTACTTACCTCGGCCATACAACTTGTTTGGGGGTGATAAGGTGTAGAAACCTTATGTGTGACTCCATACTTCCTCAATAAGGCTTCAATGGTGCGGTTACAAAAATGAGATCCTCCATCGCTAATCAAAACTCTTGGAACTCCAAAACGTGAAAAGATGTTGGTCTTGAGAAACTTGGCTACCACCTTGGCATCATTGGTGCGTGTAGCCTTGGCTTCGATCCACTTTGACACATAATCAACCGCAAGCAATATGTAGAGAAAACCCTTACTTGAAGGAAACGGTCCCATGAAATCAATACCCCATAAATCGAAAATTTCTACCTCAATGATAGGCGTGAGCGGCATTTGATCCCTAGCTCCAATGTTCCCCATTCTTTGACATCTATCACATGCTTTGCAAAACATGAATGCATCCTTGAAAATCGTAGGCCAAAAGAAACCACAAGAGAGTACCTTCAAAGCCGTCTTCTTCGGTCCAAAGTGCCCACCACAAGCTTCGCTATGACAAAAAGCAAGGATGGATCGATGCTCATTCTCCGGCACACATCTTCTAATTACTTGATCACCACATTGCTTCCATAAATACGGATCATCCCACAAGAAGTGTCGAGCTTGCTTCCTTATTCTTTGTTGATGGTGGTTCGGCAACTCTTGGGGAAATCGGCGTGTGGCTAGAAAATTTGCAATGTCGGCATACCAAGGCTCATGTACTTCAAGTCGAAAAAGTTGCTCATCCGGAAAGGACTCTAATAGGGGCAGCCGATCCTCCTCTTGCACAAGTCTACTCAAATGATCGGCCACAACATTCTCTACTCCTTTCTTGTCTTTAATCTCAATATCGAACTCTTGAAGTAGAAGAATCTATCGAATAAGCCTCGGCTTAGCATCCTTCTTTGTCATAAGATATCTCAAAGCGGCATGATCACTATAAACAATAACTTTGGAATTCAAAAGATACGATCGAAATTTTTCCAAAGCAAAGATTACCACTAAGAGTTCCTTCTCCGTTGTTGTGTAATTGAGTTGAGCATCGTTGAGAGTCCTTGAAGCATAGTAAATGGCGCATGGCTTCTTCTCAATTCGTTGTCCAAGTACCGCTCCAAGTGCATAATCACTAGCATCACACATCAACTCAAATGGCTCGTCCCAATTAGGGGATACAAGTATAGGTGCCGAGCATAACAATCTCTTCAAACGGCAAAACGCATCCTCACATGCTTCCGACCACTCAAACGTCACCTCCTTTTGTAACAAGTTGCTCAATGGCTTGGCAATTGAAGAGAAGTCCTTGATGAATCGTCGATAAAACCCTGCATGGCCAAGAAAACTTCTCACATCTTTCACACATCTAGGGCTCGGCAATGCTTGTATTAGCTCCACTTTGGCTTTGTCAACTTCTAAGCCTCTTGCCGAAATAATGTGCCCTAGAACAATACCTTGCGTGACCATGAAGTGACACTTCTCCCAATTGAGCACAAGATTTGTCTCTACACACCTCTCAAGTATCTTCTTCAAATTCCCCAAACATGCATCAAAGGTGCCTCCATACACACTAAAATCATCCATAAACACTTCGATAATGTCTTCAATAAAATCCGAGAAGATAGCATACATACATCTTTGAAAAGTGCCGGGTGCGTTGTAAAGTCCGAATGGCATCCGCCGATAAGCAAACGTGCCAAATGGACAAGTAAAAGTGGTCTTCTCTTGATCGTCCGGGTGTATCATGATTTGATTGTAGCCACTATATCCATCAAGAAAACAATAGTAAGAATGGCCGGCTAACCTCTCTAGCATTTGATCCATAAACGGCAAAGGCATGTGATCCTTCCTCGTTGTAGCGTTGAGCTTCCTATAATCGATGCACATCCGATGACCGGTTACAAGTCTTTGTGGCACAAGCTCATTCTTCTCATTCTTGACAACCGTTACACCACTCTTCTTCGGCACTACTTGCACGGGAGATATCCACTTACTATCCGAAATTGGGTAGATCACCCCACAATCAAGCAACTTGATTATTTCTTCTTTCACAACTTTCATCATGGGAGGGTGAAGTCGACGTTGAGCTTCCTTTGTCGGCTTCAACGTCGACTTAGCTCCTTCTTCTAACAAGATACGATGAACACAAGTAGTAGGGCTTATTCCCTTGATATCCGCTAAGGTCCAACCTATGGCGGTCTTGTACTTCTTAAGCACACATATTAAATCCTCCTTTTGCTTCTCACTAAGCATTGAAGACACAATAACCGGTAGTGTGTCTCCTTCTCCAAGATAAGCATATTTCAAATGACTAGGGAGTTCTTTTAGTTCTAACTTTGGGGCCTCTTCCACACTTGGTCGAAATTTTGTTGTGGCACTTGGAATTGACAAGAACGAATCAAATACCTTGGCATAGGGCCGAGCCTCTAGCTCGGCAACAACCTCCTCTAAGCTCGGCACCACCATGTATGGTTCGGCTGTGGCACCTTGCTCGGCAATTCTTGGTTCGGCCGGCCCTTCTTTCTCGTTTTCTTGCACGATTCGTTTTCCCCTCTTGTCAAATCCGACCCCTTGCTCAATCGTTAATTGCTATGCGTCGAGCGAGGTCGACATAACTTGCTCGACCTCCTCCAAAACATCAATGGCACAACCCTCCTTCAAATCAACATTGGGAAATTTCATGGCATCAAACACATTAAACTTGATCACCTCACCATCAAACTCCATAGTTAGGTTGCCCTCGGCCACATCTATCTTTGTGCGCGCCGTCCTCATGAATGGTCACCCTAGTAGCAATTGAGTGCTATTGACCGACGAATCTTCCATCTCAACCACATAAAAATCGGCGGGAAAAATCAATTGGTTGACTTGCACCAACACATCCTCTACATAGCCCTCCGGATATTTGCTTGAGCGATCCGCAAGTTGAATGATGACATTATCCTTCTTGAGAGGCCCTATACTCAACGTTTGATACACATTGAGTGGCATGACATTGATCGATGCTCCCAAATCCAACATAACATCCTCAAATCGTGTATTGCCTATAACACAAGGCACATTGAAGCTTCCCGGATCCTTCATCTTTGGTGGCAACTTTCTTTGAATAACGGCCGACACCGTCGCGTTCATAGTCACCACACGAGTCTCCCTAGTATGCCTCTTTGCCGTACAAAGCTCCTTCAAAAACTTAGCATACTTCGGCACTTGTTTAATGCATTCCAACAAAGGGATGTTGACTTGCACTTTCCGGAAAATCTCCAACACCTCCTCATCGGACTTATCCTTCTTTGTTCTAGCAAAGCGAGAAGGGAATGGAGTGTTGGATGTTGGCACCCCTCCCTTGCTTGCTTGGCTCGGCAATACCTCATTCCTCGATGTGGCGGGATCGTACTCAAGCTCGTTGCGCAGCCCCCTTTCTTGTACATTATGGCCGTCCTCATGCCCTTGTTTCTTGGCAGATTTCTTCTCGGCAGCATTGCCTTTGCCGGCAGTGTCATGGCCGGCTGAGTGGTTGGTCTCGGCTGCAGCATGGTTGCCGGCTGCAGCCCCTTGTCCTTCAATATGGCTGTCGGCAATGTCAGGTCCGACAGCCCTCTCATCATCCCCAATGCCCTTGAAAGTCACTCGCTTCTTCTTGGGACTTGTCGGAGGAAACAACTCTCTTCCACTTCGAGTTTGAATCACTTTGGCTTGCTTGTTCCTCGGATTGGGAATAGTATTGCTTGGCAACTTCCCTTGCTCATTAAATCTTCCCATAAAATCCACAACTTGCCCCATTTGAGTCTTGAGCTCACCAATGTCCTTTTGATGATTTTGTTGCCCCGCGAGTAGTGCTTGAGTAGCACTTGACAAAGATTGAAGCAAAGCATCGTAATTAGGGTTGCTCGGTGCGGCTTGGCCTTGGATAGGCACGGCTTGGTTTTGGTTCGGCACTGCCCCATATATTCCTTGGTTCGGCTGATAAGGTTGCCGAGGCACAAATGGTGGCCTCGGTGCAAATGGTGCTCCTCCCTCTCTTGGTTGCATAGGTGCCCTAAGCACGTTGTCATTGTTCGCCCATCGAAAGTTCGGATGATCATTGAACCTTGGATTGAAATTGCCAAATCGTTGGCCTCCTTGAAAACCAATTGCATTGCACTCCTCTACTTCCTCATTAACTCCAAATTGAGGGCATTGTTCGGTCTCATGTCCCTCGGTGCAAATTCCGCAAACACTAGCACGCTTCTTCATCAAATTACTCACCAAGTCGGTAAGCTTGTCCACTTTCTCTTCTAACTTTGAGCTTGAAGACGTCTCATGCACTTTTTCATTCCTTTGCACATTGCCTCGTGCCATGCCAAACTGTTGGTTGTTCAAGGCACGAACTTCCAACAAACTTCTTGCCGCTCCGGCGTTCAACTCCAAAAAGCTACCTCCCGCGGCCGAGTCAAGAAACTCTCTCTCCATGATGCGCAATCCCTCATAAAAATATTGCAACAAGAGTCCATCGCTAATGCCATGCGATGGACACAAAGAAACTAGGGACTTGAACCTCTTGTAGTAGTCGAAGAAAGTCTCATCTCCGGCTTGCTTCACACTTGTAATTTGCTTCCTCAGATCAGTGATACGTGAAGCAGGAAAGTACTTGAGTAGAAACTCATCCATCATAGAACTCCATGAAACAATGCGACCACTAGGCACTTCAAACAACCACTCCTTCGCTTGATCTTCTAGAGAAAACGGAAATGCCTTCATCTTGAAGTGTTGCAGATCTGTCCCTCTTGGGCACATAGACTCCGTGGTGAAGTTAAACCACTGTAGATGCTTGTTAGGATCCTCACTCGGCATCCCATAAAATGATTTCAGCTTATGGAGGAATCCACTCCTCAATTCAATCTCTCCAGTCTTGTCAGCTTCCAAGGGAGGATAAGTAATATTAGAAGGAGCAACTCCAGCTCCAGCAACATGACCATTCTGTGATCTGATTGATGCCATGATCTCTTCTTCTTCTTCTAATTTGGCAAAGGCCTCAAACTCTGGATTCTGAAGATCACAAGACGATGACACTACTGATGGTGAGCTCGGCCCTGAATCAGATACGGACGGAACTATAGGGGAGGACGGCAATGATGATGAAACTGATGAACTGGTTGGTGACGATGGTGGTAATGGCACAAAACGAGCAATAGCGAGTTCTTGATCTAAACGTTGCAAACGGCCCTGAAGATCTCTTGTCCAAATATTAGATTCGGACATGCATTATTTCTGAAATTTGCAACATTTAAACAAGTTAGAACATTGTAAAGAAATAGAAGACAAGAATATACATCATTACAAGCCACGGCATTGGCGATTTCACATCAAATTTCAACAATAGCATACAAAACCACACTTGGCAACACATATATAGCACACGGCAAATTACAATGGCATTCGGCAAAATATAAGTATGGCTCGGCAACAATAGATCAAAAATCGGAAAGTTCATGAGCATGTAATCGCTAAGTCTAATTTCTTTTAAATTTGTTCTAACTCTCGAAGTACGTGGAGCAGAGGAGATAACGGTGCAATGGACTGATACAGCCCCCGGTAGTATCATGCTTAATCCGATATACCTCAAGAGTTTGAACTACACAACATGTTTTATCTTCGAAGAAAATAGGCCACATATGTCAAGTTATGTTCTAGCGTCTAAAGTGAGGTGATGCTTCGGCACAAGCTGTCGACTAGGTCGTGCGGATTTTACGTTTCAAAGGTCATTACAATCACGGAGGGCGAACCCCCTACAGGAACCAGGCAGGACTCGTTGTTGGACACTGATAGGAGCACAATGTGCGACGATATTACATGTTTATACCCTCGTTTATGCTTTGTTTAACCCTTATTTGTCTAAGATAGAGTCGTAATGTAGTTAGTGTCAATTTCGGTAGAGTTTTGTGAAAAATGGTTAAGAATCCGAAAAATGACTAAGTTTGAGAAATCTGGAAAATAATGCAAAATATGTCTTTTTCGTGATTTTGAGATGAATGAAACTGTGATCTATCCTTTTCCAAATTCTATGAAATTTTATGTGCTTAATATTCATATGTTGTGAAATGATGTGTTAAAATTTCAGATCAATCGGAGTTCGGGAAGTCGCCCAAAAGTTGGCTGCAAAAGGGCAGTCCGAACATTCCAATCCAGGGGCTTCCAGGAAATTCCTGGGACTGTGTCCCAACTTCGAAAAATCATTCCCGACGACTTGCATGGAATTTGGCCGAGATATTTTATGGGGAGATGGCCCTATGTGTCTAGTTTACGTGAGACTTGGAATCGCATCAATCGGAGCTCCACAGAGGGAGATATGCCGGAATTACTGCGACAAGGTCAAAGCTGCCGATTCCAGGAACCTACTGCCCCCTTTTTGTGTTTTCTGTTTTTGATGGACCAAATGGTGTACAAATGCATATGTGAAGATGGTCCAAGCTTTATGAAGGGAAGAGGAAGACACTAGGCCATGGCATTGAAGAAAAACATGAAGAAATCAAGTCTCCTAGTCACACTAGGAGAAGCTGCCGATTTGAGGCAGATCGGGTGCAACTTCATGCTGCCGGCAATTGGGGTATTTTTCGATGGACCAAGACATGTCAAAGGAAGTCCAAGACCACATAAGAAGTCCATGAAGATGTGAAGCCCAAGCCTTGAAGAAAAAATTCAGAAAAGAAAACCTAATTGGATTAAGAAAGGAAGGTTGCAAAACCTTAATGAACTAGGTTTTCTGAATCCCTTTTGGCTTAAGCTACTGCCGGCAGCCTCTCTCCCTATCCTCTATATATACCCCCACTTTTCATTCTGAAAATCATCTCATCTCAAGCATAAACACAAGGCCAAAACTCTACCAAAATTCCCCAAAGATCCTATACAAAAACCTAAACCGAAAACCACCTTCACCTCACCTCAACCAAGTTTCTGCTTTGCCGAACCTTGGATTTTCTACCTCCATAACCTACTGCCGACATGACCTATTGCCGTGCAGCCTCACCCCAGCCTCCATACTTCGCCGGATCCACACGACGTGAAGCTCTCAAGGTGTCTCAAAGTGTGATCCACTCCCCTCTTTCGGTTTAGTAATTTTTGTTTAGTTATGTTTAGTTTTGTCTATGAAACACTCATGTTTGTTTGGTGTTGGTTTATATGTCTATGTATGAATCGATTTTGGTTTTGTAAATTGTATGTTAAAGATTTGTTTGAATCGATGCTTAGAGTTAAGTTTAGGTTTCGACAAGAACAATGAATTTTACATGCTAATTTGTAATATGTAACTTGTAAATTCATGTGTTAGATAATTAGAGCAGTGGTATAGATGCATGTTTAGGTTTGAAATTGGTTAGAAATCTAAAAGAGTGGACCTTATAAACCGAAACATTAGTTGTGCTTAAGCATTTGTTGTTTGCATGTAAATCTAGGTGTTAGGTTTCATCAAACCCGAGTAATAACAAATATGGCTAGATACTCAAAAGGTTGCTTTGATTTGTTTTTGCTCACTTAGGGTATAGTACTTTGGATTTCTTACATGTTAAAATAAGATGATTGACAACCTTGCTTGTTTTGCATGTCTCCGATTTAGACTATTGTGATTAATTGTTAAGTCTCAAAAGGATTAACATAACTTTAGGGCCCATAACCAAAAGTTCGGTCTTAAAACTTGAGAAGTCTTACAACTAAGTTGTAGTCGGAACTAATTTTGAATTTAAACATGTTGATACTTGTTCCTTACTTTCTTGCATGTGAGTTTATATGTTAAAGAGTCTTGATGCTAAATGTTTTGTGAGAGATGATGATCACTTGTATATAGTAGTTTAGGTTTATTTTCGTGTCTTAGATATAGAGGCAGTCCTTGCTGCCGAACCTCATCTTCATCCCCCATGATAAATTCGTATATATGTATATAAGTGTGATAATTGTGTGCATATATGTTTGTGAATATTTTTGTTAACATTCTCATATTTTAGGTACCCTTAATCCCCGGCTAGAACGATCCCTACTTATGTCTATACTACTAACGATTGCAGGGTTTATTATTGCGTGCGAGCTTAGGCTCACATCAGACACCACGGAGGGTGAACCCCCTATCGACTCACTCACCGAGAATGAACATCAGTCTATGGGCCTTGAGATCCAGTTAAACAAACCTGAGAACCATATCTATGATAATAACTTCCCTATACTTTGTAAAACAAACACGGATCCCTAGCAGTCTACAAGTGTTGATTAAAACCGCCCTCAACCTCATGGAAGTAATACTATTACCAAAGAAACGCTTATATGCGTGGGGGGGAAGTATCCCGCGTTTCCCAATCTACATAGAAACGGCCTCCGACATAGCACCATTCACATGAAGGGTTATGGTTATGATCAACAAAAGTGGCTTCACCTACATGTTACACTTTAGAAACTACAATAAACTCAAACATACACAACACTATCAACTCCCTAGAAATTAAACTAAGTGATTACCAACATACATCATTATACATCATGCAACTTCCAAAATTTAAACTCTACATGCCGAAGCATAATTCTACTTTACAAAATCCCAAAATAAATTTACAATTACAACTTTACAACTTCACAACAAAAATTTCCAGCAACATATATACACAACAATAACATAAAACAAGCTTTTATAATCCCCGGCAGCGGCGCCAAAAATTGAACGGGAGCCGAAGCTCGCATGCAATAATAAACCCTACAAATGATCGTTAGTAGTATAAGCAAGTAGGGATCGTTCTAGGCCGGGGATTAAGGGTACCTGAGATATGAAATTGTTAGACACAAACATATTCACATATATACAAGAAAACGTCACAATAGGGGAATATGATGGTTCGGCAGCTTTTGCCTTCTAATGCTAGACATGGTATTAAAAACAGAAAATAAATCCTAGGCTACTATATACAAGTTTGATCATCATCTCTCACGCATCACATAGCACAAAACACAATTTAACACAAAGATTTGCATGCAAGAAAGTAAGAAACAAGTATTTAGCATGTTCAAGACCTAACTTAGTTTCGACCTACAACTAGAACGGGATCCGATTTTTACCTAGTTGTGAGACTTTTTCTAATGTTTTAAGATCGAGCTATTCGCATGGTGATCCTGAAAGTTATGCTACCTTATACAAGACATAGCATTGAAGCACAAAAGTCTATAATCGAAGACATGTAAACAAGCAAGGTTGTCAATCATCTTATTTAACATGCAAGTTTTAGCTAAGGTATTACCCTAGGTGAGTATCACAAATCAAAGCAACATACGTTTCATGTTTATTTGTTCCACTCAGGTTAAATGAAACCTAACATCTAGATTTACATGCTTCAAACAACAATTGTTTTAAACATAACTAATGTTTCGATTTGTTAAGGAACACCCTTAGATTACTAACCAAATTAAATCCTAAACATGCTTTTACTACCACTGCTCTAGTTATCAAACATACGAAATCCATGCATTAAAAATTGCAAAAGTCATCACATAAATTCCAACAAAAATTGCAATCCATGTTCATCATACAATACCAAACGAAACAAAGTATTTTTATAACAACAATATGTGACTAAACCGAAATTAAAAACACAAGTCATAGGGATGGATCACACTTTAGAAACCTTGGAGAGCTTCGTCTTGGTGTGGTGGAAGATGATCGGCAGCAGCTAGGCTAGGTGATGGGATCGGTGATGAATGATGGTGGTGTAGGTGGAATCGGTGACTATGTGTTTTAGGGTTTCGGGTTAGAACTTTGGTAGGAAAATTTGGTAGAGTTTTGGCTAGTGCTTTGCAAGAGATGAGATGCTTTTTCTGTAGGAAAAGTGGGGGTATTTATAGAGAATAAGGGGGGTGATTGCCGGCAGCCCTTAAGCAAAAAGGATTTCAGAAAACCTAGTGGAATAAGGTTTTGCAACCTTCCTTTCTTAGTTCAATTAGGTTTTCTTTTTCTGAATTTTTCTTCAAGGCTTGGGCTTCACATCTTCATGGACTTCTTGAATGGTCTTGGACTTCAATTTACAGGTCTTGATCCATCGAAAATGCCCCACAATGCCGGCAGCTCACAATGACACTCAATCTGCCAGAATCGGCAGCTTCTCCTAGCTTGACTAGGAGAACTTGTTTCTTCATGTTTTTCTTCAATGCCATGGCCAAGTGTCATTCTCCTTCCTTCCATACGCTTGGGATATCTTCACAAATGCTCTTGTACATCATATGGTCCATCGAAATGAAGCACTTGTGAAAAGGAAGCAATCAGTCCCTGGAATCGGCAGCTTTGACCTTGTCGTAGTAATTCCGGCATATCTCCACCTTCGGAGCTCCGATTGATGCGATTTCAAGTCTCACATAAACTAGACACATATGGTCATCTCCCCATAAAATATCTCGGCCAAATTCCTTGCAAGTCGTCGGGAATGATTTTTCGAAGTTGGGACAAAGTCCCAGGAAAATCCTGTAAGCCCCTGGATTGGAATGTCCGGACTGCCCTTTTGCAGCCAAGTTTTGGGTGACTTCCCGAACTCCGATTGTTCTGAAATTTTAACACAACGTTCCTCAACATATGAATATTAAGCACACAAAATTGCATAGAATTTGGACAAGGATAGATTATACTTTTGCTCATCTCAAAATCGCGAAAAAGACATATTTTACACTATTTTCCAGATTTCTCAAACTTAGTCATTTTTCGGATTCTTAACCATTTTTCACAAAACTCTACCAAAATTGACACTAACTACATTATGACTCAATCTTAGACAAATAAGGGTTAAACAAAGCATAAACGAGGGCATAAGGATATAATATCGTCGCACATTGTGCTCCTATCATTGTTCTGTAGCTATTGTACAATCTGTACCAGCCGGACCCGAGTGAGGAGCTGTCGGAGCTGAAGAGGCAGGTGGCCGCTCTGACCGGAGCCCGTGAGCGCCTGGAAGTTGAGAAGTCCAGGCTTGAGCGAGAGAAGGTCAGGCTGGAGGAGAGGGCCAAGAAACAGGTGGCCAAGCTAGAAGGCCAGGTCCGGAGCCTCGAGGAGGAGAAGGAGCGGGCAGAGGAGGAGAGGGCCGAGCTGGAGGCCAGAGTGGATGAGCTCCAGGTGGGAGCTGTCGCTGTGCGTGCCGCCGCTGCCGCTGCGGCTGGAGAAGAGGACCCAAAGCTTTTCCAGCGGGTTGTCCACAAATATCACGATAGTGATCAGTTTCTGGAACTCCTGGAAAAGGCTAGGGAGTTGGGTATCGCCGATGCCTACGTGGAGTGGGAAGAGAAGGGGTACCTGGATACCTCACGAATGCCGAAGGCGGGGGCCGACGACGATACCCATGGGCAGCTGGCAGAAGAGGAGCAGCCGGAAGGGGAAGGCGGGCTTCGACCATCTGCACCCGCTAGAGAGGATGTGGTGGCTTCATCTGGGGAAGCTGGTGGGATGCCCGCTGAGGAGGGAGATGCGGCTCCTTAAGATTTTTGTTTTGCTCTTTTTTTTTTTTTTTAAATCTGCTGGAACGTTTTTTTTTGTATTATGCCCTTTGGATGTACATTTTTGCTCCGGTGGAATTCTTTGGATTTCTCTTAAAATAGTTGGCATACATATCCTATAATATTGCGTTGGTTGAACCATTGATATGCCAAACTAACTGCTCGGAATTTCTGGCACCTAACCCTTCACCGGGTCCGGGCGTGCTTACCAGCCCCGGGCCTGCTCCCGGTCGGGATCTGCTCTCATTTCCCCTATATACCGCTAAAGCTGACCGCTGTTAATCAAACCCTCCACCGCTGTCTTGAGGGCGAAGCAACTGTTCGTCCGATGGGTAGCTTCATCGTGATAGGAGCAGTACTTGCCTATTCGCGCCTGGTTAAGTTTCCCCTTTGGGTACTTGCTCCTCTGCGGTGGGGGAATGATGTTCCCGTTTTCGTGCAAGATGTCCTCGTATGAAGAGGTTAGAGTGGTTCTGCTGGTATGATCGCCAGGGGGCATTCTTGCCGGTACTGCGCCGGCTTGTGCTCGCCCTAGGGTTTGTCATAATAGGGTTTCTGCTGCTGTTGGTTTCCCCAATTTCTGCCGGGTCTACTTGGTTGGGCGCCTCGGTTCTCGCTCCGCTGGCTGGCCTTGTTTTCTCGGCCGGCCGGGGGATGCTCCTCCCACTTTCTCTTCAACAGGTGTTGCCCATACGTTTCATGATCCGCCTGAGCATGCCTGATGGCCATCGCCATTAGCTCGTCATACCCCTGCGGGAGTTCCAGCCGTACGGCGTAGGAAAATTTTCCTGGCCGAAGCCCCTGTTTGAACGCCATCTCGGCGATACCCTTGTCGAGGTTCCGAACCCCGGCCGTCGCCGTTTGCCAGAGGTTGACAAACGTCCTTAGCTCCTCGCCAGGTGCCTGCCTGCAGTTGAAGAGGATGGTTGATGTCCAGGCTCTTTCGACCCGGAGGATGAAGCGGCCTACGAACCGGTCGGCCAGTTGCTCAAACGCCTCGATGGAGTTTGCCGGGAGCTCACTGCATATGTTGCAGCACACTGCATCAGAATAGCCCTTGGCGCACGTTTGGGTCGGAAACTATCCAAATGTTGGTATGGGCAGCCGGATCCTGAGTACGTGAGCTTTAGGGATTTCTGGTTACCAGACCTCCCTGATTCCAAAACCCGGTGCGAGAAAGGGCCCATGCGTTCGTTGAATCGCGGGCCCTCCATCGGCCGAGCTGCCCTTCTCTCGTTGGCCTCCATTTGAGCCTTTAGATCCGACACAGAGTCGGTGAGTATCTGTAATGCCCGTGCGGTCGGGGTGACGACTTCATCCTCGAATGAAGCGTGCGACTGCGGGGGTACTAGCGTGCTCATTGGCAAAATCGCGCCGCCCGGGGACTCCGCCCTCCTGCGGTCGCTGGACCTTCATCCCGATGACTGTCCCGCCTCAAGGCGCTGAGGTTGGCCTGGCGCGGGTGTAATTGCCCTTGCCATAGCGGCGCTGCGCTGCTGTCCTCTTTCCAGGGCAGCGTTTACCGTCTCCATTTCCTCATACCGAGCATTGGATTTTGCTCTATCCCGGTCACTCTCCGCGCGCAGGCGACCGACTTCTGCCCTCATCGCCAGTATCTCCCCCGCCATATCGTGTCGGTCGGGGCTGTACGTGGTGTCCCGGTCGCTGTCACCGAGCAGACTCTCCTCTTTGTCGCTCGGATCGTCCGAGAATGTCAGCGAAAAGCCCCGGTGCGTTGGTTGGTCGCCTTCCGCCGGGCGATTCCCGCGCACGCTATCGTTGTATGCCCCGGCGTGCTGCTCGACCTCCCATAGCTGCCGTCTTCTGGGTTGCCCTGGTCGCTGCGCTGCTCCCGTACAGCGACCAGGGTGGAGATGAACACTTGCTCTGGTGCAACCCGCTGACCCTCCGTTGTATTTCTTTCCTGGCCCGCTTCTGAGCTTTCTGCCATTTGGTGATGCTTATGTGACTTTTATACAAGTTTCCCACAGACGGCGCCAATTGTTTTTGCACAAACCCGTAGGCCTAGTGGAAACTGGTGAATCAAGATGTGATCTCCTCCTACGAACCTGCTAACTAAGGGGAATACCAGGCGGGCCGGTCTTCTCCTCTCCGATGTCTAAGTTAGTACAGTTGGGATGAATAGATAACTTAAGCAAGAGTGATACGCAGTTGGAGAGATCAGTTACCTATTAAAGAGGGTAGTTGAGGCCCTTACCAGATAGGGTTTCCTGGAATATGTTGCAGCACACTGCATCGGAATAGCCCTTGGCGCACGTTTGGGACCGGAAACTATCCAAATGTTGGTATGGGCAGCCGGATCTTGAGTACGTGAGCTTTAGGGATTTCTGGTTACCAGATCTCCCTGATTCCAGAACTCGGTGCGAGAAAGGGCCCATGCGTTCGTTGAATCACGCGCCCTCCATCGGCCGCACTGCCTTCTCTCGTTGGCCTCCATTTGGGCCTTTAGATCCGACACAGAGTCGGTGAGTATCTGTAATGCCTCCATAGCCTTAACAACATTTGGAACTCTTCAAGGACATTATGAGTGGCTTGTAATGCCATTTGGTCTTAAGCAAGCTCCATCTATCTTTCAAAAAAAGATGGATAACATTTTTAAGCCATATTTAGATTTCTGCATTGTTTACGTTGATGATATTCTTGTCTTCTCTAAAACTATGAATAAACATATGAAGCATCTTGAGCAGATTTGCAAAATTATGGTTCAGAAAGGAATCATCTTTGGACAGAAGAAAGTTCATCTCATAAAATGAGAAATAGATTTTCTTGGCATACATGTGAAAGATGGAGACATTCGTCTTTCAAGAACATATAGTTAAGAAAATTAGTCAGTTCCGAGACAACATCCCAGATGCAAAATCTCTTCAGAGATTCTTAGGAGTTGTCAACTTTGCTAGAGATTTTATTCCTCAAGTGAGTGGTCTCACTGCTCTCCTTTCTCCAAAAACAAGCTCAAAAAAGAAATGGTCATTTACAACAAATGATAGTAACACTGTTAAGAAAATCAAAAAACTCACAAATCACCTCCCACCTTTACAGCTACCAGAAGAAGGTGACCTAATCGTGTTGCAGACTGATGCAAACGATTATTACTGGGCAGGAGTAGTTTTAGCAGTCAAGCCATATACAAATCAAGAAAAAATTTGTTAATTCATGTCAGGAAAGTTCAATCCTGCAGAATTGAATTATTCCACAGGGGACAAAGAAGTTCTAGCCCTAATAAAATCCATGAAAGGAGCATAAGCCTTTTTAGGGAATAAATTTCTAGTTAGAACTGATAACAAAAGAGTAAAAAACTTCAAAAACTATAAACTCACAGATGCAGCCGATAGAGGAAGAGTTCTTAGATGACAAATGTTTTTAACACAATATGAATATGATGTTGAAATGGTTGCAGGAAACAAGAATTATCTACTTGACGCTCTTACAAGGGAAATTGCAATGTTTGAAAGAAGTGAAGGCCGTAAGCCCAGAAGTAGGAGACCAGAGCAAGAACCTGAAGAAAGAAGAAGACCAAATCTAGAAGAAAAAAGACCAGAACTTGAAGAAAAAAGGAAGCCAGACTTAGAAGACTAAGAGATACCCCAAGAAGGGAAATAGAAGGCAAAAACCATGAGGAAAAGGTACAAGGGAGGAGATAAAACTGTTGGGTCATTACACGACGGGCTAGACTACCAATACATTGTATCCTACTCTCCTGCAGAATCAAGCAAAATGTCTGAAAGAATTCACCCAGATCAAGCAAAGTGGGATGATCATCAAGATAATATAGCATTCTCAGAAGAAGGAACTCATTCAGAAAATGAGAAAAAACTCTTAGATGAGTTTCTGCAGCACCCAAGAACTTCTGATATAAAAGATAAATTCCAAAGAAGGTCATCCAGGCCTTTTCCAACAACAAGACCAGTTCATGATAGGCTAGCAGCCTTCAAGAAGAGACAACCAGTTGTAATGGATATAACCAAAATATTCAATCATCCGATGAGAATCTATAAGAAGCCAGTGTTCAGAACCAGTAAAGAACTATAATTCAATCAGAGAATCATTATGGATAATATCCTGACTGCCTCTAGAGATCAGAATGAAGCTCTGGTGCTTCAAGCTTTAAAAATTTTAACTGAAGAACTGTCTAGCTACAACATGAGGATAAAAGATCAAGAACCTGAAAATACCATCAAGGTTCAATATCTTGAAAATCCTGAGAGCGCAAAAATTCCTATAATGGCTTTATCAGAATTAGAATGTTTCCGTTTTCATAATCTTTTAGGAGATTTTAAAAATAGGAAAACTCTCCAGTCGACTTTATCAGTTATAGCATGTCCCTATTATGGAAGATATATAGTTGATGTTCAAGTAGAACATCCCCAGAGACACAAGCTGTGGTTGATAGAAAAATGTTTTGTTCATAATTTGTGGACAAAAACCAACGAAGACCTAGAAGGTTGCTAGTTACAATCATCCTTCTCCAGAAAATTGTGATTTCCATAAAGCCTTAGAAAAGGAAAGAAATTGATGGAACTTTGGCCACCACCACGTGAATGGAAAAGATAGAAGAAGAACAAAAACACAAAGTTCCTTATGACTCAAATATGGAATATGAGGAAGAAGGAGAGTATACAGACTCAGGAGCACACAACATCGACAACATGATGGAAGGTTAGGCTGCCGACGCATAAAGACACAACCTTTAGATAATGGTTTGCCAGCTCTAAAGTATCTTTGAATAAGTGGAAGCTCCTGACGCTTGAAGACAAGTTTCCTTAGAATAATAGAGGCCAACGTCTTTTTCAACTTCAGTTAAAGATAAGATGCCTCTTATCTTGAGTTTCAGAGGAGTTTTGAAGGAAGTTTTGAAATCCGAGGCCTATATAAGGAGTGGAAACCCTCAAAGAAAGGCATTCGAAAATCAAGAAAGAAAGAGCATTCTAAACTTTGAGAGTCTGTCCAGGATAGTAGTGAGCAAAGTGTGAGATAAATAGTGAGATATTGTGAGGTATTGTAAGTGTACTACTGAATCCTACTAGTCAACTACTGTGGTGTGCTTTTATCTACAAGTAAGTTTGTATTTCTAACTCTAGCATGAGTAGCTAAACAGCTTTTAGCTGTTTATCCAAGAGTGAGGTTTTGGGTTATGTATATAGTTATGTTTGAATAAATAAATTTCAGTTAGTGCTCACCATATCCGTCAAGTTTCTAGCTTTTCTCAAACCCCAGGTGGAGGACTACCTCCTAGGAGTGGTATTTTAGAATTCTTGTTATATTAAAAATATCTGCTGTATTAGTCTAAAAACTGCGTCTGAAACAACTACTGTATTAGGTCCTTAGAAACACTGCTACTGTGTTAGGTCTTAAAAAACTCTCTATACTTAGGAACAGCAGCGAAACCGCCAGAAAAGTAACCGTTTAGACAGAAGGTCGTTAGATGAAATTGGCATGTTGAATGCTAGTTCTTAAATTTGGTGAGTGATACTAAGGTCTAATATAATTGGTGAGTGTTACTAAGATCTAATATAATTGGTAAGTGCTACTAAGGTCTAATAATACTAATAAAATTTTTTTAAAAAAAAGTAAAAAAACTGTAAAAAGTCAAAAAGTACTATTTAGAGTACTTATTTGTGATAAGTGAAATTTAGGTGAGTTTGCTGTATAAATAAATGTGATCAGGTACTGTTTTGTAAATAGCCCAAAAAAAAAGGGCATCAATAGCAAAGCCATAAATACTGTAGATTGCGTTTGTTAATCGAAAGACAAAACTTGCAAAGCCCAAGTGCTCTTCTTGTGGAATCAAAACCCACAAGTCGTGAATATAGCCTGCAAAAACCACCGGGTTTTGATTAGGTTTTATCGGAAGAAGAAGAATAAGAAGAAGAAGAAGAAGAAGAGAGGAGACATGGGTGCGCAGAAGAAAGGGGCGTCTAGAGCTTTAGAAGACCCCGTGGAATTGGCACATGTTCCTCTCCAAGCCATCCTCCTCGCCGATTCCTTCACCACCAAATTCCGACCCATCACTCTTGAACGCCCCAAAGTAATCTCTCTCTCTCTAGTTGGTGCATTATTATTTGTTATGTGTATATATTGTTGTTGAATTGGAATCTATTGTAAGTTTGATGTTGGAGTTATGAATTTGATAGGAAATGTTATGTTAATGAACATGTGTTTTGTTTGTGTACGATGAAGGTGCTGTTGCCATTGGTAAATGCCCCAATGATCAGCTACACACTGGCATGGCTCGAGTCGGCTGGCGTTGAGGAGGTGTTTGTTTTCTGCTGTGCTCACTCCAAGCAAATCATCTCTTATTTGGAGAATTCCGAGTGGTTTTCTCAGCCTAACTTCACTGTCACCACTATTGAGTCCCATGACTCTGTTAGTGCCGGAGATGCTCTGCGCTTGATATATGAGCGCAATGTGGTATGTGCAGTTTACTCTTTCAGATTGTGCATATTTTGATTTGGTCTAGATGTTTGTTTATACTGTTCCTGATATCTGAAGCCCCAATTTCATTGAGTTACATTCGCCCTTTTCCTCTTTCTTACAAGATACATGGAGATTTCGTCCTAATTAGTGGGGACACCGTGAGCAACATGTCCCTTACTCAGGTGCTTCAAGAACATAAAGAGAGACGAAAGAAAGATAGTAATGCCGTAATGACAGTTGTTATTAAACGGTCAAAGCCTTCTAAAATCACTCATCAATCTCGATTGGGCACTGATGAGCTGTTTATGGCGATAGATCCCAACACAAAGCAGCTCTTATATTATCAGGACAAGGCAGACTGCGCAAAAGGATCTATATATCTTGACCAGTTATTGCTTGCTGATAAATCATCAATTTCTCTGCACAATGACAGACAGGTTATATCTCAAGCCATCCCTTGGAGTTCTTTTGTTTGTTTCAGATTATACCTTTATCTTATTTAAAATTTCCACCTTGTTCCACTTTTCTGCTGATTTTCAACAACTCAACTGCTTGGTGACTTCTAGTAGAGCTTGTTATGGCTATTCCTTTATAATACATAACACCTCTTGAAGAATCTTGCCCATATCTTATGTGCAGGATTGCTTCATTGACATCTGCTCTCCGGAAGTCCTCAGCCATTTCACAGACAATTTCGACTATCAGCATTTACGACATTTTTTAAAGGAATTGCTTGTTGATGAGGTATGTCTCTTATGATGTTTCAGTTTAGCCAAAAAGATTCTGCGACACTGTTTGTGTTCACGTTTATGTTAGGGAGGCATGGTATGGACACAGACACATACATACACAATGGTTGTATTATTTTCTGGCATGAGTATAAGCAATGGGTCATCAATTTTTTTCGCCACCATTTAATGCTTTTACTCGTTCAGTGTTTTGCTATTTTTGTCCGATCTTCGCATCTTATTTGTTTCTTTGTGGTAGCATTTTGTAGTACATGCCTTTCTCTATTGAGGCAATTTTCACTGAGCATCAAAAAAAAAAAGTTATTGAAGAAATGGCTGCTCAATCTCGAGATTTCTCTGATACCTGTATTACATAGACAGGGATTGTTATTATTGATCTATTTGTAGTTATTGAAAAAAACTGCATGTCTTGAATGAATGCATACGCGCGTGTATATTTTCTTTAAGTACGCAAGTGCCACACACACACATGCAGAAATGGTGAGTTCATCAATGTTTTACCTCTGAGAAGCATGCCACATACTGATTTTTATTATTACTATTAGTATTTTTTTTTTGTATTGTTGGTTTGTGATGATATTATCATGATACATATCTTCTTTTCGTCTCCCACCAAAATGATTTTTTGTTTTAATATAGAAATGTTTATCTCTTTGCTTATTTCAAATCTAAAGTTCTTATAAGGATTTGTCTATCCGTTCAGATTATGGGTTACAAAATATTCACTCATGAAATTCACTCGACATATGCGGCTAGGATAGACAACTTTAGAAGCTATGATACAATCAGTAAGGACATAATTCAGAGATGGACATACCCATTGGTGCCAGATGTTAAGTTTTTCGGAGATTCTTCAACAAAGCTGGAAAGACAGGGGATGTATCGAGCCTCAGGTAATTATCAGAGGACCTGTGATATTTACAAAGAATATGTATGGGGAGGGGTGGCATTTTACTTTTTGTTGCACTATACAATTAGGGTGATAACTTATAATCGTCTTACTATATATGTAGCCTGGCATCCTACTTCTAAAGTGATGGTCTGCTAATGTTCAACCTTGTCAGTTTTTCTATCTCATTCTGTGTGACATGATAAACGTGCTATTCTTCAGGAATTGGGCAATCGAGATCTGCACAGATTGGTCCTTTTACAGTCATTGGGAATGGCACCAAGATTGGGGACAACACCAAGATTTCAAATTCTGTTATTGGAGAAGGGTGTTCTATTGGATCAAACGTATCCATAGAAGGTTCTTATATATGGGATAATGTCACCATTGAAGATGGCTGCAAGCTAAGGCATGCTATAGTATGTGATGGAGTGATAATGAAGTCTGGGGCAGTTTTGGAACCTGGTGTTGTTTTATCTTTCAAGGTATGTGCCACTAAAAGTTTTAGGGCCCTGTCTGAAACTTCTGGGTGCTAGTTTACCTCTCGTCTATCATAATGCTCGAAAAGAGAACTGACTACAATACCAATTAAATGGAATAGGAGATTATTTGGGGAAAGAAATAAAAGATTATTTGAAACCTATAGCGGGGTGGAGAGGGAAGACCTGTGGGAGAGAGTCAAAGTTCTGGGCATTGTTATCAGCTTCATCTTCTAAGGATCTTAAGGGTTATAATCTTAATTACATTATTCTTAACTAGCAAGCAGCTGTAGTGTATACCCCTAAGCTGCTAAGCTTTTTGCCCTAGCTGCCCTCTTTAGTTATTTAAAGCGGACTCCTTGTCTGCCTCCTTGTACTTTGCTTTTTGTTTTAATAGAAAGCTGTTTCGTTTAATATATATATATGTGTGTGTGTGTGTGTGTGTGTGTGTGTGTTTTGTATATATATATATATATATATATATATAAAATTAATGCCACAATGATATGAAAGAATCAGCTTTTATTGCAATGTTATGAATCCATTTGGTCATGTATAGTGATGTTTTAAAATTGAAAGTAGTTGCCTATATGATTATGGTATTACAACATGACTTAACCTTGTGATCATATGAGAGATTTAATACTTAAACACTGTAAACATAGATATCCTTGCTGGTAACACTTTGTAGACCTGTCATGTATCTACTGTAGATTCTCTAAGCATATATGCATTGCTACCTCTGAATAGAAGTATTATGAGGTTACATCTTTGGTAATCAAGTAACTATGCCTCAGAGTATTTTTATAGGCTTTTTAGAGAAAGCACTGTATAGATGTTTGGAGTTATGCTCAAATTGATTTTCCTTGAACTTGTCATTGCTAATTGTTTATTTTCCTTGTGCTCTGAGTTTGAAATAGCTAGATACATTTCATTTCTTGTTTTCTGACTCTTGTGTGATATTCTTGATTTGCCTCCAGGTTATGATAGGACAACAATTTACTGTCCCTTCATACTCAAAGGTATCTTTACTTCAACAACCGGTAAAGCAAGATAGTGATGAGGAGCTAGAGTATGCTGACAATAGCACTGGGATTGCAGAAATTTCCCGTAAGTCTAGCGTTTTTCCCTAGTCTTCACATTTGATCTTGTTGATTACTAGGGATCTGCTTTTAATGCATCATTACTTCTTAGATACTGTAGAAATAAGCCTTTGATTTTTTTTGGAACACCGGTGCCTCTAAGGTGAGTATGGAATTGGTTCAGTAAAACAATTCAATGGAAAAACACTCGTGTAAGATGTACTGTTTTGTGTTGTTGACCGCTATTGATATTTAAAAAATGTCACATATGGTGTGTTACCCATGGTATAGTGCCACTTATGTGTTTTTATATGTCGATTCGTTGTTCTGAAGAAGTTTTTATCGACTTTCAACTCTGTCTAGACGTAGCTACTGTATCTGGTGTTCACTCTCATTTGTGAAGCTCTGTATATTTATTCATAAGCTCATTTAGCTTTTTTAATTTTTGATAATTACTGAGTACATATGCATCTTTTTTCTGGTGATATATCCCCTTACTATGAGTTGCTATTTGCAGCTCTCACTCATGCACTAACGAATGGAAAAATAGCAAACCAACAACAGGAGACTCAGTGTTGGCCTACATCTGAGGTTAGCCTAGCTATGAATTTGGTTTTGTTCTGTTATTCAGCATCTTGCCTCAATGTGTCGAGTCTGAATTATTAATTATAAGAACCTTTTAAAACCATGTCAGACATGTTGATAGCTTTCTTGTATTGATTAAATGTTTTTGCATAAGTTTTAGAATTACTGCATTCAAGTTCTAACTGATACGGTGAAGCACGTTAAGTGAAATCCCCAAACTGCCTCAAGTGTTGAGATGCACATTGGATTATTATTATTATTATTTTTTATTAAAAGAAACAGCTATTATTAAGACAAAAGCAATGAACAAGAAGGCGGACAAGGAGTCCGCTTTAGGAAACTAAAGAGGCAGCAAAGAACAGGGGCTTAACAGCCCTACAGTTGATGCTATCTCAGCATTAACTTTTGAGGTTTAAACTACAACTGCTTGCCAATTAAGAATGATAGAAGAAAGATTATAATCCCTAAAATCCTTAGAAGTCGAAGCCCATAACGATGCCCAGAATTTAACTGTCTCCCAGAGGTCTTCCTTCTCCACCCCATCATAGGATTCAAACAATCTTTTATTTCTTTCCATCCATACCACCCACACAGCTAGCACCCCACATCCCCAAAAGATTCTAGTCCTTATCCCTTCACCAAAAGCTGAAGGATTTCCTTTTAGCAATTCACTCCTCTCTAGTGGAGTTGTCCATTCCACCCTTGCCTCTGTAAATAACTTCTTGCACCTCACAGTGCATAAAAACATGACCCACACTTTCCCCTTGAACTCTACACAAAATGCACCAATGAGGAGAAAAGAAACAACTTGGCCTTCTCCCTCTGAATAACATCGCAAGTATTCGTTCGCCCGAGTGCTCCAAGCCAACCCAAGACCTTCACCTTAGTAGGGGCCTAGACATTCCAAATTAACTTTGCAAGAGCAAATATTGGATCTGATTTGTCACCAATCTGACCCCTCATTCGACAGGGAATGTTAACAAGTGATTCCGGATTCACAAAGGAATCTTATACATGAGATTATTAGGCATATGGGAAGAGGTCAATTTCTCCAGGTCTAAATGATGTGATATAGCTTTCACATTAGAATTTAGGGATGAGTTGACATAAGTCTGATTAAATTATAACTCATTTTGGTGTAGACAATTGTATCTATGCGGATTAGGCTTGTATGGTGATTAGAAGTGGGACCTTATCTCAACTTGTGAATAACAAGTTAATGTCAGGGATATTGTACTGGGACTATTAACATCTTATCTCCTTATATCTTTTAAAAGCATACTTTAGGTTTGTTTTTCCCTGATGATTCTGGACTATACTACTGATTTGATGTGCATTAACTTTGTTAACATTGAAGCATGATTTTGTTGCTGAAAAGAGAAACAAAAAGAAGTTAAAATAGAGATATAAAGAAATCATTGATTGAATCAGCATTTATTTGATTTCAACAAATGCACACGTGGGCATGCATCCACTGGCCATGGGTAGGATGGGGGTTACCCATTCTTTTTTGGGCTTCATAAAGTTACAATTCTTCTCATAGTGGTCCAGCTCATGTAATGATGATGACCGACATTTTTTTGTATCCCACCTTTTCCTCTAGTAATAATTAAAAAAATTGAACCTCATTAAATTTTTAATAGATTATTCTGCAGCTTATAACTTGATATCTTCTTATACAAACTATTATTAATTATCAGCTTGGTACTGGTGGAGCTGGTTATGTTTGGTCAGTTTGTGAAGGAGGCCATGATGAAGAGTGGAAGCATTCAGTTGCTCCCATTCCTGCAGAGAAACTTGCTGAGATGATACAACCTTCGAAACCGTCAAAAGTCGATCCTGTTCCTGATTCTGATGATGATCCCGACTTTGAAAATGAGGTGAACAATGTTAATTGATATAACTACAAGTTTACAAAGATATAAACTGAAACCTAACCTCAACAAGTTAATTGATTACTGCAGGTGGAAGCAACCTTCCTAAGAGCTGTGGAGGAAAATATTGAAGTAGAGAATGTCATCTTAGAAGTGAACTCACTGAGGTATTCATTTGGTTTTCTTTTGCAGATCTACAGATTACCATGTAGCCTGAGTATCATTAGTATTATGCATTTGTGTAATGATGTTGCTATTTAAATCATGCTCAAACACTTGCATGCAGTTGATGCCTTCATCACCCGCCCTTATATTTGCCTGTATGTTTTGATCTGCTGAGACTGTCTGAGGATATTTTCCAACCCGAAATGTTCTGTTGTTTGGTTTACTGTCTGTTTTGTGACTGACACTTGTCAATGCGGCAGATTGTCATACAACAAGCAAACTGCAGACTGTGCTGGAGCTATATTTTATTCTTTGATGAAATTGGCATTAAAAACTCCACATAATTTAGCAGGTAGATTTCTGAGGCTGCTATATGTTTTCAATTTTAAGGAAACTCTATGATTATAACTTGTCGTATACTCTGGGATTTGAATGTTATTTTGTTGGGTAACAATTAATGACACAGGTTATTTATTTTTTAATTAATTAATTAATTAATTAATTAATTTTTATTTTATCTTACCTTGTCGATATGTTAACTTATGGACTGTCGAGTCATGGTATTTCTTGCACAAAAATTTGCATAGTTGTCAGAAATACAAAGGAGAAGCTCGGTGTTGTTGGTTTGGGATTTGGAATGTCTATTTCTTAGATTAAACTCACATGATGGTAATCCAGATTGCAACATGAAGTATTGATTTCATTAGTTTGTTCTACAACTCTTAATTTACAATTATATTCTTTTATTTTTCTCTGTCAACTGTTTGAAAATTTGGATGTTACCTCTATTCAATAAATATGTAGGTTTCCCATCATGTATGACTAATGATGCTAATTGTTTTATCCTTAGTTGAATTGGTCCAAGCTACTACGAAGGTAATTACACAATGGAAAGGGCTGCTGAAGTATTACCTATCAGACATTGATGAAGAGGTTTGGATTTCATTCCTTTTTGACTAATACTTGGATGCACTTGTTCAATCAATACATTTATTTTTTGCATCACTGAACTTGGTTGATTGTAAAGTCCCCTCCCTTCTCAGCTTTTTGTAAAGGCTCTGCTTTGCTTGGGCATGCTGCAGTATTTTGATCTGCTTTACAAAGCCTTTGATAGAACTTCTTGTTTAACAGAAAAATCAATTGACAATATAACCAAAGTCGATTCATCAGGCAAAAAATATTAATTTCGCAAGACCAGACTAATATAAGTTGTTCATCGTAGTACAACTTAATAGTAGTATAATAACATAAATGGCACTCATGCTTCATATATGGTATTTAAGTGATTTGCGTCGCTTTACCTCTCCTCAACATTTCACTGAGAAGTAAGAAAGAGATCTATTGAACGGGCCTCTATATATATTGTTATTTCTGGAAAGGTATTAAAGCAAGCTTTTTGGATAATCTCTTTTGCTCTCTGTGCTTTCAGTTATCAATGTTTTGATTAACTTATATCCAGAGTGTTAAATGTTCTTTCCATCTTTGGTTGTTTCAAAATGTATCTACTTTAAATATGAATTGACGTTATGCTCAGCGAGTTTTTTTGCGTCTGGAGTCAGGATAGTCATAAAGTTAGAATAATGCTAACAGTTTTTTATGGCTGTTAATGTAGTGCTTATTGGTGTTTTATATTTTGTGTTGATATATTCTTTGTTACTTTACAGATAGAAGTAATAATGAAATTTGAAGATATGTGTTCGGAGTCTGCTAAGGATTTGTCCCCTGTGTTTGAGAAGGTACGCTTTCCTACCGTTTTGCGCTATACATAGATTTTCACTAATATTGTTTTGGATCATCGTAAATGAGACTCAGCATTAGAGAACTGTAGTCATTTCAAAGTGCATAACTTTCAATCTCCCTGGATGAATATGGATATGTTCTGCTAGTGCTTTGCCAACCTTTGGTTCCTGAGAAATGAGAAAATTGCTATGGAATGCCACCATAAATCGTTCTGAATTTAGCATAGGGCCAAAGTTTTGCTGACTTTTTCGTTGAATTTAGAAGTTGGTGGGTTTAATTGATCTTGTGATTGTTGATGTTTTGTTTTCCAGATACTTTATCAACTGTATGACCAAGAAGTTATACAGGAAGAGGCTATTCTGCGGTGGGATGATGAAAAGAGAGATGCTGATGAATCAGACAGAATTTTTGTTAAGCAGGCTGAAGAATTTATCCAAGTAAGTGATACTCATTTTTGAATATAATGCTTGTTAGCTAATGATATCCTTTGATGTTATCTAACAAGCATTAGCTAACAAGTAGTGAGGGAAGGTGGTTAAATGGGTTAGAATTAGGCCCAAGTCAAATGTTTCATCCAGGTAGTGAGGGAAGGTGGGGGGAAGAGGGTTAGAATTAGGCCAAGTCAAAGGTTCCATCCTTCCAGTTCAATATGAGTTTTAATGTATATCAGATTGCATCCATTAAAAACATATTCTGATACATAAAGAATAGCCATAATTTGTATTCTTGTCCATGCTTTCAATGAGACAAATTTGTGAATCGGGTTTACATATTTCAGAACAATATTGTGTTCATATTCTTGGCAACCAGCATATTTTAAGTCTCGTTTCACAAAAGTCGCATCTTATGTGTTTTTTGTTGCAGTGGTTGAGAGAAGCATCTGAAGAGGAGGATGAGGAAGTTTAGGAAACATTCAACTGTAGGTTGTATTCAGTAGAGATGTTAACAAGGCAGGACAGATATATCTCAGAACTTGAAACAAGTATTTGCAATGTTGTAAGGTAAAATGGGAAGGCTTGTTATGTTTATAAGCTGAAAATGTGTAATTTGGTGCAGAATTAATAGTCTTAGTCAACACGAACAATTTTTTAGTCCAGTATGATTTCTGAACTCTAATATGGACTAGGTCTTTTTGTCTAAATCGCGTTTTTAAATCTGATTTATTTTTCTTAGAAAATTAAAAATACTGGGAAAATCATGTGTTGGCACGCAACTCGAAAAGAGTCCCGACAGGATGAAATTTATAGATGCGTGAGATCTTTTCTACTCATTTGTTTCCTATGTTTATATCTGTTGCACTATGTTGAGATGATCACTATTTTGCAATGTTCTAAAAGGCGCTAGTCGGGCGGTGACCCATAGCCTAGCGCCTGGACAGACTAGGCGGGGACTAGGCGATTTACATTTTTCACATTTAATAAATAAATATTAATTTAAAATAGTTTAATATGACTATATGAGTAATTTGAAAAAATTTAGTTTGACCTTTCTCTAAAAATGAGCAAACCAACCTGTAAAATATTCACTACATTACAATTGTAGAATTGCTAAACCATATTGATAAGCAGTTTGTGTGAAATCGGGGCGGCTTGGCTGCGCCTAGAGCCTAGACGGCGCCTGGGCGGAGCTAGGCGGAGATTTTTAGAACAATGCTATTTTGAGAGCTCTTTTCGCCAATTGTTATTGAACAACTGAATTCAGTGGATGTACAAGCAATGATTAAAATATATCCGATATATCCCTCATTTTCAACCGGCCGATATATATTTCGTTTTCAACCGACCGATATATCTTTGAGAGTAAATATCTTATCTTTTATAGTATATGCAAAATTTCTTCTGTAAAGCCAAATATCTATGATTTTCAAAATATGTATAATATATCTTATGTTGTAGGAAAATGGGAAATTGGTCTACTCATTTCATTGATAATCCCCTTTATATAGGGTGAGTATTACAACGGTAATAGGAAATACATTAATGACAATAATGACTACATAATTATCTATCGTCCGTTACATTGACGAAGGCACATAATACGTTTTTCCTTCAACACTCCCCCTTGTGCCGAGTCAGAGGTAAAATGGTGCATGTGGTGTTGCCTCATTAAAAACCTTGCCAAGTAACAAAAACCCAATGGGAGAAAATAAAACTTTGGTCGAAGGACAAAAAGAGCGCAACGCACCTATTACATTTGAAAACAACATGTATGTGCTAGACTCCCCCTGATGTCTGCACCTCCCCCTGATTTTTACATTAATCATGGGATTCTCCCTGATTCTTTCATTTGATCAAGGGAGCTTCAGTAACATTAGCATAGTTATGCATTTTCACATGTTTTTCCAAATATGACTTTAAGCAATGATTTAGTAACTAAATCTTGCCACATCGTCCTCAGATCCAACTTGATTTACTTTGATCTTGAGGATAAGGTTGTTCATGAACTGAATGCATAGGTTCATATTGAACATCAGGTTCACTCGTGGTATGACCTTTAATGCGTTTTTCTTTACACATAGTTAGCTATGACGTGGATAATTTCTTTATCATGTCACATTCTATGTAGAGATTGAATAAGCCCAAATCTTTCATATCTTTAATGAAAGAACGATTTGCGTTGCGTAGGCGCATAGCTAGACATAGCTTTACAAATTTACATCGAATGAGAGGTCGAGTCTTACATATTATGTTTAAGTACAATCATGCGTCATTGCACTTGTATAGGAATTTCATTTCCCAATACTTCTTCGTCATCTTCCTTTAGATGAAAAACGGATCTATTGTTAGAGTAAAGACTTCGACTGATCATGGGAATATCTGTAGGCCTCACTTTATTCTTTAGAGTGCCTAAGCCGATTGATGGATGATCACCATCATTACAGTCCTTGAGTTCCATTTCAAGACTGTATATTCCCAAGATCTGTTTCATTCTTAAATTAGGATTTACAACACATATAGTATCTCTTAGTTCATTTAGAGTTCATATATATCCATAATGAAAACGCAAGGGCATAATTCATCAATCCCTTTCCAATCAAGTAGTCACTTTAGTGAACGTTTCAATTTCTTTTGCAAACGTACTCATGTGATCTAGAGTCACTTGATTTGGGTGGATCAAGTCCGTTTAGGATCCTCATGTATATCTCTTAATTTAGATCCCCATAGAGATATATGTTTTGATCACTTTTCGTAAGCTGCATGTTCAGTTTTTCGGAAACTACCAAACTGACAAGGTAGTGGAGTGCAATGACATCCATTACGAGAGTTTGTCTCATCGTAGTCCATTACGAGAGAATATCTCCTCGTAGTCGATTCCAGTGCGTTTTTGAGAGACCTTGCGCCATAAGGTGAGTTTGCATACTCTTATTCTCATTACGCATTCTAACAAAGATATATTTGATAGGGTTTATATTTGCGGTGTCGGCGTCACCTGCCCAAATACCTATCCCTTTGTTTATACTGGATCGCTTATTTCCATTAGGCCAGTTTACGACGTTGACATTTTCAACGAAGTATGGTTCGATAGTAGACTCATTATTCCACGTCCTCATGTACACTAGTGTAATGTGTTTGTAGAGATCTCTATACTTTAAGGATTGGTTCTAACATTTGAGGCGTCCCCCAATGATAACCACAATCCATAAATATTCTCATGAGACGGATTTGAGTATCACTGATCAATAGATCAGGTTGTGCCAAACTTGTTTTCTTCCTTTACACAAGTATGTATCGAACTTAAGGTGGCCTCTCCCTCTTCCTTGGAGAGCCACGGCCTGTGACACTATTTATGCCACTTATGGCGTCACCATGCCACCATCCATGGTGGTAGTGCAATACCCAATTCCTCTTGGGTGATACCATGTCCTTTTGATAAAACACAATCCTTGCAGGTATATTTGCAGCAGGTTTATGTGATCTTGTCACTTTAATGTATAAGATATCTACACACCTTACTTTGTATGATTTTTAGGGATCAAGATGAGACACAGTGGGGACAAACCACGACAATTCCTGTCGTTCCACTTGAACATGCTTGTTCTTATCTCCCCCTAACGACGGGAAGACTGTCTCATCAAAGTGACACTCCGCAAATCTAGCGGTGAAGAGATCGCCTGTCAAGGTTTCGACATAGCGGACTATAGCTGGAAGTTCATATCCAGCATAAATATTTATTCATCTCAATGGACCCATCATTGTGCGCTGTGGCGGCGCAATTTTGGCACATAAAAACATTTAATGGAGCTCAAAGATTGTAGATCCGTGTCAATCCAAAAGAGCTCAAGGATTACAAGTTCGTTTGAAATCCTTTAAAATCCTCACACATAGTCACTAGCTATGGTGTAAATTGGTTCAATGATGATGGCCATAGATGAAAAAGTAACGCTGCATGCAAAAATTGCATAACCCAAAACGGAATTATTGGTGTGCTTTACCAATATTAAGACTATTACTGTAGTCGTTTTCCGTGAGACCAATTGGGTTTTTATATAGGAATATGATGTCCATTACAAATCCCATATAATAAGCCATAAAATCATCACACCTACGGAAATTAACCCGGCCTAGGTGCTTTGACTTTCTAGCATAAGTAGCATAAATTTTAATTGTGGATGGTGTCATGACACGTGACCAGCGTGTCGACACAACAACCAACACCCTAAAATATCTAAGGTGTCCGCAAGTTGGTTGAATCAGTCCACTGAATCATCTTTGGATTCAATATAAGAACATAATGAGAACACATGTTTCCTTTGCATATGATGGTGTCAATCATAATTTTACGAGTAGGCTTTGAATGATGTACTTTTATTCATAAAATCACGATGGATATCAGAAGCATAATAGGGTATAAGTGCATGTACTTTGTGCATCAATCATAATGCCACCTTAGGGGAGTGGTGGAATCTAGGGTTTGAACACACGTCTTCAACCCTACATGGATTGTATCGAAATAATATTTGAGGGTAATATGTTCTTTGATCGTCCTCAGTTTCGTGTGTGAACCATATTCTTCTGGTGTTTGCTTCTATTCATCCAAAATATGGGTGTCCATAGTAATTTCTTTAATGTACGGATCACCATATCAAAGCCAATCTATGTCAAAATTCCAAAATATCATTTTCTTATGATTTTGGATTCAATTAGCGGTTACATATAACCCACTAAGTTGACATATAAACTACTCTAATACTCGTTTTCATCCGCAGTCATTAGAGGTAATGCAAAGGAGCTCAGATGAAATTCTCATCTATGTCTTATTACATGAACATCGTGGCAGAAATTTCTTTAAAATGTGGAATAAATTCAATTTTCTTTTATCGCATAAATTGTCAATTTGACATATGCTCAATATATACATCGAAACGTAACTCAGGTTCCTTAGAGTAACTCGATGAGGATTATAATAAAAGGTATTGTAATCCCAATTAGGCAATTGCATTATGAATCCCAAAGGAACAGATATTTAGATCCTTATCACTTTCATTATAGTACTACAGTTCTTTAGTACTATTATGCTATTTTTTGTGATATATTAGTACTATTGTCCTTCAGTACAATTATTTTAGGGAGTACATGGTGCATTTCTTTACACACAGTCCATTGTGTCATGCCTATATTATGTCTTTGCACACAGTTCTTTGTGTCATGCCTATATTATGATATGTTGTTTTTTTTTATGCAATACTTTGCAAAGTTAGATATAGAAAATTGAATCATGTATATTATGAATAAAATTTGAATAATCTCAATTCCTTTAGAGAAATTTCAAAAATGAACGTGCCAACGATTACATTTAGTCTTGTCTAATTTAGAGAGAGAAACTTTAAGACCAAAAAGTCTAATTTAGGACCAAAAGTCGTATTTAGGCTTAATAGCCTTTATAAGGATATCTTGTAAGTTTAAAAGTAGACTGATCAAAGTCTATCTTCGATTGAGCCAGATCCTTTTTGCTCTTTTAATAGCTGCAATGATGAGATGTGTCATTTGACATATTCTTCCCAGATGTTATGTTTTTAGTTGTAAACTCATTTTCAATGTTATTATTTGGATATTGAAGATACTTTTCCAAAATCCGCGTATTTATATGATTCTTCATATTTATTGAAAGTCGTAGCTAATTCTTTGCTAGCGTATAATGTACGTATCAATAGTTCATTGAATTACAACAATGACAGAGTGCTTCACTGCACATGACATGTCCCATATGTCATCTTTTAAATATTACATTGTTTCCACTTACTTTTGGATGATTATATGAATTTTTACGTCCATGGTAATTACCCTTTGTTTTAGGGTCGTTGCATTACTTTGCCCAATTTGTTCAAGAATATATATATATTTGTCTAAGACCTTTACATCGTCATTGCTTTTTTTGATTTAGGGTTGTTGCATTACTTTGCAAAATGTGTTCCAGGAAATTTCTTTTTCTCATACCTTACATTAATGTCATTGCCCTTTGGTTTAGGGTTGTTGCATGACTTTGCATAATTTTTTTTAGGAAATTTATTTTTTTATCAGACCTTACATTGTCATTGCTCTTTGGTTTAGGGTTGTTGCATGACTTTGCATAAATATACCATGCTCAAGCCTTAGTTGGCTCAATAGGGGAATTTGGTACTCAAGTTCTTCAGAGTCCAATATGTCAAAACTAAACTGTGATGGTTAATTAAACCATCTATAAAATAAGGGAAGGAGAAAATGAATTAGTTTCGCGGTCTAAATAACATTCACGACAACTAAAATAAATCAAGATACATTATAGTAAATCTGATACTTTGTGAAATTACTTTATCACATAAAATTTTGATTTTTCCATATTCATTGCATGTAAAGCTAATGAAATTTCATTATCGTTGCTTTTTACACAATTAATAAGATATCCATCTTGAAAAAAATTTCAAGAAATAAAAATTGGATCTCAAGACTGAAATTTGTAATGGTCATATTTTTCATGCTTCGTGAAAATACTTTTTCACAGTAGTAGGTTTGTCCATTTTTCTTTATATTACAATGCTCATGAAATTGCATTATCATGACAATGCTCAAACTAAATAACATGTTAAATAAAACAATTATTTAACACTAATAAAATGAGCATATAATGTTTCAAGTTTCATATTTATATAAAATACTAATGCGATCAAATTGAATAAAGCATTATTTCATATAAATAACTGAAACAAAATATAATGAAAGCAGAGCGTCAATGTAAATATTACTTGTAAGTTTGCCAAATAAACTGCATATGAATCGATTGCTTGATCTCAGTTCCATTTTTGATCGTCGCATCGTTGTTAATACGTCACATGTAAAAACAACAATATTCATATGATTAGTCACTTTAATCATACAGTTACGATATAAATTAAATAATTTCATATTTATCATTAAATTCGTAAAACAGTAAATATAATCCACTGTACAGTAATTTCGAAAAATTACCTTTGAATTTACCAGTAAAAGGTAAATATTCCTTTTTTTCGTGGGTCGGGTCACGCAGGTCCGGGTCAGCCCAAGGAATCCGGGTCGAGCCCAAATGATTCGGGTCGGATCAGGCCCAATATATCCGGGTCGCGAAATTTTTTTTTTTTTTTTTTTTTTTTTTCAGATCGCAGCCGGAGGGGCTGGATCTCGTCCAGGCGGCGCAGGGCGGCGCAGGTCGTCGGGCTATCTGGGGCGGGGCAGCTGCGGACCCGGATCGTCGTCGAGGGCCACGTCGACTGGGCGGTGCAGACGCCGATCGAGGCGAGGTGGGGGCTTGCCGGCTTCGGGGAAACGGGATCTCGGACGAACCGGAACGGGGGCGACTGGATCGAGCAGATCGGCGTGGTGATCGTGGCGGGGCGATCCATGATAGGAGCATAAAATGCGACGTTCTTAATATGTTTTTACCCCCATTTATCCAATGCTTAACCCTTATTATTGTAAGATAGAGTCATAATTTAGTTTAGTGTCATGTTGGTAGAGTTTTGGAGAAAGTGTGCTTAATAATCAGAAAAATGACTAAGTATAGAAATCTGAGCAAAAAAGTGAAATTTATGTTGTTTTCGTGATATTGAGGCTCGTGCTACACTGATCTATCATTTTCCAAATTTGATGAAATTTGGTATGCATATAATTGGCAAGCTAAAGTATATTGTGTCAAAATTTCAGATCAATCGGAGTTCGGGAAGTCGCCCAAATGAAGGCTGCAACTTGGCAGTTTGAGCAAACCAATACAGGGACTACCAGGATTTTCCTGGGACTGTGTCCTGACTTCCGGAATTTCTGTGGGACACATCGCTTGGAACCAGAGAACGAGCCACACGCCGTTGGAAAGCTCTACGAGTCTAGTTTCTCTGGGACTTGGAATCGCAGCAAAATATTTTCTGAGCAAATAGTTATGCCAGTTTGAATGTAAGAAGGTCAAGTCTGCCGAAAGAAGAAAACCTAAACCGAGTTCTACATGGATTTGGCTTACGAATGTGGACTGAATTCCATCCTTTGTGCAAGATTTTTGGCTGAATTAATTCATGGAAAACCTAAAGAGATATTGCTCAATTATTCAGCCATTATCTTGGGAATTTTCGGCAGAAAATAGAGGAAGAAAATCGCAACAAATCCTGATTAATTTCGGGAAAATTCCTGTGCACGTCTCTCAACTTCCACGGACTCTCCCGGACAGCTGACAATGAATCAGAATTCGAGCCTTATATGGATAGAAAGCTACGGGAGTCTAGTTTCTAACCCAACTGGAATCACCTCAATAGCTATTTTCTAGAGAGAGTTATGGCGTAATCAATGCACGGAGGTCATTCTGCCGAATTCAGAAAATCAAGGAAACCTAAACCAATTCGGTTTTGGTTTGTGGCTGGCTTCTCTAGGTTACTTCCTCTATAAATACCAAGGCTTTTGCACAGAAAATCATCATCTCTCCCTCCACAAAATCCTTGCCGAATCCCTGCCAAAATAAATCCACAAATTTCATACCAAGAACCAAGGCCGAATCCACCATATTCTACCATCAATTCAATCACCATCTCATCAATCCTTGCCGAATCTTTATCAAGGTTGTAACATGGATTGTACTCTATTGGTTTTTGTTTCTTTGTATTTAAACATAACTTTGTCTATGAAGTATGTTTTGGTTTCTGAATTTATTTTCGGTATTGATAATCATATATGGGATCTTCGGATCTTTGTTATAATTGTTTGAATATTTTATATGTGATTGCCGAATTATATATGTGATGTGATTAAATTTGTATTATGGGCAGTAGCTTTAGCATGTTTCTTGATTTTAATTAGGTTTATTTTCTTAATTCGTGGGGAACCGAAGGAGATGTCTAGATGCATTCGAAAGGCCATGAGTGTTATCTAGGTATTGAATTCATATGCCGATTTAATACATGTTGATTCACACGCGTTGTTGGTTTTAATATGTATTAATCTAAGGGTTAGAGTAATTATGGAAATTTACATGTCGATGTGAGATGGGTGACGCCATACTTGCTAACATGTTCCAATTCGACAATATGTGCTTATGTGCTTTTTGTGTTTAATTTACATGCGTTGTGTTATTAAACCGATTAGTACCATGTTTAGGATTGCGCGCGTTTCGGATTCTAAATACTTATGATGTCTTGAATAATTAGGATAAGCTGCGTTGGCCCTAATTAAATTGGAACTTAATTAATCTTGAAATCGTTTTATGTTTGCTGCCCCTATTACTTGTTTTAATTTTGTTGCATGTATAATGAGATTTGTGTTTGGTGATTGTGTGAAAGGTGATGATCAATTGTATATAGTAATCTAGGATTTAATTTTCGTAAACTAGTAAGTAAATAATAATTAAAAATTTCGACAACTCCCCTTTTATGCAATACTTTGTGTGATTGAAAGCCCTTGATTTCCCCTGATAGAACGATCCCTACTTGTCAATACTACACTCGACACAAGAAGGGTATTATTTGTATGTAGTTGTTTTGCAGGTATTTTATGCTTGGATAACACCTCCATCAATCCAGAGCAGAGGAGGAGGTCTCCTGCTGAGCGGAGGATCGGCGGTGGTCTGGGCGGGCCTAGCTTCCGTCGACGGCGGTGGTCTGGGATCAGAGGAGGGTGCCCAAATCAAATTTCTGGGTGCCCATAGAATTTTCTATCTCTACCGACAAATCTGTCGTTGGCAGAGTGCTTGGGTTTGATTTTACCGACGAAATAGTCGTCGGGAAAAGAGTTTCTGGGGAGGAGATCTTGTTTGCCGACGAAAGTGTTGCCGGCAGAAGAGTTTTTCTGGGATTTTTCTTCTTTGCCGGCGGAAAAAATAGGGTTTTTGATTTTTTTTCAGAAACAAAGACCTAGGGTTTTTTTCTTTTTTTTTCTTCTCTCTGGCTAAAGCAAAGTGCTGATAACGTGTTGTAGGAAAATGGGAAATTGGTCTACTCATTTCATTGATAATCTCCTTTATATAGGGTGAATATTACAACGGTAATAGGAAATACATTAATGACAATAATGACTACATAATTATCTATCGTCCGTTACATTGACGAAGGCACATAATACGTTTTTCCTTCAACATCTTAGATATTTTAAACAAATATCAATAAAATTAATCATATAAATAAAAAAAACTCATCTCGAGAGATATCCTAGAAATGATTGGGGGTCTCAAGGGAAGTCTAGATGAAAACTGAGGGGTTTTGAGAAAAATCTAAGTAAAAAAAAAATACCTACAGAGATTGAATATATCAATATAGAGAAGACATAGACCTAAAATCTCTTTTTATATGTAGATGAAGTTGATGTTTGTATCCAATTTGTATGTAAATTTTATGATTTAAATATTTTAAAATAAAATACTATTTTACGGAGTATTTCTGATATATCTGATATATCTTTTTATCAAATTTCTGATAGATATACTGATACCGATATTTTATTCATCGGCTACAAGTGATGTGGGGGAGGGGATAACAATTGTTAAGAGAAGCTGAGGTACTGGTTTTTGAAATAACTGGTCTCCAATTGCATGACTAATGGTGTCACAGCACCGACACCTGTGCAAACTAGGCTACATTGTAAGTGATATAAATATCCATTCTAGTGCCACATCCACGCCAAGTCGCTACCACCAGTGAGACCAATATTGCATAGGGCAAGTAGGATAGTAAAATATACAAGTAACTGGGTATGGCTACACTGCCCGTGTAAGACCAACTCGAACCCATGGAGTCAAAAGCCATAGCCATATCAAAATATGACTCCCCAATGTCATCCACTATTCATTCAAGGTTTGATCTTCAACCCCCTAGAGTCAAAAGCTATAGTCATATAATTTTTTTTATCATTTCAAATTATTACTAAGCTATATTATTGATTAGGTTGTATATATTATTAGTTCAAAGAACTGTTTCAAAAATTAAATAATCAGGTTCTTCGGAAATTGGTTCTTCGGAAATTCAAAGGCTCCTCGAGGAAGAAACACAATGGGGTGGCTCGCGAGAGAGGCGAAAATACATCCCTAGAGGCGACAATTGAAGGCTCTGTAATTCACCTCGCCCTGCAGATTCCAAGGCGATGTGTTCCGTAGAAGATTCAGAATGCGACCTCATGTGTTTGACCAAATGATGCGTGACGTTGCCAACAAGGACCCTTACTTCGTCCAGACATATGACAACTCCGACATAATTAGTTTTTCTACCGAGCAGAAGCTGACTTGTGCTATGAGGATGAGACTTGTGTGATGAATTTCTAGACATAGCTGAGTCCTCGACTATTAAGATTATGAAACACTTTACAAGAGCGATTTGGAATGTTTACAGCAAGGACTGTCTCTGTCGGCCAATGAAGGTAGATCTGCAGCGGTTGCTCGATGTTGCTGCTAAAAGAGGGTTCCCAGATATGGTTGGAAGTCTTGACTGCATGCACTGGTAGTAGAAGAATTGTCCCACCTCATGGCAAGGGCATTTAACTGGTCACAAAGGAAAACCAACGATAGTTCTTGAGGCAGCTGCATCGTATGATACATGGATTTGACATGCCTATTTTGGACTTTCAGATTCCCTCAATGACATCAACGTCTTGGGTATGTCTCCGTTGTTCGACGATATTTGTAAAGGTGATCACTTCGAATAATATATCAGGTAGCTGGTAGACAATATGGTCAATGCTACTACCTAGTCGATGAGATCTATCCTAAATGGACGAGTTTTGTGAAAGCAATTAGATGTCCAATTACGCAAGAGCCAGCTTATTTTACAAAGATGTATGAGTCATACAGAAAAGATGTTGAGCGAGCATTTGGAATTCTCCAAGCTCGTTTTGCAATCATTCGGGGGCCCGCTCGTGGTTGGGATAGAGAAGATCTCCAATATATCATGATGACTTGTGCTATTTTGTACAACATGATTGTTGAGGATGAGCGTGAAGAAGATGAAGCTGAGGAATTTGATCTCGATGATATCCCCACGCAACTAAAGAAGCAGAAATATATGAGAGGTATGAACATGATCATAAAGTTGATCGAGAAGCTCCTTTACTTGAGGATTTCATGCATCGTTACCGAGAAATTAGATGCCCAGTAGTGCATCAAAGCCTTCAAGGATTTGGTTAATCACCATTGGATAATGAAGCTGCAAGCACTAGAGCACTGCATGAATTGAGTGGTGGTAAGAATCCTAGATAGATTTCAATAATCGACATGTGGGCGTTGTATTGTTATGTGCTTTCTTTGGTTGTGTGTTATCTTTGATTGTGTTTGTTTGTTTTTTTTTGTTTTTTTGTATTTTTATGTGCTTGACATGAATAAAAATCATATTAATCATGTTTTTATTTATTGTGACAAAGTTAAATATAAAAGCAAAATGAAATACAACAATAAAAGTCAATTACAAAATGAAATACAACAATAAGAGTAAACTACGAATTTAAATGACAATAACATTTCTAATTTTCAGGAGCTATCCACTGAGTGTCATGAAGCGGGACATATAGATTCTAGTCCAAATTAGAAGCATCTTCACTAGATGATGGAGGTGGAGATGAAGATGATTGATTATAAAACCGTCCATGCCATGCTTCCTCTTCCCTTTCACTAAAAACAAATTCAGTTTCAAATTCAAAACTACATCTAAATTTCCTCCAAGAATACCGTCGACCACAAGATCTAAATCACAACGCAAGAAACCCAAGTCAATAACACAAGCAAAGTCCAAATCAATCAAGAACAAAAGGACAAAACCGACAAGATTTGAGTACCAGCGAGCTAAGTCACCGACACCAGGATTTGGCCAAGAGAAAGAAGTGACCTTCTGCTTCTTGGTAGATGATTCCCAGCCACCACCAAGACTCCTTGATTGTGTTGCCGATGAAACTATCCAAGAGGAGAGAGAGCCATATATGAATTTGTATAGATGTTGGAAGAATTTTGTTCTTCTTCAAACCCTAGAGGCAGCCGCGCTAGAGAGAAAAGAGAGAAGAAAAAATAAAAACTCAAAAATATTATATTTATTTTCTCTAAATTTTTTAATTCAATAAAATTATATATTACAGTATTATTATTTTCTTATCTATTTGAATTTTCTAATTTTAATACATACACATTTTATTTCCTTATTGTTGTAGGAAAATCGGAATTGGTCTACTCATTTCATTGATAATCCCATTTATATAGGGTGAGTATTACAACGGTAATAGTAAATACATTAATGACAATAATGACTACATAATTATCTCGTCAGTTACATTGACGAAGGCACATAATACGTTTTTCCTTCAACACTTCCCCTTGTGCCGAGTCAGAGATAATATGGTGCTTGTGGTGTTGCCTCATTAAAAACCTTGCCAAGCAACAAAAACCCAATGGGAGAAAATAAAACTTTGGTCGAAGGAGAAAAAGAGCACAACGCACCTATTACATTTGAAAAACAACATGTGTGTGCTAGACTCCCCCCTGATGTCTGCACCTTCCCCTGATTTTTACATTAATCATGGGATTCATCCTGATTCTTTCATTTGATCAAGGAAGCTTCAGTAACATTAACATAGTTATGCATTTTTACATGTTTTTCCAAATATGACTTTGAACAATGATTTAATAACTAAATCTTGCCACATCGTTCTCAGATCCAACTTGATTTACTCTGATCTTGAGGATAAGGTTTTTCATGAACCGAACACCTAGGTTCATATTGAACATCAGGTTCACTCATGGTATGATATTCATATAACAAAACAGTTATAACTTCGTCTAGAGTGTGGATGAACCGTTAAGAGATTTGAAATTGATCTGTAACAACAGATTTTCTTATTTCACCTTTAATGCGTTTTTCTTAATGCATAGTTAGTTATGACGTGGATAGTTCCTTTATCATGTCACATTCTATATACAGATTGAATAAACCCAAATCTTTCATATCTTTAATGAAAGAACAATTTGCGTTGTGTGGGCGCAGAGCTAAACATAGCTGTTTCTGCACAAACCCTGGGGCCTGATTGAGATAGATGAATCTTCGTATGATCTCCTGCAAACCTGCTTACTAAGGGGAATACTGGGCGGACCGGTCTTCTCCTCTCCGATGCCTAAGTTAGTATAGTTGGAATAGATATAACTTAAGCACGTATATAAGCGGTAGGAAGGATCAGTTACCTATTAATGAGGGTAGTTGGGGCCCTTATATAGGTGGCCAGGAGTGAGGTCTGGCCTTACCCTTCGATGTGGGACTGGTTCTCTTCTGTTTGCACACCAAAGGGCAGCTCTGGTGACCTCTTTGGCAGGCAGGCGCCCCCGGTCCCCGGGTCCCTGGTGGCAGGCTAGACTGCTGGACCCCGAGGCCGGGTGCTGGTGATCCGGTCATGGGCCTCGGGCCGGCCCCTGGTACACTAGCTGCGGGTCTGTGGGCCTGCTGTAGCCCCTCTGTGGCTACTGTCAACAAGTCCCCCAAGTTCCCGGTCAAGTGCAATCTTGAATGGGGACTTATAACTGTCTCGCCCTTGTCCCGCAGACCCGCAGGGTTACCAACCCAACGGTGCCCAGTCCCCCAAGTCTGCGTTGAAGATTGGGCGTGACCGGGGTGAGTACCTGTTACCGATGGTATGCAACAGTTTGTGAGTATGTTTGCAATATAAGTAGTACTGTGCTCAAGTGTTGTAGTGCTATGAGCATGGAGATGATAGTGGGGCGTTGAAATCCGCCATGCAATAGATGTGTGCATGGAATGATTATGGGGCGTTGAAATCCGCCATGCAATAGATGTGTGCATGGAATGATTATGGGGCGTTGAAATCCGCCATGCAGTAGATTTGTGCATGGAACCTGGACCCCGCGTTTTGCCATATCAGAGCAAGCCGGAGAGCATGGGATCTCGACCGGGCGTTCTGCCATATCGAGACGAGTCCCCCAAGTGAACTTGTGCACTAGACCTCGACCGGGCGTTCTGCCAAATCGGTACGAGTCGGAGAGTATGGGACCTCGACCGGGCGTTCTGCCATATCGAGACGAGTCCATATTGCTAGATTGCGACCTCGACCGGGCGTTCTGCCAAATCGGTACGAGTCGGAGTATGAGACCTCGACCGGGCGTTCTGCCATATCGAGACGAGTCCATATTGCTAGATTGCGACCTCGACCGGGCGTTCTGCCAAATCGGTACGAGCCGGAGTATGGGACCTCGACCGGGCGTTCTGCCATATCGAGACGAGTCCATATTGCTAGATTGCGACCTCGACCGGGCGTTCTGCCAAATCGGTACGAGTCGGAGTATGAGACCTCGACCGGGCGTTCTGCCATATCGAGACGAGTCCATATTGATAGATTGCGACCTCGACCGGGCGTTCTGCCAAATTGGTACGAGTCGGAGTATGGGACCTCGACCGGGCGTTCTGCCATATCGAGACGAGTCCATATTGCTAGGCTGCGGGGAGGTGGCCCCGGTGTTGCGGTCTGCGGAGGCACCGGTCAACACTTGCTAGTTCTTCTCAGCTTGTGTTGGAATAAGCGTTGCGGAAATGGGGTGGCGTTGAGGTGACAAGTCTCGCCATAGAGCCCCATATTGATCGCAGTTCAGTGCGATGCAGGGTTTTTATCCTGCTGGACAAGAGTACATGTGTTAGATGTAAACTCACCCGGGTGTATAAAAGCCCATGCTGGTCGAATGTTCTCATGACCGGGGTCATGCCATGGAGCCGGGTGGACCTCGACCGGGCGTCCTGCCATATCGAGACGAGTCCCCCAGTGAGATGCCATGGGGCCGGGTGGATCTCGTTCCCGGAAAAATGCTCTCGAGTCGGTTGGATGATCATAACCGGTGAGATGGTCTCGAGTCGGTTGAATGTTACCTAACCGGTGAGATGCCATGCAGCCAGTTGAATGATACCTAACCGTGAACTGGCATGGTACCGGATGGATGGCTCATACCCGGAATAATGCTCTCGAAGTGGTTGAAAAACTCATAACCGGTGAGAGGTCTTCAAGCCGGTTGAAAGATCATAACCGGTGACTTGCAGTGAAGATGCCATGCAGCCGGTTGAATGATACCTAACCGTGAACTGCCATGGTACCGGATGGATGGCTCATACCCTGAACAATGCTCTCGAGCCGGTTGAAAAATCATAACCGGTGAGAGGTCTTTAAGCCGGTTGAAAGATCATAACCGGTGACTTGCAGTGAAGATGCCATGCAGCCGGTTGAATGATACCTAACCGTGAACTGCCATGGTACCGGATGAATGGCTCATACCCGGAACAATGCTCTCGAGCCGGTTGAAAAATCATAACCGGTGAGAGGTCTTCAAGCCGGTTGAAAGATCATAACCGGTGACTTCCAGTGAAGATGCCATGCAGCCGTGGAGCCTGGGGAAGTGGGGGGGGCCTAACGCCTCGGTTCCAGCTCCTAACTCCCTTACCTGTCGCCAGCAGGCGGGACAAGTGGCTGACATGCATTTAAGGAGGAATTCCATCAGTCCCATCAGTTATGATGGCGTGGGCAATTTACTGATGCTGGGACACGTGTTGATAGGGAGCGGTCTGAGATGGAAGGTCTGGATTCGCGAGCGTTTGAGTTGCTCTGATTGCGTGTTTTGGGGGGATTACAAGCGCCTAGGGCACCAGACCTCTCTATAAAAAGGCCTCCTCTGCCTTCTTAAGTTCTGTTTTGCTCCTTGCTCAGAGAGACTAAGAGAAAGAGAGAAATCCGGCGAAAGCTCTGTGGAGGTGCCCCGCGACATCTGTTGCCTCAAGTGCTCTTTTACTCTTTTCCTACCATTGCTCGCTGCTTTCGCAGGTGTCTGAAGCCGCTGACCGCTCCCAGAGCGGGGCTTCGTCTTCCGGGTCCTCAGGATCTGAGGAAATACCGCACGGGGTGCGCCTTGCTGGTGCTCCGCCCGTGAGCTATACCATCGAGAGAGGGAAAGGTGCCGTGGTGTGCGATGAGCCGGAGGGTAGCATGAACCCCGGAGAGATTGCTGCGTTCCAGGAGACGTGGAGTATCCCGGATGAGGTGGCGCTACGGCCACTGAATCCCGGAGAGTCAGCCTGTAACCCGGAGGCAGGTTGAGTTGCCGTGCATCTAGACCAGTTTCACCACGGGTTTTCGCTCCCGCTTCCAGACTTCGTGCAGTATATGCTCAGTGCACTGCAAGTATCTCCCGCGCACCTTCCAGGGCTCCAGTGGAGGCGATTGATGAGCCTCGGCTGCCTGTACGAGTTGTTCGGGATGAGTATGCCAACGGTAAACGAATTTCGGGCACTGTATGGGTTATCATACTCGAAGAAGCGAGGGTCCCGGGGTTGTCTGTCCTTCAACGCCCGGTGCTTTCAACCTATCATCACCCATATGCCTTCTTGGGTGGATAACAACTGGAGGAAGAAGGTGGTGATGGCGGGAGGGGGAAGTGGCAGAAGAGGAGGAAGATGTACCGGGTTTCTGGTGCCTTCCAGCCCCTTGGGGATCAATCGTTCGAGCTATCTGAGTTGGAGCAGGAGAGGATCACGACCATACTCGGATGTTGGGACTATCTCGAGCGGAGCTCTTACAACTTCATCCGACGGGAAGTGTTGGAGTATTGCTGTCTCGGGCGAGATCCCGGTGCGTAGCAAGTCCTAGCGGTGACACTTTTGCTAACTGTTTTAAATACTAACCTTTGCTCGTCCTGCAGGTGCATCTTCCCGGGCGGTCATCAAACCCGACACCACCCTATCCATGGACGGTGAAGACCTTCTCGCGAGGCTGAAGGATAAAGGCGAGGCCGTTTCACGGACCTCGGTGGACGAGGAGTCCGGTCGGCTTACGGTTCATCCCGAACCGAGGGCCATGGATGTTGAGGACGACGGCTATGTCCTGGCGCGTGTGAAGAGCCATTCTGCTGCGCCCAAGGCGGGACCCGGTAAGGGCAAGACTACCGGGGGGCCACTAAAGATTCCCGGTGGAGTGAGCCGGATTCCATACCGGCCGGGGTCAGTCCCGCTCGTCACCCGGGTGACCCGATTAGGCGCACAATCTTCTTCGCCTGACAGCCAGGGTGAGAAGAGGCGGAGGATCATGGACGTTCCTCCCTCCACACTGGGGACGCTGACCGGCGGGTCCTCCGGTGAGAATCTGGCCAAACGGCTCAAGGTAACCAGCGGTGCATCGAGTTCCGCTGGGGAGAAGGCTGCCGCTGCCCGGCAGAATAGTCCCGTGCCTGCGGAGGCACAGTGGGGAAGGCCGGAGAGTGCACTCGCCCGGCAGCTGGCGGCAGACTTGGCCGGCCTTGGTCTGGACAGATCTGAGGTCACTGGAGCCTTGGCGGGCGGTAAACGCCAAAAGTTCAAGGAGTCGGTCCTGTAGGTAAGTATTGCCCGGTGATATTGTACCGCTCGTAACTCATTTCTTTTGTTGCTTGCTTAATTGGCTCTCCGTTGTTATGCAGCTGCTGTACAATCTGTACCAGCCCGATCCGAGCGAGGAGCTGAAGAGGCAGGTGGCCGAGCTGACAGGAGCCTGAGAGCGGCTGGAAGCAGAAAGGTCCCGGCTAGAGCGGGAGAAGGCCAGATCGGAGGAGAGGGCCAAGAAGCAGGTGGCTAAGCTAGAGGAGCAGGTCTGGAGCCTGGAGAAGGAGAAGGAGCTGGCTGAGGAGGAGAAGGCCGAACTGGAGGCCAAGGTGGACGAGCTCCAGGTGGGAGCTGCCCCTGTGCGCACCGCCTCTGCCGCTGCGGCCGGGGAAGAGGACCCGGAACTGTACGAGCAGGTTGTTCTCAAATACCATGAGAGCGATCAGTTCCTTCAGATCCTGGAGAAGGCCAGGGAATCAGGTATTGCGGACGCGTATACGGAATGGGAGCAGAAGGGGTACCTGGATACCTCCCAGATGTCGAAGGCCGCTGATGAGGATATCCATGAGCAGTCGGATATCCATGAGCAGTCGGTGGAAGAGCAACCGGAAGGGGAGGGTGGACCTCAGATTGCTGAAGGCGCGGCTGCTTCATCCGGAGAGGCTGGTGGATTGCCCGCTGAGGGGGGAGGCGTAGCTCCTTAGGATTTTGCCCTTGCTCTTTTTTGTAAACTTGTCGGAACGGCCTCTGCTTGTATTATCCCTTGACTATGAATATACTTGAATTGATGGAACTGGTGGAATTTTTCTTGAAAGTAGTTTGCATATACATCTTGTGATGTTACAGCGGTTGAACTGGTGATATGCCAAACTAACCGCTTGGAGGCTTGGCGAGCCTACCAGCCCCGGTCTTGCTCCCGGTCGGGATCTGCTCTCCCTTTCCCTATATACCGTTGGAGCTGGCCGTTACTAATCAAACCCTCCACCGCTGTCTTGAGAGCACAACACTGGCTCGTTCGATGAGTAGCCTCATCATGATAGGAGCAGTACTTGCCCGTTTGCGCCTTTGTAAGCTTCCCCTTCGGGTACTTTCTCCTGGGCGGTGGTGGAATGATGTTCCCATTCTCGAGCAAAATGTCCTCGTATGAGATCGGTGAAGACCTCTTGACCGGCCGGTTGTGCTAGCATGATTGCCAAGGGGTGTTCTTGGCGGAACTGCGCCGGCTTGTGCTCGCCCTGGGGTTTATCATGATAGGGCCTTTGCTGCTGTTGCCCCCAATTTCTGCTGGGCCGGCTCGGTCGGGCGGATCGGTTCTCGGTCCGCTGGCTGGTCTTGTCTTCTTGGCGGGGTGGGGGGTGCTCTTCCCGGGGGTGGTCTTCCTGCTGCTCTTCCCGCTTCCTCTTCAGCAGGTGCTGCCCGTACGTCTCGTGATCGGCCTGGGCGTGCCGGATGGCCATTGCCATCAACTCGTCATACCCCTGCGGGAGTTCCACCCTCACGGGTATCGCCAAGATGGAGCCCTTGCTTGAACGCCATCTCGGCGATACCTTTGTCAAGGTTCCGAACTCCGGCCGTCGCCGTCTGCCAACGGTTGACGAAAGTCCTCAATTCCTCGCCGGGCGCTTGCATGCAGTTGAAGAGGATGGTCGATGTGTGGGCTCCCTCGACCCGGAGGATGAAGCGGCCTACAAACCGGTCGGCCAACTGCTCGAAGGCCTCGATTGAATTTGCCGGAAGCTCATAGAACCAGCAGAGCGCTTCTCTAGACAGAGTTTCTTGGAAAATATTGCAGCATACTGCATCGGAGTATCCCTTGGCGCATGTCTGGGACCGGAAACTATCCAGGTGCTGGTACGGGCAGCCGGACCCTGAATAGGTGAGCTTGAGGGACTTCTAGTTACCAGACCTCCCCGACTCCATAACCCGGTGCGAGAAAGGGCCCATGCGCTCGTTGAACCGTGCGCCTTCCATCGGCCGTGCCGCTCTTCTCTCGTTGGCCTCCATTTGGGCCTTCAAATCCGACACAGTGTCGGTGAGCATCTGCAATGCCCGTGCAGTTGGGGTCACGGCTTCCGGCAGTTGGGGTCTCGAACGAAGCATGTGGCTGAAGGGGCGTCGGCGAGCTCTTGGGCAGTGCCGTGCCGGCCGGTGACTCCGCTCGCTCGGGATCACTGAGCCTCCTGCCTGATGACTGCCCCGCCTCAAACCGTCGAGACTGGCTTGGTGGGGGTGCTTGTGCCCTGGTCATAGCTTCGTTGCGCTGTTGTCCTCTCTCCAGGGCGGCTACCAGGGCAGCGTTCACCGCCTCCATTTCTCCATACCGGGCGTTGGACTTGGCTCTATCCCGGTCGCCCTCCTCACGCAGGCGACTGACCTCTGCGGCCATTGCTCGTATCTCTCCCGCCATACCGCTCTGGTCGGGGCTGTATGTGGTGTCTCGGTCACTGTTACAGTGCGGGCTCTCCTCTCGGTCACTCGGATCATCCGAGAACGTCAGAGAAAAGCCCCGGTGTACAGGCCTGTCGTCCTCTGCCGGGCCTTTCCCGCGTGAGCTATCGTGGTTTGGCCCCGGCGTGCCGGTCGGCCTCCCACAGCTCCCGCCTTCCTGATCGCCCTGGTCGCCGCGCTGCTCCCGCATAACGACCGGGGTGGAGACAAGCGTTTGAACTGGTGCAACACGCTGCTCCTCGGTGGTATTCCTTTCCTGTCTTGCTTCCGAACTCTCCGCCATCGATAGTGCTTACGTGGTTTCTTGTCTAAACTTCCCACAGACGGCGCCAATTGTTTCTGCACAAACCCTGGGGCCTGATAGAGACAGATGAATCTTCGTATGATCTCCTGCAAACCTGCTTACTAAGGGGAATACCGAGCGGGCCGGTCTTCTCCTCTCTGATGCCTAAGTTAGTATAGTTGGAATAGATATAACTTAAGCACGTATATAAGCGGTAGGAAGGATCAGTTACCTATTAATGAGGGTAGTTGGGGCCCTTATATAGGTGGCCAAGAGTGAGGTCTGGCCTTACCCTTCGATGTGGGACTGGTTCCCTTCTGTTTGCACACCAAAGGGCAGCTCTGGTGACCTCTTTGGCAGGCAGGCGCCCCCGGTCTCCGGGTCCCTGGTGACAGGCTAGACTGCTGGACCCCGAGGCCGGGTGCTGATGATCCGGTCCTGGGCTTCGGGCCGGCCCCTGGTACACTAGCTGCAGGTCTGTGGGCCTGCTGTAGCCCCACTGTGGCTACTGTCAACAATAGCTTTATAAATTTACATCGAATGAGAGGTCGAATCTTACATATTGTGTTTAAGTACAATCATGCGTTATTGCACTTGTATAGGGAATTTCATTTCCTAACACTTCTTCGTCATCTTCCTTTAGATGAAAAACGGATCTATCGTTAGAGTAAAGACTTCGACTGATCATGGGAGTATATGTAGGCCTCATGTTATTCTTTAGAGTGCCTAAGCCAATTGATGGATGATCACCATCATTACAGTCCTCGAGTTCCATTTCAAGACTGTATATTCCCAAGATCTGTTTCATTCTTAAATTAGGATTTACAACACATATAGTATCTCTTAGTTCATTTAGAGTTCATGTATATCCATAATGAAAACGCAAGGGCATAATTCATCAATCCCTTCCCAATCAAGTAGTCACTTTAGTGAACATTTCAATTTCTTTTGCAAACGTACTCATGTGATCTAGAGCCACTTGATTTGGGTGAATGAAGTCCATTTAGGATCCTCATGTATATCTCTTAATTTAAATCCCCATAGAGATATATGTTTTGACCACTTTCGTAAGCTGCATGTTCAGTTTTTCAGAAACTACCAAACTGACAAGGTAGTGGAATGCAATGACATCCATTACGAGAAATTGTCTCCTCGTAGTCCATTACGAGAGAATATCTCCTCGTAGTCGATTCCAGTGCGTTTTTGAGAGACCTTGCGCCATAAGGTGAGTCTACATACTCTTATTCTCATTACGCATTCTAACAAAGATATAGTTGATAGGGTTTACATTTACGGTGTCGGCATCACCTGCCCAAAGACCTATCTCTTTGTTTATACTGGATCGCTTCTTTCCATTAGGCCAGTTTATTAAGTTGACATTTTCCAACGAAGTATGGTTCGATAGTAGACTCATTATTCCACGTCCACATGTACACTAGTGTAATGTGTTTATAGAGATCTCTATACTTTAAGGATTGGTTCTAACATTTGAGGCGTCCCCCAATAATAACCACAATCCATAAATATTCTCATGAGACGGATTTGAGTATCACTAATCAATAGATCTGGTTGTGCCAAACTTGTTTTCTTCCTTTACACAAGTATGTATCGAACCTAAGGTGGCCTCCCCATCTTCCTTGGAGAGCCACGGCCTGTGACACCATTTATGCCACCTATAGTGTCACCATGCCACCATTCATGGTGGTAGTGCAATACCCAATTCCTCTTGGGTGGTACCATATCCTTTTGATAAAACACAATCCTTACAGGTATATTGTGCAGCAGGTTTATGTGATCTCGTCACTTTAATGTATAAGATATCTACACACCTTACTTTGTATGATTTTTAGGGATCAAGATGAGACACAGTGGGGACAAACCAGGATAATTCCTGTCGTTCCACATGAACATGCTTGTTCTTATCTCCCCCTAATGACGGGAAGATTGTCTCATTAAAGTGACACTCCGCTTGTCTAGCTGTAAAGAGATCGCCTGTCAAGGATTCAACTTAGCAGACTATTGTTGGAGGTTCGTATCCATCATGATTATTTATTCATCCTAAATGACCCCTCATTGTGCTTTGTGGCGGCGCAATTTTGGCACATTAAAATATTTAATCGAGCTCAAGGATTGTAGATCCGTGTCAATCCAAAAGAGGTCAAGGATTACAAGTTCGTTTGATATCCTTTAAAATCCTTACACATAGTGACTAACTATGGTGTAAATTGGTTCAATGATGATGGCCATAGATGAATAAGTAACGCTGCATGTAAAATTACATAACCCAAAACGGAAGTATTTGTGTGCTTTACCAATATTAAGACTATTACTATAGTCGTTTTCCGTGAGACCAATTGAGTTTTGATATAGGACTATGATGTCCATTACAGATCCCATAATAAGCCATAAAATCATTGCGCCTACGGAAATTAACCCGGCCTAGGTGCTTTGACTTTCTAGCATAAGTAGCATAAATTTTAATAGTGGATGGTGTCGTGACACGTGACCAGCGTGTTGACACAACAACCAACACCATAAAATATCTATGGTGTCCGCAAGTTGGTTGAATCAATCTACTAAATCCTCTTTGGATTCAATATAACAACATAATGAGAAACCAATGTGTCCTTTGCATATGATGATCTCAATCATAATTTCAAGAGTAGGCTTTGAGTGATGTGTTTTGATTCATAAAGTCACAATAGATATATAAGAAGCATAATATGGTATAAGTGCATGTACTTTGTGCATCAATCATAATGTCACCTTAGGGGAGCGGTGGAATCTAAGGTTTGAACACACGTCTTCAACCCTACATGGATTGTATCGAAATAATATATGAGGATAACATGTTCTTTGGTCGTCCTCGGTTTCGTGTGGGAACCATATTCTTTTGGTGTTTGCTTCTATTCATCCAAAATATGGGTGTCCATAGTAATTTTTTTAATGTACGGATCACCAGATCAAAGCCAATCTATGCCAAAATTCCAAAATATCATTTTCTTATGACTTTGGATTCAATTAGCGGTTACATATAACCCACTAAGTTGACATATAAACTTCTCTAATACTCGTTTACATCCGTAGTCATTAGAGGTAATGCAAAGGAGCTCAAATAATTTCTTACTTGTGTCTTTTTACATGAACATCGTGGCATAATTTTCTTTATAATGTGGAAAAAATTCAATTTTCTCTTGGCATAATTTGTCAATTTGACATATGCTATATATATATATATATATATATATATATATATATATATATATATATATACACATCGAAACGTAACTCAAGTTCTTTAGATTAACTCGATGAAGATTACAATAAAAGGTATGGTAATCCTAGGAAGGCAGGTGCATTATGAATCTCAAAGGAACAGATGTACCGATCCTGATCACTTTTATTATATCTATTGATATAGTACTACTGTTCTTCAGTACTATTATGTTATTTTGTGATATACTAGTACCATTGTCCTTCAGTACTATTATCCTACGAATTACATGGTGCGTTTCTTTGCACACAGTTCTTTATGTCATGCATATATTATGATATGTTGCTTTACTTTATGCAATACTTTGTAAAGTTAGATGCAGAAAATTGAATCATGTATTTTATGAATAAAATTTGAATAATCTCAATTCTTTTAGAGAAAATTCAAAAATTAACGTGCCAACGATTACATTTAATCTTGTCCAATTTATATATAGAAACTTTTAGACCAAAAGTTTAATGTAGGACTAAAAGTCTAATTTATGCGTAATAGCCTTTATAAGCATATCTTGGAAATTTAAAAGTAGACTAATCAACGTCTATCTTGGATTGAGCCAGATTATTTTTGCTCTTTTAATAGCTGCAATAATGAGATATGTCATTAACATTTTCTTCCCATATGGTATGCCTTTAGTTGTAAATTCATTTTCAATATTCTTGTTGAATATTGAAGATACTTTTTCAAAAAATCCGCGTACTCGTATGATTCTTTATACTTATTATAAGTCACAGCTAATTCTTTACTTTCTTGTAATGTACGTATCAATACTTCATTGAATCACAATAATGGCAGAGTCCTTCACTGTACATAACATGTCCTCTATGTCATCTTTTAGATGTTACATTATTTCCACTTGCTTTTGAATAATTATATGAATCTTTACGTCCATGGTAATTACCCTTTGTTTTAAGATCGTTGCATTACTTTGCCCAATTTGTTTAAGAAAATATTTTTTTTCTCTAAGACCTTACATCGTCATTGCCCTTTGATTTAGGGTTGTTGCACTACTTTACATAATTTGTTCCAGGAAATTTCTTTGCTATTTACATACAGTAATTTGCATAAATATACCATGCTCAAGCCTTAGCTGGCTCAATAGGGGAATTTGGTACTCAAGTTCTTCAGAGTCCAATGTGTCAAAGTCAAACTGTGATGGTTAAACCATCTGTAAAATGTAGGAAGAATAAAATGTATTAGCTTCGCAGTCTAAATGACATTTACGACAACTAATATAAACCAATATATATTATGGTAAATCCGATGCTTCGTGAAATTTCGTTATCACAATAAAATTTTGGTTTCTCTATTTTCATTGCATGTGAACCTAATGAAATTCCATTATCGTTGCTTTTTACATAATTAATAAGATATCTATCTTGAAAAATTTTCAAGATATAAAAATTGGATCTCAAGACCGAAATTTGAAATGGTCATATTTTTCTTGCTTCGTGAAAATGCTTTTTCACAGTTAGGTTTGTCCTTTTTTCTTTATATTACAATGCTCATAAAATTGCATTATCATGGCAATACGCAAATAAAATAACATGTTAAATAAAACAATTATTTAACACTAATAAAATTAACATATAATGCTTCAAGTTTCACATTTATATAAAATACTAATGCGATTAAATTGAACAGAGCATTATATCATATAATAACTGAAACAAGATATAACGAAAGCAGAACTTCAATTTAAATATTACTCGTAAATTTGCCAAATAAACTGCATATGAAGCGATTGCTCGATCTCCGATTTCATATTATCGTCGCATATTTATCGTTGCATCGTAATAGATATGTCACATAAAAACAAAAAATGTTCATATGATTAGTCACTTTAATCATATATATTTCACATTTACCATATAAATTGCATAATTTCATATTTACCAATAAATTTGTAAAACAGTAAAACCAATAAAAAGATTACTGTGGAAACTGTTTTAACTCAGGTAAAAAAAAATTAACTGAATATGCGTATTTACCATTTTGCCCCTCACACTGAATCGGATCTGACCACTATTGGGTCGGGTTGGTTGGACGTCGTATCAGGCCCAGGGAGCAGGGCCGGGTCGGGTTAGTTGGCCTTCCTACCGACGAAGAAGTTGTCGGGAAAAAAATGGTAGAGAAAATGCAATTCTCACGGCTGTCTTGAGGCCGATCGGAGTGTTTCGGCTTCGTCCGTTCGAGGCAGCACGTGTCCCAACAGTGGTGGCGTCGACTGGGTCGAGGCAGTCGAGGCGGTTGGGTCCGATCGGGAGTGGCCGAGCTGCAATCGGGTCGGGCCGAATTTCCGATCTGGAGGTGGATCGTGATCGACGATGGGTGTCCAGATCGGATTGGAGGTTGTCCGATCGGAGGAGCAGGAGCAGTGGGTGGTCCGATCAGAGGAGGAGGGGGGACGACTGGGTCGAGCAGTGGTGGTCCGATTGGGATCGAGGCGAGGCCTGTGTCGTTGGAATCGGAGCGTGGGAGGAGCAGCCGATCGGAGGACATGAGGGCAAACTGATCCGATCCGGAGTCGTCGTCGGGGGGGGGGGGGGGGCGCTAGGCTAGTGTCGTCGGCGCGGGGAAACTTGCCGGAGTATGCTCTAGGCAGGCCTAGCGGCGGCGGTGGCGGCGAAGGGAGGGCTGTTGCTGCTGCTAGGGTTTTTATATATATATATATATATATATATATTTTTTAGCGAAAATCTCAGCGAGTAAAGCTACATGCTGATGGAAAATCGGAATTAGTGTACTCATTTCATTGATAATCCCCTTTTTATAGGGTGAGTATTACAACGGTAATAGTAAATATATTAATGACAATAATGACTACATAATTATCTCTCATCAGTTACATTGACGAAGACACATAATACATTTTTCCTTCAACACTTATCTATTTTTATATATTTTCTCTGCAGCTTAATACATCTATATAACTAATTATAATTCAAACTAGGGCTTATGAAAAAAAAAAAGTTAGTTTAGAGCAACGTAATAATAAATAGTAAATTACACAATAGCACCCGACCAAATTTACAAACACAAAAAACTCACTTATAAAAATTTTTAAACAAAAAAATGATATAATTTTATTCTAAAATTGAGTGGACCTAAAACTGATTGAATAATTGATGCTGAAAAGCCTAAAATGCCAATGATTTTGCCATAGTTACCATGCTGCCACTCTACTAATTGAAAAGTTTATCTCTCGTCTTTTTAAGTTATTTCAGGCAATTTAAAGTTTTCCGGCCAAACCATCAACAATTTGGAGAATATTCAAACTACAAAGTTATTTTTTATCTCAGGGGCATTCAAGTGCGAATATTAAGAAGGGCAAAAGAGTAAAAATTTTAGTGACAAGTGGTAACTTGACAACATCCTATTCTGATTTGTAAAATTTAGTCATAATTTGTATAAAAAATATGGTAAGTGATCTATTTGTTAATTAAATTGTTGTAAGATACTTTTTTATAGTTTGTTAAACGATAAAATGATCAGAAACTGTTTGATAATGATAATCAAGTCAGCTAATTAAAACTCTTAAAGCGTTGCCCATATAGTTTTCAAAATTTACAATATGCCACTAAGTTAAACCGAGACAGAAGTATCCCCAAGCCACTGCCGTATAGCATTTCAATTTCCCCACAAAACATGATATCACTCTTTCAAATCTCCTAGGGTTTATCTCCGTCGGTGTTACAGATCGTAGTCCTTCTACCACTGCAAATCATTCTTCTCCGCGCTCCACATGCAAGATCTGCCAACCCCCTCCATTAAGGTCTTCGATCTCCGCTCCCTAATCCCCAACTACTCCAACCAACCGCACCCCTCCGATGCCGCCAAACTCATCATCTAAACCAAGCCCGACGCCGACGCCAACGTCCTCAAGTCCAGCGTCGTTGTCCATACATGTCATCTTACTCAGCGAGTGTGTTCGATTGCATTCTTTAGGGAATTCTAAGGTTCGAATTCAATGTAGAGATTGACATTGGGTTTTGTTTTATTTTGCATGTAAATTTTGGTTTGTTTTGTCTATGATTTGGTGAGATTTGCTGTGTTTGCTTTAATCTGTTTATGAAACCTTCAGATTTTGGCATGACTTATATAATGTGGAAGGTTTGTTTACGAATTTATAGTGTTGTGGAACTGAAATGACATATTATGTATGATAGCTCTTTATTCAATGTGAAATTGTGTCATTTTTGTTGAGAAACTGTGTTGGAAATAAGTAAGTTTCAATGTAACTATCGTTGTAACTATGTTCGCATTAGTAACTATATACGTAACTATATACGAAACTGGCATTATAACTAGGATTAACATGTCTCTGTTTATGTAACTATATACATAACTAGAGTACTATTAAAGTACTACATAATGTGGCTTTCTTTACTTAGTCTTGGCATGGGGCATAACCTCACTTTCTATATTTGAGGAATAAAGGCATCATCTTAATTAGCAGTTGTTTTATGAGTATGTAGGAGTTAGTGGTTGGGAAAGGGCATTACATAAAAAAAAAAAAGAGGTTAAGGAATGCATAGGATGTCTGTGTGTAGCCAGGGAAGTGTGAATTCCATACGACACTTAGTAATGTTCATAATCTTGTGGGTTACTGCTGGAGTATTCGTTGGGGTGGCTATTGTCTTAGGAATTCTATACATCACTTACTAGTGTTCATACCTCTCTGGTTTCTGTCTAATTATGTATGTAACAGGCAATGTAACTTTCACAGTAATTGGCTTTGTTTTGTAGCTACATATGTAACTAACTAGATTTTTTCTTTGGCAAATAGACTTGCTCGCGGCGCTTTTGTATTGTACTACACAAGAGCAAGCTTTCCCATGAGAAAGATTTTGAAGAGAACCCAAACACTGAGAAGTTTCGATGTGTTTAAGTAGAGATTGTTCATTAATTTTCATATGTGTTTAGGAAACTATATTATGTTAAGAGTTGTTTAAGATTGTTGCAAATTCAATATTTTCTAGTTGAATTTTGGTTGATTTTTAGAATATTTCAATCAAATTAAATTGATTTGACATATTTAGTTTGACAAGTTATTAATAAACTAATTGCATTTCCACTTTCAGCGTGCCACTGAACCGCAATGACACTATAATATGCACAGAAGAAGATTTCATATGAAAATGTAACTTGAAATAAATAATACAAGGAAACTGTTAGAAAAAATTTGTAACTATCAAAGTAACTCTTGAATGACTTGATAGAATTATTTAAAAAAATCGTCATATCAAAGCGATAGAACTCAATCACATGTTATATTACAAAGAAATGTGACTGTTATGTCACTAATAAGTTGAGTAACTAACATATAACTGATTATGTAACTCCTAAATAAGTCCAAGTACTTGCTTAAGCTAACTTGATCAAATGCTTCTTTCACTTTAGCATAACTATCAGTGTAAGTAATTATATTGGGTTTTCCAACATTAAGAACTACTTGAGTAACTTTCTAAATAGTTATCTGAGTAACTATCAGGGTAACTATATTAATTTTTACAACATTAAAAACTATCTAAGAAACTATCCAAGTAACTGACCACTTTACTGATTGTAGTTGAACAAGTAACTAGCGATGTAACTAAATATGTAACTAGACCACCACCACAGCACGTTTTGACAATGTGACTTGGTCATATAACTAGACATGTAACTATTCAAGTAACTTGTCATGTAACCAATCAAATCGATATCATGTGACTAGCCAAGTAACTACCTTGTAACTATTTCAAGTAACTGGTCATGTAACTATTCATGTAACTGACTTTGTGAACTCAACTAACTAGTCATATAACTAGTAATATATTTGGTCATAGAACTGATTATTTGGGCTGTGTGGTTTGGAAAATACTAGTGTCCATACCAGTATGGACGGTGTGCATTCATACTCTCTCTAATTTGCATATTTTGGGCAATGTAATTAATAATTTTAACCGTTCAAAAGTTGAATTAATCAATAAAGATAATCTCAGCAAAATTTTGGAATTAACCAAAATCGTTTGGTCATTCGATTACATCAAACAAATAAACAGTTCTAGTGAAAGTTGGGAGTCTCATGATCAACCGTCTATTTGTTTGATACAATCGGTTAAGCAAATGATATTTGTTTACATTAATTTTTTATAGAGATGATCTTTATTAATTAATTCAACTTTTGAACGGTTAAAATCATTGATTACATTGTTCAAGATATGCAAATTAGAGAGAGTATGGACGCACACCGTCTATATTTGTATGGACACAAGTATTTTCTATGTGGTTTCATCATATAACTGGTCTATTTTTCTTTGTAACTGGTGATGTAGTTACAAAGTCTCTAACAAAGATAGCCCGTTCTCGTCATGTAACTGGCCTCACAGTTGGTGGGCAAAAAATTTGGAAACCATCGATGTAGGTTAAATGAGGTCAATCTAGTAGTATTATTATTATTAATTTTTTTTTAGGGCCAATGACTGACAGGACCCGAACCAGATTTCACCCTGAAACCCGGATAAGGTCCTGCTGGGACCACCTTAAGACTAACTCTATCGATAAATCGATAAGTCAATCTTTAGATGGACAACCCTAAAACTTGCAACAACCAAAACACTTCTAAATTCCAGTTCCAACCGTAACACCTGGAGCCACCTGCTCCCCAAATCACAACAACCGCCACAAATAAACACAAAATCTAATTCAACTGGCTCACAGGTAATCAGAGCAATCTAACAAAATGAACTGGAATTACAAATGGAAATATAACAAGAAATAGAATAATAAGGGATCACGGATCCTACCTAGCGGAAGCGACAATGATGACTATGCCTCGACTCCGAGTACTCTTGACCTCTGATCACTACTCTGCACACTGGGCGATTTTAAAACGAAGAGCCTAGGGGAAAGTAAATTAAAAACGTTAGAGTGAGTGGATAAAAATAAAACAATTTATTATAATACTTTAATTGAGAGTATCGTATTACTTTCCCAATATTTTAGAAATAAAACCACATTGCATGCCTTTAATAAAACGTCCACGTTTTAAGAAAATCGTATTTAAAAATCAGCCCCGCTGATATATCAAATAAATAAATAATAATTTTGTTTATATATGTATTTCAAAACGAAATATTTTTGAAAATCAATTAATAATATTTTACGACCAATCCGATTGGTCATATAAAAACCCAGCCCCGCTGATTCGGGAATTTATTAAATTACAGAAAGTCTCATAGAGAAAATATTCCTGAAAACTAAATAATATAAAATCATGACCAATCCCATTGGTCCTATAATAGAATAGGGGAACGTTATTACCACCATTTAACAGTAGCCTCCAAGGCTAAGGGTCGAGCCTCCAAGACTCTCTCTATAGTGTCCCACACTATGCCCGTACACATCGACCACCGAGCGTGAATCTGACCTATGTGGTCAAGTCGTCACCTCGCATGGGCTCAGGCGATACTATGCCCGTACACGTCGACCACCGAGCGTGAGTCTGACCTATGTGGTCAAGTCGTCACCTCGCATGGGCTTAGGCGACTAAGCTAGCTAGCATCAATAAACATATATGGACCCTGATATGGTGAAAATCCGAAAACAAAACCGAAAGTACGCTTCCCCTTATATATCATAAATCCGTACGGTCTCCGACCGCACATCTAAGACTTATAAATATAATAAAATAGAATCATAGCCTCGAAAATATATATCACCGGCATATCTCACATGCCGTAAGATAATCTCAAAAATATATATATATATATATATATATATATATATATATATATATATATATATATAAAGCCTCGACATGTCTCACATGTCGTGAAATTCACAAATAGTGAAATCATAAAATCCACAGAAATCTCATTTCCGGTCTTTCAAATATAAAATACAATAACAACGATTAAATATAATTTATCAAATCATACTATTTCCGGAAATCTCATTTCTGAGTACAATACGTACTACTAAAATAGTAGTAAAAGTATAACCCAAATCCATAATTTATTTTAATTATTAAATCAACAATTATAACAGAAGTATATGAATTATCTACTTTCGATAATTCATATCATGCTTACGAATTCATTTAATTAAATAAATTGCATTTCAATAAAATGTAATTGCATGCATTTATTTTAAAATAAAATCCAATCACAGTACGGCCGAGCGCGCCGCTAATCCGATCTCTCGTCCCGTCGAATAACCTCTCGATCTGTAACAGGGACGAAATTCTAAATATTACGAAACTCGGAATTTAATTATAAACGTTAAATCTACGGACGTCCTTACTCGCACGAAACCTCCTAATTTTCTCTTTTTCAAATATCGGTATAAGAATTTCGCCTCAATACCGAAAATCTACGTCCGAAATTACTCAGGACACCCAACTTGTGTCCGATTAATCCTTTTACTAGTTATTTCGTCGTAAAACCATTTTAATTAGCTTTTAACCTTTTTACGGTAAGTCAACAGTAACTTTTAATGGTCAAACAATAATTATTCTAGGTAAAACAGTAATTCTGAAAGTCAAACAGTAAATGGTTAAAATCCAATTACTATTTATCATTTACTTTTACTGTTTACCTTTACTTTTACTGTTTACTATTTACCTTTCACCTTTTACCGTTTTACTTTTACCTTTTACTGTTTCACTATTCATCATCTCCTACCTCACGCCGCCGGAACAGCAGCGCCGCCGCCGCCGCCACCGGCAGCTCCAAATTCACCCAACACCATCGCCACCACCACGGGGACTCATCCCCGACGTCCCCGCCGCCAAAAGCCCACACAGCCGCCGCGAACGGCGGTCCATTTTTCCCAAATTACAATTTCTCCAAAACTCAATCGACTCCAAACATCGTCCTAAACCCGAATTTAACCTCCAAATCCAACAAAAACACCAATATCACAACCTCCAATTCGGAATCAAAAACCCTAAAAATTTCAAATTCTAAATTCTCCTTTCCTGGATCGATTTGGAGGGATCACTGCACGAGTCAAGGTCTCCATTTTCCCCCTAAAATCGGGCCAAGAAGTGGCCGGAGGAGGAAGTTTTGAACCGTCGGTGGCGGTGGTTCTTGGGCGTCGCACGGCCGAACGGCGGCGATTCACGCCGCGCCGCTGCCATCGACGTGAAGAGGAGGCCGAGCCGGTCCGACCGTGACCGGTGCGCCGGCCCAGTTCGGCCGGACGGCGGAGAGTCGGTGGAGGTCGGGCCGAGTCGGGGGAGAGGAGAGAGAAAGGAGAGAGAAGAAAAAGAAAGAAAAGAAAAAGAAAAAGAAAAAGGAAAATTTTCATTTCCCGCTATTTATACTCGTCCAAAAATCGGACAATTTCCGATTTTACATCGTAACTTTTTCGTACGAACTCCAAATTGAGCATGCTACGTGTCCACGAACTCGTTTCAACGTCTTCTACCTCGTCATGAAATAATATCCTCGGTCGAGTCAACTTATTTAAAAGTCAACATTTAGAACTTTCAAATCGTAAAAACAATTCCCGAGGAGAAATAATAAAAGTAAAAGAGTTAAACGGTAATTCTAAGTTCAGGTCGTATCAATGACATTATTGAGAATTTGTGTTTCTATGACCATTTGTTTTTTTTTTTATATTAATGACACAAGTCTTGTCCAAATGAAGTGACACAAAAGTAATGTAACTAGTAATATAGGTTTCAGTAAGAAGTTCTGTATAGACTGATTGCATTTCTATTAAAAGAAATTTGCAACTATATCAAAGAAACTGGAAATAAATAATGTAACTATCAGGATAAATTTTACAAAAATTTGTAACTATCAAAGTTGAGCAAGAAGCATGTAATTGATTATGTAACTATCTAAGTAACTATATTGGTTTTTCCAATATTTTGAACAAATAACTAACTCGTTAAATGTATGACCAAAAGCTGCACCGCTGCCTTTTACAAATTTAGGATAATTTATGAAAATAGAGAGTACATTGTGACGAAAAACGTTATCCAAATGAAGCGACAAAAAACGTACACCCAAGCAAGAATAATAAATGACAATACATGAGAACAAAACCATTGAGAAATCCAGTCGCCACACGAACAATACAAGATTGCCAGATTCTATAAAAGTAATGTAACTATCAGAGTAAGTAAATAATGTAACCGGAAATAAATAATGTAACTAATAGGGTAACTGTTAGAAGAAATTTGTAACTATCAAAGTAACTAAAAATGTAACTGGTATTGTAGGAGAAAAGGAATAGATGCAAAGCGTAACGTTTATTGATTATTAAGGAGACTTTTATATAGGCATTACATCAAGTATCTCGAATAATCAGGGATTCTCTATCTACTAAGGTAACTACTATTCTAGTCTAATTAGGTCAAGACACACAACGGAAGTTACAGAATTAACCTTCCTTGAGCACTCCCCCTTGTGTCGCGTACCTAATGTAACACGGTGCATAACATGTTGCCTCGCTAAAACCTTGCCAAGCAAAACAAAACCTCTTGGGTAAAAATAAAAATCTTGGTCGAAGGGAAAAGAACACAAGCACTACCAGAAAAAAGGCTTTTCCCGACGAAATTAAAAAAAAACGACCGACGAATTAAAATTTTCATCGGTAATTCCAACGAATAGCCGACGATTTTATTTTTCGTCTGTGGAAAAACAAAATCGTCGGCCATAGTTTAACCATAGCCGACGATACTGTTTTTTCGTTGATATAAACAAAAATTGTCGGCTATATTCATATTTCAGTCGACGATTTGGATTTTCGTCGGCCTTTCTCTGAAACATTAGCCGACGAAAACTTTTGAAATTTTGGCCGACAAAATTGACATTTTCGTCGGCTTATGTCTATATATTTTCAGATCTAGACAGCAGCTGCTCATTTAAAAAAAAAAAAAACGAAAAAAAACTGGAGAAAGAGTGAAAAATCTGTGGGTATTGTTGAAATCCGTCCTCTCTTACATTGTGGAGCTATATATAGGTACGTATATGTGAATATATGTTGATTTTGAGTTTTAGTTGAGTTCATTTTGAGTTTTAGTGATTTTGATTTAGTAAGTGATTTTTTGTTTTGTTGTTGTTTTAGTGTTAGAATGTATGTATATATGTTGATTTTGACTTGTAGTTGAGTTGATTTTAAGTTAGAGTTTAATTATGTGTTTTAATTTGATGTTATTTTAATTAGTGTTAATATATATATATATATATATATATATATTTATATATATATGTGTGTGTGTGTGTGTGCGTGTGTGTGTGGAGTTTAATTCACTACCAGATTGGATAGAATAGCCGACGAAAAAAATTTCGTCGACTATGCCAAATTTTCGTCGGCTATTCCTTCTGCCGACGAAACCTTCGTCGGCTATAAGTCGTCGGAAAAACGGCGTCGGTAAAACATTTAGCTGACGAAAATAACGAAATCGTCGGCTATATTCGAGTATGGCCGACGATTTTACCGACGAAAATTCATTTTGTCGACCAAACCTGGGCAAAATATCCGACGAAATTCGTCGGATATTTTCGAGTATGGCCGACGATATGGTAAACTATAGCCGACGATATCTTCTGTTTCGTCGGCTATTTGTTCTGACATATAGCCGATGATTTCATTAATTAGTTATAGCCGACGAAATAATGTAATTTTCGTCGGCTATAATGGTTATAGCCGACGAAAATTGGTAAAAATCGTCGGCTATAGTGCTTATAGCCGACGAAATAATGCCAAAATCGTCGGCTATTCTTACATTTGGTGAAAAAAAAAATTAAATTATTTTCTAAATTACCATTCCAAGCAACCTGCAAATCACAAAGACAGTCCATGCATTTGCACCAACAAGAAACACGTCTAAATGACTTATTATTTAATTCGTTCCAATATACATAAAATATAACCCTAATCATCACCTAAACCACTAAAGTCCACCACGTCATCCCCAGCATCCTGCTCTCCATCATGCTCGTCATCCTGTTGACCGAACTCGGGAGGTTGAGGCATTGGAGGTTCAACTAACGGCTGAAACGGGGGCGGGGGTTAAAGGTTTTGTTGTTGTGCGGCGAACATATCATACCACCAGTTTTGTTGGCCGGCGTAGTTGTGTTGCCGAATTCTCTCGCATTCAGCATGCCAACTGGACAGATCTAGATAATACTGCTGTGTTCTGCGGTATTGCTCCTGTGATCTGCATTGTTCCTCCTGTGATCTCTGGAACTCGGCCGCCAACCTTGCATTTTCTTCTGCCAATCTCCGCACTTCCCCCCTCACCTGTTGGCTCTCCCCGCCTCCCTTCTTTTGACCTCCCTTAGTGGTCTTCAGGAGCCCTAGTCTAGAACTTTCCAAACCCCGGCAGTACTAGTTGTTTGAGCGGTTTCGGAAGGCTGCGTCGAACATCCTCGCTGCCGTTTGGACATTGGACCGGTCGACCTGGCGCAGGGCTTCTTCCAGATATGCCTCTGAAATGTTCGGTTGTGTCTCCCGAACTACTTGCTGGAACACCTCTTCTTCGGCCCGGTTAACCCTCTCCTAATTGGACGGGAAAAAAAAAATTAATATTCTAACAAATATATAATTAAGTAAAATTAATAATTAAAATTTTTAAATCGTAATGAACGACTTACGAGCTGTTCTGTCGCTTGTGGATAAGCGATCTTGAACGTCTCCACGTACGGGTTGCTATCAGGATGATCTCTAAGCGCATCCTCCTGATATTGTGCAAACGGCCTAGAACCACCATGATGGGGGGTTGTGTTACGGCGGCGGTTCGCAGAGTTTATCTGAGAACGTTCCTTCAAAAAAAAAAATTAGAAAAATGCATCAAAAAATATTAGTGTAATAATTTTAAAATAATTAAACTAATAATTAAAATTTTAACAAAATAAACATTTGTAGTGAAGTTTAGTATTTACCTGCATAACTGGGTTGTTGAAGTCTACTGTCTTCAACCAACGCCACTCGTACTCCCTGAACATGAACTCTCTGGGAGTACCCATACGACCACGGTTGTCGTATTCGTTATAGTGGGAACGGAGCTCGTTCTTCCACTCTTTGAACCTACGAAAAAAACAAAAGTGCATTAGAAATATTATTAATATCATAAAATATTTCAAATTATAAGATGAGGAATTCTCAACGTACCTCAAGTTCTGCACGGAGTCCGCCCAATCCCGCTTGTGTTCGGCAATCTCGAAGAATGTCTGAAAGATAATATTTTATTAGTTTTACAATTGTAACAATACCGAAAATTATTAAATATTACGATAAATAAATTAAATTTTTTAAATTACTCACCGACGCGGCGTTGTTCACCTCCCTCTTTATCTCTTCGGGAACATCAGCCCACCGGGTCCACAACATAGGGACTCTATCCCTAATCAGTGCCCCCACGCAACCCGAGTAGTCGCGTTTTTTTTTCCCCTGAACCTCCTGATTAGGAGGTTCGTTGATCTGGATCCTCCCCCTCAGATCAACAGTTCTCCTGAGCGTGTCAAAACATATGACACCTCTCGTATTCCTCTGTGAACTGCTAGCGGCTGTCCCTATCACATAAACGACGATTGGTTAATAAAATTAAATATTAGTGCGTTAATTTTAATAAAACATTTAATTAATAAAATCGAATGTTACCTGAACTCGATGACCCGTCTGTCGACTTTCCTTTTGTCCTCGCCGAAATCAGGAGGTCAGGGTTCTCAAATGGCTACTGCTGGTATGCCTCCGCAGCACTCACGTACTGAGGCATATCAGGCCATATCGGCACACCACGATAGTCGACCTCCGGTATCGCAGGAATGTTGTACGGGAGGTAGAGCTGGTTTGGAAGAGTAGGACCCTCAGTCGAGTCAGCAGCAGACGTCGTCGGACTCGTCATCGGCTCCCGATGAACCTCAGGCATACGTACTTGAGGAACGTCTGCAGCTATCTCGTCCTGAAATAGCTGCCGACTGAACCTCGGAGCATCTGGCCCGACAGGCGGAAGTGAACTGCTCGACGGCCGCCCCGCCTGGAGAAGGGTCTGGTGCCGAGAACTCATACTCCTCCGCGGCTGGGATGAATCCACAGTCCTCCGCGGCTGGGAGGAATCCACACTCCTCCGCGGCTGGCTGGTGGTCCTCTCAGGCTGGCTAAGGGTCCTGTCGGAGTCTGCGGAACCGGCGGAACTTCCAGAACCCCTCGATCTGGAACGACGGCCTCCGAAGAACTGTCTGAATGCATCGGCCATCTGCAGCACTCGTGGCATTAATACATTAATTAATATTAAATTATATTACATTAAATAACAAATTCTAATTAATATAATAACCAATAATACTAACATATTTCAAAACATACTAACAAATTAATATTTAAATTTTAACTAATTTTAAATAATACTAACCATTAACCTAAATATAACTATTTATATACAAATATAACTATATTTCTTTATTAACATATATATATATAATTAGACTACCAATTTATATATATAATTAATTTAACAATTTATATAATTAAAATTAAATATATAACAATTTATATACCTAAATTATAACAAATATATAACAATTAAATTTATTAACAAATATATAACAATTTATATAATTAAAATTAAATATATAACAAATATATAACAATTTATTATATAACAATTTATATAATTAAAATAAAATATATAACAATTTGTTAAAATTAAATTTATTAACAAATATATAACAATTTATATAATTAAAATTAAATATATAATAATTTATTAAATTAAATTAAATTGAAAACAAAAATAACCGGATCGGATGAGGAGGAGGAGGAGTTTGGATCGGAGGAGGAGGAGGAGGAGGAGGAGGAGAATTCGTGGTGCGGAGGTTTCTGAATTGCTGCGGAGGAGAAAGCAGAAAAACGGAGGAGAAAGCAGAAAAAAGGGGAAAACGGAGGCTAGGGTTCGGCAGTTTCAGACTTATACCTGATAGATTAGCCGACGAATAAAAATGATTTCGTCGGCTATTCTTTACTATAGCCGACGAAATCTTTAACATCGTCGGCTATACTTTGAATGTCGTCGGCTATACTTTAGGCGCTCAGCAGCTGTCCGATCTCCCCCATCCAACGGCGGACAATGAAAAGGCGCGGATCGCAAGAGTTTAGCCGACAAATTTAAATATTTCGTCGGCTATACTTTGGAAAATCAGCAGCCGTTGGATCTGAGCCATCCAACGGCGGACAATAAGCGGATCGCAAGAGTTTGGCCTGACCTTCAACAGATAATAGTTTCATATGGATGAGACGCAACTAATCATATAAAAATTTTCCTCAAAATATTTACCGACCGTGAGGCTACCCATAGGAAAACGGAAGTAAAAAACAGTTAACCGCAACATTCGGCACACAGATTTTGTCGGAATCTTGTCATTTTTCAACCGTAGACGTATTTCTTTATTTCGGTCATATCTTATTTGACGACATATTTGCATTTGAAGAGTGTACGTATATTAACTATTTGAAACTATACATTCACTTAAACACTTAGTAAACAAGTGAAGGAACATTAGTGCATATATTCCGATTTTGAATCTAAAAGTTTGGAAAATCTATTCCAACCGTCAGATATCACCGTTAAAATTAAATACATGTATGAAAAAAAATCCAACTACATCTGACAACGTTAAAGGCTCGATCGGGACGGTCAACCGGGTGAGTCAACCCTTTAAACGCTTAAAAATGGAAATTGGCCTGTGTAAATAACGTTTTTTTGCCTGACCTTCAACAGATAATAGTTTCAAATGGATGAGACGCAACTAATCGTTTAAAAATTTTCCTCAAAATATTTACCGAACGTCAGGCTACCCATAGGAAAACGGAAGTAAAAAACAGTTAACCGCAACATTCGGCACACAGATTTTGTCGGAATATTGTCATTTTTCAACCGTACACGTATTTCATTATTTTGGTCATATCTTATTTGACGACATATTTGCATTTGAAGGATGAAGCAATGGGTTGTCGATAGTGATAGAAAATGGAAGGTGGTCTTTTTTTGTTTTTTTTTTTTTATCATAGCCGACGAAATCAAACCTAGTACTCGTCGGCTATTCTTTTGTCGTTTTGTGTCTAAAATAAAATATGTATTTTTCAATATAGTTTTGGCTGACGAAATAATGCATTTTTCGTCGGCTATTCTGTGAAAAAAATAAAAAATTCGGTTGTGTTACACCTCTCATACCCATATGTCCTGTTCATATATAACCAAAATTGAACATAAAAAAAACAGAAACCCAGCAGTCAACATATTTCAAATTTTTTTTTAAGGGGTTTGGAACCCAGCCTAGCTGGGAGGCTCATCCCCACGCCCGTTCATTAGAAATGAGTGGATTACAAATGAAAGGATTACAGCATATAAATTACTTAATCCGTCGAATTGTAATCGGAATCATCGGATGAGTCTTCTTCGGTTTGTGAATTGCTCGATAGGGGTAATCTATGTCTTTCCTCACCACTAGAGTCCTCATTAGTTTCTTCATTTGGATCAACATCAACAAGCAGTGGCTCTTCACGTCGAATTCACACCGGCGTGTCTAGGCGAATAAAAGAGGAGTCAGGAATACCGTTTGAGTTGGGCTCTTGATACGCGGTGCCCCCTTCCTCGTTCTCTTCAGCCACTCCAAGTGTAGACGCCCGGTAAATGTTGCGATGGTAGATAGTGTTGACTACTTTCCACGGGTCACCCTTGGCGAAATCATCAAGATAAAACACTTGTTTCACCCATGTGGCTAAAACGAACGGGTCGTCCTCATACCATGATGTACTAGTGTTCACAGAAGTTATGCCGTATTGATCGGTTTTCATGCTCTGCGGCCGTGTGTCAAACCATCTACACTTGAAAAGGTGCACTTTCATGCCTTCCCCATAATGCAGTTCCACAACTGAATGGAGAACACCGTAATAGTCAACTCCATCATCCCCACCATGTGCCATAACCCCTGAATTTTGTGTTTTCAGTTTGAGGTCTCTCTCTTCACATCGAAATAACACACCATTCACCTTGCACGTCGCATAAAATTTTGAATAGACCGGCTTCATCGCCAGAAGTCTGAGTTCGTGCGACCAATTTGGGTGATTATCATTTTTAATAAGGTCCATCTGCAACCATCAGAATCAACTATAAATATGAATAATTATACACAATAATATATAAATACGTATAGAATAGTGTTAAAGTTACGTACCCAGCGGCCGAAATACTCTGCAAATGTCCGGTTGTGGTAATCGAGATCACCTCCTACTTGGTCACAGTTTAGATGCATGTTCTTCCAAAACTGAACTTCTGGACAGTTAATTAGTACCCACCAATGTGCAATGGCTACCTCAGAATCTTTCAACTTGTAGGAAACTGGCATGTTTCCACCGAGTCCAACATCGTCGGAGAGTATGGAAAGATTGAACTGTGAAGGTACATCTTCCGGTATGCTTTCCTGTAACGCTCCTAAATACAGCTTCATGTAGGTGACGCACTCGTGCGCAATATATGCTTCAGTTATACATCCTTCATGTGCGGATCTGTTTTGGACAAAATCACCGTATTGTCCAAGTTGCCTATAAATCAAGTTTTTAAAGTGTTATGATAATACATTAATACTTCACATATATTGATGAGGAAATTAACATAAGGTGTAAAATACGTACATTTCCATCAGATACATCCAAGTGAAGTGCACAGGACCGGTAAGCAACAACTGCCGAGGAAGATGGATCATGAGGTGGGGCATGATGTCGAAAAAATTTGGAGGAAATATCATCTCAAATTTACACATGATATGAACGATGTCTTGTTGCATTTCCCGGAGGTCAGATTTTCTCACTTCCTGTGTGCATACCTTCTGGAAAAATCTTGCCAACGCTACTAACGGCTCCACAACGTGACGGGGAAGGAACGGTCGAATGAAAACAGGGAAGAGACGTTGTAGCAGGATATGATTGTCATGACTTTTCAACCCGTAAAGATTGTTGAATTGTCTGTTCACACACTTGGCTATATTTCCAGCACAGCCTGAAGGATACTTGGCCCGACTTATCCAATGGAAAATTTCTGATTTATGCTCAGGCTTCACGGTGTAAGGAGCTTGAGGCATTTTTCTCTTCCCTTGTTTCAACCATAGTTGTTTTCTGATATTCATGTTTTGCATATCAGTGCGAGCCTTAGGACCGTCTTTCGTCTTCCCCTCCAAGTTCAGCGTTGTGCCCACCACACTTTCAGAAACATTTTTTTCTATGTGCACAACGTCTAGGAAGTGACGGATCAGCAACTCACACCAGTACGGGAGTTCCCACAATATGCTCTTATGTGTCCAGAATTTGTACTCCTCAGGCCTTTCAGGTATTTCCGCTACAATATCGGGATGATTGCTGAGGGGCCCAAAATCATACTCATTAAGCACTGCTAAAATTTCTCTTCTCGTCCATCTTCTAGGGGGACCACCCTGTTCTTCGGTTCCATCAAATGCGGCGGACTCGTAACGCCAGTGGTGATCCGCCGGAAGGAACACACGGTGACCCATTCTGCATATCTTGTTGCAATGAGCGGTGCTCCCATAATCGCTGAGGCACTCTTGACAAGCCTTGTATCCCCTAACAACGCTGCCCGACAACATCCCATAAGTAGGAAAATCACTAATGGTACCAATAACCATGGCATGCATCTGGAACGTCTCCTCCTTGTACTTGTCAAAAGTGGGATGACCAACGTCCCACAATACCTTAAGCTCTTCAATCAATGGTCTCATATACACATCGAGACATTTCCCTGGGTAACCAGGTCCCGGAATCAACAACGTCAACATATTATATTCCTTCTTCATGCACATCCACGGAGGAAGGTTGTAAGGTACCAAAACCACCGGCCATATACTGTATGAAAGACTCATGGTGCCGAAAGGGTTGAACCCGTCGGTTGAGAGCCCGAGTCTGACGTTTCTGACATCTGACGCAAAATGAGGAAACTCATTGTTTATATGCTTCCAAGCCGCTCCGTCAGAGATGTGTGTCATGATATCTGCGTCTCCCGCGTCCCGCTCACCATGCCATCTCATAGCTTTTGCGGTGGTTTCTGACATGTACAACCGCTCAAGCCTATCTCTCAACGGAAAATACCAAAGCACTTTCACAGGTTTCCATTTGCCTACTCCCGTCAACTTATATCGGTCAGACTGACATATCGGACATGCGTCAAGGGTAGCAAGGTAATTCCCTTCTGCATCTTTACCCCAGAAGAGAACGCAGTCAAATGCGCATGCATGGATCTTAATGTAGGAAAGCCCTAGATCTTTGAGGATACTTCGGACCTTACGGTGATTGGTAGGATTACGATGACCCTCCTCCAACAACGAAGAAGTGTACTGTAGATATTCATCCACTTGCCTGATGCTCGATTTTGTCTCGACTTTAATCCTCATTACCTCTATAACACTTTGAAGAACTGTCTTCTCAGAACTTGAAGACACAGGGGTCTGTTGCAATGCAATCAGTTTGTTATACTTGTCAAAAGCAGCAGTGTTGACAACTTGTGGGAACGGCTGCACCGGGTCATGCATATATTGTTCCCCACGTACACCGCTTTCAAAAGGAAACACGTCGTTGACGAATGCCATTGTTGGATCGTTGGATGTACTACTACTGCCCGCCTAAAAAAACTGCCCATGATCATGCGATCCATCTAATGATGGCTCACCGTTATATATCCAACGTTTGTACTTCGGCCAAAACCTATTACTCTTTAGGTGCTCCCATACTGTCCTAATCGGAAATCGACACATATCACTGCGACACTTACATTTCTTGCACGGGCAATAATGGTATTCATTCCCGTTTGCATTTTCCTCGACGAACTGCAAAAAATCCACAACTCCTGTAGTGTATCGTCGGTCATGCCTTGGAAGCGAAATCCAACTCTTATCCCGATCCATATATAGCTTGATAATAATATATATGTATAACTTTAATTAATAAGAAATTAATTAACACATATATATTACAATATATATTATTATCAACATCAACTCATATATATATACCATTAATTAACAACCATTATTTAAGTTCATTACACTATCAACAACCATTAATTAACATATTTATATATATATCAACTTAAAATAACATCAAATTAAAACACATAATTAAACTCTAACTTAAAATCAACTCAACTACAACTAATATCATAAAATATTTCAAATTATAAGATGAGGAATTCCCAACGTACCTCGAGTTTTGAATCGCGTCCGCCCAATCCTGCTTGTGTTCGGCAACCTCGAAGTAAGTCTGAAAGATAATATTTTATTAGTTTTACAATTATAACAATACCGAAAATTATTAAATATTACGATAAAGAAATTAAATTTTTTAAATTACTCACCGACGCCACGTTGTTAACCTCCCTCTTAATTTCTTCCGACACATCAGCCCACCGGGTCCACAACATAGGGACTCTATCCCTAATCAGTGCCCCCACGCAACTCGCGTAATCGCAGTGTTTTTTCCCCTGAACCTCCTGATTAGGGGGTTCGTTGATCTGGATCCTCCCCCTGTGGTCAACAGTTCTCCTGAGCGTGTCAAAACATATGACACCTCTCGTATTTGGCCTTGAACTGCTAGCGGCTGTCCCTATCACATAAACGACGATTGGTTAATAAAATTAAATATTAGTGCGTTAATTTTAATAAAATATTTAATTAATAAAATCAAATGTTACCTGAACTGGATGACCCGTCTGTCGACTTTCCTTTTCTCCTCGCCGAAATCAAGAGGTCAGGTCTCTCAAATGGCTGCTGATGGTATGCCTCCGCAACACTCACGTACTGAGGCATAGCAGGCCATATGGGCACACCACGAAAGTCGACCTCGGGTATCGCAGGAATGTTGTACGGGAGGTAGAGCTGATTTGGGAGAGTAGGCCCCTCAGTCGAGTCAGCCGCAGACGTCGCCGGACTCGTCATCGGCTCCCGATAAACCTCAGGCATACGAACCTGAGGAACGTCTGCAGCTATCTCGTCCTGAAATAGCTCCCTACTGAACCTCGGAGCATCTGGCCCGAGAGGGGGACGTGAACTGCTCGACGGCCGCCCCGCCTGGAGAAGCGTCTGGTGCCGAGAACTCACACTCCTCCGCGGCTGGGATGAATCCACAGTCCTCCGCGGCTGGGAGGAATCCACACTCCTCCGCGGCTGGATGGTGGTCCTCTCAGGCTGGCTAAGGGTCCTGTCGGAGTCTGCGGAACCGGCGGAACTTCCAGAACCCCTCGATCTGGAACGACGGCCTCCGAATAACTGTCTCAATGCATCGGCCATCTGCAGGTTGACGCATTAATACATTAATTAATATTAAATTATATTACATTAAATAACAAATTTAAATTAATATAATAACAAATAATACTAACATATTTCAAAACATACTAACAAATTAATATTTAAATTTTAACTAATTTTAAATAATACTAACCATTAACCTAAATATAACTATTTATATACAAATATAACTATATTTCATTATTAACATATATATAAATACAAATAACCATTTATATATTAACAAAAATATAACCATTTATATAATTAGACTACCAATTTATATATATAATTAATTTAACAATTTATATATAACAATTTATATAATTAAAATTAAATATATAACAATTTCTATACCTAAATTATAACAAATATATAACAATTAAATTTATTAACAAATATATAACAATTTATATAATTAAAATTAAATATATAACAATTTCTATACCTAAATTATAACAAATATATAACAATTAAATTTATTAACAAATATATAACAAATATATAAAAATTTATATAATTAAAATTAAATATATAACAAATATATAACAATTTATTGTATAACAATTTATATAATTAAAATTAAATATATAACAAATATATAACAATTTATTGTATAACAATTTATATAATTAAAATTAAATATATAAGAAATATATAACAATTTGTTAAAATTAAATTTATTAACAAATATATAACAATTTATATAATTAAAATTAAATATATAACAATTTATATACCTAAATTATAAAATTAAACTAAATTGAAAAAAAAAATAACCGCATCGGAGGAGGAGGAGGCCGGAGGAGGAGGGGAAAGCGGAGGAGGGGAAGGCGGAGGGGAAGAAGGAGGAGGAGGAGGCCGGCCGGCCGATTTGAGGAAGGAGGAGGATCAGAGGACGAGGAGGCCGGAGGAGGAGGGACGATGGCGCCGCCGATTTGAGGAGGAGGAGGAGCAGAGCGGCGGACTGGAGCAGGAGAGCGGCGGACTGGAGCAGGAGAGCGGCGGATTGGAGCAGCAGGAGGAGGAGGAGGAGGAGAGCAAAACGTCGGCTAGGGTTCGCGAGTTTCTGATTTATAGCAGAAAGAATAGCCGACGATTTAAAAAGTTTTCGTCGGCTATTCTTTAAATAGCCGACGAAATCTTTTTTAATCGTCGGCTATTCTTTGAATGTCGTCTGCTATGCTTTAAATATCGTCGGCTATACTTTGGAAGATCAGCAGCCGTCTGATCTGAGTCATCCAACGGCGGACAATAAAAAGGCGCGGATCGCAAGAGTTTAGCAGACGAAAATTATATTTCGTCGGCTAAACTTCGGAAAATCAGCAGCCGTTGGATCTGAGTCATCCAACGGCGGACAATAAGCGAAACGCAAGAGTTTAGCCGACGACATATAATTTTCGTCGGCTAAACTGTTGGCCAAACAACTAAGTCAAACCTCTAAACGCTTTAAAACAGAAATTAGTCTAGTTAAACTACGGTTTCTGGCCTCACCTTCAACAGATAATAGTTTCAAATCAATGAGACGCAACTAATCGTATAAAAATTTTACAAAATTGATTTAAGGAACGTCAGGCTACCCATAGGAAAACGGAAGTTAAAAACAGTTAACCGCAACATTCGGCACACAGATTTTGTCGGAATCTTGTCATTTTTCAACCCTAGACGTATTTCATTATTTCAGTCATATCTTATTTGACGACATATTTGCATTTGAAGAGTGTACGTATATTAACTATTTGAAACTATACATTCACTTAAACACTTAGTAAACAAGTTAAGGAACATTAGTGCATATGTTCTGATTTTGAATCAAAAAGTTTAGAAAATCTATTCCAACCGTCAGATATCACCGTTCACCTTAAATACATGTATGAAAAAAAATTCAACTACATCTGACAACGTAAAGGCTCGATCGGGACGGTCAACCGGGTGAGTCAACCCTTTAAACGCTTAGAAATGGTAATTGGCCTGTCTAAATGACGTTTTTTTGCCTGACCTTCAACAGATAATAGTTTCAAATCGATGAGACGCAACTAATCGTTTAAAAATTTTCCTCAAAATATTTACCGAACGTCAGGCTACCCATAGGAAAACGGATGTAAAAAACAGTTAACCGCAACATTCGGCACACAGAATTTGTCGGAATCTTGTCATTTTTCAACCGTAGACGTATTTTATTATTTCGCTCATATCTTATTTGACGACATATTTGCATTTGAAGGATGAAGCAATGGTTTGTCGATAGTGATAGAAAATGGAAGCTGGTCTTTTTTTGTTTTTTTTTTTTTATCATAGCCGACGAAATCAAACCTAGTACTCGTCGGCTATTATTTTGTCATTTTCTGTCTAACATAAAATATGTATTTTTCAATATATGAATGGCCGACGAAATCACGCATTTTTCGTCGGCTATTATGAGTATAGCCGACGAAATAATGCATATTTCATCGGCTATCCTATGAAAAAAAAATAAAAAAATCAGTGGTTTTACACCTCTCGTATTCCTATGTCCTGTTCATATATAACCAAAATTGAACATCAAAAAAACAGAAACCCAACAGTCAACATATTTCAAATTTTTTTTTTAAGGGGTTTGGAACCTAACCTAGCTGGGAGGCTCATCCCCACGCCCGTTCATTAGAAATGACTGGATTACAAATGAAAGGATTACATCATCTAAATTACTTAATCCGTCGGATTGTAATCGGAATCATCGGATGAGTCTTCTTCAGTTTCTGAATTGCTCGATAGGGGTAATCTATGTCTTTCCTCACCACTAGAGTCCTCGTTAGTTTCTTCATTTGGATCGACATCAACAAGCAGTGGCTCTTCACGTCGAATTCGCACCGGCGTGTCTAGGAGAATAAAAGAGGAGTCAGGAATACCGTTTGAGTTGGGGTCTTGATACGCGGTGCCACCTTCCTCGTTCTCTTCAGCCACTCCAAGTGTAGACGCCCGGTAAATGTTGCGATGGTGGATAGTGTTGACTACTTTCCACGGATCCCCCTTGGCGAGATCATCAAGATAAAACACTTGTTTCACCAATGTGGCTAAAACGAACGGGTCATCCTCATACCATGATGTACTAGTGTTCACAGAAGTTATGCCGTATTGATCGGTTTTCATGCTCTGCGGCCGTGTGGCAAACCATCTACACTTGAAAGGGTGCACTTTCATGCCTTCCCCATAATGCAGTTCCACAACTGAATGGAGAACACCGTAATAGTCAACTCCATCATCCCCACCATGTGCCATAACCCCTGAATTTTGTATTTTCAATCTGACGTCTCTCTCTTCACATCGAAATAACACACCATTCACCTTGCACGTCGCAGAAACTTTTGAATAGACCGGCTTCATCGCTAGCAGTCTGAGTTCGTGCGACTAATTTGGGTGATTATCATTTTTAATGAGGTCCATCTGCAACCATCAGAATCAACTATAAATATGAATAATTATACTAAATAATATATAAACACGTATAGAATAATGTTAAAGTTACGTACCAAGCGACCGAAATACTCTGCGAATGTCCGGTTGTGGTAATCGAGATCACCTCCTACTTGTTCACAGTTTAGATGCATGTTCTTCCAATACTGAACTTCTAAACAGTTAATTAGTACCCAACAATGTGCAATGGCTACCTCATAATCTTTCAACTTTTACGAAACTGGCATGTTTCCACCGAGTACAACATCGTCGGAGAGTATGGAAAGATTGAACTGTGAAGGTATATCTTCTGGTATGCTTTCCTGTAACGCTCCTAAATACAGCTTCATGTAGGTGACGCACTCGTGCACAATATATGCTTCAGCTATACATCCTTCAGGTGCGGATCTGTTTTGGACAAAATCACCGAATTGTCCAAGTTGCCTATAAATGAAGTTTTTAAAGTGTTATGATAATACATTAATACTAAATCACATATATTGATGAGGAAATTAATATAATGTGTAAAATACGTACCTTTCCATCGGATACATCCAAGTGAAGTGCACATAACCGGTAAGCAACAACTGCCAAGGAAGATGGATCATGAGGTGAGGCATGATGTCGAAAAAATTTGGAGGAAATATCATATCAAATTTACACATGATATGAACGATGTCTTGTTGCATTTCCCGGAGGTCAGATTTTCTCACTTCCCATGTGCCTACCTTCTGGAAAAATCTTGCCAACGCTACTAACGGCTCCACAACGTGACGGGGAAGGAACGGTCGAATGAAAACAGGGAAGAGACGTTGTAGCAGGATATGATTGTCATGACATTTCAACCCGTAAAGATTGTTGAATTGTCTGTTCACACACTTGGCTATATTTCCAGCAAAGCCTGAAGGATACTTGGCCCGACTTATCCAATGGAAAATTTCTGATTTATGCTCAGGCTTGACGGTGGAAGGAGCTTGAGGCATTTTTCTCTTCGCTTGTTTCAACCATAGTTGTTTTCTGATATTCATGTTTTGTAGATCAGTGCGAGCCTTAGGACCGTCTTTCGTCTTCCCCTCCAAGTTCAGCGTTGTGCCCACCACACTTTCAAAAATATTTTTTTCTATGTGCATAACGTCTAGGAATTGACGGATCAACAACTCACACCAGTAAGGGAGTTCCCAAAATATGCTCTTATGTGTCCAGAATTTGTACTCCTCAGGTCTTTCAGGTATTTCCGCTACAATATCGGGATGATTGCTGAGGGACCCAAAATCGTACTCATTAAGCACTGCTAAAATTTCTCTTCCTGTCCATCTTCTGGGAGGACCACCGTGTTCTTCGGTTCCATCAAATGCGGCGGACTCGTAACGCTAGTGGTGATCCGCCGGAAGGAACACATGATGACCCGTTTTGCATATCTTGTTGCAATGAGGGGTGCTCTCATAATCGCTGGGGCACTCTGGACAAGCCTTGTATCCCCTAACAACGCTGCCCGACAACATCCCATAAGCAGGAAAATCACTGATGTTACCAATAACCATGGCATGCATCTGGAACGTCTCCTCCTTGTACTTGTCAAAAGTGGGATGACCAACGTCCCACAATACCTTAAGCTCTTCAATCAATGGTCTCATATACACATCGAGACATTTTCCTGAGTAATCAGGCCCCGGAATCAACAACGTCAACATATTATATTCCTTCTTCATGCACATCCACGGAGGAAGGTTGTAAGGTACCAAAACCACCGGCCATATACTGTATGAAAGACTCATGGTGCCGAAAGGGTTGAACCCGTCGGTTGAGAGCCCGAGCCTGACGTTTCTGACATCTAACGCAAAATGAGGAAACTCATTGTTTATATGCTTCTAAGCCGCTCCGTCAGAGATGTGTGTCATGAAATCTGCGTCTCCCGCGTCCCGCTCACCGTGCCATCTCATAGCTTTTGCGGTGGTTTCTGACATATACAACCGCTCAAGCCTATCTCTCAACGGAAAATACCAAAGCACTTTCACAGGTTTCCTATTGCCTGCTCCCGTCAACTTATATCGGTCAGACTGACATATCGGACATGCGTCAAGGGTAGCAAGGTCATTCCCTTCTGCATCTTTACCCCATAAGAGAACGCAGTCAAATGCGCATGCATGGATCTTAATGTAGGAAAGCCCTAGATCTTTGAGGATACTTCGGACCTTATGGTGATTGGTAGGATTACGATGACCCTCCTCCAACAACGAAGAAGTGTACTGTAGATATTCATCCACTTGCCTGATAGTCGATTTTGTCTCGACTTTAATTCTCATTACCTCCATCACACTTTGAAGAACTGTCTTCTCAGAACTTGAAGACACAGGGGTCTGTTGCAATGCAATCAGTTTGTTTTACTTGTCAAAGGCAGCAGTGTTGACAACTTCTGGGAAGGGCAGCACCGGGTCATGCATATATTGTTCCCCACGTACACCGCTTTCAAAAGGAAACACGTCGTTGACGAATGTCATTGTTGGATTGTTGGATGTACTACTACTGCCCGCCTCAAAAAACTGCCCATGATCATGCGATCCATCTAATGATGGCTCACCGTGATATATCCAACGTTTGTACTTCGGCCAAAACTCATTACTCTTTAGGTGCTCCCATACTGTCCTAATCGGAAATCGACACATATCACTGCGACACTTACATTTCTTGCACGGGCAATAATGGTAATCATTCCCGTTTGCATTTTCCTCGACGAACTACAAAAAATTCACAACTCCTGTAGTGTATCGTCGGTCATGCCTTGGAAGCGAAATCCAACTCTTATCCAGATCCATATATAGTCTGATAATAATATATATGTATAAGTTAAATTAATAAGAAATTAATTAACACATACATATATATATATATAAATCCTTAATAATTAATTACATTACAATATAAATTATTATCAACATCAACTCATATATATATCCCATTAACAACCATTATTTAAGTTACACTATATATCAACCATTATTTAAGTTAATTACACTATCAACAACTATTAACTAACATATATATATATATATATATATATATATATATATATATATATATTTTAACACTAATTAAAATAACATCAAATTATAACACATAATTAAACTAAAACTCAAAATCAACTCAACTAAAACTCAAAATCAACATATATACATACATTCTAACACTAAAACAACAACAAATTAAACAAAAAATCACTTAATAAATCAAAATCACTAAAGAATATAATATGTTGACGTTGTTGATTCTGGGGCCTGGTTACCCAGGAAAATGTCTCGATGTGTATATGAGACCATTGATTGAAGAGCTTAAGGTATTGTGGGACGTTGGTCATCCCACTTTTGACAAGTACAAGGAGGAGACGTTCTAGATGCATGCCATGGTTATTGGTACCATCAGTGATTTTCCTGCTTATGGGATGTTGTCGGGCAGCGTTGTTAGGGGATACAAGGCTTGTCCAGAGTGCCTCAGCGATTATGGGAGCACCCCTCATTGCAACAAGATATGCAGAATGGGTCATCGTGTGTTCCTTCCGGCGGATCACCACTGGCGTTACGAGTCCGCCGCATTTGATGGAACCGAAGAACACGGTGGTCTTCCCAGAAGATGGACGGGAAGAAAAATTTTAGCAGTGCTTAATGAGTACGATTTTGGGCCCCTCAGCAATCATCCCGATATTGTAGCGGAAATACCTGAAAGACCTGAGGAGTACAAATTCTGGACACATAAGAGCATATTGTGGGAACTCCCGTACTGGTGTGAGTTGTTGATCCGTCACTTCCTAGACGTTATGCACATAGAAAAAAATGTTTCTTAAAGTGTGGTGGGCACAACGCTGAACTTGGAGGGGAAGACGAAAGACGGTCCTAATGCTCGCACTGATCTGCAAAACATGAATATCAGAAAACAACTATGGTTGAAACAAGGGAAGAGAAAAATACCTCAAGCTCCTTCCACCGTCAAGCCTGAGCATAAATCAGAAATTTTCCATTGGATAAGTCGGGCCAAGTATCCTTCAGGCTTTGCTGGAAATATAGCCAAGTGTGTGAACAGACAATTCAACAATCTTTACGGTTGAAAAGTCATGACAATCATATCCTGCTACAACGTCTCTTCCCTGTTTTCATTCGACCGTTCCTTCCCCGTCACGTTGTGGAGCCGTTAGTAGCGTTGGCAAGATTTTTCCAGAAGGTATGCACACCTTTTGGTACCTTACAACCTTCTTCCGTGGATGTGCATGAAGAAGGAATATAATATGTTGACGTTGTTGATTATGGGGCCTGGTTACCCAGGAAAATGTCTCGATGTGTATATGAGACCATTGATTGAAGAGCTTAAGGTATTGTGGGACGTTGGTCATCCCACTTTTGACAAGTACAAGGAGGAGACGTTCTAGATGCATGCCATGGTTATTGGTACCATCAGTGATTTTCCTGCTTATGGGATGTTGTCGGGCAGCGTTGTTAGGGGATACAAGGCTTGTCCAGAGTGCCTCAGCGATTATGGGAGCACCCCTCATTGCAACAAGATATGCAGAATGGGTCATCGTGTGTTCTTTCCGGCGGATCACCACTGGCGTTACGAGTCCGCCGCATTTGATGGAACCGAAGAACACGGTGGTCTTCCCAGAAGATGGACGGGAAGAAAAATTTTAGCAGTGCTTAATGAGTACGATTTTGGGCCCCTCAGCAATCATCCCGATATTGTAGCGGAAATACCTGAAAGACCTGAGGAGTACAAATTCTGGACACATAAGAGCATATTGTGGGAACTCCCGTACTGGTGTGAGTTGTTGATCCGTCACTTCCTAGACGTTATGCACATAGAAAAAAATGTTTCTTAAAGTGTGGTGGGCACAACGCTGAACTTGGAGGGGAAGACGAAAGACGGTCCTAATGCTCGCACTGATCTGCAAAACATGAATATCAGAAAACAACTATGGTTGAAACAAGGGAAGAGAAAAATACCTCAAGCTCCTTCCACCGTCAAGCCTGAGCATAAATCAGAAATTTTCCATTGGATAAGTCGGGCCAAGTATCCTTCAGGCTTTGCTGGAAATATAGCCAAGTGTGTGAACAGACAATTCAACAATCTTTACGGTTGAAAAGTCATGACAATCATATCCTGCTACAACGTCTCTTCCCTGTTTTCATTCGACCGTTCCTTCCCCGTCACGTTGTGGAGCCGTTAGTAGCGTTGGCAAGATTTTTCCAGAAGGTATGCACACCTTTTGGTACCTTACAACCTTCTTCCGTGGATGTGCATGAAGAAGGAATATAATATGTTGACGTTGTTGATTATGGGGCCTGGTTACCCAGGAAAATGTCTCGATGTGTATATGAGACCATTGATTGAAGAGCTTAAGGTATTGTGGGACGTTGGTCATCCCACTTTTGACAAGTACAAGGAGGAGACGTTCTAGATGCATGCCATGGTTATTGGTACCATCAGTGATTTTCCTGCTTATGGGATGTTGTCGGGCAGCGTTGTTAGGGGATACAAGGCTTGTCCAGAGTGCCTCAGCGATTATGGGAGCACCCCTCATTGCAACAAGATATGCAGAATGGGTCATCGTGTGTTCCTTCCGGCGGATCACCACTGGCGTTACGAGTCCGCCGCATTTGATGGAACCGAAGAACACGGTGGTCTTCCCAGAAGATGGACGGGAAGAAAAATTTTAGCAGTGCTTAATGAGTACGATTTTGGGCCCCTCAGCAATCATCCCGATATTGTAGCGGAAATACCTGAAAGACCTGAGGAGTACAAATTCTGGACACATAAGAGCATATTGTGGGAACTCCCGTACTGGTGTGAGTTGTTGATCCGTCACTTCCTAGACGTTATGCACATAGAAAAAAATGTTTCTTAAAGTGTGGTGGGCACAACGCTGAACTTGGAGGGGAAGACGAAAGACGGTCCTAATGCTCGCACTGATCTGCAAAACATGAATATCAGAAAACAACTATGGTTGAAACAAGGGAAGAGAAAAATACCTCAAGCTCCTTCCACCGTCAAGCCTGAGCATAAATCAGAAATTTTCCATTGGATAAGTCGGGCCAAGTATCCTTCAGGCTTTGCTGGAAATATAGCCAAGTGTGTGAACAGACAATTCAACAATCTTTACGGTTGAAAAGTCATGACAATCATATCCTGCTACAACGTCTCTTCCCTGTTTTCATTCGACCGTTCCTTCCCCGTCACGTTGTGGAGCCGTTAGTAGCGTTGGCAAGATTTTTCCAGAAGGTATGCACACCTTTTGATACCTTACAACCTTCTTCCGTGGATGTGCATGAAGAAGGAATATAATATGTTGACGTTGTTGATTATGGGGCCTAGTTACCCAGGAAAATGTCTCGATGTGTATATGAAACCATTGATTGAAGAGCTTAAGGTATTGTGGGACGTTGGTCATCCCACTTTTGACAAGTACAAGGAGGAGACGTTCTAGATGCATGCCATGGTTATTGGTACCATCAGTGATTTTCCTGCTTATGGGATGTTGTCGGGCAGCGTTGTTAGGGGATACAAGGCTTGTCCAGAGTGCCTCAGCGATTATGGGAGCACCCCTCATTGCAACAAGATATGCAGAATGGGTCATCGTGTGTTCCTTCCGGCGGATCACCACTGGCGTTACGAGTCCGCCGCATTTGATGGAACCGAAGAACACGGTGGTCTTCCCAGAAGATGGACGGGAAGAAAAATTTTAGCAGTGCTTAATGAGTACGATTTTGGGCCCCTCAGCAATCATCCCGATATTGTAGCGGAAATACCTGAAAGACCTGAGGAGTACAAATTCTGGACACATAAGAGCATATTGTGGGAACTCCCGTACTGGTGTGAGTTGTTGATCCGTCACTTCCTAGACGTTATGCACATAGAAAAAAATGTTTCTTAAAGTGTGGTGGGCACAACGCTGAACTTGGAGGGGAAGACGAAAGACGGTCCTAATGCTCGCACTGATCTGCAAAACATGAATATCAGAAAACAACTATGGTTGAAACAAGGGAAGAGAAAAATACCTCAAGCTCCTTCCACCGTCAAGCCTGAGCATAAATCAGAAATTTTCCATTGGATAAGTCGGGCCAAGTATCCTTCAGGCTTTGCTGGAAATATAGCCAAGTGTGTGAACAGACAATTCAACAATCTTTACGGTTGAAAAGTCATGACAATCATATCCTGCTACAACGTCTCTTCCCTGTTTTCATTCGACCGTTCCTTCCCCGTCACGTTGTGGAGCCGTTAGTAGCGTTGGCAAGATTTTTCCAGAAGGTATGCACACCTTTTGGTACCTTACAACCTTCTTCCGTGGATGTGCATGAAGAAGGAATATAATATGTTGACGTTGTTGATTCTGGGGCCTGGTTACCCAGGAAAATGTCTCGATGTGTATATGAGACCATTGATTGAAGAGCTTAAGGTATTGTGGGACGTTGGTCATCCCACTTTTGACAAGTACAAGGAGGAGACGTTCTAGATGCATGCTATGGTTATTGGTACCATCAGTGATTTTCCTACTTATGGGATGTTGTCGGGCAGCGTTGTTAGGGGATACAAGGCTTGTCCAGAGTGCCTCAGCGATTATGGGAGCACCCCTCATTGCAACAAGATATGCAGAATGGGTCATCGTGTGTTCCTTCCGGCGGATCACCACTGGCGTTACGAGTCCGCCGCATTTGATGGAACCGAAGAACACGGTGGTCTTCCCAGAAGATGGACGGGAAGAAAAATTTTAGCAGTGCTTAATGAGTACGATTTTGGGCCCCTCAGCAATCATCCCGATATTGTAGCAGAAATACCTGAAAGACCTGAGGAGTACAAATTCTGGACACATAAGAGCATATTGTGGGAACTCCCGTACTGGTGTGAGTTGTTGATCCGTCACTTCCTAGACGTTATGCACATAGAAAAAAATGTTTCTGAAAGTGTGGTGGGCACAACGCTGAACTTGGAGGGGAAGACGAAAGACGGTCATAAGGCTCGCACTGATCTGCAAAACATGAATATCAGAAAACAACTATGGTTGAAACAAGGGAAGAGAAAAATGCCTCAAGCTCCTTACACCGTCAAGCCTGAGCATAAATCAGAAATTTTCCATTGGATAAATCGGGCCAAGTATCCTTCAGGCTTTGCTGGAAATATAGCTAAGTGTGTGAACAGACAATTCAACAATCTTTACGAGTTGAAAAGTCATGACAATCATATCCTGCTACAACGTCTCTTCCCTGTTTTCATTCGACCGTTCCTTCCCCATCACGTTGTGGAGCCATTAGTAGCGTTGGCAAGATTTTTCCAGAAGGTATGCACACGGGAAGTGAGAAAATCTGACCTCCGGGAAATGCAACAAGACATCGTTCATATCATGTGTAAATTTGAGATGATATTTCCTCCAAATTTTTTCGACATCATGCCCCACCTCATGATCCATCTTCCTCGGCAGTTGTTGCTTACCGGTCCTGTGCACTTCACTTGGATGTATCCGATGGAAAGGTACGTATTTTACACCTTATGTTAATTTCCTCATCAATATATGTGATTTAGTATTAATGTATTATCATAACACTTTAAAAACTTCATTTATAGGCAACTTGGACAATACGGTGATTTTGTCCAAAACAGATCCGCACCTGAAGGATGTATAGCTGATGCATATATTGCGCACGAGTGTGTCACCTACATGAAGCTGTATTTAGGAGCGTTACAGGAAAGCATACCGGAAGATGTACCTTCATAGTTCAATCTTTCCATACTCTCCGACGATGTTGTACTCGGTGGAAACATGCCAGTTTTCTACAAGTTGAAAGATTATGAGGTAGCCATTGCACATTGGTGGGTACTAATTAACTGTTTAGAAGTTCAGTTTTGGAAGAACATGCATCTAAACTGTGAACAAGTAGGAGATCATCTCGATTACCACAACCGGACATTCGCAGAGTATTTCGGCCGTTGGGTACGTAACTTTAACATTATTCTATACGTATTTATATATTATTGTGTATAATTATTCATATTTATAGTTGATTCTGATGGTTGCAGATGTACCTTATTAAAAATGATAATCACTCAAATTGGTCGCACGAACTCAGACTTCTAGCGATGAAGCCGGTCTATTCAAAAGTTTATGCGATGTGCAAGGTGAATGGTGTGTTATTTCGATGTGAAGAGAGAGACATCAGACTGAAAACACAAAATTCAAGGGTTATGGCACATGGTGGAGATGATGGAGTTGACTATTACGGTGTTCTCCATTCAGTTGTGGAACTGCATTATGGGGAAGGCATGAAGTGCACCTTTTCAAGTGTAGATGGTTTGACACACAGCCGCAAAGTATGAAAACCGATCAATACGGCATAACTTCTGTGAACACTAGTACATCATGGTATGAGGATGACCCGTTCGTTTTAGCCACATGGGTGAAACAAGTGTTTTATCTTGATGATCTCGCCAAGGGTGACCCGTGGAAAGTAGTCAACACTATCCACCATCGCAACATTTACCGGGCGTCTACACTTGGAGTGGCTGAAGAGAACGAGGAAGGTGGCACCGCGTATCAAGAGCCCAACTCAAACGGTATTCCTGACTCCTCTTTTATTCCCCTAGACACGCCGGTGCGAATTCGACGTGAAGAGCCACTGCTTGTTGATGTTGATCCAAATGAAGAAACTAACGAGGACTCTAGTGGTGAGGAAAGACATAGATTACCCCTATCGAGCAATTCAGAAACCGAAGAAGACTCATCCGATGATTCCGATTACAATCCGACGGATTAAGTAATTTAGATGATGTAATCCTTTCATTTGTAATCCACTAGTTTCTAATGAACGGGCGTGGGGATGAGCCTCCCAGCTAGGCTGGGTTCCAAACCCCTTAAAAAAAATTTTGAAATATGTTGACTGCTAGGTTTTTGTTTTCTTGATGTTCAATTTTGGTTATATATGAACAGGAAATAGGAATACGAGAGGTGTAAACCTACTGATTTTTTTTACCTTTTTCATATAATAGCCGATGAAAAATGTATTATTTTGTCGGCCATAACTATATTGAAAAATACATATTTTATTTTAGATAGAAAAAGACAAAAGAATAGCCGACGAGTACGAGGTTGTCTCTCGTCGGCTATGATTTAAAACAAAAACAAAAAACAAAAAATGACTAGATTCCATTTTCTATCACTAACGATAAACCATTGCTTCATCCTTCAAACAGAAAAAAGTCGTGAAATAAGATATGACCAAAATGATAAAATAAGTTTACAGTTGAAAAATGACAAGATTCTGATAAAATCTGAATGTCGAAAGATGCGGTCAAAAGGTTTATTCCTTCGTTTCCCTAATGGTAGCGTTACCTTCGGTAAATATTTTGAGGAAAATTTTTAAACGATTAGTTGCATCTCATCGATTTGAAACTATTATTTGTTGAAGGTTAGGCCAAAAAACGTCATTTAGACAGTCCAATTACCATTTCTAAGCGTTTAGAGGTTTGACTTACCCGGTTGACCGTTCCGATCGAGCCTTTAACGTTGTCAGCTGAAGTTGGAATTTTTTCCATACATGTATTTAATCTTAACGGTGATATCTGAAGGTTGGAATAGATTTTCTAAACTTTTAGATTCAAAATCAGAACATATGCACTAATGTTCCTTAACTTGTTTACTAAGTGTTTAAGTGAATGTATAGTTTCAAATAGTTACTATACATAGACTCTTCAAATGCAAAAATGCTGTGAAATAAGATATGACCGAAATAATGAAATACGTCTACGGTTGAAAAATGACAAGGTTCTGATAAAATCTGTGTGCCGAATGTTGCGGTTAACTGTTTTTTACTTTCGTTTTCCTATGGGTAGCCTGACGTTTGTTAAATCAATTTTGTAAAATTTTTATATGATTAGTTGCGTCTCATTGATTTGAAACTATTATCTGTTGAAGGTGAGGCCAGAAACCGTCGTTTAACTAGACTAATTTTCGTTTTTAAGCGTTTAGAGGTTTGACTTAGGGGTTTGACCTATAGTTTAGCCGACGAAAATTATATTTCGTCGGCTAAACTCTTGCGATCCGCGCCTTTTTATTGTCCGCCGTTGGATGGCTCAGATCCGACGGCTGTTGATCTTCCAAAGTATAGCTGACGACATTCAAAGAATAGCCGACGAAATCTTTTAAATCGTCGGCTAAACTCTTGCGATTCGCGCCTTTTTATTGTCCGCCGTTGGACGGCTCAGATCCGACGGCTGTTGATCTTCTAAAGTATAGCCGACGACATTCAAAGAATAGCCGACGAAATCTTTTAAATCGTCGGCTATTCTCTTACGATCCGCGCTTTTTTATTGTCCGCCGTTAGATGGCTCAGATCCGACGGCTGTTGATCTTCCAAAGTATAGCCGACGACATTCAAAGAATAGCCGACGAAATCTTTTAAATCGTCAGCTATTCTCTCTGCTATAAAATCTGAAAGTCGCAGACAGCCCGACTTTTCTCTCCTAAACCCTAAAACATCTCCTCCTCCTCCTTCTCCTCCTCGATCCGTAGGTAATTTTTTATTTTTTTGCAATTTATTTTAATTGTATAATTTAGGTATATAATTTAGATATTTAAGTGTGTGTTAAATTGTTATATATATTGGTTCTATACATAAATTGTTAGATTAATTATATATATAAATTTGTAGATTAATTATATAAATTGTTATATATTTGTTAATATATACACATATTTGTGTATATATATATATATATATATATATATATATGTTAATGTATATTTTAATTGTTATATATAAATTGTTAAATTAATTATATATATAAATTGGTAGCCTAATTATATAAATGGTTATATTTATGTTAATATATAAATGGTTATTTGTATGTATATATATGTTAATGATGAAATATAGTTATATTTGTATATAAATGGTTATATTTATGTTAATGGTTAGTATTATTTAAAATTAGTTAAATTATAAATATTAATTTGTTAGTATGTTTTAAAATATGTTAGTATTATTGGTTATTATATTAATTAGAATTTGTTATTTAATGTAATATAATTTAATATTAATTAATGTATTAATTTATTTGTTTCCAGATGGCCGATGCATTTAGACAGCTATTCGGAGGCCGTCGTTCCAGATCTAGGGATTCTGGAAGTTCTGGCGGATCCGGAGACTCCGAGAGGACCCCTAGCCAGCCTGAGAGGACCACCAGCCAGCCTCAGAGGATCAATTCATCCCAGCCGCGGAGGAGTGTGAGCAACCGGCACCAGACCCTTTTATCGGCGGGGCGCCGTCGAGCAGTTCATGTCCCCCTCTCCGGCCAGATCCTCTGAGATGTAGTACGCAGCTATTTCAGGACGACATAGCTCCAGACGTTCATCAGGTCCGTATGCCTGAGGTTCATCGGGAGCCGATGACGAGTCCTGCGCCGTCTGCTGCTGACTCTACTGAGGGGCCTACTCTCCCTAATCAGCTGTACCTGCCATACAACATTCCTGCCATACCCGAGGTCGACGAGCGTGGTGTGCCCATATGGCCTGCTGTACGTGAGTGTTGTGGAGGCATACCATTATGAGCCATTTGAGAGACCTGAGCTCCTGATTTCGGCGAGATTAAAAGGAAAGTCGACAGACGGGTCATCAAGTTCAGGTAACATTTGATTTTATTAATTAAATATTTTATTAAAATTAACGCACTAATATTTAATTTTATTAACCAATCGTCGTTTATGTGATAGGGACCGCCGCTAGCAGTTCAAGCAGGAATACGAGAGGTGTCATATGTTTTGATACGCTCAGGAAAAGTGTTGAGACCAGCGGGAGGATCCAGATCAACGAACCCCCTAATCAGGATGTTCAGGGGAAAAAACCCCGCCATTACGCGGGTTGCGTGGGAGCACTAATTAGGAATAGAGTCCCTATGTTGTGGACACGGTGGGTTGATGTGCCGGAAGAGATCAAGAGGGAGGTCAACAACGCGGCGTCGGTGAGTAATTTAAAAAACTTAATTTCTTTATCGTAATATTTAATAATTTTCGGTATTGTTATAATTTTAAAACTAATAAAATATTATCTTTCAGGCATACTTCGAGATTGCCGAACACAAGCAGGCTTGGGCGTACGCGATGCAGAACTCGAGGTACGTTGGGAATTCCTCATCTTATAATTTGAAATATTTTATGATATTAATAATATTTCTAATGCACTTTTGTTTTTTCCGTAGGTTCAAAGAGTGGAAGAACGAGCTCCGTACCCACTTTACCAAATACGACAAATATGGTCGTATGGGTACTCCAAGAGAGTTCATGTTCAGGGAGTACGAGTGGCGTTGGTTGAAGACAGTAGACTTCAACAACCCAGTTATGCAAGTAAATACTAAACTTAACTATAAATGTTTATTTTGTTAATATTTTAATTATTAGTTTAATTATTTTATAATTATTACACTAATACTTTTTATGTATTTTTCTAATATTTTATTATTTGTTTGAAGGAACGGTCTCGGATAAAATCTGCGAACCGCCGCTGTAACACAACCCCCCATCATGGTGGTTCTAGGCCATTTTCACAATATCAGGAGGAGGCGCTTAGAGATCATCCTTTAAATAACCCGTACGTAGAGACGTTCAAGAAGGCTTATCCATTAGCGACAGAAGAGCTTGTAAGTCGTTGATTACGATTTTAAAATTTTAATTATTAATTTTACTTAATTATATATTTGTTAGAATATTAATTTTTTTTTTCCCGTTCAATTAGGAGACACAACCGAACATTTCAGAGGAAAATCTGCAAGAAGCCCTGAGCCAAGTCGACCGATCGAATGTCCAAACTGCAGCGAGGATATTCGACGCAGCCTTCCCAAAACGGTCAAACGACCACTACTGTCGGGGTTTGGGAAGTTCTGGAATAGGGGTCCTGAAGACCACTAAGGGAGCTCAAAAGAGGGGAGGCGGGGACACCCAACAGATGAAGGGGGAAATGCAGAGATTGGCAGAAGAAAATGCAAGATTGGCGGCCCAGTTCCAGAGAACACAGCAGTATCATATGGAAATGGAGCGTTGGCATGCTGAATGCGAGAGAATTCGGTGACAGAACTACGCCGGCCAACAAAACTGGTGGTATGCTATGTTCGCGGTACAACAACAAGGCCTTGAACCCCCGTTTGAGCCGTTAGATGAACCTCGAATGCCGAGAGCTCCCGAGTTCATTCAGCAGGATGACGAGCATGATGGACAGCAGGATGGTGGCCAGGATTAGGGTTTAGGGTTTAGGGATGGAACAAATTAAATAATTAATGAAAAACGTGTTTCTTGTTGGATTGTCATTGTGAATTGCAGGTTGCTTGGAATGGTAATTGAGAAATTAATTTAAATTTTTTTCCCCAAAATGTAAGAACAGCCGACGATATTGACATTATTTCGTCGGCTATCACTGCTATAGCCGACGATTTTTACCAAATTTCGTCGGCTATAACTGTTATAACCGACGAAAATGACATTATTTCGTCGGTGGTCTATGTTAAATAGTGACGGCTTCGTCAGCTATAACTAATTAATACCTCTTAAAATATTAATATATTCTGATGAAATCTTCATGTCGTCGGCTATATTTCAGAACAAATAACCGACGAAACAGAAGAGATCGTCGGCTATATTTTACGATATCGTCGGCCATATGTGAAAATATCCGACGAATTTCGTCGGGCATTATGCCAAGGTTTGGTCGACGAAATGTATTTTCGTCGGTAATAATGGCCGACGATTTCGTTATTTCGTCGGGCATATGTGAAAATGGCCGACGATTTCGTTATTGTCGTCGGGTTTCGTTATTACCGACGCCGTTTTATCGACGAATAATAGTCGACGAAAGTTTCGTCGGTAGAAGGAATACCCGACGAAAATTTTGAATAGTAGACGCAATTTTTTTGTCGGCTATTCTGTCCGATCTGGTAGTGAACGCACCAACTACAATTGAAGATTACATGTGAGGTAGACTCCCCCTGATGTCTACAAGGCAACTCCTCCTGATTGGTAACTCAATCTCAGAGTTTAGATTAATAGTGTATAAAAACGCTCCTCACAAGCTTCAAAAGTAGGCATGGCCAATGATCTAGTCATTGAATACGGTCACATTATCCTTATGTTAGACCAGCTATACTTAGCTTTACTTGGTCTTAAGGAAGAAGGTTGCTTAACAACTCAAAAATAGAGTTCGTGTTGAAAATCAGATTCACACGCAGCATGACCTTTATGTACTTAAATAGTCATAACTCTTTCGATACAGTAGGTATCAACAAACCGTAAAGAGTTCTGGAAACTAGATACCCATATATTTCCAGTGATATAAAGTACACAACATGATTCATTCTGAGCTAATCACAAAGCTCTGTCGAATGTGACTGATCTGCAAATTACCGGACAGATTCATCCTACTTTACTAAAACATCCATAGCTCACTCAATATGAAAGCTATGATCAAATGGTTGGTGTCCATGAAAAGTAGACACATAGACCTTTCCAAAGGTACTAAATTTACCATTTTCTGACAAGTGAGCTATCTTGTAGATCTCAGAGAAGTTGACGTACAGAACTAGTTAAGCAGATTCTGGAATTGCCTATTGATATGTCTTTCATGATGGGCTCGAATAAGCCTATACCTTTCACACTTGAAAGAAAGTACCTTCATATACCATGGCATTGCATGAGTGCATCTAGCCATTACCTTGGCTTTATATTATTATAGTGAATGAGATGTCGAGTCGAGCATATTATGACAAGTACATGATTGCGCACACGGTACTTAGATGGAGAGTTTCATCTCCCAAGACTTCTCGTCACATAGACAAAACGAGTCTTCTCAAGACATTGACTAATCATGGGATACATATAGACTTTGATTTAATGTCCATTAGATAGCCATAAGCCGATAGATGAATAAATTCATCACTAACGGTTCTCACATTCGAGACCAAGTATTTCCAAGATCTTTTCATTCTTAACGTCGGATTAGTAATACTTCAATCACAATTCATCCTATGTTTACACGCAAATTGGCATGATTCCTTTCATCCCATCTCCAATCAAGTAGTCACTCAATCGTGGTTTTTGCTTACTTGACTTAGGTGAAAACTAATCCATTTAGGATGTTTATGTACATCTCTTTACTTAGTCCCAATAGAGATGATACAAGCTGCATGTTCAGTTTTTCAGAACTACCTAACTGACAAGGTAGTGGAGTGCAATATGATTCCATTACGAGAGCATATGTCATCGTAGTCGATTACAGGGGGTTTGTGAGAGACTTTGCGCCATAAGGTGAGTCTATGCTCTTTTTCTCACTATGCTTTCAATCAAAGATTATCGATAAGGTTTACACTTGCTGTGTCGGCATCACCTGACCAAGGACCTATCTCTTTGTTTAAACTGGATCGCATATCTTTCCGTGTAGGCCAATTCACAACGTTGATATTTACTTCAACGAAGTGAGTGTGTTCGATATCTAACTCATACACCACGTTCTCATGTACACTAGTGTAATTTGTATTTGTAGAGATCTCTATATGGATTGGCTTCTCATTGAGGCGTCCCCCAATAATGACCTTAATCCAGAAAATCCATGAGACGAATGAGTTGTCATTGATCAAAAGATCAGGCTGTGCCATACTCGCATTCGGCGAGTGTATATCGAACTAAGTGCCCTCTCTACACTTCTGTGAGAGTCACGGCCTAGTGACACCATTTACCACTTTTGTGGAGTCACCATGTAACCATTTATGAGTGACAATATGTCCATTGATTCGGACATCAATCCTTACAGGCATGTTTGATACAAGAGAACTATTCCGATCTTTTCCTTGAAAGACCAATATCTTTCTCTTTGCAGCATGTATATTAAATCTCGTCACCTTGATTTATGGGACTTTGGAGAACATGATGAGGCACAGTGGTGACAAACCACGGCAATGCCAAGTCATTCAACTTGAACAAACTTGTTCTTCTCTCCTTCTAACGACGGGGAGACTGACTCATAAAAAAGTGACATATACGAGATCGCATGTTAAAGGTTTTATATAGCGGACTATAGGTGGAAGCTTATGTCTTATTCAAAGAAAATATTCATAATCAAATAACCCAGAATTATGCACTTAAGGTGGCGCTATATGGCACATAAAGTATGTGGACGATAAAGGGTATTGATCGTTAACACTTATTTGTTAACAAGATGTATTCCGTTACAAAATGTAACATGCATGTATGCTTCCTGAAACGTTTTACTAAGTTTCGGGACACAAAATACTACTACATTTTAACATAAAGTAGACACATGTGTTACGATTCCAACGCCGCCGGCCTCATTGCCGGTACCGGCCGGAAACATACTGAACCGGTCGGAACAGTCACCGGAGGTCAGTGAACATTTGTGTCCAGTAGTTCACCACCTTCTAGGTGTCCAATGACTCTGAAATTTTATGAGCAGGTAGTCATTGATATTATAAAACGGTGTACGAAATTTCACCTCAAGAACCAGCCTAAAAATAGGTGAACCGGTCCGTCTAATGACGAGTCCGCAAGCTGGAAAACCGGGATTTTTAGGTTTCTCTCAACTTTTCAATCATTTACAAGGTGTTTCATAACATCTAAGTGTTATGGCTTGAGTTTAACCATTATAGGTCACCATAGAATCATTGTGTCTCAAAATTGAATCATAATAGGGCATTAAGGCCATCATTTTATGTATCATTATCTTTAGCGTAGGAGGGCGTTACTCCGAAACTTTGCTAAAGATTAGGTTTCCATATCATGAGCATAGCTAATGAAGGATCATAAAGGGAGATCATATGCACATTTAAATGCATATATAGTGCTTCCATTTAACTTGGAGGAAGGCTTAGGTGACGTTAATATCATCTTTAAGCCTTGAGAATTGCTCATGATGTTACCAAATATTCTTTTGGTAATCTTTGATCCCAATAGCTTCTTTGCTCAAAAGAAACGATGTCCATGACTTTCTTATATATGGATCATCAAAACATGTCCAAAATTTCAGACGATGTATGGAAGAGTCTATATGAGTCGATGATTCAGAGAATCTGAATCATAATACACGTGAAATACATTCACAATATTGACTCATAAGTTGTGCGCATTCATTAGAAGCGATACATAAGAAATTTCTTCAATTTTCACAATGAGTTTCAAGGTGATAAACGTTGGCACGAATATCTTTAAATAGTGAGCAAGGTTCGATTTCTTCTTTATAGCATATGTGACTTTGAATCATAATGTCATAAGACATGGAGAACATTGAGCATGATAATGCTCTATGATAGTCACAATGGATATATAAAATCCATAAAGATTAGCTACACACTCAATGTCTCTATATAAGAGTATAGAGACAAGGTTTTATGCCAAATCATATAAACCGGAATATATACTCAATTCTTATAGAGTGCGTTACATGGCGTGTAGTATCACAAGATAAAACATAGGCATGCTTAAAGGCGTAGTAAATACATCCGTTAACGCTCAAAAGTATAGCCAGAAAAACAACCAAATAATCCAACATCGATATTATATAGACATAAATGTCTAAAAATAAAGTACCAAGGGTCGAGGCCATGAGCTAGCTATCTGTGGCCGAACCCAAGTTAGAGTGGAAGCCAAGCTGAAGCAAGGAAGGGAGGGTCGGGATCGAGCATAGGCGCGTGCAAGGCTAGCCAAGGTAGTGCACGGGCGGGCCTAGACCGAGCAAGTGTCAAGGCACGCTAAGGCCGAAACCAAGGCGTGTCAAGGCAAAGGCAAACGCCTATGGGGCCAAGGCATGATGTTGGAATCGAGGTCATGCGAGTTGCCGATGGCTAGTCGAGGCCGAAGCTAAGGCTTACCGAGGCATAAAACGAGGACCTGACGAGAGCCAAGACATGTGCATGGGCTTATAAGGTCGAGAGGGCTGCGGGCCGGACCTGTGCAGGCCAACACCGAGGCTGAGGCCGGGGTGAGGTTAGGCGGGCCATGCGTGCCTAGGTCCGTAGACCGAGGCGTGCCTCATTATTTGGTTGTGGCGGAGCTATTGTCCAAGCAACGCACAAGCCAAGCCAAGGTCAAAAAACCGAGACTAGGCAAGGCGAGTTTTGGCGTGCGCAAGGGTGCCTAAGCCGAGGCCGGGCAATGCGCATGCGTCCGCGCATGTACGCAAGCATGTCTATTTGTTTCTAAACGAGCATAGGCTCGTTATCTTTGTGATTTTCGAGTTAACATCACCAATTAGATTGGTGAACTCAAATCAACATGCCATGTAAATGTGTAATGCGATACATTGCATTCACATATAGGTATTTAGGGAATCGAACCATATATGCATCATAAATGCCAACGGTTACATCGAAGTCTTGACCATAGAAAGTGTATCGACTAAGTAGCATTAGTCACACATGTGAGGTCCATGCCTTTACAAAATAAACGGATTTGTAGTCACTTTGACTATGAAATCGAAAAATCCGTAATCACGAGGATATACACTCATCTTCTTCCATATATCTCTTGTATATATTGACCATATAATTGCAATTTTGCAATTAGTGAACCAATGGAACCATATCAATGACATGATTCTCTCTTTTTTCAATGGCCCTTTTCTAGGCACATTTTGTGGTCAATTGTTTCTTTTTATCAAAAGAACAAGAGGGAAGATATTGAATGGTCGAGGCCAAGATTATGGTTACTCAATTCAATATTTGTTGTGACAATTTCCGTCACATATCGATGTTACAGTGATAATTTCCGTCACACATCATGAGTTTGTCCTTTTTATTGTGACTCCCTTAGGATCATCACATGCATCGACAATATTATGTCGGAATCGTGATAAAATATTCACGAAGAGTTGTGGTTCACAGTGACATCACAGCCACAAGCACAACTTTAGACGGTAACATCACAGTTACCCCTTTAATACTGTGATACGCCGGGGTGGGTGGGGCCCCTTTGTATCGTCCCGAGAAGCAGAAGAATCGGGATGAAGTAGCAGGGAGTTTGAAAGTCCCGGAAAAGACAAAAGTCCTAACAATTGAAATTGCAAAAAGCAAGAACTTTAGTTATATCTTACTTGCTAATTCACTATGTGAACTGCGTTGTAATATAAATTGCGCTTGAGGACTCGGTTCTTGATCCTTATGCAAATTTGAGATGCTTTTCCATATGCGTGCAACAAATAATTCTAGCAATTTCATCGCGATGCGTCGTGCAATAAATTTCATAGAAAAGAAAAAACATATGGTTAGTCATATTCACCATATATGGAGCAGTAAAACTAATAAAAGAATTACTGCAATAACTGTTTTAACCGTAGGGTAATTTTTTTTAACTGAGGTAAAAACAATTACCATTTAGACCGGGTCGGATTCAAGGGAATCCGGGTTAAGCCGAACAGGGTTAAGCTGGTTCCGGGTCGGGCGACGAAGCAGGGTCGACAAAACCAGGTCGAGAACGCGCACTGCTGCGTTTTCTACAGAGGGCGTCGGGCTCGGCGGCGCTGGGCATTCTTTGACGATGGACTTCGTCGGCATAGATTGCCTCCACGAATCGTCTGGGTCGCCTCCATAGCAGGCTTGATTCGATGGACTTGGGACGGCAGGATTTAGGGCGGCGCTGGGTCATCGACGTCATGGCGGTACGCTCGGAGGGTAGCAGACGACCGGCCGATCGGAAACGCTTGATCAGAGAAGGAGATGGGTGCCCAGATCAATTTCTGGGTGCCCTGAGTATTGCTCCAGTCTTTGCCGACAAAGACTTCGTCGGCAGAACTGGGATCTGAGATTTTCATCCTTTTCCGACGGACGAATTGTCGCCATAAATAAAATTTTGGCCTTCACTGCCGACAAAAGGATTGTCAGCAGAACTTGGAGCCTCTGAATTTTTTTTTTTCTTCCGACGAAGGGGTTATCCGCAGAAGAGGATTTATGAGGGGGCTTCTTTTCCGACAATTTTTTTTTTTTCAGATTGAAAACCTAGGGTTTCTGAATTTTTCAGTGCTATTAGACGAAGGCTAGAGCCACCTGCTGATAGCGTGTTGTAGGAGAAAATGAATAGATGCAAAGCGTAACCTTTATTGATAGATAGGGAAGCCTTTATATAGGGATTACATCAAGTATCCCGAATAATCAGGGATTCTCTATCTATTAAGGTAATTACTATTCTAGTCTAATTAGGTCAAGACACACAACGGAAGTTACGGAATTAACCTTCCTTGAACAACTGGAAATAAATAATGTAGTTATCAGAGTAATAGTTAGAAGAAATTTGTAACTATCAAAGTAACTCTTGAATGATTAAATAGAATCATTCAAAACAATCGCCATATCATAACCATACAACTCAATCAAAAGTTATATGACAAAGAAATGTGACTGTTATATGACTTCAAAATAAATTCGAGTACTTGCTCAAGTTGAGTTGGATGATGAAAAATCAAATGCTTCTTTAACTTTAGAATTTGCTGATGTAACTGTTGGAATAAAGTAACGAATGAAAAACCAAGTCAAATAATCTTTCATTTTCTTATAGTCAAAACATAGTCTAAGTCATAACCCAAATAGCTATAATGTAACTATCAAGGCAACTAGAGATATACTGTCAGGGTAACTATTAGAAGAATTGTTAACTATCAAAGTCACCCTTGAAAGACTATGGATGAAATGATGTAAAACAATCGCTATATCGGATTTTTACAACTCGTTATGTTGTGCCTGTCAGATTTCCCACACCTGCTACACTTTATTTGCTTTCTTAGTACTTTATCCTTACTTCAGAACCGTTGTTTTTTCGGTCTTCCGGGTGGTCACCTTTTCAATGTCAATGGTGGTTGTACTAAAATACTACACCATAGCAGTTATGCATAACATTTGCTCATTCACCAATTTCATAATCTGGAAATAACCGTTCATATAGCTACCACTGTAATTATGCATATAACAATAAAACCAAATCCAATAAATTGATGTAACTACAAATGTGACTAAATGTGTAACTACTTGTGTAACTATAGAAATAACATAGTAGATCTAAAGCTGAAAATCATGCAGCTGAGATTGTAACGATAAGTGTAGCAACGTCAAATTCAAAAATGAAGAGGTGCCAAAATATATAGGACCAAAAAAAAAAACTGCAGATGTGGTTACTGATTGCGCAAAGCATCTTCAAATATGGTTTGGGATTCAATATGTATGCAAACTAAACACTTCATGTTCAAACTAACATAACCGTAAGCAGGTCATTAACACAGAGATAATAATTCTAGAGTGGTCTATGAATCCACACCAAAATAAAGCTACATGTACACTCCTCTACTTCATTCACAACCTTATGTTCCTTCCTCACAACCTAATCATACAGAGTATAAAAATCCATAGAGGCATTTTCACAAACAGTTGGTGTGCATACAGAGAGAGAGAGAGAGAGAGAGGAGAAAACTGACATAGTCGATGAAGGCGTCAAAGAAGCAGTGATTGTCAGGAGGACAGAGCGGCGGGGGGGGGGGGGGGGGGGGGGGGGGGGGGGCTGGCAGATGAAGAGGCATTTATCGACGGTAGAGCACTCGGACTCTTAGAGCTATAGAGAGAGGCGGCCGGTGCGGGAGCAGAGTGAATCTAGGTCGGCGAGGGTTACGAAACCTAGTTCCAACGGCGCATGAGTTTTTGTCATCGAATTCAAAATGGGAGAGAATGAAATAGCGTGTGAGCTAAGAAAATGGTGTGGGATATTAAACCGAAATCTGTTAAAAGAGAGAAGAGTTTGTGGCTATTATAATTAAGGATAAAACAGTCATAAAAAATAAAATCTGCTCATTTTATCATTTTATATATATAAAAAAAAACTGACCCAATGAGTAACCTTATTATCATTAGTGAGTGTAAATGGTACTTTTTTATCATTTGTCGTTATGATTGAGAATCGAACTAGCTAGCTTGTGTCATAAAAAAATTATATATAAATACATACTAGTAGGTTGAACTCATAGATAAACAAAATAATGTAATATATAGTTTTTTTTAATTTCAAAATAAATTAAATAACTATTGAAACATAGATTAGAGAACCAAAAAAACAGAGAATGAAGATATGCTTGCAAAAAAAAAAAAAAAAGTGAAAAAATAAATAAATCAAGTAATAGAAGTTTAGTGAGTGAATAAAAGATAAAATAAACAATTATATATCTAAGGCTATTTTAGGAATTTCAGAGGAGGTCTAGTGAGAAAATGTATGGGCAAGAGATGTATAGAGAGCATGAGAGGTAAGAGGAGCAAATTGGGAGGCTCTAATAACAGTACTCTTTCAAAATTGAAAATAGAGAGAAAAAATTTCGACTACAGATGATGTCTCAATTGGAGAATTTCCCAAAAATCTTGTCAATGGGTGGCATTATGATTTGAGGCTTAGGGGGTGCTTATAGGTAGCAGATATCGGTTGAATGTTCCTATATGGCTTAAATTTTAGTTGAGTGTGATATTACTTGCTCAGCTGATGAACCACGGTGCTGACTACTTTCATCCACTGAAGTGTTACCAATAGCTGCCTTCGAATGATGGATGGGTTTGAAGAATGTATTGTAGCTCGATGATGTGTATCGAGAATTTTTTTTTTTTTTTTTTTTTTTTTTACGATAACTAATTACAAGGAAAACTTCTAGAGCACCTGATGTGTATCGGGAAGTTACCATGCAAGGTTAGTTTAGAAAAAGCCAAATGGCACGGACAAGTGTGTCAAGAACGTAGTTTTATAAATAAGACCAATTTATCAAGGACTAATCAAATCGAATTGGTTTATGTAGTGCGCAGACCAGGATCAATGTTAGCGGAGGATTTCCTATGAAACTTAGGTTGTTTTTCCCTCGAGTATATTTTTCCTTGCATTCTGAATTCTTTGAAATAACGTTGGCTTCTTTCCAAAAAAGACGAAAGTTTACTAAAGCAAACTACCATACATAAATACATAATCATCAAGGGAATGGCAAAATTTCTATTCGGTGATTCCATTTAGAAGTTTTGGAAGAATAAGGAAGCTCCATATGCTTCATAAAATTACCCTTCTGACTGTCCTCGCAATAGCACGGGAAATTAGACGCCCGGAAAGATCAGCTGGTAAATTAAGTAACTGCTGTTGTGATTCTGGTGGGAGCTGCACAAATATGAAGATAATTGCAGTCAGTAAGAACGCATAACAAAAATATTCAATAGTTAAAATAAATTTAGCTACAGCAATAAAGTTCCTTGTATCATCCCTTAAAAATAGGTCCCTTGTATCAATCTAGCTTCACCACTTCAATTTCATGAAAGAACTGTCGTCGGTATTTTCTCCTAGCGTGATATTCTACCATATAACATTACTTCAACTGACATTACAAATATTATTTTTCTGCTACTGTTATTATATGTAAGGATGTCAAAGTATGTAAGTATTGCCATACGTTTAAATATATCAGTTTTCCTTACCTCTGGAATGACAGAGAGGATAGGTAGAACTTTTTGAATGGATCCAAGTTGATTGAAAAATGATGATGCTTCTGCCAAGTTCATTTGCAGATTCTCATATCGTCGATCCTCTCTAATCACCTAGAAGGATAAAATTGATGACGGTGAGCAGATTGCAATATTCAGGTTCTGTTCTATTAAATATCTACCCATGCAGAATGATACGTATATATAGTGAATCCCTGACTGAAAGACAAGAGATGACACAAGCCGGTACTTAAAACTTTTGCTTTGGATTCAGAGGTTATGTTCCTTTGCGCAGAGAAGAACTTTTGTTTTCCTGGCCGTAAAAAGAAAAGGGGCAGTGCATTGAAATATTTTAGAAGAAAATTGGAAGGACATGTCACTATAACCTTTATTGGTATACTTAAACAACTCGATTACTTAATTTTTTTAATATTTTGGCCAGTAATTAGGAAAAGCCTAATCCTATAATTACTTTCAGAATTCTCACAGGAAAAGCCAACTGTACACTACAATCACAATTTCAGAAAAAGTATGCCGAACAAGATAAAGTTCTTACTGCTTCTGAGTTTTCATTTCTCGGAGAACCTGACAGCAATAGCAGAAGGCGACGTAGGGTTCTTAAGTTGATCCTGTCTTCATTTGTCATTGTAGAGATTGAGAAGGTGGCAATGATTGGAACTTTTGTAGTAGCCACAGTAGTTAGAGAATCCAAGGTTGCCAGCCCAAGTGCATCCAATCCCTATTCTCAATTGTGGAAGAAAATATGTTTAAAAAAAAAAACAATAGAAGTATGATAAAAAAAAAAAAAAAAGGTAACTAACACATTAAACTGAGAAAGACAGCACAAAAAAATTTACTAACCAAAAGTCCCTAAAAAATACACAATGACATTTAGACATATTCAGTACCAAGTCACTACCACCATTATCCCAAAATATCAATTTGAGGATCAGTTTGCAATAATACATGCGTTGTTACCTTTTTAAATTTTGTAAAACTTTGTCATTCTTTTTTGAATAAGGACTGTCATTCTTATAACCAAAAGAAAGTGTCATAAAATTCTAATTCCAAATTCACATACAAGGACATGTATGTGCAATTTGTTATTTAGTCCATGTTACATTGAATTGGCACATTCAGGCTGCAATGAGTGCAATCCCTCTTTTTTCACTACTAGACATTTTCAATATTAGTTCCCATTTTGTGGACATATTTAACTAAAGGGGAATACATAATGTTCAGTCTCATACACCAAAATTTAATTTTGAATAAAGAATGTGTAGATGATGTTGTGTATCTAACAGTACTTTGGTGTATAAATATTTGTAACCAAAACAATTTTTGACATTTGAAAAGAAAAATATACCAACAGAAATGATACTTTGGGCCTCAAAAATGATTCTACAGCCCTTCAATTATGAAATAGGAACCATTGTGTTTTGCAGTTATTACATGACATTACCACGTTTCAAAAGAATATTATTTTGGCATTTCTCAAGATAAAAAAGGGTTCTGACCTTTTTGCAGCCTGACAAGACATTTTTGTTAAACCGAAGAAAAAAAAAAGGTATATCAAAAATATATTAGAAGAAAAGAAAAATTGTTTGATTTTACATATAATATTTAAGTCCTTTTACATGTCTATCATGTAGGTTAACTGAAGGTCTGAAATTTATATTATTTCAAAAAACTGAAACTGGACAAAACATGTACTTCAAATATTGCTACCCTGGATTCTAATTAAGAGAAAGAACAAGCAAAATGATTCTACCTTAACAAATTCTTGAAGAAGTATATCCTTCAGAAATGCACCCTGAAACCGCATTAAAAAATCAAAAAGTTAAAAAAAAAAACAAAAAACAAAGTAAGACGGATATGAGATTGGTTTTGTGATCTGCACTGTCTAGTTAAAGACTGAAAGGAGGAAATAACAAATGTTAATTCTTACCTTCTCTGCCAACATAAAAGAAAGGATTTGCTTGATAAGTATCCTAGAATTAGCATCATTATCTTGTTTTCCAACCACAGCTTTCTCTGTCTTGGCTCGGAGGGACTGCCACATAAGAGTACAAGATTATTTATGTAAACCTAAATTTGAGCAATTGAGAATCTTAATTAATTAGTCAACACCAAGTAAAGAGGTAAGACAATTAAATAGAGGAGATGTTAGACAGTCCGCTCATGCAATCAGAGATGTAATTGCACTATTGTAGGTATTATCAAGGACACAGGCGTACCCATAAATTCTAAAGATCTAGAATAGCAATTGAGAGCTGCAGCCAATTGACTATAGGAGACCCAAGAAGACATATTTTCCTATTCCCAAAGTAAAAAACGTGTCAGTTCAACTTTTACGTAAGAAAAAAACCCAACTACGTACATTAGATTCCTCTAGTTATACAGGAACACACCTCTTACTTATGAGGGGCCATTCATATTACAAGAGGCCAAATAATATATATGCCCGCCATCTGCCACCCAATACCTGTCTCTATAGTAACATATAGCAGACAGAACAATCCCATATCTATTCTAATTTACATACATGAAACTGGACTTACATTCTAAATGCATCCTTAGTGTTTGATCTAGAAAATAATGCATATAAACAAGCTACTTCGATAACCCAGAGAATGATCAGGATTTCTTAACAACCCTCGAAAAAAAATTTCAACCTATCCCTTGATTATCTTCTGTGCCATTAAAGGTTGAAGGTCAACCTTGATAAGACCAGTGTATCTGCTGTTTAAGGATTCTGAAATATTAACTTCATCAACAACACAAGCGAGATTCAGAATATCAAGATAGCAGTATGAAGTATGATCTAAAGATGCATCAAGTATCTAAATCATTGACCATTGATGATATTTTTCCCAAACAAAAAATAAAAATAAAACTTAAAACAGGACGACATATATCTTAATCATATAGTTTGCGTATGAGGTCAATTAGAGACCAGTGAAGAAAAGGATAGAAATTCTTACTTCTTCGAGAAGAGACTCTAGACGATCAATTCTGAATACACCTTCCTGAAAAGGCATGATCTAGGTATGATTATCATGGTACAATGGTGTACATAGTACGAACAAATGTAAGATAATATAGTGAAAAAAATTTGACCATGTTACATGAATAAAAAAAATTATAACTTTACATCATAAAGAAGGGCTTGCAGGGAAGCCTTGAGCTGTGGTGAGTTGTCGGTTAGTATTTTCCTAGCAATCCATGGGTATGTGCTACCTAAAACCTTGTAATCTGGGTTGAAGCCAATTGCAACACCTTCCAAAACAGCAAGACTGAGAGCAATAAAAAATTATTAAACAGACTAGTATTGAGTATTTGGCAGGAACTTGAAAAATACAAATTTGAATTTATTATTAATGTTTTGCGCCTGGTTCAGGTCAACCCAACAAATGATACGTATCTTTCATGCTTCAAGAGTTTTCCCTATGTAAATCATCCCATTCCAATTTTTGAGTTATATATGTAATCTTGGAAGCTTAATGTATACAAATTATGCTAATAGGTTACCCATGGGAAACAGATATATGAGACCCAACTTCCCAATGTGATCAGTAATTCGAAGAGTCTTTTGTAGTTTTTTTTTTTTTTTTGTTCAAGAAACATCCTTTTAGTCATGAGAAACATTGAAAATCCTGATCATTCTCAGATTGGTCAAATGATTCCATTGTGGCCTACTTAGTGTTATGATTTCTTGAGGGACCAAAAAATTGATGAAGTACTTTCACAAAGTCTCTGATAGTAGTTATAAAATAAAGCGAAAAAAGATGAGCGACTTTGATATGATATTGCAGTTCAACAGGACAATTTTTTTATTTTGAAAGCACGTAACTACCTTCGAATGACGAGAGAAAAATAAGAAGGAATGCGAAACTTGAACTTGTACCTGCAATGCACAGAATATATTACATGAGTCGATTGATGAACAACCTCAAGCTCCATAAATTGAACAAGCGATCTTCAAGGGTGTGTTTTTTTTATTTTATATATATATATATATATATATATATATATATATATATATATATTTTTACCAATGTAACTACATAGGTATGCATACATTCCATGTGTAAAAGTTAAAAATGAAATCAACAATAGTATGAAGTGGTTACTCTCTTGATGTAAAGCAATATTTATATCATAAGTAGGACAAAGAGAGAAACAGAGGACATATTGTTTAGTGTGCCTCAGCAGAATCTTACAGGAGAGATATTCAAATAAGTGTAGATATTTAAGTGATTAATACCTTAAATTTAAATGTTAGGATTAACCCAGTTGGAATGTTATTCAATGTCTTACAACTGTTTTTGTACTGATTGGAAATGAATAAAAGGAAACAACAATCGCACAAACCAATATACCTTATATCACATAAATATCATTCCTTTGTACAATATAACTCTAGACCGAAACAACTGAAGATTGAAAATCTTTAGATAGACCAGCTCAAAATCAGAAAATTAAGGCATAAGATCCTCAGTCTCCACCTTGAATATAATTGCATCAAGCTAGTATTCTGTTTCTTGCACTAACCCAAACCATTCATCCACACAATCAATCTATAAGCAACAATATTTACAACACCATTATATCATGTTGAGGTTTTGTGCTTCCATTTCTTAAAGATACACCATCTACAAGTTCCTTTTGAAATATCTCCAGAATGGGATATACTGCACAAAAATCAGATTGGCTAGGTTGCTACACTTAAGTAGCATACAATTAACTAAGTTCCTCTTTATTTGTCATATATGTCATCTCAACCAACAACTTCTTTTGCTTTTCTTCATCTCCCCTCTCGTTTTCTCCTTTGAATATGTCTCTTCTATATAAGTTTTCTTATTTTATTTATCTCTCTAAATATCTATTTGTGTTGGTTCTTGCACTAACATTCCTTATTTTCTCTATGATACTACAATTTGCCCAAGACATTCTGAAAGATCTTGTTCGGAAAGGATATGTCATGAACATGTAGAGATCAATGGTCTATAAAGTATCCAACATGTCCACCCTAGTTCTATCATTGCTCCTAGCATTAACAAAGATAGTGGTGTCTGAGCAGACATTGCAAATTATAAGTTATATCCCAATTTGAATCACGATGAGGACCCAAAACCTTACATGGTAGTTCCTAGATCTCCTAAGAGGTCTCCAAAGCTAATATTGCTCACTCCTTTGGCAACAGCATTCTGAAAGACACCTATAGAGAAAGCATGTAGGTAACATCAGAGTAGTTCCTAGACCACATAATACAGCTGGGTCACAAGAGTTAAATGAAATAATTATATAATAATTGTACACTTCAATAGAACATAAGACATTCAATCATAAATTTAACCCATTATAGGTTCATGTACACAGAAACACTAACCTGTTAAAGCCTTTGTAACAGCTTCCTTGTCTGCAGTTGGTGGAATAAGCCTGAAGAGGTTGGAAGAAGAATTACAAAATAAACTACTGAAAAAAATAATGAAACTTAGCTGCTGTGCCACGGAAAGAGATGGGCAAACTAAATTACCCAAGAGTAACAAAGTCCTTGGCCAATGCACCGAAATCGCGGTTTACAAGATGGAGTGAAGCTTCAATAAATCCATTGCGGAGTTCTTCTTTAAATTCACCCATCATACCAAAATCTGGTGGTGGGAAACTTGAAGAGTTAAATTGGTTGCCATAAGCTTTCTGTGAGTGCATAACAGGAACATTTGCTCCAACTGACACAGTACAGTAGATAAATGACAAATATGCAACCAGTGACAAAAGAATTAATTTAGGGTTTCTCATTAGATAAAATATATATGCTTTTTTCTGTTAAAAAATATACACCATTTTTTCTCTTTTTTTAACAATAGTCTTTACATTCTATCCCCTTTCTATTTTCAGTATATTCATAGGTTTCATACTCATAAAAACTATCAAACTCTAGAATCAACACATTCTATTGAGAAAATCGGCTCATCACTTTCGGTGTCCTTCATAGCCATAGTAACTGTTTTTTATAAAGGAATATTTGTTAACCTGACACATATTCATGAGGCCAGTACCTAAGTACGCAAGTTTCCCATCGTATGTGCGAAGAAGGTTTCCAGGGTGTGGATCTGCATGATAGAAACCACATTCCAGAAGCTGATTGAAAGAGCAGTAAGTCCCAACCTATTCAGCACAAACAGTAAGAAATTCAATACGGTTGGATTTAAGAAACAACATAACCACAATAAAAAGAATTAGTCTTATGCATGACCTCCACCAAGTAAAGATCATTCACTTCTGACAGCTTCTGTCCCTAAAATAGCAGTAAACAGATAAAGATTAGCAAAGCCAGTAGGAAAGTACCAAATGGCACATAAATATATCTTAAGAAAGATAGTTTTGAGCAGTCTATACTATGTCAAATATACATTCCTATGGGTGATTTTCAAATGTACAAGAGTACTTGAGCCATAACAATTCTATGTCCAAGTGAAATTGTGAAGATATTTAAGAATGATTTTGACTGGAGAAATTTTCTTTCAGTTTACAAGAAGGGATTGATATTAGCACGGATGCCTAGAAATCTGGGATCTCGTCTTTACATAACCAAAAGACTTGAGTTTCACAGTAGTGAAGAATAAGAATAATTATTAAACTTGCTAATTGCAATCAGTCAGAGGCCTCTAAATTTTCCACTGATACCAACTCTAAAATGTATCCTGATTATCAGATCTACTTGGTCTTCTCAATGCGAAAACTTAATAAAATGGTCAACTAACCACTGGAAGTAGTTCTTCTTAGAGTTTGATCTCATGTTATGTTTGTAAATAAACAAGAACAACGAAATAGCACATACCTCCACCCACTCCATTACAAGCACCCTACGAGTTGTGTGTTCCAGATACATTTCTGGAACCAAAACATCAGGTATGCCACCGTATAGCTGTCTGCTCAATTACAATGAACCACAGTTAAAGAGTCGATTATGTTCACTAGAAAATAATTCATGATTTAAAAACGTAGTAAAAGGGGTGGTGATACATGTAACATTTTCAAGTCAAGGAATCCACTGTCAGAAAATCATGCAAAACTAAGGCCACCAAACAATCTAACTCGGCATCCATGTGACAAGTTCTTGTCTCTAAATTTCTATATATTTCATGCACTTTTCAACTAGTGAAGGATCACATGAATCAATATCCAATATTTCTTCGACATAACTCTAGCCCTTTTCCCTTAAAAAAAATAAACTCTAGCTTTTTGTATGTTGGGGGAGAGCGAATATCCGCCGCATTACTACTAAACATTGTCTGAAAACATAAGTAAAATGCATCAAATATATGCACCGCAGAAAGATGTAGTTGAGATATGATCAAAGGGGGACCATATTGGTTCGGTATCTCTCTAAGTGTTCATAACTATATCCATCAGTCTTAACATGAAAATTATGTTTATGTCTGAAATAAAAAAGTAAATAATATGTTCCTAACTGATTTCATTGACTTCTCGAGGTCAAAGATTCTCATACATTGGGGATAATATTATACAAATTAAATGTGAATCTTTGATTTTACAGTTATGTAAATTCTGAAGCCCTGCTCTTACCTGAACTTGATACCATTCTTTGCTTCCTTCCTGTAATCCATCTCCTGCATTCAATGTGATTTTACCTGTATTCAATTTGAAGCTCTAAGCATAACCTCATCTAAGAAAAAGAGAAAGAAAAAAAAAAGGAAAAGGTAGACCAATGGGCTTAAGACGTCATAGCTGCTACTAACTTTCAGTATAATGTCTTCAAGTGGAGTAGTTCTGCCAGAATGTGGTGTAATTTAACAATAACTATATCAATGCAGCTGCTGAAAACTTTAGTCTAACTGTATGAAATGTTTTCAAACCTTAAGAATCAAGTTTGGCCTAGCTTAATAATTAATTTTGAGAACATAAATGAAAATAATTGAATGCAATTCTAGCATCTTCAGCTTTTCCCACATAGATAAACAGACAAATCTTATCATGATACAGATTCGAGATCTAAAGTTTAAATCTAAAGAGAAACTCACATTCTAATTTCAATTCCACATGTTTGGTCCTTAGTGGTAAACAGAAACCCATACGTGATCAAAATAAGGGCATACGAATCAGAATAAACAACTTGTCCACACTCCATTTAATCTTTAGGAAGCAATATGGGTTGTTTTACCTTTTAAATTTTTGAAAAAGAAACAGATTTTAGTAAAAAAAAAAAACAAATACAAACACAGGGACCAGGAGTCAACATGTATCGGGTGTCATAGCTAACGTGTAGGATAGACAATAGGCTTCCTTCTAACCACATATTACAAGAAATACTCAGGGGAACAGTGATAAACCGACAAATATTATTAGAAAACGGCCAGTACTTGTATATGCGCTGAGAGCAGTTTACTTTCTCAGAAGCAGACACCAAAACAATAGTCATGCATAAATAGATTAACACATACCCGAAAGAGACTTGATGCCCATTCATCAACAACTGCCTGCACGTTAAGATCATGTTCTATGTCATAATAATCCAAAAAGGCACAGTAAAAATAAAAAATCAAAAACAATTAAGGAAAAAGTAAATGATATTCATAGTGGTATCATACATCATAGGCACTAGTGGTTCTCCCAGACCCATGCTGTATGATGAACATCATCATTAATCATATACCACAATAATAAAGGGATGCATTCATAAAATTCCTTCATTTTCAGACTGTAGAAGATGGTTGGTGCAATACTAGATTACTTGGTGCTACATTACCTGAAGATCAGTGTTTAATTTTCCTATTCTCCTGAGAACACCTGCTAGAGAACGCAAGATCAATATGTCTAAGGAAATAGCCGCTTGTACTCCAGGCCTTTGTACTTTAACAGCAACAAGCTGTCCCCTACGTAGAAGCCTAGCTTGATACACCTATCGTGAGAAAGAGAGACAGATGAATTTGGACTCTACTTGAATCTCCCACAAACTAAATAGCAACAGTAAAGATGCAAACATAAGTGCAGCATCAGGTAAAGGGGCATAAACAAATAAAACCTGTCCAAGAGAAGCTGCAGCTACAGGTTCTGGTGAGATCTCGGAGAAAAGCTCGTCTATAGGTAAACCAAGTTCATTTTCTATCGTCTTTATAGCAACTTCATTAGAAAATGGAGATATTCGATCTTGCAACAGTGAGAGTTCATCCAAATACGATGGTGGTATCAAGTCCTTCAAAGAAAAAAGAATGGTTTAATATGAGTATCAAAGCTACAGGTGAGGTGGACTGAGAAATATTCGATTATTACAAAGGAACAGCTAATTTATGACAGTCTTCTCTGCAGTAAAATTTTTATTCATTTTTATCAAGGAAAATGTTTCACCAATAGACTTATATTACAGCAGAAACTTAGCGACCCTAAAGAGAACACCATATGTCCACAATTTCTTCTTTTAACAATGTTAACGAACTGGCTTGGTGCTATTGAATCCTAAGATATGACAGAGTGATACTTTAGCATTGATTGAGAATGAATTTCTACAAGAATAAGTTCACCTATAAATATAGCTACATATAACATTAAGAATTACTAATGAGTTCAACATAACAATTAATACCAAACCATTGCAAAAATGTAGGATTGGATCATCAAAACATGCTTCAACAACTATAATGTCTGTACTTAACTATTTGAGTCATAGAAAAGTATCAACTTACAGGTCGAGACGAAATAGCCTGAGCGATTTTGATATAAGCCTATAAAATACACAATAGTAATATAAGAAATCCAATTCAACAAACAAAGTAGAAACCGTGAGTTAAAAAGTTTATTCTAATTTCTTGGTCAAAGATAGAAGAAAAGCATAACGTACCGGTCCAAGTTCTAGTAGTATTTGCCGAAGCTCAGCAGCTCTAATCTGCACGCAACAAAAAATTAGACCAAAATTAAAAAAGCACAGCTAAACAAATCAACAGCGGAGTTAAAAGAGTGACCTCGAACATTTGATCGGAGCGCTCCAATTGGCGATCGATGAAGCGAAGAGCAAACCAGTAGCCGAAGGTGGCGGCGATCTGTAGGAGTCGCCGGAAAACAATGAGAGGCTTCCGGCGGTAAATGGTGCCAATTTTGGAGATATCATAGTCGGAGAGGGAGTTGGCCTCCGACGCGGTGAGCTCGAAAAGGTAGCCGGACTTGGCAGTGAAGGCGTCGGTTTTGAAGGCGGCGCATCGGAGAAGCGAGCGGCGGGGACGAGGCGGAGAGGAGCGAGAGGGGTTGGGAGTCGAATGAAGAGAAGAGAGAGAAGGTGAGGGAAGGCGAAGAAGCATTTCGCGGGAATCTATACGTTTACTGAGAAGGACCAACGTCAGAATGGAATTTATATATCTGTGGGATTTCAAACGGAAACGTTTGTGCAATTTCGGCCACTCAATAATGCCTTCTACAAACGGCCGTTTTTCTTTTTGGATGATGGTTTTTTTTCTTGTGGTCCGGCACGGCACCCCTTATCCACTAAGAAAAATCGAAAATAGAATTGTTTTTTTTTTTTGTAATGAGTTTTAAGACAATGTCCTAATGTTTGGAATACTGATACTCGGACGTGTTAATAATATAAGAACCGTTGACTGTTATTAATAGTTAGAATTCAACGGTGGAGATTACTGCTAACATAACAGATTTTCATGTAAGAATTTTTTGCGAGTTTTAGCAAGATGAAGTCATGAAAACTATTCTACACCCCATCTCACAGCCTCTAGGTATAGATTTTGGCTCAAGATTTACGGACTGTGCAACCCCATGCAAGACTGTTGCCAGCCAGGGGCGGAGCCAGCCCATTGGGTATGTGGGCTTTAGCCAGGCACGGATTCAGGGAGGGGCTGAGGAGTGCTGCAACCCTCCCCAAATTTTGGGAGAAAAATTTTCATGTATATATATATATATATATATAAGTTTATTCTAGTGTGTATTGTGTTGTTCACTTGTTTGCCTACATTAAAAAAAATGACATGTCGTGCAGAACAAAAGAACCCATTTAATTAACCCTACTGTCTTATTCCTTATTCTCTCTCAACCTTTTCTTCTCTCATATGTGACTATTGCCGACCTTTTCTTCTCTCATCTGCCATTCTCTTTTCTCAAGAGTCAAGTCCTCACTCCTCACTCTTCAAGACCTCAACATCTTCAGATCTTCTCCTAGTTCTCCCAACTAGCTTGTTCAAGGTATTACACTTAATTTTTACTTCTAAGATGAAATTTTTTTGACGAATTTAGATCAAATTTGGGGATTTTTTTTATTTGGGGTAATCAAATTCATTGATCCTAGAGAATGTTATTGATATTTATTATTGACCTGTAATGCCCAAGACAGTGACAATTTCTTTATTGTGTTTTTGTTTGAGAGATGAATTCTTTATATTTTGGATTAGATTGCTTAGTTTATTACATATTAGTAGTGGGTTAGTGGTGAGATTGATAATTTTTATGCTTCTTTGTTTTGTTTTTAGGTGTTGTTTTTAATGACAGATCAAACTCAAAATCCTAAGCCACGCAAAATACAGAGGAAAGTAAATTCATACTTTCAAAATAATGATGTTGTTATTGATGATATTCCATGTTCGGTTGAGCCTGAAATCCCTGAACCTTCTAGTTTTGTGAGAGTGCAATCTCGTGAATTTGATGTTAATCACATTGAGCGTGATCCGGGAAAGCGCCCTTCTATCTTGTCATATCCAATTAACGACCGAGATGAGGTTCGAAGAAAATATATACTTTCTGGTCCATATCAACCGAACTTAGAAGAGTATCCAACACATGGTTGTGGAGTTCAAGATCGCAGATTTAATGCTAAATGGTTTGACAAATATCCTTGGCTTGAGTACTCTGATGCGTATGACAAAGCATTTTGTTTGCCATGCTTTCTTTTTGATAGCAATAACAGGCAGTCATTGTTCACTTCTATTGGGTTCAACAATTGGAGAAAGATTGGTGGAGACAAATGTTCCTTTAAAAGGCATGTAGGGAAGACAGGCTCTCCACATTATAAGTCTATGCAAGATTGGTTAGGCTTAAAAAGTGTGTGTAGTCATATTGATAAAGTCATGAATCCACAACCACCAGAATTGATACAACAAAATCGGTTACGGCTCAAGGCTACCATAGAGGCTGTAAGATTGTTAGCAAAGCAAGCACTTGCTTTTAGAGGTGATGATGAATCTGTTGATTCATCTAATCGTGGAAATGTTGTTGAGACAGTGGATTCCTATGGGAGAATAAGTGAGGAAGTTGCAAAGGTCACCTTAGAAAATGCCCCTCGAAATGCTACTTATACTTCACCAAAAGTTCAAAAAGAAATTCTGAGTATTTTTGCCAATAGAGTTAGAAGAAAAATTCGTGAAGAGATTGGGGAGTCTAAGTTTTGTCTGCTTGTTGATGAAGCACTTGATGAATCTAATAAGGAACAAATGGCAATTATCTTAAGATTTGTTGATTCTCATGGATTCGTTCGTGAACGATTCTTTCATGTGGTAAGTGTTAGTGATACTTGTGCTGCAACTCTTAAGAGTAAGATTGACAGTGTTCTTACTGAATATAATCTTCAAGTTGAAAATTTGCGTGGCCAAGGATATGATGGTGCTAGCAACATGCGTGGTGAGTGGAATGGATTGCAAGCATTGTTTTTGCAGAAGTGTCCATATGCATATTATGTGCACTGTTTTGCACATCGCCTACAACTAGCTTTAAATACTGCAGCAAAAGATGTGGCAGTTGTCTTTTTATTCTTTCAAATGCTTACTTGCATTATTAATGTTATAGACTCATCTGCTAAGCGTGTTTCTGAGTTGAAATCTGCTCAAGAAATTGAAGTTGTGGAACAAATTGCTGCTGGGGAACTTGAAACAGGAAGGGGAGCTAATCAAACATGTAATTTGCAAAGAGCTGGAGCTACTCGGTGGAGTTCAAGGTATTATTCTATCAAGAACTTGATGAAATTATATAACTCAACTAGTTCAGTTTTGAAAAATATGAGGGATAATGGACTCAATGGAAAAATACGTGGACAAGCTTTGGGTGCCTATACATCTCTAAGATCATTTGATTTTGTGTTTTGCCTATTGTTGTTGGATAAAACTATGGGAATCACAAATGCTCTTTGTAAGTCTTTGCAAGAACAGTCTCAAGAAATATTAAATGCTATGAATTTGGTTGCTAGTACAAAGGGTAGTCTTCAAAAGTTGAGACAAGATGGTTGGGCTGATTTCTTTGCTAGTGTTGTATCGTTTTGTGACACACATACCATTGGTACTCCAGATTTTAGTGCTCGTCATATGGAAGGTACGAATCGTCTCTGTCAACAACAAAATTGTGTCACTATTGAGCATTATTATCGTGTTGAAATATTCAATGCTGTAATTGATTTTCAGTTGATGGAACTAAACAGTAGATTCAATGAGCAAACAAGGGAGCTCTTGATTCTTAGTTCTGCATTGGATCCTAGATTTGATTTTCAATCATTTGACATTGATAAAATATGTTGTTTGGCTGAGAAGTTTTATCCTCAAGATGTGCCTGATGTGAATGATCTAAGAGACCAGTTGGAGCACTTTGAGTACCAATTCTCTGAACTTTCTGAATTTCAAGATTTATGTACTCTTTCTGAGTTATGTCAAGAGTTTGTTAAGACAAGGACACCATTCTTGTTGATTGAGAGACTAGTTCGTCTTGTGATGACTCTTCCTGTTTCTACAGCTACAACAGAGAGAGCGTTCTCAGCCATGAAGCTCATTAAGAACCGACTTCGAAGCAAGATGAGTGATGATTTTCTTGCAGATTTAATGACAGTCCATATTGAGAGAGAAATTGTCGATTCTATTGATTCAAATTCGGTTATAGATGAGTTTTATGCATTAGGTAACCGAAGAGCACAACTTAAATAGTTTGAGGATATATAGTGCTCTTGTAATACTTAATGTAAATTTAGCCCCTCTCACTTTTGAATCCTGGTTCCGTGCCTGGCTTTAGCCCAAGTAGTTTTTGGGAAGAAAAAAAATATTTAGAAAACAGATTTCTGAAACCTCAGTCCCTCACTCCCTCAGTTCCTCACCTCTCCCCTGCGTCTTTTGACTCTTTTGAGTCTTGTTTCTGCACAAACCCGTAGGCCTGGTAGAGATTGGTGAATCTAGATGTGATCTCCTCCTGCGAACCTGCTCACTAAGGGGAATACCGGGCGGGCCGGTCTTCTCCTCTCCGATGCCTAAGTTAGTACAGTAGGGATGAATAGATAACTTAAGCATGTATGATAAGCAGTTGGAGAGATTCAGTTACCTATTAAAGAGGGTAGTTGAGGCCCTTATATAGGTGGCCGGGCGTGAGGTCTGGTCTCACTCTTCGATGTGGGACTGGTTTCCTTCTGTTCGCACAAAAAAGGGGCAGCTCTGGTAGCCTGTTTGGCAGGCTAGCGCCCCCGGTCCCCGGGCCCCTGGTCACAAGGTAGACTGCTGGACCTCGGGTCCCGGTGCTGGTGATCCTGCTCCGGGCCTCAGGCCGGCCCCGGATGCACTGGCTGCGGGTCTGTGGGCTTATGTAGCCCCTCTGTGGCTACTGTCAACAAGTCCCCCAAGTTCCCGGTCAAGTGCAATCTTGAATGGGGACTTAATATGTCTTGCTCCTGTCCCGCAGACCCGCAGGGTTACCAACCCAACGGTGCCCAGTCCCCCAAGTCCGCATTGAAGATTGGGCGTGACCGGGCGTTCGGGTAGAGAAGGCGTGGTGATGTGAGTACCTATTAATGATGACGTGCGACAGTTATGAGTATGCCTGCAATACTGATGATATTGTGCTCAAGTGTTATCGTGCCATGAGTATGGAACGGGGTGAAACCCGGACAAGTGCATGGGAGGACAATGTAGCGTTGAGATCCACCATGCAATAGATATGGAACGGGGTGAAACCCGGACGAGTACATGGAATGATGTGGCGTTGAGATCCGCCCACTACCAGAAAAAAGGCTTTTCCCGACGAAATAAAAAAAAAACGGCCGACGAAATAAAATTTTCGTCGGTAAAAAAAAAATTCGTCGGCTATTCCCCTAGAATGGCCGACGATTTTTTTTTTTCGTCGCTAAAAAAAAAATTCGTCGGCTATTCCCCTAGAATGGCCGACGATTTGAATTTTCGTCGGCCTTTCTCTGAAACTTTAGCCGACGAAAATTTTTGGAAGTATGGCCGACGAGTACTAGGTTTGATTTCGTCGGCTATGATTAAAAAAAAAAAAAAAACAGCTTCCATTTTCTATCACTATCGACAAACCATTGCTTCGTCCTTCAAATGCAAATGTGTCGTGAAATAAAATATGACCGAAATAATGAAATACGTCCACGGTTGAAAAATGACAAGATTCCGACAAAATCTGTGTGCCGAATGTTGCGGTTAACTGTTTTTTACTTCCGTTTTCCTATGGGTAGCCTGACGGTCGGTAAATATTTTGAGGAAAATTTTTATACCATTAGTTGCGTCTCATCGATTTGAAACTATTATCTGTTGAAGGTCAGGCCAAAAAACGTCATTTAGACAGGAAAATACCATTTCTAAGCGTTTAAAGGGTTGACTCACCCGGTTGACCGTCCCGATCGAGCCTTTAACGTTGTCAGATGTAGTTGGATTTTTTTTCATACATGTATTTAATCTAAACGGTGATATCTGACGGTTGGAATAGATTTTCCAAACTTTTAGATTCAAAATCGGAACATATGCACTAATGTTCCTTAACTTGTTTACTAAGTGTTTAAGTGAATGTCTAGTTTCAAATAGTTACTATACGTACACTCTTCAAATGCAAATATGTCGTCAAATAAGATATGACCGAAATAATGAAATACGTCTACGGTTGAAAAATGACAAGATTCCGATAAAATCCGTGTGCTGAAATAATGAAATAAGTCAAAACCCGGTTTACTGTAGATTTGGTGTCCGGCGTCCGAATGATGATTGTGATACCATTCCGGAAAGGGAACGACGCCAGGAATCAAACTCGTCGCTTTGCCACGACGTGTGGGCTTTTTCGGGCTTTCGAGTTCGTTTAGGGCCTCAAAATGGCAGTTTAGTATGTTTTCATAGAATAGCCGACGAAACATTGTATTTCGTCGGCTATTCTCTAAGTATAGCCGACGAAACATTGTATTTCGTCGGGTAAACTCTTGATCCGCGCCTTTTTATTGTCCGCCGTTGGATGGCTCAGATCTGATGGCTGTTGATCTTCCAAAGTATAGCCGACGAAATCTTTTAAATCGTCGGCTATTCTCTAAGTATAGCTGACGAAATTTTTTATTTTCATCGGCTATTCTCCTTCTAAATCTTTTAAATCGCTTCCTCCCGCCTTTTTTCTCTCCTCCTTCCCCCCCCCCCTCCTCCGGCCTCCTCCTCCTCCTCCTCCTCCTCCTCCTTCCCCTCCTCCTCCTCCGGCCTCCTCCTTCCCCTCCTCCTCCTTCTCCTCCTCCTCCTCCTCCTCCTTCCCCTCCTCCTCCTCCGGCCTCCTCCTTCCCCTCCTCCTTCCCCTCCTCCTCCTTCTCCTCCTCCATCCAAAGCATAATTTATTTATTTTTTTCCCTAAAATTTAAGAATAGCCGACGAATTTTACCAATTTTCGTCGGCTATAAGTTGTATAGCCGATGAAAATTCTAGTATTTCTTCGGCTATAACTAATTAATGCCTATTAAAATATTAATATATTTCGAGGAAATAGCCGACGAAAGTTTAATAAATCGTCGGCTATAGTTAAAACACAATAGCCGACGAATTTCGTCGGCTATAGTTACTGAATTTCGTCGGCCATACTCGAAAATACTCGACGAAATTCGTCGGCAATTTCTCCCAGCTTTGGCCGACGAAAAATATTTTCGTCGGTAAATTCGTCGGCCATACTCTACTATAGCTGACGAATTTGATTTTTTCATCGGCCATTGTATTACCGACGGGGTTTTCCCGACGACTTATAGCCGACGAAAATTTCGTCGGTAGAGGGTATAGCCGACGAAAAATTGGCATAGCCGACGAAATTTTTTTCGTCGGCTATTCTCCCATATCTAGTAGTGGCCATGCAATAGATATGGAGCGGGGTGAAACCCGGACGAGTGCATGGGATGATGTGGCATTGAGATCCGCCATGCAATAGATATGGAGCGGGGTGAAACCCGGACGAGTGCATGGAATGATGTGGCGTTGAGATCCGCCATGCAATAGATATGGAGCGGGGTGAAACCCGGACGAGTGCATGGGATGATGTGGCATTGAGATCCGCCATGCAATAGATATGGAGCGGGTTGAAACCCAGACGAATGCATGGAATGATGTGGCGTTGAGATCCGCCATGCAATAGATATGGAGCGGGGTGAAACCCGGAGGAGTGCATGAGATCCGCCATGCAATAGATATGGAGCGGGGTGAAACCCGGACGAGTGCATGGAATGATGTGGCGTTGAGATCCGCCATGCAATAGATATAGAGCGGGGTGAAACCCGGACGAGTGCATGGGATGATGTGGGCCGTGAGGACTCGACCGGTGGACTGCCATGTCGGAACGAGTCCCCCAAGTTCCCAAGGCGAAATTGCTGTCAACGGTGGGGCAGGCCGGGAGTAGCCCGATGGCTCGGCCCAGCTTGTGTTGGAATAAGCGTGGGGCAACGTGCCTGCGGGGAGAGTTGTTATGTGTTAGAGAAACAATCTGCCCGGTGGGGTGGCGTTGAGATGACAAGTCTCACCTTGGATCCCCATATTGATCGCAGTTCAGTGTGATGCAGGGTTTTTATCCTGCTGGAGAAGTTTACATGTGTTAGATGTAAACTCTCCCTGGTTTATAAAGCCCATGCCGGCTGAATGTCTCATAACCGGTGTCATGTCATGGAGCCGGTTGAATGTTACCTAATCGGTGAAATGTCATGGAGCCGGTTGAATGTCTCATAACCGGTGAAATACCATGGAGCCGGTTGAATGTTACCTAACCGGTGAAATGCCATGGAGCCGGTTGAATGTCTCATAACCGGTGAAATGCCATGGAGCCGGTTGAATGATCATAACCGGTGAGATGCCTTGGAGCCGGTTGAATGATACCTAACCGGTGATGAGCCTTGGCTCTTGGGGAAGTGGGGGGGCTGGACGCCTCGGTTCCTGCCCCTATCTCCCTTAACTGCCGCTCTTAGGCGGGACAAGTGGCTGACATGCATTTAAGGAGGAAGCCCATCAGTCTAATCAGTTGTGATGGCGTGGGAAGGTTATCGATGCCGGGACACGTGTTAGTAGGGAGCGATCTGAGATGGAGGGCCTGGATTCGCAGGCGCTTGACTTGCCCCGATTGAGTATTTTGGGGGGATTACAGGGGTGCCTAGGGCATCGGACCCGTCTATAAAAAGGCCTCCTTTGTCTTCACTATTTCTGTTTTGCTCTTTTGCCCAGAGAGAAGAAGAGAAGGTTGGAGAGGAATCCGGCGAAAGTTCTGTGGAGGTGCCTTGCGATATCCGTGCCCCAAGCGTTCTGGGTCTGTTTCTGCCTAAACCCGGGGGTCTTGGTAGATACTTGATGAATCCGACTCGATCTCCTGCAATCCTGCTTACTAAGGGGAATACCGGGCGGGCCGGCCTTCACCTCTCCGATGCTTAAGTTAGTATAGTTGGAATATATATAACCTGGGCACGTATGTAAGCAGGGAGGGAGACAAGTTACCCATTTATGGTGTTAGTCGAGGCCCATATATAGGTGGTTGGGGTGAGGGCTGGCCTTACCCTTCGATGTGGGACTGGTTCCCTTCTGTTTGGATATTCTGGCGCCCTCTTTGGCAGGCAGGCGCCCCTGGTCCCAGGACCCTTGGAGGCAGGATAGACCGCTGGGCCCCGAGGCCTGGTGCTGGTGCTCCGATCCTGAGTCCTGGGCCGGGCCCTGGTGTACTTGCCGCGGGTCTGTGGGCTTGCTGTAGCCCCTCTGTGGCTACTGTCAACAAGTCCCCCAAGTTCCCGGTCAAGTGCAATCTTGAATGGGGACTTATCTGTCTTGCTCTTGTCCCGCAGACCCGCGGGGTTACCAACCTATAGGTCCCCAGTCCCCCAAGTCCGCGTTAAAGATTGGGCGTGACCGAGGTGAGTACCTGTTACCGATGGCAAGAAATAATTTATAAGCATGTTGGGTAATGTAAAACAGGATTGTGCTCGAGTGTTAGAGCATGGAACGGGGTGGAAACCCGAAGAATGCATGAGATGATGCCATGCGATAGATGGTGCATGGAATGATGGTGATGAGGCGTTGAAATCCGCCATGCGAGAGATTAATGCATGGAATGATGGTGATGAGGCGTTGAAATCCGCCATGCAAGAGGTTAATGCACGGAATTCTGATTGGGTCTGTTGCCCTTCGGAGCTCACTGGTCCCGCACTGGGCATCCTGCCAAATCAGAACGGAGCGGTGCAAACTGGGCCAGAACCGGTTGTTCTGCCAAATTAGAACGGAGCGGTGCAAACTGGGCCAGAACCGGTTGTTCTGCCAAATTAGAACGGAGCGGTGCAAACTGGGCCAGAACCGGTTGTTCTGCCAAATCAGAACGGAGCGGTGCCAACATTTGCTAGTTCTTCTCAGCTTTGTGTTTAAATAAGCGATGAGGTAGATGTGCAGGTTTGTTAGCCTGCGGGGAGACTTGTTCTGTGTTAGAGATACAATCTGCCCGGTGGGATGGTGTAGAGATAACGAGTCTCCCCCATGTGTTCCCAAAGGTATCGCAGTTCAGTGCGATGCAGGGTTTTTATCCTGCTGGACAGTATCGCGGTTCAATGCGACGCAGGGTTTTTATCCTGCTGGACAAGGGTACATGTGTTAGATGTAGACTCGCCCGGTTTGTAAAGCCCATGCGTTTGCCATGGAGGCGGGCGGACTCGACGGGTGACATGCCTATCGAAACGAGTCCCCCTGTGAAAAAAACCATGGGTCCGGATGTTTATGTTTCCGGAAAGTACTCTCAACCTGGTGGGACATGGTGGAATCGATGAGGTGGGCCTCGCCCGGGCGTTCTGTCATATCGGTGCGAGGTGGAGTTCATGGGGGCTCGACGGGCGTTCTGCCAAATTAGAACGAGTCCCGGGTGAACTTGCAGACCGGACCTCAATCGGGCGTCCTGCCATATCGAAACGAGGTCGTTGGTGTAAGTGCGGGGGAAGATGCCATGGAGCCGGTTGAATGATCATAATCCACGGACTGCCATGGTACCGGGCGGGACTCGCGCGGGCAACATGCCATATCGGTGCGAGGTCCTGCTCAAACCCGGATAGATGCTCTTGAAGCGGTTTGGATCAGTATAACTGGTGAGAGGTCTTCCTAAGCGGTTTGAATTGCAATGATGATGGCGTGCAACCGTGGAATCTGGGGAAGCGTAGGGGAGTGTGACTCCCTGGCTCCTGCTCCTACCTTCCTGTCGCCAGCGTGTGGGACAGGTGGCTGACATGCATTTAAGGAGGGAGTCCATCAGTCCCGTCAGTTATGATGGCGTGGGCAGTTTTACCAATGCTGGGACACGTGTCGTCAGGGAACGGTTTTGTGATGGAGGGCCTGGATTCGCAGGCGTTTGATTTGTTCTGATTGCGTTTTTTGGGGGGATTTCTAAATGCCTAGGGCACCGGTCTCCTCTATAAATAGGTCTCTTCTGCTCTTCTTTCTACCTTTGCTTCTTGTACGTTTTTAAGAGACCGAGAGAAAAAAAGGAGGTGGTCCGGCGAAAAAAAAAAACCCTAAGTTCCTTGCCCCAAGAGATCCGTTGTTTGAAGCGCTCCCAAGCCTCCTTTTACCATTGCTCGTTGCTTTCGCTGGGCGGATTGTCCTCGGCTGAGCATACTAATCGGTAAGTTGTGTTCTTTGCCCCGGTGTTTCTTGGTTTTTTGATTTGTTGTTTTGCGGCGGGCGGGGGGGGGGGGGGAGGGATCTGTGTCGCCGACTGGGTTGCTCAGCGGCAAACTTTTGGGGGGGAGGCCGTTGAAGGTGGTGTTGTAGTCTGTTGCTGACGAGCGTTAGGGTTTTGCTTTTCTGCCCCTAGATTAAGATGTACACTTCGAGTTCGGAGGAGGCTTCTGAATCTGCCGCAAGAGGTCCTGTGGTGGATGATGTGGAGAGGATGCAGGACTGGCTCGATTCTGAAGCCCCGGAGCAAGAAGCTGCGGACCGCTCCGGGAGCGGTGCCTCGTCCACGTCCTCGGATTCCGGGTCAGATTCCTCGGAAGCTGAGATACCGCACGGGGTGCGAATGGCCGGTGCGCACGCTGAAAGCTACACGCTTGGCAGGGGAAGAACTGCCGTGGTGTGTGACGAACCGGAGGAGAGCCTGACTCCCGCGGAGATCGCTGTGTTTCGGGAAACGTGGGGTATCCCGGACGATATCTTTTTGCGTCCACTGAACCCTGGAGAGTCGGCCTGTAACCCGGAGGAGGGTTGGGTTGCCGTGCATCCGGACCAGTTCCGGCACGGGATGTCGCTACCGCTGCCTGACTTTGTGCAGTATATTCTGAGTGCCCTGCCAGCGTCGCCCGCGCAGCTGCCCGGTCTTCAATGGAGGCGGCTACTAAGCCTAGGCTGCCTATACGACTTGTCCGGAATGAGTATGCCTACGATCAATGAATTCCGGGCGCTGTATAGGTTGTCCTACTCGAGGAAGACGGGGTCCAAAGGCTGCTTATCCTTCAACTCCCGCAACAATCAAGCGGTTATCACCACTATGCCTTCATGGGTAGATAACAGCTGGAGAAAGAAGGTGGTGATGGCTGGCGGGGCTTGGCAGGTGAAGAGGAGGAGGTACCGGGTGCCTGGCGCCTTCCAGCCCATAGGCGATCAGTCGTTCCAGCTGTCCGAGTTGGAGCAGGAGAGGGTCTTGACTATTCTCGGCTGCTGGGACCACCTGGAGCGAAGTTCGTACAACTTCATCCTGCGAGAAGTGCTGGAACACTGTGGGCTTGGGCGGGATCCCGGTGGGTAACAAACCCTAGCGGTGGGACTTGTGCTAGGTTTTGCTCAACAATTTAACGTTTCTCTTTGTCCTGCAGGTGCGTCAACCCGGGCGGTGATCAAGCCCGAAAACACTCTTTCGATGGACGGGGAAGATCTCCTGAAGCATCTTACGGAGAAGGGTGCGAGCGTGGCCCGGTCCTCGGTGGAAGCGGACGGGCGGGTTATGTTGCATGCGGAGCCCCAGGCCCGGGATCTGGACGAATCGTCCTACGTGCCGGAGCGAGTGAAGACCCATCACTCTGTGGCAGCAGCGGTGCCAGGGAAGGGCAAGAGCACCGGGGGACCGGTGCGGGTTCCTGGGGGAGAAAACAGGGTCCCCAACCGTGCGGCGAGCCTGGGTATCGCTGCTTTTGTTCCTCGTGCAAGCGCACGTGCTGCCGCTCCCGAAGGGCGGGGAGAGAAGCGGAAAGGGCCGGAGGGTCCGTCCCCTTTGCTGGTGACGCTAACTGGCGGATCATCCCGGGAGGTCCTGGCGAAGCGGGTCAGGACAACCAGCAGCGTAACATCCCATGCTGGGGAGGGAGCCGGAGCGGCCCGGCAGAGCAGTCCTGCGCCTGCGGAGGTGGGTATGGGAAGTCCGGACAATACTCTCGTTCGGCAGATGATGGCGGACCTGGCCAGCTTCGGCCTGGACAGGCCCGGGGTTGATGGCGTGCTGGCGGGTGGCAACCGGCCAAAATGCAAGGAATCCATCTTCCGGGTAAGTACCGCATGGTACCACCGTATTGCTTATATCCTGCCTTCTTTCTTTGCCACTTGACTGCCTTTACTGTCCTGCAGCTGCTCTACCACCTGTACCAGTCGGATGCAAGTGAGGAGCTCCCGGTGCTGAAGAGGCAGATAGCTGCGCTATCCAGGTC